>CM019713.1:73802116-75002116 GCA_009760885.1 Achatina immaculata | reverse complement strand
CATAAATCCATACTCCATTGGCAAACCTGAGTGAGCAATAACTTGTTTCCTGTAGTGTGACTGGAAGGTAGGATTTAATCTTGACCTAATTCTGTTGCTGCATCCATCTTTGTTCAGTCATTCTTTAGAAGAAACCACTAGTGTCATCTCTCTCTATGACTTTATTGCAAATCTTCTACATTGTGTGAAAAACTAATGGAAAAACTAATTATGTCAATCTGTAAGAATAGTGAAGAGCAAAACCTATATCTTAATGCGAAGAAAACTAAACTGATGACAACTGACAAAACAAATAAGGCAGCTGAAATATGTATCAATTAGGAAAAATTGGAAGAGGTGGAGAGTTTTGAATATCTTGGACCACTACTAACTAATAATGGAGATACAATGAGGGAAATAAAAAGGAGGACATCTA
Organism: Achatina immaculata; assembly: GCA_009760885.1. Classification (NCBI taxonomy): domain Eukaryota; kingdom Metazoa; phylum Mollusca; class Gastropoda; order Stylommatophora; family Achatinidae; genus Lissachatina; species Lissachatina immaculata. Next base: position 75,001,701 of record CM019713.1, on the reverse strand, counting down.
ATATTTTTCAGAAACTAAAACAACTAAAGAAGCTGTGCAGAGGAACAGACAGAACTACAAAAAATAAGATTTTTAAGGGCATGCGTCTTTCCCATCACAACATATGCCTGTGAGACCTGGCCACTTAACAAAACAGCTGAGAAACGCATAAATGCCCTTGAATGTAAATGTTACAGAAGAGTTCTTCAAATATCATGGACACAAAAAAAAAGAACAAATATATCCATACTACAAGAACTTAATATTGAAGAAGGTTGGCTAGTAAGGAAGATTAAACAGAAAAAACTTAAAATATTTTGGACATATTAAATATCATGATAATTTAGAGAAGACGGTCTTGGAAGGGTAATTAATGGGAAAACAGAAAGATTAAGAGCAAGGCAAAGATGGCTGCAAGACATCATTGATGATTTGTGAATGGACGCATCAGCAGCAGGGCATCTTGCTTACAACCAAGAGACCTACAGGAGTGCTGTTAGGGAGGCAAAATTCTGCATGGGAAATGCAAATGACTGACCGATTAACTATATGCCAATTACAATGAAGGATTTGTTTCCTTTTGTAATTGATAAGTTATGCTCTTCATTTTGCTATGATTTATTTTTATGTGGAACTTGTCAAAGTCTGTGATTCAGGTGATGTTTACCTGCTAATATGACAGCAAATCTATCATTAAACCTACTGCATTATGTGTGTTATGTATCTTGAATAGCAAGCCTGGACAAAAAAAAATTTGGAGGGAGGGACCCTAAGGAAAGTCATGGTGAGGTTCTTTCCTAAACATCTGGCATCACCTCTCTAGACTTCCAAACACATGGAGTTCTTTATTCCTTTGAGATGAATTGCCAGACTCAAGAGGTGGGTAAGAACACCACAGCAAGGCACTTAAAACCCAATGCGCGGGGGAAGAAAGAAAAGAATAGATTATCTGAAATGATGCTCATAAACTTCTACAAAGAACTAATAGTTTCCTGCTTCAAAACTGTTTTCTAAGAAGCAAAGAGTCTTTCTAGGCAAGCCAGAAGCTTGGAGAAAACTGCTGTTGATTTGGTACTCTATCATTTTAATGCTGAATGTGATGGAAAAAGATCCTGGACATTTCTTCTGTAGGAAGCTTATGTTGCTGTGGTTACAAATTTTGTTGTTTTTTTTTTTATTTCAGTGGAAATAAAACAATTTCAGAATATTCAAGTGAGCAAGAAAAGCTTCAAAGACAGCTCCAGCAATTGCAGTGAGTATGCTAAATCTTTGTTCATAAATAAGGGCAGAATGTTAGATGGGCCTGCATGCCCAATTCCTAACTTTTTGAAAATAAAGTATTTTCATTCTTTCGTTCGTTCATTCATTCATTCGTTCTTTCATTCATTCTGACTTAAAAAAAAGAAAGATCAGGAAAACTGAAAATTATAACAATTTTGAGATTTACTTTCAAGAGCAAAAAAAAAAAATGAAACATGCTAAGTTTTTGAGAAATCAAGAATATGAAGACCATCACTTTGTAAAGTAAAATGTCAGTTGTATATAACAATTTCTTAACAAAGACAAAACAAAAATAATGAAACTTCTCATTAATCAAGAAGGAAAAATACACATAGAAGGAACAGCTGTTGATCTTCTTCTTCGTAGGCACAATGGTGATGGTGCGTGGTACCCTGATTTTTGTGATGTGCCTTTTGGTTGGATACCTCCGACTTTAACACCTTTCCTTGCTAGGGCAGACTGTGGCCTTGCTCAGACTGCCATGAAGACAGTGGTGTAGGCTGGCCTGGCCAAAACTTTGTTTTCCAGCCTTTGTAATTAAGCCCTTTCTCCATGTCAGATCCAGCATGCAACACTGGCTGGCCAGACAGTTTTGAGACAGTTCCACAGAGACACTCCGACTTTGGGATGAGGAATCCGATGAGTGCCTCAACGATATCCATTCCCTACCACTTATAGTCTGCTGGCTCTGTTTTGTTTACATCATTCTGATAGCCATTGTTGTAAAAACCTATGGGCTTGTCACATCCTGGATTCATTGGTTTCACACCAGATTTCCCTCATCCCTGCTGGCAATCTCCATGTCCTCATCCATCCACCAACCTGACATTACATTTTACAAATATAACAATTACAATTAATGTTGTTTGCTAAAGGTTTCTGGGCCACAGAAGTATGTCAGAGTTTTTAAGTAAACAGATCTATGTTCCCTGTCTCACAAAGACTATGTTGAGATAAGTGTATGGTAGAGTTTTTAAGTAAACAGATCTATGTTCCCTGTCTCACAAAGACTATGTTGAGATAAGTGTGTTCTTAACACAGTTGTTCCCAGGGGAAGCTGTTGATGAAGTAAACCAATTTGCATACCTTGGCAGCTACATAGACCAGGATGGTGACACCAGGAAGGAAGTTAGAATTGCAAAAGCAGCATTGTCCTTCAAAAATCTTGAGAACGTATGGAATTCAAAAGTTTTGTTAGCACAAAAAACCAAGTTAAGGTTATTCAATTCAAATGTATATCCACCCTAATTTATGCATGCAAAAGCTGGAAATCAATTAAAGAAATAGACAAGAAATTAGACTCTTTTGAAAAAGAATTCCTCAGGAAAATACTTGGTATAAAGTGAAATGAATTTAAGAACAATGCAGATATAAGACGGATGAGCAAACAACAACCTGTCTCATGAGTGATCAGAAAAAGATGATGGACATATGTAGGCCATGTGATGAGAAGAAATAATCAGATAATACCAAAACAAGCTATCAAGTGGAGTACAACAAGCCGAAGAAAAAGAGGTTGACCACGTTAAACTCTAAAGAGGACATTGTTAAGAGAGGCCAGTTTAGTGGGCATAACATCCTTGATGAAGTTGAAAAACTCACCAAAAGCAGGAAAACTTGGCAAATAACTATGTGAGCCTATGTGACGTTTAACGGCACAGGAAGGATGTGAGATGTAAGATAATAGTGATATTTACACTTGGATCTTGGGATCCAGCTGGATTTCAGAGAGCCTTACAATGGTCTTAAAATTCTTGAGCTGTAGTTTCTATGGTGACTTCAACAGTGTGCATATTTGAAGCAAATTTTACATGTAATTATGAATCACTATATCCTGAAGATACTTGGTCATTGTAATATGGATGTCAGACCAAAAAAATGTTTAACACATCTGATATATACAATGAACTGGATGCAAATCAAAACATCTCATTACTTTGTGGAAAATCACCAATTGCAATGATGTTGTATGGTGAGATTTTACTAAAAGTCAAAAGATCAGGAAGAGAGGAAAATAAATAAGAAGAAACTAGGTCATGATAAACTGAGGAAAAGAAAAAAAACAATAAGGGCCAGTGTTTTAGTAGATGCATTCATCACTTCGATGTGTGTGTGTGCATGCGTGCGTGCGTGCGTGTGTGTGTGTGTGTTTTTTTTTTCATTGTATTTTTTAAAATAAATTATAGAGAAGCCAGTAAATGACCTATGGTGGTATATTATAAATTGATACAGTATTTTTTTTTCCATTTTTATCATTCTGCCTGGGTTAGTTTTTATTTCTTTATGTTATAAATCATATGCACACAATCCTGTTATCTTGTTATTTTTATTTTTGTTGTACTGTTAGTTTTGTTCTTTTCCCATAACTGTTGGTTGTTTTAATGTCTCCTGTTCACTTCATTTATCTTTCTTGTTTGTCTGCTGTTTAAAGTTGACTTTCTTATCTCTCTATTCACTTGTTGTTCTCCTGTTGTGTTCCTTTTGTTATTCATAATTGTCCAGTGCATGGAAAAGTTAGTTGTTTGCTCTTATTTCTTGTATTGATATTATAATTATACATCATAATATCTATAATGTTTAAGGCAATATATGTAAAGGGAGTTGGAAAAGTCAATGTGCAGGATTGTAGTATCGATTACGGTATCGTAGTGGTATCTTAGTGGCTGTGATATTTAGGCACATCTATCTGCCGCATTGTAGCATGGCTGGAGTCACTGATAAATATACAATTATGATACTGGAATAAGCACTGGGATACTGCACACTGATCTTCTGAATGCCTTGTATTTCTTTATGGTACCCTCCTGTTTGTATTTTTGTTGCATACTTTCTTTTGTACCTTCAGCAAAATATTTTTCAGCTTATCATTGTGCCTTTATTTGTAATATGTTCAAAATAACTTAATTGTCTTATTGTTTTTCCAATACTTCCTTTGTCTAATTTTTGTGATTGTCTTATGTTCGTACTAGAACATTATATTAATATTATAATGTTAATGACAAAATGGGTTACATAGGTTTTGCAAGCATTTCTGTTCATTTCAGATAATCATTTTAAATCTAATAACCGTTGCCTTAATTTCATTTGCCACTAACTCCCCATCTTTTTTGTTCTGGTTCTTCAGTGAAGCAAACAAAACCTTGGTAGACACCAATGACAACTTGAAGGAGCTTCTAGGCTCAGTTTCGAGAGAATCTCTCATATACAGACGAACTTCTTCAATTGATGTAAGTCAAACTACTTCTCTCATATTTCACAGTTTGATAACGGTAAAGGTTTGAGTTGTGAACCACCATTACTGCACATGATCAGATCATAAGTTCTCTGCTGGCTGGTGGCAGTTGACCTGAAACTGCCAGTTAGTGTCGCTATCAGTGCAAACTCCATTGACAGCACATCATTCCACTTCCATCCCAGAGCATTAACCCATTTTTTCTTGAGGCTGGGTGAACCCTTGGATTTTTTGATAGTGAGAATCACCTGGTCATGCTGTTGATACATTTGCAGCTTTTATTCTCTTTCTCTCTCTCTCTCTGAACCTTAAGTGCCAAAGGCACATGGGGCTTCTGCATGGGTTTTCTGCGTACACCTGTCCTTTGCATTTTTTTCCCACTCTTGCTCAGGTGATCCCTCTATTGCTCAACAATCTCTCATTTATTCTTCTCCATGTCTCCTTTGGTCTACCCTTACTTCTGTTCCCCTGTGGTGTCCATCTTAGTGCTATTTTTGGTAGTGAGTCATCAGTCATTTGAAGCACATTAATAATTGCTGTCAGTGGCTTCATCGGCATTTCTGCCAACAGGATGTTATTTCTTATGCTGTTTGGCCAAAATATTCTTCTAATTATTCGTAAACACTTAGTCTGGAAAGAATTCAGCTTTTTTTCTATAGTTTTTTTTTATTTTCCAGCATTCATTTCCATAGAGTAGTATGCATAGAACATTACTCTCAGTCATTTGCATGTCCATTGTGGAACTTTGCCTCCCTAACAGCTCTCCTGTAGGCCTACTGGTTGTAAGCAAGATGCCTTGCTGCTGATGCATCCATTTGCAGATCATCAATGATGTCTTACAGCCATCTTTGCCTTGGTCTTCCTCTCTTTCTTTTTCCCATTATGTACCTTTCCAAGACTCATCATTATCATCAGGTGCCGTGCCGACTGGCGTTGGCTATTATGCTTCTCCAGAGTACACGATCCTTCATGCAGGCCATCAGTTCAGTTGGTGATCTCCTCTCACACCATCCCGTCAGACTGTCCAGTATCATTTCTCTTGGTCTTCCTCTTGATCTTCTTCCTTCTATTTTTCCTGTTGTTATAATATTTTCAATGCCCCTCTTCTCATTGCATGTCCTATGAAAGTACATTGTCTCTCTCTTATCTTTTTGACAAGGTTTTTTTGTCTCTCCAGCTCTTCTCATACTTTTTGCTGTCCAGGGGATTAGCAACATTCTTCTAATAATCCACATTTCTGCTGCTTCCAATGATTTTTGTGCAGACTTGCCTATTGTCCATGATTCACTTGCATGTAACAAGTTAGGTTCAATATAGCATTTTAGGACTTGTTTTCTAACATTCATTGATAAAGATGTGTTTGTTAATATGTTTCTCATACTCTGAAATGCAGTCTTTGCTTGGCCTATTCTGTTCCTAATTTCTGTTCTGCATTTCCCATTTGAAGTTATTACTGCTCCAAGGTATTTGAATTCCTGCACTTGCTTTAGAATAGTTCCATTTAATTTTATACTGCATGCTGGTGGATTCTGTTTCTTAGATATAACCATAGTCTCGGTCTTTTTGATGTTCAAAGACTATCTTCTCTAAATTATCATGATCTTCAATATGTCCAGAATATTTAAGTTTTCTCCATTTAATCTTCCTTACTAGTCAACCTTCTTCAATATTAAGTTCTTGTAGTATGGATATATTTGTTCTTTTTTGTGTCCATGATATTTGAAAGACTCGTCTGTAGCATTTACAATCAAAGGCATTTATATGTTTCTCAGCTGTTTTGTTAAGTGTCCAGGTTTCACAGGCATATGTTGTGGTGGGAAAGATGCATGCCCTTAAAAATCTTATTTTTGTAGTTCTGTCTGCCCCTCTCCACAGCTTCTTTAGTTGTTTTGGTTTCTGAAGAGCGATAGATGTCCTGCTTTTTATTTCCTTCATTTTATCTCCATTATTAGTTAGTTTTACTCTTAAATTATTTTAAAATTACTCTTAAATATTCTTATTTTCATCTTCATTGTTAGTTTTTTTAGATTTTTATATGGTTTGTAGCATTACAAAAGCCTGGTTTGCTCTAGTAAGTCTGCTGGTGATGTCCTCTGTGCTGTCTCCATCTTCTACTATTCTACTGCCAAGATATACAAATTCGTTGACCTCCTCCACTAACTTGCTATCTAATCTCAGTACATTTCTGTTGTTCACATTTTGCTTAATTAAGTTGGTCTTTCCTACATTAGTCTTTAATCCTATATTCAGCTTTTTATTAGTGTCCATATATTTCACTAAGTAACACTAGGGTGCATGAGTAGTAAAGTGGTTAGTACAGTTGTCTCTCATGGTGATGGTCAGTGGCTCAAATCAGGCTGGATGTGCCCCAGTCACTAAACCGTAGAAATGGGTACATTGCTCCTTCTGGAGTAGAGAAAGAAAGACAGTCTGATGCTAACCACATCACTCTCCTGTGTCCCTACAGATTAATGAAAATATTAGACATAGCACCATATCTCCACAGTGCCTCAGTAGGTGGTTAGGCTAACTTTACCATACATTACTAGACATGGCCAGAGGATTTAAACCTGACACAAATGCTATGGACCTGGTGATAAAGCTGGAAGAAACTATGGACTTTTTCCTAGTGACAGACCTGAAGATGATGAATTTGTTTAATTGCATGACATCTGAGAACATGATTTTGTTGCCTGTGAACAAATAAACATAATTTTGATGGGTTTTTTTTCCTTGCCTTTTTTTTTTTTTACTTCAGTCTGGCCACAGTGCAAAAAATGAACAATCCCTCACTCCTATTTACTCTAGAAAGAATTCTATAGTGAGTGACTTTGCTGATATACACCAACGGTAGGTCTGCAGTGTTTAAATATATTACTCAGATGAATATTCAAGTCATATTTGTTTTGTTTGATTCTCTAGTTTTCTATAGTAGTTCATTTTTCTTCCTATATTTCATATAAATTTACATTTTTGTATCCTCTTCATTGAGTATACCTTTGTGTGTGTACGACTCAGCAAACAATGCAGAAAATTTTTCACTTTATGCAGTTTAAACATTTTTTTGTAGTAGATCAGTGTAGGAAGTTGGTGTGTGTGTGTGTGTGTGTGTGTGTGTGTGTATGTATGCCTGTCTGTTTGTCTATTACAGGGAGGCAGGAATAATTTATTCATAGTAACATATCCTCTCATTCAAGTGGTTTTGAGTCCATCACCTGTTATCTGCACACTCCAATTGACCCAGCTATTGTAAAAGTAGGTTACTGATATTCTGATGTAGGGCAAACAGCCTTTGAACATGAAGAATATCTGCTTGCTAGACATGACACACTAAATTGTGCTGCACACATTTTAGCCACACAGTGGACTTCACCTGGTTGAGGCTGATAATGAACTCTCTTACAATGAGGTGAAGATGCTGTATCATATGCCAGTCCTATTAGCTGTAAAAGTATGGCTAACTCTTGTTTGAAAACAGCCTCTGAAAACAATGTCCTGCAAGGTGAGGCACATTAGAGTACATTGTTCTCATGGCTCACTATCTCTCTCTCTCTCTCTAGATCCCTGCCAACAGGCATAGGATATTATGTCCTTCCATAACCTTCATTCCTTTGTGCATCTCAACAGGCTTGTCACTGAGCATTCCCCATGCCAGGATGCCAAACCATCAAACATCTTTTCTCTCTCTCTCTCTCTCTCTCTATCTCTGTCTCTTCTACCATCAGTCTTCCCTGTTGCCATTAGTTGCTCTAGCACGTGTCTCCTCCAAACATGTCCCACAAATTTGGATCATTGTTTTCTGATCTTTGTTATAATTTCCTTGTTTCTTGTGGGCTCAGTCTACTGTGGGGCAGAACAGAATTTTCAGTAAGAATCAGCTCCAAAAAATCTTCTTCTTCTTCTTCTTTTTCTTAGTTATGTTTGTTATATGAACAGCATATTTGTAGAATGTCTGGAATAGAGTGAAAGATGTATGATAAAGGGCAGAATGTCAGACGTATAAAACAGGAAAAAAGTAGGAGCAGCTTTATTACTTAACGATTACAAAGTTGTGACGTTTCGGCGTGAGCCTTAATCATACAAAAACATACAGGACGAAAAAATAGAGAGAGGAAATAAAATATAGATTCACATGAATACTATTAAAAAAAAAAAAATTTTTTTTAAAAGAGTGCTTAGTTGTAAATTGCAACGTGTGGCTTGTCCGGCGGTGTGTGTCAGGAATGGATCTAGTGGGATGTGGAGACTGTTTAAATAGAGACCTGTGACATGTGGTCAGTGGGTTGTAACTGGGGGTGGTGGATGGGGAACCGGGGAGGGGAGAGAGAGTGACACAATACCGACCTAGCTAGGAGAAATTGAAACAGATGATTGGGGAAGAGGGGTTGCAGAGAAGAGGGGTTGCAGAGAAAATAGCGGGGTTGCAGAGTGATGCTGTGAGGAAGTTTGAAAAGTAAGAAGGGGTGGATTTAGTGGAGAGGTACTATAATGATTGAAGAAGATGATGTTACGTGTAACTAAACAGCGAGTTTAACCCATGTGGTTCCAGCGTCCCATAATTTTGAATGCAGCTATTCTCAAGTGCCCGGCGGCTTGTGTCATCTGTGTGACATTGTTTAATGGCTGTTACCAGAAAATCAGATTTGCCTCTGTGGTTGGGGCCATTGAAATGATTTGGGACTGGTTTCGAAGCATGCTGGGCGATGTCGTACAGATGTTTTTGCATGCGGTCCCCTAATCTGAGGCCAGTCTCACCGATATATGTTATCCTGCATCTTCTCTGATCCACCCCTATTGGCATACAAACGTGAGCCAAACTTTAAGGACATCCTCGTCCACAGCCGCTTGAAGCAGAACCTTACATATGTTGGCACCAGAAAATGTAACCACCCCCGCTGCGTTACCTGCCCCGTAGTTTGGGAAACAAAAACAGTCACTTTTCCCAAAACTATCCTCACTCTTCATGAGGGATTCACATGTGAGTCCCGAAATGTGATGTATGTCATCATTTGCAAAAGATGCAGGATAACATATATCGGTGAAACTGGCCTCAGATTAAGGGACCGCATGCAAAAATATCTGTACGACATCGCCCAGCATGCTTCGAAACCAGTCCCAAATCATTTCAATGGCCCCAACCACAGAGGCAAATCTGATTTTCTGGTAACAGCCATTAAACAATGTCACACAGATGACACAAGCCGCCTGGCACTTGAGAACAGCTGCATTCAAAATTATGGGATGCTGGAACCACATGGGTTAAACTCGCTGTTTAGTTACACGTAACATCATCTTCTTCAATCATTATAGTACCTCTCCACTAAATCCACCCATTCTTACTTTTCAAACTTCCTCACAGCATCATTCTGCAACCCCGCTTACTTTTCAAACTTCCTCACAGCATCACTCTGCAACCCCGCTATTTTCTCTGCAACCCCTCTTCTCTGCAACCCCTCTTCCCCAATCATCTGTTTCAATTTCTCCTAGCTAGGCTGGTATTGCGTCACTCTCTCTCCCCTCCCTGGTTCCTCATCCACCACCCCCAGTTACAACCCACTGACCACATGTCACAGTTCTCTATTTAAACAGTCTCCACATCCCACTAGATCCATTCCTGACACACACCGTCGGACAAGCCACACCTTGCAATTTACAGCTAAGTACTCTTTTAAAAAAAATTTTTTTTTTTTAATAGTATTCATGTGAATCTATACTTTATCTCCTCTCTCTATTTCTTCGTCCTGTATGTTTTTGTATGATTAAGGCTCACATCGAAACGTCACAACTTTGTAATCGTTAAGTAATAAAGCTGCTCCTACTTTTTTCCTGTTTTATACATTCTGGTATCACAGCTTTACTGCAGTGCTCCGTGTATAGTTGTATACTTATACACTAATTAGAATGTCGGACGGGCCTGCGTGCCCAATTCTTAACCCTTTTGAAATAAAGATCAATCAATCAATCAATCTTCTTCTTCTTCTTCTTCTTCTTTCTACTCTTCCTCTTCTTCTTCTTTCTACTCTTCCTTTTCCTCTTCTCCTCCTTCCCCTTCCTCTTCCTCTTCTTCTTCTTTCTACTCTTCCTCTTCTCCTCCTTCCCCTTCCTCTTCCTCTTCTTATTTTTTCTCCTATTCCTCTTCCTCTTTTCACATGGAAATTCATACATGAAAGACGAGCAGCCAAATTTAGCCATGTTGAATGTAAAGACAGATCTTGGAAAAGATTTGGCAAAAGCAACATACAAAGAACTAGACAATAAAGTAAAAAGTTCAGCTAGAAGGGATAAAAGAGAATACATAGACAGTATGGCGAAAGAAGCAGAGAAAGCAGCAACAGCAAAACTCTATATGACATACAAAAGAGGTTAACTGATACTTTTACATTTAAAAAGGACCAGTCTTTAGCAAAACTAGTACCCTATTAACATCATGTAAAGACCAAAAACAAAGATGGGCTGAACACTTCCAAGAGCTACTTAATCGACCACACCCAAAGGAATTGATAAACCTTGAAATGACTTACCAATCCCACAACTAAATGCCAACCTAGATGAAACTACACTGAACAAAATTGAAACAGCAGTGAACCTAATGGCTAACAACAAAGCTGCAGGTGAAGATAAAATAACAGCTGAAATGTTAAAAGCTATTAACAGTGACAACATGGACCAACTTATCTTACATCCTTCCTGTGCCGTTAAACATCACATAGAGCTTACATAGTTGAGGCAGGTTGTTGTTTGCTCATCTTTCTTATCTTTGTGTTGTTCTTAAATTCACTCCACTTTATACCAAGTATTTTCCTGAGGCATTTGTTTTCAAAAGAGTCTAATTTCTTGTCTATTTCTTTAGTTGATTTCCAGCTTTTGCATGCATAAATGAGGGTGGATATCACTTTTGAATTGAACAATCTTAACTTGATTTTTGTGCTTATAACTTTTGAATGTCATATGTTCTCAAGATTTTTGAAGGACAATGCTGCTTTTGCAGTTCTAACTTCCTTCCTGGTCATGTCTAAATAGAAAAAGGGAATCATTGTTAAAATATCTAAAAAAAAAGACAACCTAAACAGCTGCAATAACTGGAGAGGAGTAACCTTAGTATAAGTTATGTCAAAAGTATTTTTCAAAGTCATTTTGAATAGAATTAAAGATATAGTGGATACTGCAGTGATAGAAGAGCAAGCAGGATTTCCAAAAGGGAGAAGCTGTTCTCAACCAGATCTTTACTCTAAGAATAATACTTGAAGGACTTACTGAAAAGGCAAAACCATTAATGTAAACTTCATAGGCTTTAAAAAGGCATTTGATAGCATACACAGAGATTTATTGTGAAGAATTTTAAGACTGTACGTTATAACATCTAAAATTGCCAACATCATTAAGGATCTCTACAATGGATATGTTTGTGTAGTCAACACAGAAGAAGGAATGAGTGAATGGTTCCAGATCAAAATAGGCGTGAAACAAGAACGTATACTATCTCCCTTGCTTTTTGGAATTGCCATAGACTTCATAATGAAAAAATGTTGCACAGGTAAAACTGGCATTGATTGGGGACATGGGACCCAACTAGAAGATCTTGATTTTGCAGATGACATAACTCGTTTCAGTGACAGTGTGAATTCCATGAACACCTGTTGAAGTAGTAAACCAGTCTGCATACCTCAGCATCTACATAGACCAGGATGGTGACACCAGTTAGATTTAGAATTGTAGATAGAGGTGTATGGTATAGTTTTACAAAGTGGCATACATTCTCATACTTTCTATTAATTTTTTCTCACTTTACTCACTCCTGCTGCTACTTTGTAATACTACACCATACATCTCTATCTATCTTTATTATTTAAACCAGTTTTACTGCAGCCACCATCCCCTTTATCTGTAGAATTAGAATTGCAAAAGCAGCATTCACCTCCAAGAATCTTGAGAACATATGGCATTCAAAAGTTATACGCACAAACATCAAGCTAAGATTATTCAATTCAATCCACTCTCATTTATGCATGTGAAAGCTGGAAAACAACTAAAGAAATAGACAAGAAATTAGACTCTTTTGAAAACAAATGCATAAGGAAAATACTCTGTATAAAGTGGAACGAATTCAAGAACAATGCAGAAATAAGGCAGATGAGTGAACAACAACCTGTCTCACTGGGTGATCAGAAAAAGGAGATGGACATATGTAGGTCATGTGATGTGAAGAAGCAACCAGAGAATCACAAAATAAGTTATCAAGTGGAACACAAAAGTCTGAAGAAAAAGAGGTCGACCACGTGAAACTCTAAATATTGTTAAGAGAGGGGAGAATTAGTATTGTTAAGTATTGTTAAAAGAAGCCAAATAAGTAGGCATAAAATCCCTTGATGAGGTTGAAAAGTTCACTGAAAACTGGAAATCTTAGTGAACTACCATGCAAGCCCTATGTAACATTTAAGAGCACAGGAAGGATGTAAGATGTAAGAATCTTCTAAACTTCGGTGAAATGCCAAATTCAGGTATGATATAAGGTGATTAAATTTTCCAAACTTGTATGAAACATCTTATGTGCTTCAAAGTTTGTAAGAAACCCTCTCATGTGCTTTATAAATTGTCTCTGACTCATTGTTCACTTTCCTTTTGTTTTTTTTTTCCAAGAGAGTATGTACATTTCAATAAGTCTCTTGTGTCTGGGATGTTGCCAAAGTTTCTCACAGAGAATGATGATGATAACTTTCTGGAGGATCTAGGTAAAGACTACACTTTTTAAAATGTTTCATTATTTTATTCAGTCATCATTCATGTTTTTCTAATGTGAAATTTAACAATTTTTATTGTTGCATTTGAAATACGAGTATATCACAAGTTACTTTACATCTCACATCCTTCCCATGCCATTAAACGTCACATAGGGCTTGCATAGTTGTTTGCCAAGTTTTCCTGTTTTCTGCGAATTTTTCAACTTCATCAAAGGATGTTATGCCCATTAAACTGGCTTCTCTTAACAATGTCCTCTTTAGAGTTTCACGTGGTCGACTTCTTTTTCTTCAGCCTGTTGTACTCCACTTGATAGCTTGTTTTGGTATTCTCTGATTGTTTCTTCTCATCACATGACCTACATATGTCCATCTTCTTTTTCTGATCACTCATGAGACTGGTTGTTGTTTGCTCATCTGTCTTATCTCTGCGTTGTTCTTAAATACAAGTTACCTAGAGAGTAATAATTGGAAAACTGAAATTTTTAAACAGAAAATGGTTATTGATGTTCAGCATAATCTTCTAACATGGATGTTTGTCAGCAAAAGAATTAATGTCATTTAAAATTATGTGTAAATCTGTATATATTTGTTAACAGATAGTGGCCACTCCACTCTCAGAGACATTAATGATGTCAGTGATGATACTGAAACTGAGAGTGGCAGCTTTCAGAAGCACACAAGAAGAGGAACACATCACAAAAAGTTGTGCCCAAGTTTACACACTGGAGTGAAAGATGTAAGGAAGTGCTAGTTTTCATGATGTAACAGCATCATTTTCACATTTACAAGTGTAATTTCACATTATGTAAATTATAATGACAATGAAATGTTCAGAATGAAAACCCAATCAGTACAATGAGCAAGCTAATTTCTCAGGATAAAAAAAATTATGCTGGCTACAAAATTTGTTCAGAGTGCTAAGTATAAACAATGCATGAGTCTTGTGTTGTTTTAAGCTGTCTATATAAATAGACAATATCTGTCATAATGAAGAGGGTCCCAGAGAACTCTATGTGTGCCACTGTCCTTGCATTAAGGAAGAAAACATAATTTTCAAAAGACCATCAGCTGCAAGTATGTAGAACTAGGTCAACACTAAAATGGGACAAGAGGAACAGATAAGACATTGTAAGGATGTTTTAACTGTGAACATCTGACACTGAAGACAAAACTTTGAAGAGTAAAAAAGTTTTGACATTATAAAATTTCAGAATAAAAAAAAAAATCTTGCATGGAACAATCTATGCCTTGACTTGAAATTTAGTACTGAGTGGTTTGAAAGGAGAAAGACTGCACGCAACAAAGTATGAGAGTAAAGTAGATACGGTTAACCTTGATAAAATCCCTAAAATAACGTCTAAAAAAGCAACCATCCATAGAGCGCTCTTTAGTGGGAGTATATAAGCTGTGTTTACAGTTATTTGGAGCTGATCCTACTTAACTTTGCTCTCACAGCTTTTTGTGGGCATGCTTTAATTACTTTATAAATACCGTCCATTCAGCACTAGCCATGATCAACCTCCCATAATCTATGCATAAAATGAATTGTTTTACTACAAATATAAAAAGATGCTAAGATTTTATGAACTGTGCTGTTGTAATCAAGCACACATAACCCATTAAATAAATAAATATTTAACAGAAATATTCCGAACACAAATGGGGGTAAACCAATGTAAATATGGAGAAACAGCAAAGAAAAGGATATACAGGAAATTGGTGTCACCAAATGGAGAGAGAACATAAGGAATAGGGAGGAATGAAGGTGAACTTTATCTACGGCAATGAGCCTTAATGGCTGAAAAAGCTGAGAAAGAAGAAGAGGAAGAATTCTGAACACAAAGAGCAATTAGTTTTTCATTCATAATTTTTTCATTCTGTTATTCTGAATTCCACTTTATGATTTAACAACTTGTACTACTGGCTGTGGTATTTCTATATAAATTTAATGTTTTTATTAAATGATAAGATCATTCATAGTTATGGTCTTTTTTTCTTTTTAAACAATGATCATTTACTTGAAATGAACTTGAGCATTGGTCAAGGTGCAGTGCTGTATATTTTCTTACATCTTACATCCTTCCTATGATGTTAAACGTCACATAGGGCTCACATGGTAGTTTGCCAAGATTTCCTGTTTAAGGCAAGCTTTTCAACATCATCAAGGGATGTTATTCCCACTAAACTGGCCTCTTTTAACAGTGTCCTCTTTCGAGTTTCACGTGGTCAATCTCTTTTTCTTCAGCCTTTTGTGTTCCACTTGATAGCTTGTTTTGGGATTCTCTGGTTGTTTCTTCTTAGCACATGACTGACATATGTCCATCTTCTTTTTCTCATCACCCATAAGACAGGTTGTTGTTTGCTCATCTGTCTTATCTCTGCATTGTTCTTTAATTCATTCCACTTTATACTGAATATTCTCCTGAGGCATTTGTTTTCAAAAGAGTCTAATTTCTTGTCTGTTTCGTTAGTTGTTTTCCAGCTTTCACATGCATAAATGAGGGTGAATGTATATACTGGATATATATAGTGCAGTATATACTGAGCTAAATTTTGCATGCGCTATCATTCTTCAGTATGCTGACAAGTCAAGAAAAATACAGGCAGACACTAATGCCATATCTTCCACACAGTATTACTTTGAAGGAAAATGTGTTGTAGATGGAATGTCTCATGCTCCAGTCAGCCAAGTTGCCTGGCCTAGGGAAACTGTCTCAGAAAATCTAGAATGTCTGCCTGTAAGATGAGATATCACAGGAGTATACAACAACCTGTCTCATGGTTGATCAGAAAAAGAAGATGGACATATGTCAGTCATGTGATGAGAAGAAACAATCAGAGAATCCACAAACAAGCTATCAAATGGAACACAAGCAGGCTGAAGAAAAAGAGGTCGACCACGTGAAACTCTAAAGAGGACATTGTTAAGAGAAACCAATTCAGTGGGCATAACAGCCCTTAATGAGATTGAAAAACTCACAGAAGACAGGACATCTTGGTGAACTACTATGTGGGCCCTATGTGACGTTTAAAGGCATGGGAAGGATGTAAGATGTAAGATACCACACACTGCTATAATATGAGATTAAAGTAAAAAATAAGATACTCACATTTAAAAAATCAGTCTCATGTCAGTGAGGCTGTGCTCAAACTAAAAGAGGACAACTTATTAAAAAAAAAAAAAGAATTGACTGCTACATTTCAAGCCTAAAATTGACAGCAGATAAAAAAAATGTGGTTGGGGGGGGGGGTCTTTTCTGCACTACAATATATTTATAATTGTCAACAGTTTCTGTGGTTCATGTAATACTATTTTCTAAATTTTAACTCTTTTGTTATCAATAGCCATTTAAATGTCTTTGTAAAGAATTACATAAAAAATAAATTCATCTATTTAGTTTGGTTCTCTGCTTTTGGATTCATATCAAAACTAACGTGTAAAATAATTTATAGACCTCTCGTTATGTTTCTGTATGAACATGACAAATGTGTTTATTATAAATATTTTATGTAATCTTGAAACATTTGTTTGGTTAAAAAAGATTTTACAGTGCTCTTGCTTTTTTTCTCTTTTTTTTTTTTTTTACAAATATTGCAATGGTTTAATTAAATTTTGCCTTAGAAGCTGAACTCCCATGATGAAACAGACACAGAGAGATCAGAATCTCCTGAGCCAGGAAGATGCAGATTTCTGACAGATCATAAATGTTCCTCATCTTCGAAAGAAAGAAGCTTCAACCAAAGCCTGCATACTTTGAATAAAGATGAGTCTGTTTTTGTTCAGAGAAGAGGGTCTACCAATCGCCAGTTGCCAGAAGTTCCTAATAAAGATGTAAATGTGAAACTGTAGTTAGAAAATAAATGTAATTAATTACACAGTCAATAAATTTCTGACTATGATATTGAGCAGGACATTTTAAAAGGTTTCATAACACTGATTTTTTAAATCAAATTATGTTCATGTTTTATGTTGTCATATCTTATATCTTATATCCTTCCTGTGCTGTTAAACATTACATAGGGCTCGCAAAGTAGTTCGCCAATTTTTCCTGTCTTCGGCGAGTCTTTCAACCTCATCAAAGGATTTTATGCCTGTTAATTTGGCCTCTCTTAACAATGTCCTCTTCAGAGTTTCACGCGGTCTGCCTCTTTTTCTTTGGCCTGTTGTGTTCCACTTGATAGCTTGTTTTGTGATTCTCTGATCATTTCTTCTCAGCAAGTGACCAACATATGTCCATCTCCTTTTCCTGATCACCCATGAGACTGGTTGTTGTTCAGTCATCTGTCTTATCTCTGCATTGTTCTTGAATTCATTCCACTTGATGCCGAATATTTTCCTTATGCATTTGTTATCAAAAGAATTTAATTTCTTTTCTATTTCTTTAGCTGTTTTCCAGCTTTCACATGCATAAATGAGGGTGGATATTACATTTGAATTGAATAGTCTTAACTTGGTTTTTGTGCTTATAACTTTTGAATTCCATATGTTGTCATATGCTGTTATAATATCTATTGTAACAGTTGAAAATAATACATCAAGACTAGAAATTTGTATAGAATCTAAGAACTGAGTTAAATAAATACAAGCAGAGCAAAAATGCTGAAAAAAAAAATGCAGTCATCTTGTATGTATATAATTTCATAGGTCTGACTTTCTATCCATATGTCTATGTGATCAGCTTTGTGATCAAAGATAAATAACTGTAAAATTCTGTGCTCAGATTTTTTAAAAATGCATTAAATGATCATTACTGAACACCATTTTCTGGTTATTCATTCACATTTTTTTCTCATACTTAGAACTCCATGAGGTTAGTAAGTGGATCAATGTTATTTAGTCTGTATGTGTGACAGTTTACACATTCACCTTTGGTTACTTTATGTATTTATTAGATCATCTGCTTTTAAAAAGAATTGTCTTTTTAGATTTGATCTATACTTTCTTCCCACCACCTGAAGGTGATATTGTCAACTGAAGCCTCCAAAGAACCAGAGCGTATGTACAAGATTGTCCTAGCTGGTGATGCAGCAGTGGGAAAGTCTAGTTTTATTCTCCGGCTTTGCCAAGGAAAGTTTTTGTCCAGCTTGAGCTCAACATTAGGTGAGCATAACTTAGTCTTACTGCTGAGTCTGTGCACATTTTCAGTGCCATATTTGACAGAGTAGGTAAGGACTTGATTAACAGTAAGACTTAGCTAAAATAACAGTAACGGTTCAAGATTTAGTATGAGCAGCCACCCTCCAGAATGTTGACAGATCAAGGAAAATACAAGCACTTACATCTAAACTACTTACATTTCTGAATGAACTTTTCATTTTTTCTGTTTTTGAAATAACTTTAACACTAAAGAGAAAGACCAGTGTTATTACTAAAGATCTGAAATTGGAAGATACAGGTTAGGAATTTGCTAGAGGCTATTGAACTTATTGAATGTATGACTAATTCTAATGTGAAAAGCTCACCAAATAAATTGCAAAGGTGTTTTAAAAAAGTTCATGTTCATTATAGAATGCACTGCAATAGAAATTTGGCACAGCCAGCATACCCAGCTATATCTACTATCTACCAAGGCACCAACAGAACATCTTGTTTCATGCAAGGATTGTTCACAGCAGACCACAATGCCAACAACATCCACCCAGTATACCCTACACAAATAAATGTCCTTGGAAATGTAAAATCTAGATTTCAGAACATATACTTCAAGAGGTGCAATAGTGGTGTAGTGGCTACTGCATTTGTTTGCTGATCAGAAGGTTCTTGGTTCGATTTCATGCCCTGGTGACATTTTTTAAGAGAATCTGCACCAAGCCTGAAAAAAAAAGTGGGTACCTGTGTGTTTTCCCTGGGAAAACAAAGACAGCCAGGACAGGTGCTGGTATCCCTACCTCTAATGCTATAGTGACCTGGAAATGTTAAAGCACTAACACTTCACGGCCCTACAGCATGCAGATGCCACAGGATACAGACATACTTCAAGACTGTGTAGATCTATAATGTCAGATGTGGCTGAGAGTGTTTGACTTATAAAATTTGCAATAGAATTGTATGGGTATGCAAACATTTGAAAGCTGGTGCACAACATGTTCCATAAAGATCTTTATTTAACTTTTTGTAGCTATGATTGCTCCTAAAAATGGTTCCAACATGGCAGAAGGGCAAATGTGACCATTGCAGATTGTGCCTTTGTTTGCCTTCCCCTACACGTGGTCTGTACCAATTTTATTTGTGTTATGGGATAGGAGTCTGGTTTGGTGCCCTAGCTACTGAGTTAAGTGCTTGAGGTATCACTATGAGCTGTGACTTTCAGTGGTGCATGAATTTCCCTGACAATGATTGGTATCATGAATGATACTGATGTCTATGGCTGATACATTCCGCTGTGTTCTTGGAAGGCTGGCACTGTATAGCAGCTTAGAGCCGGCTGTAAGTGCCTTCCTACTGAGGACATTTGCAGAGATATACACATTCATCATGCACAAATCATTTTTCGTCATTGTGCATGGACATGATGTGGGACAGTTCATGCACATTCCAGATGTCACTGGCACTGGCAACAGAGCAATTATGGGATATTCTCATTTGATGCCAAAACTATACTTAACATGATTCTAAAAGTGGATTCTAAGGTTCAGTTCTCAGCCATTCTCTTGTGAGGTTTTGTGTATATATGTTGTCTTCAATTTTTTACAGCTAATCCTATCTATTTTATCCTCACAAAAAAAAAGTTAGTGGTGATTAAATATTGGTGTTCTGTTGATGTTGCAGGGGTGGACTTTCACACTAAAGTGCTGGATATAGATGGACACCCAACAGCTTTACAACTCTGGGACACAGCTGGCCAGGAAAGGTGATAACAGCCAGACTTTTTAGAGACTGTTATATAAATACAGATATCAGCTTTAAAAAGCAGTGAATTCTTTCATACAGAGTGACACAACCATGCATGACCTCAGGTGATCAGATGTTGTACCAAATGTCAACATCAGGCCAATTTTTAGTTTGGACAAGATGAACTATGTGGTATAAAACTGTCCCTCAAAGGTCAACACTGCACCCCTCTGAGGTCTAAGTGGCTGCCTAGCTGGTCAGATAGTAGCATTGGTCCTAAATATACACATTATGAGAAAGTGTTTCAGCCTTTTAAATTCCTGACAATCAAAGATGGGGTAGGTTCCCCTTTGTGTTATGAGTCCCAGTTTTTTGGGTGTAATACTGGACTTTTTTTTGGTTGCTTTTCTCTTCCCTTCCCACAGTCTTCAGTATGACCTAAAACAAATTAAGATTTGTGAAACTTTCAGACGTTTATGTCACGATCAGTTTGTTTCATACCTTGAAACAAGTTTCTGAAAACATACAGCTAAAAAAAAAGAGTATCGAAAACAAACAACACAAGGACTAGCATGCAGGGGACATTACAAAACAAAACACAAGTAAAGCTGGCAAGCTGAAGCCTGAAAATGTATATATGTTATTCTTTGCAGCCTATTCCAGAGAGCATTACTGAAACTTGAAGCTTCGTATGAACTCTCTTAGTTGACTAAAACATCATTCTAGCACAGTTATCTACACTTGTTGAAAAGAGAGATAATTCATCTCATTCATTCATTCATTCATTTGCATGTCCCTTGCGGAACTTTGCCTCCTTAACAGCACTCCTGTAGGCCTCTCGGTTGTGAGCAAGATGGCCTGCTGCTGTTGCATCCATTTCCAGATCGTCAACGATGTCTTGCAGCCATCTTCGTCTTGGTCTTCCTCTTTTTCTTTTTCCCATTATGTATCCTTCCAATATGGTCTTCTCTAAATTATCATGACGTTTAATGTGTCCAAAATATTTCAGTTTTCTCTCTTTAATCCTCTTCACTAGCCAGCCTTCTTCAATATTAAGCTCTTGTAGTATAGATATATTTGTTCTTTTTTGTGTCCACGATATTTGGAGAACTCTTCTGTAGCATTTACATTCAAAGGCATTTATGTGTTTCTCAGCTGTTTTGTTAAGTAATTCATCTGAAATAGAGATAAATTGATAAGCAAGGGAAATAATCGGATCAGAGTGTTAATTTTTTTTTTCATAATAGTTATTTGTATTAGCATTAGTTTTGTTTTTAGTGAGGTTAAAGTTGATTTGATGTTAGGTATATTTTAAAAAATAATTCACAGCATTTGTGGCACAAATCTTGACATGATTTTTTTTGGTTTTGTTTCAGGTTTCGCAGCGTGGCCAGAACCTACTTCAGACGTGCTGATGGTGTTCTCTTGTTGTACGATGTCACATACGAAAGATCCTTCCTCAATCTCAGAGAGTGGCTTAATGCAATAGAGGTTGTTATGCATTGTTGTTAACATTATCTGCAAGTCTGAGCTTGGTAGAAGCTGAATCAATATCAAGTTGGCTTCTCATGCAAAGGCAAGCGTGATCACACTACAGTGAACACAGCTTATAAAAAAAGAGTAAAGTGCCTCTGAAATAGAACATTGTGTACCTGTAAGAAAGATGCACCTGAATAATACTGTATGCTGTCAGTGTATGAAGGATATAACTACATGTTTATGGTACATGCATACCTGAGCCAGATTTTAAAACTGGTGACAAATTTTTGTAAAAAAAATAATAAAATTCTAATATATAAATTTGACTGATATTTTTCCCTTTCCAACGCTGAAGCCGATTTGGTCAGCTAAAGCTTTCAAGAAATCATCAGACACAATATTTCCTATCTGGTGACTGGCACTTGGAAGGGATTCAACTTTAGTTGACATTTTTCATCAACATTTTTTTTAAATTTCATTTTGCTCTTCCACTTCTTTCAGGAAGTATCCCAGAAGATCATTCCAGTAATGTTGGTCGGGAACAAAACAGATGCCAGACCAGAGCGAGAAGAACAGAAAAAACGAGTGGTTAAATACGCTGCTGGTGCACAGCTTAGTCGAGTAAGTGGCTTCGTACATACTGAACATTCTGTAATCATTAATATAATCCAGTGTAGTCTTAAGGGTGAAAGGCAAATGATACTTCTCATGGCTGAGAATGATTGCAATGGCAGTGTTTGTTTTAGTGATTTTTTTTTTCTTGATTGTTATAGAACTGAGTGCTAATCATTGCTTAAAGATCATGAAAGAAATGGATGTTAGTGATTATTTTTGATTATTAAAGAGTCAGGCTCAGGTTCAGTACAGTTTCAGCATCACAGAAAACGAGAATATCCCATAGTTGCTCCACCGTCTGTGCCAATGACATCTCCTAGAATGTACAAGAACCATCCCATGTCATATCCATACAGTTAGTCAGTAGTCATTTGCATGTTCCTTGCGAAACTTTGCCTCCCTAATAACTCTCCTGTAGACCTCTTGGTTGTAAGGTGCCCTACTGCTGATGCATCCATTTGCAGATTATCAACGATGTCTTGCAGCCATCTTCGCCTTGGTCTTCCTCTCTTTCTTTTTCCCATTATGTACCCTTCCAAGATGGTTTTCTCTAGACTATCATGATGTTTAATCATGTCCATGCACAATGATGAAAAGTGCTCTGTACCCGATTAATGCGTACATCTCTGTAAATGTCCTCAGTAGGCAGGCACTCAAAGCCAGCTCTGAGCAGCTGTACATCACCAATCTTCCAAAGAACACAGCAGAATGCATCAGCCATGTTTATCAATGACCGATCACTTGCTGGGAAACCCATGCACCACTGAAAGTCACAGCTCAAAGTGATGCCCTGAGCATTTAACTCAGTAGCTAGGGCACTAAACCAGACTCCCAACTCACAACACAAGGAAACTGGCGCAGACAGAGCATAGAGAAAGTCAAACAAAGGCACAGTCATAAATGGTCACATTCGCCCTTATGCCATGTTGGAAGTGGGAAGTCCTTTGTGTTCAAAGATTCAGATATCAGTGATTGTTTCACGATAAAGAGTGAAATGGATATTAGTGATTTTTCATGTTCATCAAAGAATTAGTTGCTGGTAATTATATCTTTATGGAAATGTGAGCTTGAAACTTCACAAGAAGATCTTGAAATACAGAAACTGAACTTGGATGAAGAGTGAGCAGTAGTAGTTTTTTAAATAAGTTTTTAGTGAAGAAACACAAAGAAACAAGCATTTAGAGAGGTTATATCAATCAGATGAAAAGTATATTTCCTATCCTGATCATGGTTTTAAAATTCAGTCACCATTTTCATGGAAATTGAATAGGAAGATTAAAACCTTTGAGGGAACTATCAAATGATTGAAGAAATCTCTGTATGGATAGAAGAGGAACTATCAAATGACTGAAGAAATCTCTGTATGGACATAAGAGGAACTATCAAATGACTGAAGAAATCTCTGTATGGACAGATGAGGAACTATCAAATGACTGATGAAATCTCTGTATGGACAGAAGAGGAACTATCAAATGACTGAAGAAATCTCTGTATGGACAGAAGAGGAACTATCAAATGAATGAAGAAATCTCTATATGGACAAATGAGGAAGATTAAGCCTTTTTCTGCTTTCCATCTGTGTGAAATAGGACATAGACATACATGGGGTTTAATCATCACAGGGTTTAACATCAATTCATTTTATAATGTCAGCCATATGTGCAGAGCTGTCCAGTGCATCTTGAGTTACAGGCAGACATTCTGTTTTAGATTCAGTTTCTCTAATAAATTCTGTATGAGAAGCTTATTCACTATGCTTGTTTTACTCAACTGATCAGATAAAATCTTATTATTGATATGGATGTTCAACATAAGGATTGAAGAGGTCTGAATTAACAAGGAGAAGATGGGCTAATAGGATGGCAGATATCTTAATGATGCAGAAAAATAGTTCCCTAACTTTTTAAACTCGCAGACTCCTAAAATCAGTGATTTAATACCCCATCATTTGGTACTGAATTCTTCTTCTTCTCCGTACACACACTGGTGATGATGCGTGGTACTCTGATTTTTGCGATGCGCCTTTTGGCTGGGTACCTCCGACTTCAGCATCTTTCCATGCTAGGGCAGACTGTGGTCTTGCTCGGACTGCCATGAAGACAGTGGTGTAGGCTGGCCTGGCCAAAACTTTGTTTTCCAGTCTCTGGTGGCTGTACTTAAGCCCCTTCTCCATGTCAGATCCACCATGCAACACTGGCTGATCAGATGGCTTTGAGACAGTTCCACAGACACTCCAACT
This sequence comes from Achatina immaculata, assembly GCA_009760885.1. Lineage (NCBI taxonomy): Eukaryota > Metazoa > Mollusca > Gastropoda > Stylommatophora > Achatinidae > Lissachatina > Lissachatina immaculata. The sequence continues at coordinate 74,977,306 of CM019713.1, read as the reverse complement.
TTGGGATGAGGAATCTAATGAGTGCTTCAACAATATCCATTCCTCGCCGCCTATAGCCTGTTAGCTCTGTTTTGTTTACATCATTCTGACAGCCATTGTTGTAAGTACCCATAGGCTTGTCACATCCTGGATTCATTGGTTTCACACCAGATTTTCCTCATCCCCTCCAGCGATCTCCATGCCCCCATCCATCCACAAACCTGACATTACATTTTACAAAAATAACAATTACAATTAGTGTTGATTGCTATAGGTTTCTGGGGTACAGAAATATGTCAGAGTTTTTAAGCAAACAGATCTATGTTCCCTATCTCACAAAGACTATGTTAAGATAAATGTATTCTTAACACAGTTGTTCCTAGGGGATGGTACTGAATTAAAAAGCTTTACATTCATTATGATGTTCAGTAGTATTCAATATAATCTGGATTTGCTATGCAAGCCTCCAAAGATCCTAAAAGGACCCCCAGATGTCCACAAATCCCAAGTTGAAAACTAATAATGTAGAATATGAAGAGCATATGAAAATTAATAATGAAATTAATCCTGTATCATTTTAAAGCATTAGTATTAAATTATATAGGAGTCAAAATTGAACACATATTGATGTAATAAACTAAACTATTTGAAAAATAAATTCACTATGTTCTTCATATGCCAGGAAATTAATGCACTCTTCATAGAGACCAGCGCTAAAGATGGGTCAAATATCTCAGAAGCAGTGATAGAACTAACAAGGTGAGATTATGAACATTAGTAGAAGCAGTGAAAGAACTAACAAGGTGAGATCATGAACATTAGTAGAAGCAGTGAAAGAACTAACAAGGTGAGATCATGAGCATTAGTAGAAGCAGTGAAAGAACTAACAAAGTGAGGTCATGAACATTAGTAGAAGCAGTGAAAGAACTAACAAGGTGAGGTCATGAACATTAACAGAGCTAAAAATATTAACTTATTTCTTTATATCAAATAAAGACCAAAAGCAAAGATGGGCTGAACACTTCCAAGAAATACTCAATCGACCACACCCAAAAGAATTGTTAAACCTTGAAACTGACTTAACAGCCCCACAACTAAATGTCAATCTAGATGAAATTGAATTGCATGAAATTGAAACAGCAGTGAATTTAATGGCTAACAACAAAGCTGCAGGTGAAGATGAAATAACAGCCGAGATGCTAAAAGCTATCAATAGTGACAACATGAGACAACTACAGAGAATGTTTAACAAGATTTGGAAAGAAGAAAAGGTCCCTTCTAATTGGAAGAAGGGAATCATTGTGAAAATACCAAAAAAGGGCAACCTTAGTGACTGTAACAACTGGAGAGGAGTAACCTTAATATCAGTTGTGTCAAAAGTATTTTGCAAGGTCATTTTGAATAGACTCAAAGATATAGTGGATACTGCAATGAGAGAAGAACAAGCAGGATTTCGAAAAGGGAGAAGCTGTCTCGACCAGATCTTTACTCTCAGAATAATACTTGAAGAACATATTGAAAAGCAGAAACCATTAATACTGAATTTCATAGATTTTAAGAAGGCATTTGATAGCATACACAGAGATTCATTATGGAGAATTTTATGTCTATATGGAATACCATCTAAAATTGTCAACATCATTAAGGACTTATACAATGGATATGGTTGTGCAGTCAAGACAGAAGAAGGGATGAGTGAATGGTTCCAGATTGAAACAGGCGTGAAACAAGGATGTATACTGTCTCCTTTACTTTTTGGGATTACAATAGACTTCATAATGAAAAAATGCTGCACAGGTAACACAGGTATTGACTGGGTACATGGGACCCAACTAGAAGATCTTGATTTTGCTGATGACATAACTCTTATCAGTAATAATGTGAATTCCATGCAAGAAAAAACAGATAGCCTATCTTCACTGGCTAGCAAAATAGGACTTGAAATTAACAAGGACAAAACAAAAATAATGAAAATTCCCATTAATCAAAATGGAAAAATACACATAGAAGGGACAGATATTGAAGAAGTCAATCAATTTGCATACCTTGGCAGCTACATAGACCAGGATGGTGACACTAGAAAGGAAGTTAGGATCAGAATTGCAAAAGCAGCATCAATCTTCAAGAATCTTGAGAACATATGGAATTCAAAAGTTATAAGCACAAAAACCAAGTTAAGACTATTCAATTCAAATGTAATATCCACCCTCATTTATGCATGCGAAAGCTGGAAAACAACTAAAGAAATAGACAAGAAATTAGACTCTTTTGAAAACAAATGCCTAAGGAAAATACTCGGCATCAAGTGGAATGAATTCAAGAACAATGCAGAGATAAGACAGATGACTGAACAACAACCAGTCTCACGGGTGATCAGGAAAAGGAGATGGACATATGTTGGCCACTTGATGAGAAGAAATGAGCAGAGAATCCCAAAACAAGCTATCAAGTGGAACACAACAGGCCGAAGAAAAAGGGGCAGACCGCGTGAAACTCTGAAGAGAACATTATTAAGAGAGGCCAAGTTAACAGGCATAAAATCCTTTGATGAGGTTGAAAGACTCGCCGAAGACAGGAAAAATTGGCGAACTACTTTGCGAGCCCTATGTGACGTCTAACGGCACGGGAAGGATATAAGATATAAGATAAGATGTTGTTTAAAAATTAAAAAGTTCACTATCCTTCAGACCTATGAAGACATGGAAGGTAGTATGTGAATAGGAAAGTAGCTGCTATATTTGATAAACTGTCATTGATAATATGGTGAAGATCTTGAAGTAGTGGCATCAAGTTTGATTGGTAGTGGACTTTTTTCAATGGCTTTTTTGAATTTCCAAAGTGGACCAAAGAAACAAGCCTACACAGCAAGTCCACTTTCATAAAGAACATAGTTTATTCTGGCTGAGCTGAAGAACATTAGAGCTAATGAGAGATATATTCCCAGACTTTTGACAGCTATACTATTCCTGTAGGTCAGGAACCTTCTTGGTTGGGTATCTAAGTGATGCAGTGTGTCTATCTACAGTCAGTCATTCATTCATTTGCATGTCACATGTGGAACTTTGCCTCCCTAACAGCACTCCTGTAGGGCTCTCGGTTGTGAGCAAGATGTCCTACTGCTGATGCATCCACTTGCAGATCATCAATGATGTCTTGCAACCATCTTCACTTTGGTCTTCCTCTTTTCCCCATTATGTACCCTTCCAAGATGGTCTTCTCTAGATTATCATGATGTTTAATGTGTCCAAAATATTTACGTTTTCTTTGTTTAATTCTCTTTACTAGCCAGCCTTCTTCAGTATTAAGTTCTTGTAGTATGGATATATTTGTTATTTTTTGTGTCCATGATATTTGAAGAACTCTTCTGTATCATTTATATTCAAAGGCATTTATATGTTTCTCAGCTGTTTTGTTAAGTGTCCAGGTCTTACAGGCATATGTTGCGATGGGAAAGATGCATGCCCTTAAAAATCTTAAAATCCCCCATTATTAATACAGTATCATTTTTCCGTACCTGGTCTATCGTCATTTGCAGTGTGTTATAAAAGTCTTCTACTTCCTCTTCTTATGCTGCTGATGTAGGTGCATATATCTGGATGATTGTTACATTTCTAGGAGTGCCCTTAAGTCTGATTGTGAGGATTTTATCACTTATAGAATTGTAACCTGGTAATGCTTTTGATGATTTGTCAAAGTAAAAAACAGTCTCTGACATATTATATTTTCTCTTCATGGATAGATTGCTCCGTACAAATGAGGACATGGAGCTGAAGACGGCTGGAATGCAGCTGCATGAGATAAGAAACAGGAAAAGTAGCTCTTGCTGCAAGCGCTACTGAAGAGCAATGCACAGTTGTCAGTAAATCTGCTAGGAGAACAGAACTACAGATTCATATTACTTAATGAAAGAAGCCTGGAAAGAAGGAACATTTAATTTATAAAATGAGCACAATAAAGAATATTTATTTCATAGAGTATGCACCAAAAAAAATGTGTTTATCAAATTAGCACCAAGAGAAATAATATTTATGTTGGTAACTGACAAAGAAACAAGTTCAGCTACATATCTGCTAGTTGTCATCTGTTGATATCTGCCTCTGTAGGTTGTAGAACTCTAATATTCTGGTCATGCTGTGCATGCAAATTGTGTGAGAATTATAAAATTAATATCAGTATCTTATAAGTTAATACTGTTTCTTGTTTGAAAGTATCACTATTTTTCTCCCTTATATTATGTATATAGTACTCATAAAGTCAACTGCTGCTGGAAGTGAATTAATGCTGTGAAAGTTGGTAGATGAAAGACAGAATGCAAAGAAGGATTACATCCCAAATTGTTTGACATTTGAAAATAAAGTTGCTTTTTTTTTCATTCTCTTTAAACCTTTTATTTAAAAGAGATACAGACAGTGGTATGTATCGCCAATCTTTATAAAAATGTAGAAACAGAAAATGTACCAGAGTGGGAATTTCTTCTCAAATCTTCACCATATTACAAGACCAAATTTAAGATTTGTATACATTCTATATTTTGGCCAAACACTGTAAGAAACACAGATGAAGCCACTGACAGCAATTATTGAGGAAAGATGCTGGCGATGATCGGGACATGTGCTCCGAATGACTGACAACTCACTACCAAAAATAGCACTAAGATGGACACCACAGGGGAAAAGAAGTAAGGGTAGACCAAAAGAGACATGAAGAACAACAGAAAGGATGTTGAGCAATAGAGGGCTCACCTGGGCAAGAGCAGAAAAACAAGGCAAAGGACAGGCATTTGTGGAAAACCCTTGCAGAAGCCCCATGTGCCCTGGGCTCTTAAGGTTCAGAGAGAGAGAGAGAGAGATACATTCTATGAATTTAGATGTTCTCATATTCATTTGAGTAGTTTGTTAGAGAAATATGTTATCTAATTAGTTCCAGAACAGTATACAATGCAGTTTAGATGTGAGCGAAAAACTATGGTAGTTGAGTGATTGTGCTCCAAACCACAGATTCTGTTTTGGCTGAGTAGCTGCCTTGCCGCAAGAGGACAGTGCACTGTCAACTCAGCCTTTAGCTGCCTTGCCGCAAGAGGACAGTGCACTGTCAACTCAGCCTTTAGCTGCCTTGCCGCAAGAGGACAGTGCACTGTCAACTCAGCCTTTAGCTGCCTTGCCGCAAGGACAGTGCACTGTCAACTCAGCCTTTAGCTGCCTTGCTGCAAGAGGACAACGCACTGTCAACTCAGCCTTTAGCTGCCTTGCTGCAAGAGGATAGTGCACTGTCAACTCAGCCTTTAGCTGCCTTGCTGCAAGAGGATAGTTCACTGTCAACTCAGCCTTTAGCTGCCTTGCTGCAAGAGGATAGTGCACTGTCAACTCAGCCTTTAGCTGCCTTGCTGCAAGAGGATAGTGCACTGTCAACTCAGCCTTTTCTCTAACAGTTAACTGTGCACAACTCCATTGTTTCCTAATCTTCTAAAATCACACTATGGAGAAGTTTGGCATGGTAGGATAAAATATTAGTTTTTTGATTCTCTCTTTCTCTATCTTCAGTTCTCCGAGTCTTTAAAGCTCGTTGCTGCAGATGCAACCTGTCTTCATTCATCTCTGTTCCTAACTTTTCCCCCTACAACTGCTTACTCTAAATTCTTTTCATTTTCTTTCACGTGATCTGTCTTTGCTTTGGTCTTGCACTTTTCATCTCTTGTATATATATATATGTATACCTGAGAGCTTTGTTAAATGACTCTCTTCTGGTCTTTCTACATGACACAGCCATTGTAATCTTTTAGTTGTCATAGTGGAGATGATCAAGGTTTCTTTGTACAAGTCAGTCATGATTAGGTAAAGGTAAGGTAAAATCTCCATTTCCATGCCTTTAATGCATACTGGGGATATGGCGCTAGACCTTCAGCACATGAAAGTGTGATGTAGTCAGTATCACGTCTGGCCATATTTATCTTCTCAGATTTTTTTGGTGCTCACTTTTAGAGGCTGGGTAGACCCAAGTGTCACGGTGGGTAGACCCAAGTGTCACGGTGGGTAGACCCAAGTGTCATGGGTAGACCTAAGTGTCGCGGTTGGTAGACCCAAGTGTCGTGGTGGGTAGACCCAAGTGTCATGGTGGGTAGACCTAAGTGTCATGGGTAGACCTAAGTGTCGTGGGTAGACCTAAGTGTCGTGGTGGGTAGACCTTAGTGTCGCGGTGGGTAGACCCAAGTGTCGTGGTGGGTAGACCTAAGTGTCACGGTGGGTAGACCTAAGTGTCATGGGTAGACCTAAGTGTTGTGGGTAGACCTAAGTGTCATGGTGGTTAGACCTAAGTGTCGCGGTGGGTAGACCCAAGTGTTGTGGTGGGTAGACCTAAGTGTCACGGTGGGTAGACCTAAGTGTCACGGTGGGTAGACCCAAGTGTCGTGGTGGGTAGACCTAAGTGTCGTGGTGGGTAGACCTAAGTGTCGTGGGTATACCTAAGTGTCGCGGTGGATAGACTTAAGTGTCGCGGTGGGTAGACCCAAGTGTCATGGTGGGCAGACCTAAGTGTCATGGTGGGTAGACCTAAGTGTCATGGTGGGTAGACCTAAGTGTCTTGAGTAGACCTAAGTGTCGTGGTGGGTAGACCTAAGTGCCGCGGTGGGTAGACCCTGGGGGCCTTTTTAACTATGATTAAATAAAGACTGTTTTTATGTTGTTTCAGTTATACTAAGACTAATTTTTTAAATGAAGGCTCAAGTTATGTTTTGATGACTTATCTATACAGGGTTTTTCTTATGTTTTGACTGTTATGTTCAGTTATGCTTCAGTTGATTTTCTTACATGGGGATTTTGTTATATTTTAACTTATATTTTTAAAATATAAAATTTCAGTTATATTTTAGAGATTTTATTTTTTTAAAAATAATTAACTTTTCTTGAGAAAAAAAGTGTAGCCACCAATTTTAATGTCCATTTTTCTATCAAGACTTTAATTCTGACTTATCCTTGCATTTAAAAATGTTTTCTGCCATAGTATCCTCGAGTTCATTTTATGTGATAGGGTTTTTCACTGTTTTGGAGTCTATAAGAAAATCTGTCATTTTTACACTAGAAATAAACTTTTCCAGTGAAGCCATCATTATTCATCATCCCATATTGTCCAAGTAGCACACCACCAACACAAGAAATATATCTCTGTTTAAATTAAATGTGAAATAGTTGTGAATCTAAATAAGCATATATCTTGGTTGTTTAAACAAAAAGAAAATAGAGGATTTTGAAATGTTCATATTAAATGGAATGTATTCCACAGACAGAAATAAAGATGCTGACATAAAAGTGGAAGCATTCCATGGGCAGAAATAAAGATGACATAAAACTGGAAGTATTCCATCGACAGAAATAAAGATGCTGACATTAAACTGGAAGTATTCCATGGACAGAAATAAAGATGCTGACATTAAACTGGAAGTATTCCATGGACAGAAATAAAGATGTTGGCATAAAACTGGAAGCATTCCATGGACAGAAATAAAGATGTTGACATAAAATTGGAGAAAGTATTCTATGGACAGAAAGAAATATGTTGGCATAAAATTGGAAGTATTCCATATACAGAAATAAAGATGTTGACATAAAATTGGAAGTATTCCTTGGGCTCAAACAAAAATAAGTAAGTACTAGATCATTTAAAACTGAAATGAATTAATAATGAGAAACAATAGAAATAGGTAACTGAAATATTTGACCATACCAAGAATGATACTTGAGTTGAAAGGAAAAAGTGCTGGAGGATGATAATGATATAGATGAGTGGACAAGATCATGAGATGGGCAGAACACCTTGGCAGGGTGCACCAAGAGAGCAGGCTGAAAATCCATTACTGTCAACTTTATCTGGGGAGATGGCACAAAGTAATGATGATGATTTTTAAATTAACTTCTGATATTATGTATGCACTCATCTACCTCTTACTGATTAGACATTCTTACTTACATCTTACATCCTTCCCCTGCCGCTAAATTTCACATAGTAGTTCGCCAAGATTTCCTGTCTTCAGCAAGTTTTTCATTCTCATCAAGGGATGTTATGCCCACTGAACTGGCCTCTCTTAACAATATCCTCCTTAGAGACGTGGTTGACCTCTTTAGGCACTGGCATTGCTGAAATAGCTTTATTTCTTATGAATAAATTTGTAAGCTCTATTTAGTATCATGAAAGATGAACTATTTCCTCTATGAAATTTTTATTTGTAATTTGCTGAAAATAGTCAGAAAAAAAACAGAGCAGACAAAGAATGTACCTTTCTTTCTCCAAGTGCTCCCTGGAAACATGCTGTGTTATAAATATCTGTCAATCAAAATATGGAATGACGCTGTCCATGCCAGTGTGAAGTATTTCTGAAAGGTGTGGCTTTTCAGTTCATTACTGTTCACCTTGTGCTGTCCACTCCACAGAATGAGAAAAGTCAGAGTCATCAATCATTGCCATTTGCTATCATCTGTTGTCATCAGTTATTTAATGTCATCTGTTGTAAGTGTCATATACTGTCACCACTGTCATCAGCTATTTAATGTCATCTGTTGTAAGTGTCATATATTGTCACCACTGTCATCAGCTATTTAATGTCATCTGTTGTAAGTGTCATATATTGTCACCACTGTCATCAGCTATTTAATGTCATCTGTTGTAAGTGTCATATATTGTCACCACTGTCATCAGCTATTTAATGTCATATATTGTCACCACTGTCATCAGCTATTTAATGTCATCTGTTGCAAGTGTCATATATTGTCACCACTGTCATCAGTTATTAATGTCATCTGTTGTAAATGTCATATATTATCACCACTGTCATCAGCTATTTAATGTCATCTGTTGTAAGTGTGATATATTGTCACCACTGTCATCAGCTATTTAATGTCATCTGTTGTAAGTGTCATATACTGTCATCACAGAGCAGATGAACAAATGTCTTTGTCCCATAGTGCTCAGAACAAGAACACTTCAGTCAGGTCATCTAGCTTTTCTGTTGGTCCTGAGACAGATTGTTGAAGCTGCAGTCAGACTGCTGTACTGTCAATATCAATGAGACTGTTATCATGCCATTCATGAAATAGTTACATTCTCGTCATTACCAAGATTGTACGGAAATGGATTGCCTGCAGAATATTTTTGGCCATTTTCAAATCTCTGTATATATTTTTCATTGATTGTACAGTTGTTAACTCTAAAATTGTTCATTTAAATAATTATAAAAGCACAACTATCCACAGCTGAAGAAAAAGTTGAATTTTATTGAAAAACAAAACATAACCATAACATTAACATACGTAGGAATACTACATAAATTGTTCCTTTTGTTTACAGTAATGCAGACAAAATACACTTCTTAGTGAGCTCAAGGATCTTGAGAACATATGGCACTCAGAAGTTATAAGAACATAAACCAAGCTAAGATTATTCAATTCAAATGTAATATCCACCCTCATTTATTCATGAAAAAGCTGGAAAACAACTAAAGAAATAGACAACAAAATTAGACTTTTTTTAAAAACAAATGCCTAAGGAAAATACTCGGCATAAAGAGGTACAAATTCAAGAACACAGAGATAAGGCAGATGAGTGTGATCAGAAAAAGTAGATGTACATATATCAGTCATGTGATGAGGCAGTCGGAGAATCCCAAAACAAGCTATCAAATGGAAAACAACAGGCTGAAGAAAAGGAGGTCGACCACATGACACTCTAAAGAGGACACTGTTAAGAGAGGCCAAATTAGTAGGCATAAAATCCTTTGATGAGGTTGAAAAACTCACTGAAAACAGGACAACTTGGCAAAGTACCATGCAAGCTCTATGTGATGTTGCTGGGAAGGATGTAAGATGTAAGAGATGTGAGTGAGCTTTAATATACAGCCAAGGTAAAATTCCCGTTTCCATGCCATTAAGGGCATATTGGGGAATACGGTGTTATACCCGTATCTTTTCCATGACCTTCGGCACATGAAAGTGTGATGTGGTCAGTATCACGCCTGGCCGCTTTACTTTCTCAGATTTCTCTGGTATCCATTTTCCGAGGCTGGGTGAAACACAGGGCCATATTGGTCAGAAAAAAAAATATCATGCTCAGCTGGGGATTCGAACCCTAGACAATTTGGTTGGACGAGTGCTCTAACCACTACGCTAGCCAGTCCCTATATATATAAAACTACATGAAAAAAACAATGTAGAGAAAGAAGATAAAAGTGTTATCTATATCACAACTTTCTTAGCAGTATATAGATAATAATCATGAGATTTTTAAAAAGTAATAGAAAATCTGTGCCAAGGTTTTAGCTATCACAGATATGGATAAATAATGTTTTGGTGTACAGTAATGATTTACAGTAAAAGTTCATGAACAACATGGATGCTACCATACTGGGCTCTTTACACCTATCTTATATTTTTAGAGTCATAATAAAACTTTCTTGTTAACATATTGTAGGATATATATACTGTTCAAAAAAAAAAAAGAAATGCAACACTACTATAGTCATAATGGACACCAAATTCCAACCTTGTATCAAAATTTTATTTTACGGAATTAATGTTTCAACACTGGCATGAAGAAACCTTTGGACTTTAACAACGAAATTATTTCATTAAATTTGGTTTGGACTTATTCTTTGTGACTGAGGCCTCCGTTTCAGTAAGGTATATGGCCTCCTCTGGCCTGTATCAGAGAACAACATTACCTTGACATGGATCCAATTAGCTGCTGGATTTGTTGTTGTGGAATGGCTGCCCACTCTTCCCGCAGTGCAAGAGACGACTGTTATAGATTGGTTGGCGCCACGTCTCACTGGCGGACATGTCTGTTGAGTTCATCCCATAAGTATTCTATTGGGGACATGTCTCATGACATGGATGGCCACAGAATGGTCTGGATGTTGCTGTCAGCGAGGAACTAGGTGGTGAGTTGTGCCACACGAGGTCTAGAGTTATCCTACTGAAAAATCAACCATGGTACAGCCAGAAGTGGAAGGATGTGAGGACAAAGAATTTCAGTGACGTATCATTGGGCATTCAGGCATCCTTCAATTTGCACCAGGCCACTTCTTCCCATGAAGCTGATTGTCCCCCCACCAGTACACCTCCACCACCATGTGGAAGAGCCTCATCCACGCAGTTCAGGGGTTAGCGCTCATGGAATCTGTGGTAAACTCTTCTCTGTCTATCGTGTCGCTGAAGCAGAAAGAATGATTCATCACTAAACCAAACCCTTCTTCAATTATTCACAACAGTCCACTGATGATGCTGGTTCGCCCATTGCAGTTGGTTCTGGTGATGCCAGTCCATAAGAACAGGACGTCTGTAGGGTCTTATAGCCCAAAGACCAGCATCATGCAGCCAGTTCCTTACCATTTAATCTGAAATTCGATGAGCTGCTGTCATTGACTGGTCTGTTGAGATGTAAATCAATTCCTGTGGTGACACAGCAATATGAAGCGATTTTCGGCAGAAGTTGTGACTATGGGTCTTTCACTGTGCAGCCGGTCTACAATTGAGCCAGTTCTTGAAATCGTCTCCAAAAGGTGACTAATGGTGCTTCTAACCACATTAAATTGTCTGGCCACTACACTTTGTGACTGTCCAGTATGTAAACGTCAAATGATAATGAGTCGTTCTGTAGTGAGATGAGGCATACTTGTGCATTGCATTTTCAAATGAATTGATTCAAGGAGCGCCAATCTTTTATAGGTATTCAATAACATGGTCAGTGAGTTTTGTGTTCAGTACGTTTCACTGGATTCTCATGAACCTGTCATGAGTTGTCAAAAATACTATTATGACTAGTGTCGCTTTTCTGTGCTCATGAATCATCTGTTGAGTACAATTTGGGTCAGCACGTGAAGTTATGTCCAAATGAACGTTTCAGGCAATTTGCCCTTGTCTAAATCAGCAAACTTCAGTTTAAATCGCAACATCATATTTGTTGCGTTTCTTTTTTTGAACAGTATATATACATATATTTTAATTTGGTTTAACATCAACTATCACTCATAACCCTCAAGCTGGTGCAGAAATTTATCATTTTATTTGAATAACTGTATCATGAAACTTCCAAACGGTGCAGTTTTCCTGTCATGTGAGACACATCTATAATTTGGTGAGAAGTATTTTTAGAAAAATACTAAAAATTTATTTCACATCTTTCATGAACTTCACAGCCCTCCTCTCAAAAGAATTCTAGATTGTATGCTACTGAATATTCTTCTACTGAACTTCTTAAGCAAAATATGCAACAAATCTTATAAATACTTGCACATACAAGGTTGAAGAAAACACTTTTTTCTTGTCCATGGAAGATGTTATCATCAAAGAAGCAATGATCAGCTAATATTTACACCATCAAGATACTGTAATATTTCACAGATTTTGCATAGGATTTTGGTTTTAAATATTCAACTGATGATTCATCCATAATCAAGAGTGAAAAATAAAATGTTAATGGCAGATAAATTCAGTATGTCATCAAGTGTCTGGAAACAAATAAAGCAAAGTTACAGAGTAATGTGCTGATGGTGTTTTCTAGTTTAGTATTATTTCAGTTTGTAATTAATATAAATACACTTATTGAAGTCTTAGGTTTTCAGGAGACTCGCATGTTAAAGATAGGTGTTTAGATGTTAGTCTAGCACAGGTATCCTCCACACGAAGGCCTGCTCAAATCTAATGGTCAGAGGGTAGGCACAAGGTGATTTTTGGTAGTTTTTTTTTTTTTTAAGTGTGTCTTACATGGTGGGAAATATGGCATCTATGTATCATTCATGCTGGAACATTTTATATCAAAAGATGGGAAAAAACATGATGTTTTACTCCTATCTATTTCTCTGTAAAAAAAAAAGTTACATCTATATTTGTTTAAAATTTGCATATATGCATATAAACTGTTGTACCTGAAACTTTATATTTAAATTTCTCTTTTCTTTACTTGAGATATTTGTCTTGTTTCCTTTGTTATCTGAGTGGCACAGAAGTTAGTGCAGTCATCTTTCTTGGCAAGATCACATTTATGAATCTACATGGAGATGCCCCAGTCATCCAGCTGTAGAAATGGATACTGTTCCCTCTGTACCTGGGGAAATAAAGGCAGCCAGACTTGATGCTCATCCTCTAGTGTGCTGACAGATCAAAGAAAACATCACAGTCAGCCACAGCAACAAAAAAGCATGTCTACATGGTCTGGCCATAATTGCATCTTCTGCCTTTAATTTAGGTCTCATTTCTTCAGTAAAGTCAGTTTTCATGTCTAAAATTATAGATTTCACATTAATCATGCATACATTATAGCATTTTGTAATCAATTAAATAAGCTCTTTCTACAATTGTCAAGAACATAAAATAGAAAGCATCTCTCTCTCTCTCTCTCTCTCTCTCTCTCTCTCTCTCTCATCAGTTTTATTATTTAGTATAATCTGATCATGGTTCATATATTTTTAGTCCCTCTTGTTCTGATGTTAAACACAAGCACTAGAATTATGACTATCTATTACAGTCAGACAAAATATATTTGTACAACAAAGATACTTAATTGCAAGAAAGTGGAGATAAACACTATACACAACTATAAATAATAATAATAATACAAGTACATTTTTGTTAAAGAATACAAGCACAATGTTAAAGCACTACATTAAAAACAAATATAATTCAATACTGAAGACTACATTAAAAATAATATAATTAAATAACAGTCCACTATACTGCTAAATCACTACAATAAGAACAATATAATCTAATGTTAACAATACATTATAAAACAATACAATGTTAACAATACAACCATAGTGCCAAAACATTTCATTATAAAACAATGTAGTTTAATATTAACAATTCAACTATAGCACTGAAACTATTCATTTAAAAAATGATATAATACAATGTTAACAATCCAATCTTACTGCAGAAACAAATTTGGAAAATATAATTCACATTACAAATTTGTTGCTAAAACTTCACAGCATATTTAGCAATTTCTCAGAAGACCATAAATATCTCATTTCTTGACAGAGCATAACTCCTCCACCAATTCAAACAATCAGTTCAGTCTCTTACATGTAGTTTTTTTTTCTTCTTCTCAACTGTAATAATCAAAGGCCAGTAGCTGAAAAGTTTAAACATGCCTTGGGCTGAATGTATCTCTCATGAATGAAGTAAGGCACAAGGTTCCTTCTCTTATGTAAGCTGTATAACATATTATTCAACATCTTTTTCTTACTGTCCACAGTAAAGATAAGAGTAAAATGTATTCACATTAAATACAGATTAATCATTACACTGAAGGTACCATGGACAGCTAAGAAAACCAATGAAGAAGTCTTATGAGAGGCTGGAGTTGAAAGGCCAATTACAGCAAAGATCAGAGGCAGACAAGTGAGATTTGTAGGACATTTTCTGAGAAGAGGAAAATTGGAACACACTGGAAAAATTTAGGGAAGAATCATTACTTAACTAATGCTTTAATAATAACATTCAAGTAGCATAAGTAATACATTTAAGTCAATTAATTTATTAAAAAAAGGAATGAAATGTCAGTCCGTAAGAATAACAAAGAGCAAAACCTTTATCTTAATGCGAATAAAACTAAATTGTTGACAACTGACAAAACAAACAAGGCAGCTGAAATATTTATCAATGAGGAAAAACTGGAAAAGGTGGAGAGTTCTGAATATCTTGGATCATTGCTAACTAATAATGGAGATAAAATAAGGGAAATTAAAAGGACATCTATCACTCTTCAGAAAGTAAAACTAAAGAATCTGTGTAGATGAACAGACAGAACTACAAAAATAAGATTTTTAAGTGAGTGCATCTTTCCTATCGCATCATATGCCTGTGAGACCTGGACACTTAACAAAACAGCTGAGAAACACATAAATGCCTTTGAATGTAAATGCTACAGAAGAGTTCTTCAAATATCATGGACACAAAAAATAACAAATATATCCATATTAAAAGAACTTTATACTGAAGAAGGCTGGGTAGTAAAGAGGATTAAAGAGAGAACATTTAAATATTTTGGACACATTAAATGTCATGATAATTTAGAGAAGACCATCTTGGAAGGGTACATAATGGGAAAAAGAAAGAGAGGAAGACCAAGGCGAAGATGGCTGCAAGACACTGCTGATAATCTGCAAATGGATGCATCAGGGCAGGGCATCTTGGTCACAACCAAGAGGCCTAAAGGAGAGGTGTTAGGGAGGCAAAGTTCGGCAAGGGACATGCAAATGACTGACTGACTGAATTTATTCTAAAAGCCTGATTAGCTGAGTGATTAGGAAGTCAGTCTACTAATCCAGTGGTACCTGGTTTAAGTCTCAGCAGTAGGGAATTTTTTTTCTGGTACCACCATACCAAAAAGGCCCCAGGGTCTACCCAACCTCTAAAAATGGGTACCAGAGGGGAAGGTAAATGTAGCCAGACATGGTACTGACCACATCACACTTTCATGTGCCAAACATCTTGGAAATATAACCCCAATATGCCTTAATGGCATGGAAATGGGGATTTTACCTTTAATTTATTCTAAAAATCGACTGTGTCGTGTCAATATAGTGTAACTTGGTGAATGGGAGTACATGTTATAAGGGCAATAGCTTATTCTCCATTTTAACCTTATCAATGCTAGTGGTTTGGAGAAGATATTAGTCTTGCTCAAAGGACATAACTACAAAAAAAAAACACCAAACATGACCAAAAAAAACACAATACCAAAACACAGATATTAATCCCACATCAACAAGAAAATATTACACATTCCTAAATAACTTACACTCTGAGTATTTTTATTTATATAACTCAGGAACATTTAATCAGGAACTTTTCTTTATAAAATAACTTTCCTGGCCACAACTGTTTCAGTATTATCCAAGTAACTATTACTTGCATCATTAAAGAGGCATAACTTGTTTGTATGCCAACTGGGCCAATTGTTTAGTGAATTCTGTTAGCGCAGACACGTGGTAGAAAAACTCGTTATCATTGGCATCATCTGTTGACAACAAAATTTAGCAAACCAATGATTTGTGGGAAATGAATAATGCAAGACAATGTTAATAAATAAATCAATATTGGATGACAATTATGTGAATCTTCAGAAATTATGTTAAAATTGAAATTTACAAACTGATCCATTTTATGATCCAAAGTACATCAGCGAGTAGAGCCAGTTATATAAAAACTCCCAGTGTTTTACTCAGGTGTAAAAAATGGGTACTAACAGGCAGTGTTGGTGAAAACTGACTTATCAGAATTTTCAGTGGTACTATGGAGTCTATGCACCTATGGTAAGATCTCTCTTCATGGAGTACAGTTACTGTTGAATGTCTTAGTCTACATAAAATGGATATCATTTTTGTATACACAGAACAAGTGTCCTTAGTAACTATACTTTTTTTTTTCATGTTAACCCACATAATCTCAGTTTCATGGACATGAACTGCATGTGACATCTATCTTGTTTTTCTCTTCATGAACAGTTACATATCATCATCATCATCACCTTTAACTCCCTTGAGAGCACAGCCAAGGATAAAGGCTCTCCAGTCATCCCTGTTCTTGGAATTATTCTTTGCTTCCCTTGTCTCTGAGCACTGTCATAATTTCTCTTCTTCAAATAAATCTAGGTCTTCTTTGTTTTCTCAAGTAAATACTGGTTTTCTATTTCTTTGAGGATTCCATGCTTTCCTGGCTTTCCTATCCATGTCACATATCTTACATCTTGCATCCTTCTAGTGCCATTAAACATCACATAGGGCCCACATGGTAATTCGCCAAGATTCCCTGTCCTCGGTGAGTTTTTCAATCTCATCAAGGGATGTTATGCCCGCTGAACTGGCTTCTCTTAACAATGTCCTCTAGAGTTTCACGTGGTTGACCTCTTATTCTTCAACCTGTTGTGTTCCACCTGACAGCTTGTTTGGGTGTCCTCTGATTGTTTCTTCTCATCACATGACCAACATATGTTCATCTTTTTTTTTTTTTGATGGACATATCATGTGTCACATATGCAGTTGTAGTAAAGCCTAAGTGTTTTCTTGTGCAGGCAGATATTGTTTTCAGAAGCATATTTCCCCAACACAATATGCAAAGTACCCATTTTCACAGCTGGGTAAACAGAAGGTTGGCAGTGAAGGTAACTGAGCCCAATGCCTTCTAAAAACAGAGCCATGTCACTGTCAGGTTGGTGACTTCCACCCTTAGTCACTACATATTGAATAAATATATTAAGAAGGAGACTGGGGTGAACAAGGAAAAAGATCTTACAATATTAACTCTGGCACAGTCCCTTAAATACAGAACCAATCTGAATATCAATTTTCATTTAAAATTATATAATGACTATATATAATGTATATCAGTTAACTGCACCCTGATGAATTTCACGTCCATGATATCTCATATTTTATATCTCACTGTCATTTTCCATATGGGAAAAGCAGGCATGAAAAGAAATCATAGCCTTGTGAAAGAGGTCCATAACTTCACTCTGTATGGTTCCTTACCAAATGAGCTATTCAGTCTCATATAACTGGCAAATCCAAGTTCACATTATATATAACATATTTCCAAATTTCTCCTTTTGCAAATGATCAAGGCATGTATCATTGTAGCTCTTGAGAACCTGTAGCAGCCAATGTTGTGAAGGTGCTGAAGTACAAGCATCATACTGAACACAGAGAGCTGGTGTTGCTAAAGTTTACCACAGAAAGGATGTCTCTTGGCAGAATCCACAACACTGAGGATCAGAGGGAGCCCTGTCCCAACAGCCAGGATGAGTTTGTTACTATCAACAAAGAGGTAGGACAGCATCTTGGCCAGTGCTATTTCACTGGTCCAGGTAACTGTATCACCCACACAGTCATCTTTGCTCCTATTACTGCATGTGCTACTTATTTACTCTCATGGAGCAAAACTGAATGAAAATACACATTTTTCAGCGAAGATCATTTCTGTAACAAATGAATCTGCACATTTATAAGATAGCTTAAAAATCATTCTATTATTCTATTTAAAAAATTATTATCACAGAAGAAAAGAATATGATGAGAAAGAATGAGAGTTGTAATGCTGGATTCTTATACTCCTTATTAACTAACATTATTTTGTTAGTTCTAATAATCTGCCTATAGAGAACCTGACATTCCAGCTACCTGCAAAACTGATGGGAGATGCTCTCTTGTTAACAAACAAAGCTTACTACCCTAAACTTTCACCGCTAACTTTTTTCCCACAGCTTGAATGCACTTATGTATACATGGATACAATATTTAGCTGTGGAGCACACCTCCTCACTTGACAAGTTCTGGTCCCATAACCTGTTACCAGCTCCCCTAATTAAGTCAGCTCTAAAGATTAATGATGAGAGGGAGGAAAAAAAGTCTTTAAAAAAAAACAAAAAAACTCCTAGGTAAAGGCATTCTAGATTTTATAAGGCCAACAGTGAGTGAAAGGAAACTGAATATCATGTGAAGTTCTGCCCTATGAACAAAGGCCTTTGTCCAAGAAGAAAGAAAAAAAATAAGAAGCTGGTTATTCACCACTCCTAAACGAGTCCAGTACATATGACGCACTGGAGACTGATGAACATTAACTCTTCCCATGCCATTCTCGTGATAGTGTGAACTTCCTGTAGGTCCAGTGTCTGCCATTGTCGTTATAGCGATATTGTTTCGTTGCAACGTAAAGCTATTGTAAAACTTTTTATTGTACGCGATTTATCTGCGCATGTCTGGTGACTTTTCATAGTTCAATCAAAAAGCATGGCTAACAACTGAGCGAAAGTGATGAAATAATGGAGAAATTTCAGTATTTATTGTGATTTCGGAGGCATAAGGACATGTCCTATGACCCGACCACTGTTCCTGAATGTACCCCAAGTACATCTAGACTTATTAAATGGACCGGAGAAGTAGTTAGAAGGTTATTTCAGACATTATTTTAGTGAGAATGCCACCACACAACAATATCGGACAAAAATTTAAGTAGATCTGGAAATTGTCGATGGTAAACATTGTACATCTAGGCATCGCCGATAATTATCAGCTAAGATCATCACGTTACTTCTTTATTCCTAAAAAAAACTATTCATTTATGAAATCTTCTTACATTTACAACTATTTTCATGCATAATATGTATACTTTTAAAGTGGAAATACTTTGTACATTCACTTTTACAACTATACCCCCTATATATATCGAGACCCACGCTTTCTGTGTGGTACAGACGGGAACGTCCTCGTTTTTTTCTGTGGCACGGGAAGAGTTAATATCCATCTAATGAAACCAGACAGAATATTTTGTTTTTTAATTACTTGTCTGCAAAAACGGATAAAAAATAATACAATTACTAGTTTATAAAAACCAGAGAGAATAGAATCCAGTTACTTATCTACAAAGACCAGATAGAATATACAACACAATTACTTGTCTACAGAAACGGACGGACACAATTTCTTGCCTGCGTCTGTAAATTCATGTGTGTCCAACACAAGTTCTCGGAAAGTGTCTAGGACCCTGTTAAGAAATGACAGTCTCTCCCTCGGACCATCTATCACACCAAGGATACAGTCTAGCATGTTCATTACTTGTGTTAAGTTGAAGTTGTGTTTTACACACACCTATGAGATATAATAAGTCTAGCCTCATACCGATTCATAAATACATACAAGAAAACTAGAACAGACAATTCTACTAAAATTAAAACAGACAATTTCAATAAAATTAGAATGAAAAATTTTTGCTATAATTTCAATAAACAATTTTACTAAAACCTGAATAGATAATTTTAGTAAAATTAGAAGAGCTTAAAATTAGAATAAAAGATTTTGTTAAAAATTAAAACAAAATTTTTATTATAAAAACTAGAACAGACAATGTCATTAAAATTAGAATGAAAATTATTAATAAAATTGTTAAAAAAGACAATTTAACTAAAATTAGAATAGACAATTCATTTACTAAAATTATAACAGATATTGTCAGTAGAGTTAGAGCAGCTTCAACAAATCTAGAATATACCACTAAAACTAGGATACACTGTTTTACTATCTTTCCAGTTATCTGACTTTTTACAGCTCCTTATTTTTATGATTTTTCATTCTCTCTCCTTCCTACAAAGAAGTGATATGAGCCTATCTTTTTCTTTCATCCCAGGAAGTGATGCGAGTTAACCTTTTTTCCTCCACACCAGGAAGTGACATGAGCCGACCTTTTTTCTTCATGCCACGAAGTGATAAAAGCCTACCTATTTCCTTCATACCAGGAAGTGATATAAACCTATCTTTTTCCTTTCATGTCAGGAAGTGGTATAAGCCTACCTTCTTCCAGAGAAGCTGCAAAGCATTGCAAACTAACTGAAAAAAAGACAAGATTTTGTAGACATGTCTTGGAAAGACAAACATTTGAGAACGCAACAACTGAAAAAACATAAAACTCAAGGGAAGACAAATTATCATGATGAGATGATTGTGTGGCACAGGGTAAGAAAGGAAATTAATCTGAGCAGAGGTACCAAAGACAATACAAAATGCTGAAGTATCACTACCCGGGCCTATCAGCATGGACAATGACAATGATGATGGTGATAATCCACAGAGATTACTAATCATTTACCAATCCTGTCACCTTCATCTGCATCATCATACAACTTATTTTTTAAAAGAACAACACTTTAGATAACAGATTTTCATCACTGTGGCAAGCCGATAGTCACTGCTGGTTATACTACTCCATACTGTGTGCAGTCACTGGTATTTTCAGTTAAATCAGTTTTCTTTCCTGTCATGTGCCATTTCATTACTACATTAAGATTTTGTATTTTGTTCTTGCTACTCCCTTCTTTTTTTTGCCCTAGAGTTTTCCTGTGACTGTAAGTATCTGAAACCTCTGTCTTCCCATGCCAAAAGAAATCTGACTGTACCTGTCTGATAGTTTCATTGTTCTGCAACTTCACTGATATCATAAACAAGTCACTTACTAAACAAAGTGATGCAATGATGCTGGCTAACTCCACATATCTACCATTGATTGCCTTGCTCACAAGCATTTTTGTAGCAATGCACTCCCCGCATGCAAGCAACAAGCCTGCAACATTTTCAGTCATCCAATCTTCAGGGGTACCTGCATAAACAATGAAAACTTTCATCAATTATCTTTATTATTATTATTCTTAAGAAATCTAATGTAACGAACCTGAATTCACCTCCCCCCCCCCTTTCCCTTTCAATTTTTTTTCTTAAACTATATACTTGCTATCAGGTCAGGCAGAATTTGAAATATATAAATAATACTTTCATGCAAATATCCCGTTTTGTATTATGACAAAAGACACAAAGGCAAGAATACTGGTCCTTGCAACACAAACATTGCTAGCAGTCGCTGTGGTCTAATATGTGAATCTGACTAGCAGAGCCAGCTATGAAAGAAACTTCTCAGTGAAATGATAATCAGCAAAACTCACAACAAATATATGCCTACTTCCAAATGGTCTAAGACAAAAAGTGCTATTATATGGAAAGTTGTGTACTCCTGTGTGTCTTTTTCTTCCAGACAGATATTCTCACTTTTTTCTGAGACAGCCTCCGCCACTTCCCAAGACAGGTGTACCTAATTTTACTGTCATACAAATGCACAATGAACCAGGTCAGAACCAACTCTTGTCCCTCTTGTGAAGAAAGATTGCTAACTGTCATTCTTCTGTGGTTATATCTCTTTTGGTGCTATTCCACCCAACAGCACAATATCCACTCTGTAATGTTGTTCAGAGCACTTTCATTTCACTACCCCATATCTTTAATTTTTCATTCTAAAATTTACTCTCAAATTTTTTAGACTTCAAAGTATAGGCTGTGTCATCCAAGTTTCTCACCAGTAGATGGTCTAAAACATTACTTTTCTCTAACTCAGTTCATTTGTTTATTTTTCTTGATTGCTTATCTATCCCAAAATATATAATTACTGCAATCACTGTATTTTGAATAAAGATGACAGTGAGATGATGCCATCATCACAGCTAGCAAATCACAGAGGTCAAGACTATCTTCTACTTCTGAACACTTCCCTCTACAGTTAAATGCCTGCTTATTCTGAACAATTCAGGAGTTAAAGAAAGATAAAAGGGATGGCGACTGCAGTAAAACTGGTTTAAATAAATAAGGCAGACAGAGGTGTATGTAAAACTGCACCATACACCTCTGTCTACCTTATGAGTTAAAGAAAGCCACCACAGTGCATTCCTCATCCCCTACAACAACACAAATCAGCTACAGAGAGCTCAAGTTCACAGATTACACAAAGATGCAAAAAACAAACAAACAAATTCTAATTTCATATAATAAATTGACAAATACTGCCAAGCAATCATACGTAGCATGTATGCTGCAGTGGCATAGTGGTGCAGTGGTTAGTGCATTCACTGATCAGATAGTCCCTGTTTCAATTTCACACCCGAGCAGAATTTTTTTCAGATCGACTGGCACTGGTGCCAACCCAGCCTGGGGTAGGTGGGGTTTCCCTAGGAAAACAAAGGCAGTCAGGACAGGTGTTGGCACCCCTACCTAGGGTAGGTGGGGTTTCCCTAGGAAAACAAAGGCAGTCAGGACAGGTGTTGGCACCCCTACCTAGGGTAGGTGGGGTTTCCCTAGGAAAACAAAGGCAGTCAGGACAGGTGTTGGCACCCCTACCTAAAATGCTGTAGTGGTCTAGAAGTGTGAAGGCACCAACATTTCACTCCCCCTATGGGATGCAAATGCTACAGGACATAGAAGAAGAAGAAGAAGAACCATAGCATGGTCAAATATGATAGTGAGTGAGCTTCTTATACTGATGGCAGTGAGGATCAAACATCAGGGTGATTGTTTTTTTCAAAACAAATGTATTATTTACATATATGGAAAGAATATTCAGATTATTTTCTAGATGTGGAATTTGTATATTTTATTAAATAATGTCATACACAAAGTACAAGTAGGATGAAAACAATGACAACAAAAAAAAAGAGAAGCCAAATGATGTTGTAAATATATTTAGTTTAAAATATCGTTTCATTTTTTAAAGGAAAGAAGGTGATTCAAGTTTCAAATAGTTTGTGGTTGTGAAAAAAAAAAATATTTTAAAATGATAAGAAAAATAAATTTCATAAACCAACAGAAAAGACATATGCTTACACAGAAAAACCATGATCACAGCAGGCTTACTCAACAGTGACCTGCCCTCTCATGATTTGCTTCATTGAAGGTTCTGCATTTGTGACCTGTTACCAACACCCTCCAGTCAATCCAGCTGTAGAAATGGGGTACATGACACATCAGTGCTGGGGAAAACACTCCCTTTTCCATGCCATTAAGACATACTGGGGAATACGGTGTTAGGCCTGTATTTTCCATAACCTTCGGCACATAAAAGTGTGATGTGGTCATATCATGCCTGGCTGCTTTACCTTCCTAGATTTCTCTGGTACCAATTTTTAGAGGCTGGGTGAACCCCGGGGCCTTTTTGGTGTGTACCTGAAAAAATCCCACTGCTGGGATTAGACCCAGTACCACCTGATTAGTAAACTGAGAGCCTAACCACTTAGCTAACCAGAAAAAGAGGTCAACCATGTGAAACTCTAAAGAGGACATTGTTAAGAGAGGTCAAATTCTTACATCTTACATCCTTCCCATGCCATTAAATGTCACATGGAGCTAGCATGGTAGTTCGCCAAGTTTTCCTATCCTTGGCGAGGTTTTCAATCTCATCAAGGGATTTTATGCCTACTAATTTTGCCTCTTTAAACAATGTCATCTTTAGAGTTTCACCTGGCTGACCTCTTTTTCTTCAGCCTGTTGCGTTCCACTTGATAGCTTGTTTTGGAATTCTCTATTTCTTCTCATCACGTGACCAACATATGTCCATCTCCTTTTCCTGATCACCCATGAGACTGGTTGTTGTTTGCTAATCTGCCTTATCTCTGCGTTGTTCTTAAATTCGAGGCCAAATTAGTAGGCATAAAATCCCTTGATGAGGTTAAAAAGCTCACTGAAAACAGGGAAACTTGGTGAACTGCCATGTGAGCCTTACGTGACATCTAACAGCACAGTGATGGTGTAAGATGTCTGCTATAAATGTCTGTGTATAAATGAAAAATAAGCTATCAAACAAAAATCAAGTAAAGGATTAGCCCATGAACACAGTGGACCAACAACAACAACAACAACACCAACAACTTACTTGTCATCTCATCTATAATACCAATGATTTCATCACTAGACCACTCTGTGCTGTGCAAATGAAGAATCTGAAGAATGCTGGAAATACTTCCAAAAAACATGGTAGAGTGTTCTTTGTCCATGGGTGTTGTCTCACTCATTTCATGCCACTGGATTTCCCCAGCTAACAGAGTTTGTATGTGAAAATATGATAGCCCACATCACAAAAATGAAGGTATAATATAAAAAATAGGGGCATACATACATAACGAAAAATATATCCCTCCACATGGCTAATAACCCAATAAAATGATTAATAATTGTAAATTTAAAAAAGAAATAGTTAAAGTATTAAAAAATTATCATCACCCTGCACAATTCCTAAAGCACTTTGATCTACTCTTGTAAATTAGGATCTCAGCACAAGTGTACACTACTGCTTAATGATGATGGTGAAGCTGGGTGACGGTAAGGCAAGGCTGTTATTCCATTTCCTAGGACATTTATAAAACAACTGATTGATGTCCTCTCAGCTAACCCCATCACAACCGGAATTATATTAATCCCTATCTGCTTCATGATGCTACTGTAAATACAGCGCCAGGTACTCTGTGGGAGCAAGTTTATAAGTGATAGTAGATATTTAAAGAACTACTATCATAAGAAAACAACAAAACATAATTATTTACATATGAAACTGTATTCCATTTATTTCTACCTATTTTAACAGCCATTACAATTATAATTTCTTTCTTTTGTATCTTATATCTTATATCCTTCCCGTGCCGTTAAACGTCACATAGGGCTCGCAAAGTAGTTCGCCAATTTTTCCTGTCTTCGGCGAGTCTTTCAACCTCATCAAAAGATTTTATGCATTTTAATTTGGTCTCTCTTAATAATGTCCTCTTCAGAGTTTCACGCAGTCTGCCTCTTTTTCTTCGGCCTGTTGTGTTCCACTTGATAGCTTGTTTTGGGATTCTCTGATCATTTCTTCTCATCAAGTGACCAACATATGTCCATCTCCTTTTCCTGATCCCCATGAGACTGGTTGTTGTTCAGTCATTTGTCTTATCTCTGCATTGTTCTTGAATTCATTCCACTTGATGCCGAGTATTTTCCTTAGGCATTTGTTTTCAAAAAAGTCTAATTTCTTTTCTATTTCTTTAGTTGTTTTCCAGCTTTCACATGCATAAATGAGGGTGGATATTACATTTGGCTTGAATAATCTTAACTTGGCTTTTGTGCTTATAACTTTTGAATTCCATATGTTCTCAAGATTCTTGAAGATTGATGCTGGTTTTGAAATTCTGATCCTAACTTCCTTTCTAGTGTCACCATCCTAGTCTATGTAGCTGCCAAGGTATGCAAATTGATTGACTTCTTCAATATCTGTCCTTCTATGTGTATTTTTCCATTTTGATTGAGAGGAATTTTCATTATTTTTGTTTCGTCTTTGTTAATTTCAAGTCCTATTTTGCTAGCCAGTGAAGACAGGCTATCTGTTTTTTTCTTGCATGGAATTCACATTATTACTGATAAGAGTTATGTCATCAGCAAAATCAAGGTCTTCTAGTTGGGTCCCATGTACCCAGTCAATACCTGTGTTACCTGTGCAGCATTTTTTCATTATCAAGTCTACTGTAATCCCAAAAAGTAAAGGAGACAGTATACATCCTTGTTACACACCTGTTTCAATCTGGAACCATTCACTCATCCCTTCTTCTGTCTTGACTGCACAAACATATCCACTGTATAAGTCCTTAATGATGTTGACAATTTTAGATGGTATCCCATATAGACATAAAATTCTCCATAATGAATCTCTGTGTATGCTATCAAATGCCTTTTTAAAATCTATGAAGTTCAGTATTAGTGGTTTCTGCTTTTCAATATGTTCTTCAAGTATTATTCTGAGAGTAAAGATCTGGTCGAGACAGCTTCTCCCTTTTCGAAATCCTGCTTGTTCTTCTCTCATTGCAGTATCCACTATATCTTTGAGTCTATTCAAAATGACCTTGCAAAATGCTTTTGACACAACTGATATTAAGGTTACTCCTCTCCAGTTGTTACAATCACTAAGGTTGCCTTTTTTTGGTATTTTAACAATGATTCCTCTCTTCCAATTAGAAGGGACCTTTTCTTCTTCCAAAATCTTGTTAAACATTCTCTGTAGTTGTCTCATGTTATCACTATTGATAGCTTTTAGCATTTCGGCTGTTATTTCATCTTCACTTGCAGCTTTGTTGTTAGCCATTAAATTCACTGCTGTTTCAATTTCATGCAATTTAATTTCATCTTTCTTTTGTATAATGCTCCTTTTTTTTTTAACTAGGTTATTAATAACGTCCTTCTAGTGTCAATTCTCAGTGTCTTTTTTAAAATGGGTTTTAAAGGGACTCATAAGAGTGGATATGGGACCTTCAGATTCTAATTTTCTAATACAATAAATTTTTTTTTTCTAATAACTTAACAACAGCCCAATAAAGCAATGCTCTTGTATTGATGGTAGTCTAGACTTTGGAAACCACTATTAAACTGATAACTAAAATCTGTATTCCAACATTCTCTGCATTTTTCCACTTAAAATCATTCTTTGTCAATGTGAGAAGCATGTCAGATAGGCTCAGATGTCAATTTCTTCACCCTTTGAAAAAAAAAACAACAAAAAAACTTAGTTCATTCTATTCATATGTCCTAGACATACTTCCCTGATGTAACTAGCAAAACATCTAAAACTGGCTCAAGAATGAAAAACAGTGAAAAACTCACACTTAGCACTGGAAAAGTCTAAGTCAAAAGACTTCATTATCTTAAGTGATATTATTATTAGTAATATTTTTTGCTTACATAATTTTACAAAAATAAATAACCATGCAATACTCTAAAGAGAACATTGTTTAGAGACTCCCTAACGAGGTTGAAAAACTCGCCAAAAACAGGAAAACATGGCAAACTACAATGCAAACCCTGTGTGACGTTTAACGGCATAGAACTTCTTTTAGCTGTATAATATCTTTCTTACTAGGATTTATGACTGTGCAGTGCTTAAGAATGGAAATAATTATCTGATAACTATCTTTTGGAATGGAAATAATTATATGATCACTATCTTCAAGACTTACCTGAAAAATGACCTGCATAAAGAATGTACAACAATCTAGCCTGGAACACGATTGGCCACGGTTTCAAAACTCGACTGATCCAGAATGCTTTGTCAGGCATTGTGACGCATGGGTCCAGAAATATTCGTCTGTAGAAATAGCGGACTGTGACTTCTAGGCTAGAGTGAGAACCTTCAGAACAACATAGGAATATATTTCAATACTTTCCAATGATAAGTTAAACAAAGAAGTTGTAGAATAAAATATGAAGCAGTAGAGGCCATGCTTTTGATATACAGATTGGGAATATACATTCTACATAGGTCTATTTGTAATCCACATGTTAATAATCTTAGATTGATTTTGAGCCAGTTATTGATTTTCTCAAGTATACTTTAATCTGAAAAATGTTTGATGTCTAAATGCTTGTTAATGTAAGAAGTGGCCCAGAAGATGAGGGAAGAAGACAGAGGTAACTAAAAGATTTTAATTCAAGCAGTTAAATACTCTGAACATATAAGCTGTATTTTAATCAAGCACCAAACATCTTTAAAGGAATTAATATGAGTTATCTCAGCTGAGGCGGTGTTCTGAAACCAAATAGTAACCCTATAACTCTGGGCTCCTGATCAAAGACTGTTCTTTTAAACAAAGTAACAGTTCACTAATCAATTCTGACACTTCTGTGTGATCTTGTTCTCTTGCATTGTAGATTCTATTAAGCCAAGATCCAGCTATAAATGGCTGGGCCACATACTAAGAATGGAAAAAAAAACAATACACATCTATACTGTCTTGACTTGGACACATCATGGGAAAAGAAAGAGATGCACAATACAGGAAAATCTAAAGGAAGTGGGAAAGAAATGGTTTGAGGTATCCTGGCTTGATCAAAACAGGACTGGCTGAAGATATGTTTCACTGGGAGTACAGAGGAGTGATGATGATGATGATGATGGTCCAGCTATGCTGGGATGTGGGGAGTGTCAAATCTGATTATCCTGTTTTGTGAGCAATAGAGGTTAAAAAGGTTGTTAATTTAAAGATCATTTTCATATACTAACCTGGTTTACCTGAGACTACTATTTTCACATGTTTTGGTATGCACATGTGCTGAGAGATAGCTTCAAATGCTCTCTGGCACTCACTGTCATCCCACCCAGCTATTACTGTGTGTAAGAATCTTCCAAAGCAGAGCAGAGCAATACACCTTGACTGATCTGTGCAGACATCTGTGTTGCAGCAAGCCATCTGAAATCATAGTTCAATTTTCTTATTAAAACTTTGGCACTTATTCAAAGTATTACATTGGTTTTTTTTTTTGGTAAAGATAATATATATGTTTTTCTAATACAATGTCAAACATTTTCACTACTAAGAACTTAGTGATGTGTTACCATTCACAAAGGAACAAGTTTGCTAATATACAGCAGAGAGTACCTAAGGACATTTTAACATGTTCCCAGCACTCTGGGACACACATGATGGCATTTCATCTCCACAGAGATTTAGATTCAAACTCAGACTCATGTGTGACTTGAGTTTCTTTAAAGACTTGACCTGGACTCAACTTGAAGTTGGATAACAGCAACTCAGACTCAACTTATGACTTTGGAATTTTTCATTCAATTGACTTAGTAACACTATTTCTTCTCTTGTAATAATATGACATCGTTCCCTTATGTGCTGTCAGACATACAAGTGTTTAAATCTATAGTCTGTTTAATCTGGCGCCTGACTAGATATTATGTAATAATTTGCTTGCTCTGGATATAGTAATTATACTCAGAACAAGAATGGTACATACATTATGAAGAAATCAGGCATAAAAGTGAAAGATTTATTTCACTAGCCTGATACACCACTACCATAGTCATAATGTCATGTGTCTTGTAGTGAGAGAAAGATAATGGTAGGTTTAAGATAAGTGTGTTCTTAACACAGTTGTTCCTGGGGGGGGGGGGAAGTGTCTCTCTTAACATAGTCTTTGTGAGGCAGGGAACATAGATCTGTTTGCTTAAAAACTCTGACATACTTCTGTACCCCAGAAACCTGTAGCAATCAACACTAATTGTAATTGTTATTTTTGTAAAATGTAATGTCAGGTTGGTGGATGGATGGGGACATGGATATTGCCGGTGGGAATGAGGAAAACCTGGTGTGAAACCAATGAATCCAGGATGTGACAAGCCTATGGGTCTTTACAACAATGGCTACCAGAATGATGTAAACAAAGCAAAGCCAACAGACTATAGGAGGCAGTGAATGGATATCGTTGAGGCACTCATCAGATTCCTCATCCCAAGGTCGGAATGTATCTATGGAACTGTTTCAAAGCCATCTGATCAGCAGCATGTAATGCATTGCATTGGATCTGACATGGAGAAGGGGCTTAAATACAGCCACCAGAGGATGGAAAACAAAGTTTTGGCCAGTTCAGCCTACACTACTGTCTTCATGGCAGTCTAAGCAAGACCCCAATCTGCCATAGCAAGGAAAGGTGCTGAAGTCGGAGATACCCAGCCAAAAGGTACATCACAAAAATCAAGGTACCATGCCCCCTGCTTTGAAAGGGTCCACCCTATGCTACTGGAGGTCCTCTCAGTTCGTCTTATGGAGCCAGGAGACATGAGAGTAGAGATATTGGCCAAAAGATATAACAGCAGCAAAGTGACAAAAAAGCAAGAATTTAAACTAATGCAATGGAATGATGAGGGTGCCAGCAGTGTTATAGGTGACTATAGTAAAAAGGTGGAACTAGAGAACATACTATTTGCAGTGCAGGTAAGTATATGCTGCATGCAGGAGACACACCTAACCAAAGATGCCATCTTTAAAATCAGAGGCTACTAGTGTTTCAGATCAGGCCAACAAGACAGAAGAAAAGGAGGAGTACTCACACTAGCTAAGAATAACAGCGCATGTCAAGTGGGAGTGCACATGGAAGGAGCCGAATACCATATGATCCATCTAAAGACTAGTAATACAGACTTCCACCTCCTTAACTACTACTGTCCTAATGACTACTCACTCACTTTGGAAACAATCCCACACAAAGAGAGATTGATGGTCTGTGGAGATTTTAACAGCCATTCCCAGAGCTGGGGATATGACCACAACAGGAAAGGAATTGAGAGCTGGTAGGATAATAGACTTCTCCTGATCAACCAGCCAATGGATCTCCCAACATTTTACTCAAGGGCTTGGCATACAACCTCAACACCAGATCTGACATTCCACTCTCCAGACCTGAAGTGGAATGTTACACGCAAAGTTGGAAAACAACATGGAGGTACCGACCACCGACCAGTCTTCTTGACAATAGAAAATGAACTCATTAACACCAGTAGCCTTCTTCCCAGATGGAACTATAAAAAAGCTAACTGAACAATGTACAGACATCATACAGGTATCCTGGTGGGACAGTTGTCCATAGAAGGTATGGATATTACATCATAGTGAGGGAATTCAATGCTTGTATCCTTAGGGCCACCAATGAACCAATTCCCAGAGAAGCTCATAGGGATTATAAACCAGACTGGTCTAGTGAGCTGGGAAAATTGCATGATGATATGGAAACGGCTTGAAATCACGCAGAAAATAGACCATGACAAGAACACCACAATAATTACCAACACGCTAAGGCCAAATGGATAGACCTGAAGAAAACCTTTGATAAAATATGAAAAAAAGGTTTGCTGTGGAAACTAAGAAACTGCAATGTGACTGTACAACTGGATGAAGTCCTATTTACACAACAGAAGAGCAAGAGTAGTAATGGATGGACACAAAAGCCAGAAAATACTGCTGCAACATGGCATACCACAAAGAGGAGTCCTTTCACCTACACTATTCCTGGTATTCATTAACACTTTCCGTGCGGTTGGTCATTATAGTGACACTTTGGATGTGTTCTGGAGTGCAGGAGTAAAAACGTGGGTCTTGGCCTGTAAGGGGGTCTAGTTGTAAAACGGAATGGAAAACAGTACTTCCATGTACTTCTGTATACTTAATATGTTTCGAAGTATAGCTAAATGAATGAAAATTTCATAAATGCAGAGTTTTTTTAGGAAAAAAGAAGTAATGTGATGTTTTTAGACACTGACTGTGGCCAGCTCACCATCGGCGAGGTCTAGATCTGCACTATTTACCATCTGAGATGTGTAGATCTACTTGTCAATCTCGTATTGTGATTCTGTGTTGCATTCTCGCTGAATGAATGTCTGAACTAACCTCCTAACTACTCCAGTCATCTAAATATGTCTAGATCTACTTAGAAAACATTCAAGAGCAGCGAGGTGGCCATAGGCTATGTCCATACCCCTATCTACATCGTCAAAAATTGAAAAATTTCCATGCTTCTTCTCCTTTTTCTCACTCAGCATCACTCATAACTAGGCACTCTTTCGCCATTTTGAAAGTGTCACCGGAATCGCAGACGAAATATGTACAATCTAAATGTTACACCAGTTGTTTTTATTGAAACAAACAATTGTCACTATAATGACCATACGGTAGCTTCAGGATACCGGAAGTGTCACTATATCAACCAAACGCAAGGAAAGTGTTAATGACCTCATCACGGAACTTCCCTATGGAATCGAAGCGGCACTGTATGCAGATGATCTGGTCATGTGGTGTACAGATGAACACATGACAGTTGCTACACAATGACTCCAAAGAGCAGCAGACATCTTGACATCATGGACAAACAAATGGTAAGTATCAACACAAAGAAATCAAGTACCACTCTGTTCACTCCCTCATCTAAACAGAAAGCAGGTAAGATTTTTGTAAATGAAATATCTTTAAGTGGATGGACAACCAACCCACTTACTTAGGAGTGACTCTTGACTCAAAACTGACTGGAAGCAACACATAAGCAATGCAGAAGCAATAGCCAGAAGAAAGTTAGCCATATTAAGAAAACTGAGTGGAACCACATGGGGAGCTAGTGAAAGAATCCTCAAGAATGTATATCAGCAAAGTATTCTACCATATTTAGAATGTGGCTCAGCATCTTGGTGCACAGCATCAAACACTGCATAATCTAGACAAGGTACAAAATCAGTCACTATGGATTATCACAGGTGCCATGAGGTCCACACCAGCAGTAGAAATGCAGAAAATGGTGTTCAAGCACTAAAAGAATGTAGCGACACAAAGGTTATGACCTTGAGAGAGAAACTCCTCAGCTCTGTAAGTCATCCCCTGAAGGAGAGATTCAATAACTCAGCACTAAAACAGTTTAAAAGAAGCAGCTTCATTCATCAGGCCAAGTGTATGTATAAGTTGATACCTGACATTCCAACTGTAGTTGCTCTATTATTATCTGTACCAGAGCATACACTGTGGAAATAAACAGATTGTACACAAATAACTATTCAGACTGAAGTGAAAGGTGTGCAGAATGGTGAGATGCAAAGCAGTCCTGTAAGTTCAACAACCACACTTAGTGTGCTAGATGACAAATATCCATGTGACATCTGGATATGTGTGTATACAGACGGATCTACACACAGTGCCAAAAGAATGGAGGGGCAGGAGCACATATTGAATATCCAAACAACACCACTGACAAGATTTCCATACCTACTGGAAAATACTGCAACAACTATGATGCAGAAGTTAGGGCAATTATTGTTGCAGCTGAAAAACTATCAGACTCCAGAATTGATAACATGCCCAACAGTAAATCTCAGAGATGCAAAGTCAGTACTGGAAGCTCTTCAGTGCAACAAACTTCCAGACCATAAAGATGCCTTGTCAAAAATTGGCTCACAACACAAGAGTCTCCTTGCAGTGGATTACATCCCACTGTGGGGATACCAGGCAATGAGAAAGCTGACCATCAGGCCAAAGAGGACACTGAAATGGAGCAAATAGACATATCAATCACCTATAATCAGAAGAAAAGCATGATAAAAACCTACAGGAAGCCACAAACACCACCACATGATGACTATCACATGCTAAAAAGAAAGGAACAAGTCACCATTTTCCATCTCCGAACAGGACGCAGCCAACTCTGAAGTCATATGTATAGAAAATTTAAAGTTGGTACTACTACTTTTTATACATGTGCCCATGTGCTCCAAACTGTGGAACATATCCTCCAAAACTGCACCAACTATGAGACACTGAGATGCAATTACTGAACCAGTAAAACCACCAAAGAAGATAAGCTCTGTGGTTCCATACATGAATTACAAAAAAAAAAACAGTGAAATTTATCCAAGAAACAGGACTGCAGATATAGGCAGACAGTGCATACAAATAAGAAGAAGAAGAGAGATAGTTCAAGTCTGGAGTGGTACAAAAATGTTCAAAATACAGGGTGAGTGTCCACAAGCTTCTACATTACAGTACTGAACACTTAACTTAGTGTTAGGTCCATTGTCTAGAAGTTGCCAGTAACAGGATCATTCAAGTTGTGAATCTTTATCTCTAATCTCTGCCATCAAGTGTTTATTTTTTTTGGGTACACATTATTCTTATTTTTACCAGAGATCTTTCAGTCAGTGTTTTTAGCCTTTTAAAATTCATTTTGTTGTCACTGTTACTGTATGTTTATTATGTACTGTTCAAACTTTAATAATTTTTCTTTACACACATTTATCACTTAGTGTAACAGTACATGTTAACCACTCATTCATTCATTCATTTGCATGTCCCCTGCAGAACTTTGCCTCCCTAACAGCACTCTTGTAGGCCTCTCAGTTGTGAGCAAGATGCCCTGCTGCTGATGCATTCATTTGCAGATCATCAACAATGTCTTGCACCCATCTTCGCCTTGGTCTTCCTCTCTTTCTTTTTCCCCATTATGTACCCTTCCAAGATGGTCTTCTCCAAATTATCATGATGTTTAATGTGTCCAAAATATTTCAGTTTTCTTTCTTTAATCCTCTTTACTAGCCAGCTTTCTTCAATATTAAGTTCTTGTAGTATGGATATATTTGTTCTTGTTCGTGTCCATATTTGAATAACTCTTCTGTAGCATTTACATTCAAAGGCATTTATGTGTTTCTCAGCTGCTTTGTTAAGTGTCCAGGTCTCACAGGTATATGTTGCGATGGGAAAGATGCATGCCCTTAAAAATCTTATTTTTGTGGTTCTGTCTGTTCCTCTCCACAGATTCTTTAGTTGTTTTACTTTCTGAAGAGTGACAGATGTCCTCCTTTTAATTTCCCTCATTTTATCTCCATTATTAGTTAGTAGTGATCCAAGATATTCAAAACTCTCCACTTCTTCCAATTTTTCCTCACTGATACATATTTCAATTGCCTTGTTTGTTTTGTCAGTTGTCATCAATTTAGTTTTCTTCGCATTAAGATAGAGGTTTTGCTCTTTGCTGTTCTTACGGACTGACATAATTAGTTTTTCCATTCCTTTTTGTGTTGTGGACAGTAATACTGTGTCATCAGCATATCTAATCTCTGGTATTTCATAAGCTCCAATTGTTATGGCATCGTAATATTCTTTGTCTACATCTTCTCTAACACTCCTCATTATATTTTCAGTATACAAGTTAAATAAGTAAGGTGACAATATGCACCCCTGACAGACCCCTTGTTTAGTCAAACCAAGTTTTGTTGTTTCACTATTTATTCCTACTGCTGCTTGTTGGTCTAGATACAGCAGTGATGTTAATTGTATCAAATGTGTTGGAAATTCCATTTTTTTCCATTATTTCCCAAAGTTTCTGGTGTTGTTAACCATTTTCACTTATATAATTGACAACTATCTTCTTCCAGAAGTTTGCCACCTTAGCTCAAAGCTTTAACTAGATATTTCTAATTTTATAAATCATTTCGTGGTGCTGATGTATGAATAATACAGCCTTTGTTGTCCACACATCAGGATCTGAATTCCTAACAGGAATAATAGTATGTATTATCTGCATAAAATCACAATGAATAAATGACTGCTGGATGCTTGATGAAGTGGTAAATAAAGTATATACTGTGTTCTATTTATTTTACTTTGCAGAACTTCTACAACTCCTAAGCCGTTGTGTAGGCTATAATAAATCACTTTTAGTAATGCTGGTCTGGTAACCAAAACCAGCACTGATTTTTTTTTAACAGTTTGATTTATAGACTCAAGCAGGCTTGAGACTTGTCTGCCTTCAAGCTATGAGAGTCAAGTAGCTACAATTATTTCTTGAAAGGAGTCTAAAAACTGACTCAAATACCAAGTCAATTAACTCCAAGTCTTAGGAATATCATAAAATAATTGTATGAAACACAGTTTTATGATGGTACAAGTGAATAGAAATATGTCTGAGGACATCTGTAGGCATGAGAAACATATGACAAGAAAATAAAACTGTATGGACATCTGTAGGCATGAGAAACATGACAAGAATATAAAAATTTATGGACATCTGTAGGCATGAGAAACATATGACAAGAAATAAATGTTTACAGACATTTGCAACCATAAAAAATACTTGACAAGAATACAAAACTTCATGGGTATCTGTAGGTATGAGAAACAGATTATAAGAATATAAATATGTTATGGACATTTCCAGCCAAGAGAAACAGATCTCAGGAGAATAACAAAATCAAGTATAGAATAACTGCCAAAATACTAACCCTAGTCAGAAATTCATTAATAATCTTCAGCCTGTCTTTTGTTGCATACAAGCATGTGGATCGCTTCATTAGCAGTCCTGTGATAGAAGATAATGAATTCAAACCAGAAAAACTGTAACTTTTTAAAAATACAAATCTTAATTACATGCAAGAACAACATTGCGCTTTTACATTAGTACACAACTTGTACAAGAAAAGCCTAGCTAATTCTGTCACTTATGAGGGGTGATAAGTTCTCGGCATAAGATACAAATACTTGAAATACGCAACTGATATTAGGTGCATTTGTAGATCAGGTTAATGTAAGATTAAACACCAAGTTTCAAGAAATTAACTACAACCAATTTTTTGTACAGACTACTGAAGCGGTAAGGGGTGCCAGAAATTGGTAAAATAAAATTTCTCATCGAGCAGTCATTCGCTACTTCTGCATCGTGGGCTGATCACCGAAGGAGATCCATGAGGATATGGTAGAGACTGTATGGGAGAGTGCCCCTTCTTACAGCCCCGTGAAGAAATGGGCAGCTCAATTCAAGCATGGAAGGGAGAGTCTGGAAGATGATCCCCATCCAGGAAGACCAAGAACAGTAACCACCGATGACACCAACAGCAGAAATCATGACATGATAATGAAGGATAGACGACTAACTGAGCGGTACATTGCTACTGAGTTTGGCATCTCCCAGGAACATGATCTTCAAATGACAACGGTCTCTGCTCGATGGGGCCTGAAACTTCTTGGAGCTGATTACAAATGACAGCGTCTCAATATGTCAAGAGACTATCTTGGTCAATTTTCTGCAGATTCTGAAAAGTTTCTTCACAAATTTGTGACTGCGTATGAGATTTGTGTTCCTCATTTTCAACCATAAACCAGAGAACAGTCAAAGCAGTGTAAACATCATGGATCCCCACCTCCAAAGAAACCAAGGGTGGTTCTGTCTGCAGGCAAAGTGATGGCTTCCATCTTTTGGGACTCAGAAGGTGTGTTATTGGTAGATTATCTTCAAAAGGGTAAGAATGATCACCGGGGCCTATTATACTAATCTTGTGAAGCAATTGTTGGTCAAACTGAAGGAAAAGTGTCAAGGGAAATTGATGAGAGGAGTCATCTTTCATCAAGACAATGCTCCAGACAATGCTCAAGTCGGTGGTGGCAATGGCTGCCATTCACGAATGCAGCTTCCAGCTACTTGAACATCCTCCTTATTCCCCAGATTTGGCCCCTTCGGACTATTACCTGTTTACCAAACTCAAAAAGAAGCTCAATGGTCACAATTTTGATTCAGATGATGATGTCATTCATGCTGTATGCCACTTTCTACTGACACAAGATGCTGACTTTTACAAAGAAGGGATCCATATGCTTCAGGATCGCTGGACTAAGTGTATAAATTTGCAAGATAGCTGTTAGTATGCTGTTCTCTCATGGCTAGACAGCTGCACGTCCCACTGGAGTCCGTGGTTCAAATCCCATGTAATTATCTTGTGATTTTTCTTTCTCTCACGTCTCACTAAAGTGCTCTGTCAACGATATTTTCAAGGTCTAATCCACACTTTTTTTTTTTTTTTTTAAATCAGACTCAGTGATTGGTCTATCAAGACCTTACACTGTGCAAACTGGGAACCTCGTATGAGGAATCCCTGTTGCTGTCATCATGTGGTCCCCTGTTTTGTTTTTTTTGTTTTGTTTTGTTTTTTTTTTTTTTTTGGTGGGGAGGAACTTTTTTTTTTTTTTTTTTCCGAATTCAAATGAAAAAGGGTTTTAATATTTCTCTAATTTTCATAGGATCTTTTTATACTCTCTCTCTCTCTCTTTTCCTCTCTCTCTCTCTCCCATCGTCATCTTTCTCTCCTTTGATGTACATAATTCTTTTTGGCAAAGCCTTCTCTTTCACTGTTTGGATGTACATAAGTTTTTGAACTTAAATTTACTCTCTCTTACTCTTTTCTTTCTCCCTCTCTCTCATTCCATTATTCTGCTCGCTCTTTGCTGCACCAGTCCCGAAAATGTGGCAGGACTAAACGTGCAGAAATGAAAACGAGCCTTGTTTCTGCACGTCCACACCAAATACCTGAAATCCGCGAGCAGGACCAGTAACTTGGTGTGTGTGTCCGCCTGAGTTTTGGGGATTGTGTTCAACATTATGGCTCTATAGATGTCTGCTTGTTGTGCCGTGTGTGTTTCTATTGTATTCTGTATTGTTCTTATGGCGGTTGCCACTATTTTGCATTCGTAGAAAATGTGTTCTTCTGTTTCTAATACGTTCCTTCTGCACATGTAACATCGTCTTATGTTTCTGTGTTTTTCTCCGTGTCTCGTGGGTGTCATATTGTATATGAGCCTGAAAGTGATTTCTCGAGCTTTTGGTGTGATGTTTTTGAGATGGAGGTTTTTGAACGTGTCAGTGTAGTCTAAAATGGGGTATCTAAGTCCCCTCTTGATCCTAAGGTGTAATGGTGGTGCTTGCTCTCTGACCAAGTGTTTGTATATGTGGCTTGTTTTGTGTTGGATGAGTGTCTCGTGTCTTTGAATTGCTTGTATGCAATTCTTGTAGAATGGTGGTAGTGTACCAAAATGGTGTGCCTGCGAGTTGTTTGGTTTGACTAGGTTTAATAGTCTAAGTCCTATGTAGTAGTGAGCTAGCGGGTGTTGGTTTGGGTGTTTGATGATGCGGCCTACATGGCCTATTCTGAGTGCTTGTATTTTTGTCTGTATGTCTTGCAAGGCAATCCCTCCATGTATTTTATCCTGTATGAGAGTTTTATGTTGTATGCTGTGTATGGTGTTTGTCAAGATAAAATTCCTGATTTGTTTGTTTATTTCTCTGACTGTCCGCTTGGGAAGGTCTAGTACTGTGGCGGTGTATATTATTTTTGGTATTATGTATGTGTTTACTATGATGCTTCTTCCAAAAATCGTTGCTGTTTTGTATTTGTATCGTTGTAACACGTTTGTAATTTTTGTTATGAGGTTATCCCATGTGGGTTTGTGTATCTTATTTGGGTGCGATAGGAAAGTAATGCCATAAACGTGGATGTTGTCTGTGCATGTGAGACGAAAAGGGAAGTCCTTTTTATCTCGCCATTTGCCTAGACCCATGACGGTTGATTTTTGTATGTTAAGTTTTGCTCCGCTGCCTTTTCCGAACTCTGCGAAGGTGTCTAAAATGTGAGTTATTGATCTGTCTGTTGTTGGAAGGAAGATCATGTCGTCCGCATACGCGAGCAACTTCCTCTCTCCCTTGCCAGGTACAAAAGTTCCTTTTATTGTTGTGTCTTGTCTTATTTTCTCTAGAAGTGGTTCTAGAGTGAGTATATACAGTAAAGGAGAGAGGGGACAGCCCTGTCTCACTGATCTGGTTAGCCTGAAAGTCTCAGTAAGCTTTTTTTTTATTGTTCTTTACACTTCATTCATTCATTTGCATGTCCCTTGCGGAACTTTGCCTCCCTAACAGCACTCCTGTAGGCCTTTCGGTTGTGAGCAAGATGGCCTGCTGCTGATGCATCCATTTGCAGATCATCAATGATGTCTTGTTGCAGCCATCATCACCTTGGTCTTCCTCTCTTTCTTTTTCCCATTATGTACTCTTCCAAGGTGGTCTTCTCTAGATTATCATGACATTTAATGTGTCCAAAATATTTAAGTTTTCTCTCTTTAATCCTCTTTACCAGCCAGCCTTCTTCAATATTAAGTTCTTGTAGTACAGATATATTTGTTCTTTACACTTATATAATATTATTATTAAAATGAATGAAGGTATCAGAATGAAAGTTGAGTAATGAAGGGGAAAATATTAAATAAGTCTGCATGCCCCAGTCTTCTCCCTTTGAAAATAACATTCACTCTTTCAGATTTCACGGTGCATTTCTTAAAAAGAGCCCCATAGACACAGAATTTAATTTTTTCAATTAATACAAAAATTATTTCATTTACTAAATTAAGATTTCTGAACTGTGTTTCTCAATGTGACAACAATGAAACCAAGTGCTTTACTATTCTGTCCAACGATGATGTCGATGGTTGTCATCACTCCCTTGTCTGATCTGCTCTAGATGTAAAAGCTGGCTACCATGATCCACTCTCAGTCTAAACCAAAGCTTGTTTCTGAAGCATCTCAGCTTCCTACCTCCAAGGAAATAAGCACATGAGCTGAAATGCAAAGCTTCTTGATACCTCCCAACACCACAAGGATCACATCAGCCCACATTTGTCAGACTCTCAGAACATGATCTGTTCTTGGAAATATGTGATAAAATCTTGCCCAGTTATGAATCACCAATCCTGGAAACATAACAAACACCACTGTTTATATTAACACTACAGGTGTAACAGATTAATATTACAACGCAAACTTACCCAACTTGTGATACAAGTTCAACATTTCAGCCTGTTGCTCCACAGACAGCTGACCATGGACATCTTTATAGAAGACACAGTGCAATCCTGCAAATCGTGTCACCCTGTAGCCCTCAATTAAATTTCTCATAGCCTTGGATGTGAGAGTCAAAATGCTGAGATTCTCAACTGGGGATGTAACACAAAGTTTTCCACTGACTATCAAACTAAATCAGTTCATAATTAAGAAAATTTTAATGAAGCTCCTTTTTTAACTATGCATGAAATATTCTTATCTTATATCTTATATCCTTCCCGTGCCGTTAGACGTCACATAGGGCTCGCAAAGTAGTTCGCCAATTTTTCCTGTCTTCGGCGAGTCTTTCAACCTCAACAAAGGATTTTATGCCTGTTAACTTGGCCTCTCTTAATAATGTCCTCTTCAGAGTTTCACGCGGTCTGCCCCTTTTTCTTCGGCCTGTTGTGTTCCACTTGATAGCTTGTTTTGGGATTCTCTGATCATTTCTTCTCATCAAGTGACCAACATATGTCCATCTCCTTTTCCTGATCACCCGTGAGACTGGTTGTTGTTCAGTCATCTGTCTTATCTCTGCATTGTTCTTGAATTCATTCCACTTGATGCCGAGTATTTCATGAAATATTAATTTACATTTAATACACAGTATGCACATATCTGTCATATACATAGTATGCACATATTTGTCATATACACAGTATGCATATATTTACAGTGTGCACATATCTGTCATATACACAGTCTGCACATATTTGTCATATACACAGTATGCACATATTAGTCATATACACAGTATGCACATATTTACAGTGTGCACATATCTGTCATATACACAGTATGCACATATTAGTCATATACACAGTATGCACATATTTGTCATATACATAGTCTGCACATATTTGTCATATACACAGTCTGCACATATTTATCATATACACAGTATGCACATATTTGTCATATACACAGTATGCACATATTTGTCATATACACAGTCTGCACATATTTGTCATATACACAGTATGCACATATTTGTCATATACACAGTATGCACATATTTGTCATATACACAGTATGCCCTATTGCTAATGTTGTCAAAGCTTTGTCAGCGCTTCACCATTTTTTGCCTAACATTCATTCATTCATTCCTTTGCATGTCCCTTGCGGAACTTTGCCTCCCAAACAGCACTCCTGTAGGCCTCTCGGTTGTGAGCAAGATGGCCTGCTGCTGCTGCATCCATTTCCAGATCATCAACGATGTCTTACAGCCATCTTCGTTTCGGTCTTCCTCTTTTTCTTTTTCCCATTATGTATCCTTCCAATACGGTCTTCTCTAAATTATCATGACGTTTAATGTGGCCAAAATATTTAAGTTTTCTCTCTTTAATCCTCTTTACTAGCCAGCCTTCTTCAATATTAAGCTCTTGTAGTATAGATATATTTGTTCTTTTTTGTGTCCACGATATTTGGAGAACTCTTCTATAGCATTTACATTCAAAGGCATTTATGTGCTTCTCAGCTGTTTTGTTAAGTGTCCAGGTCTCACAGGCATATTTTGCCTAACAATAATGATGATATTCCAGGTGGTGGTATAGTCTTGCATAACTCTCTCAATATTTTGAGACATACATGAGAATTTAAGTAAATCCTTCCGTTGCTGGCTGAAATGCCTGAGTAAAGTAAGCTCTACCACAACAGCCATCACATTGATTTTAATTTACTAATCAGGACAGCCATCACACTGACTTTTAACTTACTAATCAGGACAGCCATCACACTGACCTTTAACTTACTAATCAGGACAGCCATCACACTGACCTTTAACTTACTAATCAGGACAGCCATCACACTGACCTTTAACTTACCAATCAGGACAGTCATCACACTGACCTTTAACTTACTAATCAGGACAGTCATCACACTGACCTTTAACTTACTAATCAGGACAGCCATCATACTGACCATTAACTTACTAACCAGGACAGCCATCACACTGACTGTTAACTTACTAATCAGGACAGCCATCACACTGACCTTTAACTTACTAACCAGGACAGCCATCACACTGACCTTTAACTTACTCATCAGGACAGCCATCACACTAACTTACTAATCAGGTTAAATCCATTAAGCTCCTCACAGAAGTGTGGTAGTTATTCTATTAGATATAATTCAACAACCCACCATATTTATCTTTAAAAAATTAGCCAGGCAGTCTCAGTGAAACAGCCCATGGAAATGAAATAAGTTGTCCTTTAGATATCTTTCTTATTAGCTTAAACACCTGTGCTCAATTTAATAAAGTCAGTAACATAATTAAAATTTATTTTCCAACAGAGCAATGTGAATATCAATGTGGCAATATCATTAGAGAATACAAACTCTTCAAAAATGGAAACTATCAAGATAACTTCTCAAAACATCAGAGGAAGTATGCTTTACCATCAAGCAACTTTTAATACTTAAAGGGAACTCAGGTTCCATTTGATTCTGAGAGATTTATAAACTATTACATTTTGTACATCCCCTCTCCTCCACTAAACTCAGACTCTGAGTAATCTCAGCATTTTTCTGTGTTACACAACTCACAGACTTGCCTTCTTTATTCTACCCAGCCTTCTCAGAATCTGGATTAACTTCTGTTTCTTGTATGCTACACAACTCACAGACTTGACTTCTTTATTCTACCCAACCTTCTCAGAATCTGGATTAACTTCTGTTTCTTGCATGTTACACAACTCACAGACTTGACTCCTTTACTCTACCCAACCTTCTCAGAATCTGGATTAACTTCTGTTTCTTGCATGCTACACAACTCACAGACTTACCTTCTCCATTCTACCCAACCTTCTCAGAATCTGGATTAACTTCTGTTTCTTGCATGCTACACAACTCATAAACTTCAAAGAACTGCTGCACCACACACTGGAACATCAGTAACATAATGAGCCAAAACTTCATTTTCTTTAGGTGAGACTTCCTCTTATGATCTAAGGCAGTTGCCCATTTTATTTTCCTTGCTCTTTTTGCAGAAAAAAACTCTTCCTGTACATTACCATGAACATATGATTTGTCTGCAAGCTTATTCTTAAAGTGGTGTACCCTCTTTTTACAAAGAATGAAAGTATGATGATAGTTTCTCACTGCCTCCTGCTGGTATGTGCACTTCTTTATCTGTCAACTGTCTACTGAGACCAACCCTCAAGACAATCAAAATTCTTTTCACATGTCATGATAAGACAAAAGTTAGTGAAACTAACAATCACTAGAAAACTCAAAGGAAAAAAAAAGAGGAATTCTGCAGGAAAAAATATTCGAATGGGGAGGCTAAA
Organism: Achatina immaculata; assembly: GCA_009760885.1. Taxonomy (NCBI): domain Eukaryota; kingdom Metazoa; phylum Mollusca; class Gastropoda; order Stylommatophora; family Achatinidae; genus Lissachatina; species Lissachatina immaculata. Next base: position 74,933,719 of record CM019713.1, on the reverse strand, counting down.
TGACACAGGAAAGTAAAGGCAGCCATCTCATTAGAAATAGCAAGGACAAAACAAACGGTAAAACATGATCTCCAATGGTTATCACTTCTCTGTGTCCCTGGAGCAGGGATAGCTACTGTTTCTATGGCAGTGGAGCATGCTGAGAAGCACAGCACCTTTTCCTGCATTTTCAGCTCTTCTCCAGGTCCACAAACCACTGCAATCCATTCCCATGTGATATGGTGCGTATGTTCCAACACTTTCACAGCACTGGCTGCAAAAAAAAACTCCTGCGCTTCCAAGGATACAGAACATGAACAAGAATAAATATAAACATTGCTAACATAAAGCATTACTCAAAATATGATCAACTTACTTGTTAAAAACCGAAAGATGTTAAATCTTAGCTCTATTGGCAATAGATCAAAATACCCCAAAGGGCAGGTAGCCAGAGTGTCGGCTACATTTATGTGGCTTTGAAGACTTTTTTCCTTGTTGAACAGCCTGTCTGACCTTCGAGGTTTCTTGGCTAATAAAAAGCCTTTGATGTCCATCTGTGTTAGCTTTTGAAAGAAACAATGTGTGACTGAAACAATACATACCTAAATATGAGTTCAATATTATGGTGGTGGATCAAATGCCGACAGTATGAGCTATGGTCAGTTAATGATGCTCGAAAGCATCCATGATTAATTAATATCAATTTCCCTCAGTTTTGTCTCCTAACAAGAAAAGGCCCATTAAATTATTCAGAAACTAATGTTAACGGCAAAATGCCCAGCAAAAGATGGCTTTTTTTTTTTTTTTAATAACTTTATTTACATTCAACAATCAACAATTTCATATTCAACTGAAATGATGTGAAATGGGGATGATTGCCCGTGGAATGAAATAATGAGATGGTGGGCTTTTACAAACCATGAGCTGATAGCGTGGAGTATGATAAGGTTAATACTTTATACATAAAATGTAAAAACAAAGGTGTACAGTAGTAGTATGGCACACACACACACACACACCCACTCTATCTCTCTCTCGCTCTTTCACATAGGCTTGCTATAGCGTCAGGGCTTTCTTTTGTACCATGGGTAGGGGTGATAAAAAAAAGGCGTTGTGGGCTTGTTTTTATATCTATTGTCCTGTCGCTGTCTGTGTCCACGCTCTGCCTTGTTTATCTTCAAACTTGGCTTACATGTTATCTTAAACCCCCTCGAGGGCAGAGATGTCTGCTGGTCAGTCTGTCGCGTCAAAGGTTAATCCTGTCTGGCAGTCATTGTCTGATCAGATTGTTGCTTCAAGGCTAATCCCGTCTAATAACATTTGTTGAAGAAACAGGTGTAACATTGTAAAAATATACATAAGAATTTCACAAGGAGTGTAAAGTTGTTCCAGTAACAATGGAGCAGTGAATAGTTTGGATATAAATCAGTATTATTCATCCAAGCATTTGCAGTTCACTCTCTCTCTCTCTCCCTTCCTCTCTCTCTCTCTCTCCTCTCTCTCTCTCTCTTATGCGCTCGCTACTGTCAAAGTTTTACTTCATGTCAGTTTACAGCACGTCATGATTTTCATTTCCCTTTGTCGAAACAGATCTCTGAAAATTTTGGGACTAAACGTGCTGAACTTAAATCTAGCTTTGTTCCTGCACGTCCACACCAAGTGCCTGAACTCTGCAAGCAGGGCCAGTAACTTGGTGTGTGTGTCCAACTGAGTCGCAGGGATAATATTTAACATTACTGCTTTGTATATGTTTATCTTTTGTGCTGTGTGTGCTTCTAGTGTTTTCTGTAGTGTTGCTATACTGGGTGTGATTGTGCTGCATGTGTAAAATATGTGCTTTCTGTTTCTTGTATGTTGTTGTTGCACAGTTGTGTGGTGGGTGTCATGTTGTAAATAAGCCTAAATGTAATTTCTCTTGCTTTCGGTGTGATGTTCTTTACGTGTAGATTCGTAAATGTTTCTTTGAAGTCAAAAATGGCGTATCTCTGACTTCTCTTGATTCTGAGGTGTAGTGGGGATGTTTGATTTCTGACTAAATGTTTGTAGATGCTGTTTGTTTTATGGTGTATGAGTGTTTCGTTTCCTTGGATGGCCTGAATACAGGTTTTGTAGAATGCTGGCAGCGTGCCGAAGTGGTGTGGCTGTGAGTTGTTTGGTGGTAGTAGATTTGATATTCTGAGTCCCACATAATAGTGAGCTAGTGCATACTGTTTTGAGTGTTTGATGATGCAGCCCATGTGACTGATCTTGAGTGCTTGGATCTTTGTTTGTATGTCTTGGAGGGCGATTCCTCCATGTAATTTGTCTTGTATGAGCGTTGCATGTTTAATGCTGTGTATAGTGTTTGTAATACAAATATTATCTTGTAAAGATGAAATGTCTGATCTGTTTGTTGATTTCATGTATTATCTGTTGTGGAGGGTCTAGTACTGTGGCTATATATATTATTTTTGGAATGATATAAGTGTTCACTACTATGCTTCTACCGAATATCGTTGTGGTTTTATATTTGTACCTGTTCAGCATGTCTGTGATTTGTGCGACAAGTTTCTCCCACGTGGGTTTGTGTGTTTTATTTGGGTGTGATGAGAAAGTGATGCTGTAAGTGTTATGTTGTCTGTGTGTGTGAGGCAGAAGGGAAAGTCCTTTTTATCCGCCATTTGCCTAACCCCATTATTACTGACTTTTGTATGTTTAATTTGGCTCCGCTAGCTTTGCCAAACTCTGTGAATGTCTCTAGAATGTTTGCTACTGATCTATCTGTTTTTGGAAAGAAGATAGTGTCATCTGCATACGCAAGCAACTTCGTATCTCCCTTCCCAGGTATGAAAGTTCCTTGGATTGTTTTGTGCTGTCTGATTTTCTCTATAAGTGGTTCTAGAGTGAGTACATACAGTAAAGGAGAGAGGGGACAGCCCCGCCTAACAGATCTAGTTAGCCTGAAAGTCTCTGTAAGCGTATGGTTTACTAAGATCTTGCTTTCAGGCTTGAAATAGAGAATGTTGATCCATTCTCTAAAGTACTTCCCTATGTTACAGTGGAGTAATATCTTGTGTAGGTATTGGTGTGACACTCTGTCAAAAGCTTTCTCTTGATCTAGAGAAAGAATTGACGACTGGCAGTCTTTTATGTGCGTGTAGTGTATGAAGTCTTGTATGAAATGTGTGTGTTGATGTATATTTCTGTTTTCTACACTACATTGTTGGTCTTCATGTATGAGTTTGGCCATGAATGGTTTTAGCTTGTTGGTTAGTGCTTTTGTAAGGATCTTGTAGTCTACATTGAGCAGAGATATAGGTCGGTAATTCTTGAGTTGTGTCTTGTCTGAGCTGTCTTTTGGTATGAGTGTAACATATGATAGGTTCAGGCTGGGTGGGAGTTTTTTGCATTTAAAAGTTTCTGTGAAAACAAGTAAGAGGAGAGGACCTAAGATAGGAAAGAAGTGTTGGTAGAACTCTGCTGTGAGACCATCTGGTCCTGGTGACTTGTCTTTGTGTAACCCTTGCACTGCGTGTGTTAAATTTTCTAATGTAAGTGGTGTATCAAGTGCCTGTCTGTCCGTGTCACAGAGTTTGTTAGTATATTGCATGTATTTGTCTTGTGTATGAGTTTCTGTTTTTTCCTTAGTGTATAGATTTTTGTAATATTCTCTGAAGGCTTGCGCTATGTTTTGTGTGTCCGTTTGTCTGTTGCCAGTTAGATCTATTATCTCGCCTATTTGTCTGTTGCGTTGAATGTTTTGTTCTATCCCTAAGTACTGTTTGGTAGGTGTTTCTTGCGTGATAGTGTTGAGCCTAGTTCTTAGCAGTGCGCCTTGAAATCTGTGCTGTCTATGTCTGTCTAGTTCTTCTTGTAGTGCTAGTATATTTGGTGAGTTTTTGTCTACCTGCTTTGTTAGTCTGATTGGGTCTTCAATTATTTTCTCCTGTTGCAGTCTTTCCCTGTATATCTGGGTTGAGAGTATCTGTGCTCTTCCTCTTATTGTGAACTTCAGCATTTCCCAGTGTTGTTGAATGTCGCGTGCGGGTATGTCATCTGTGGGTATGTCGTCTGTGAAAGCGTGGATAATCTGTGTTATGTTGTCTACAAATTGTTGATTTTGGAGAAGTGTATTGTTAAACTTCCAGTGTGGCGATCGTTTAAAAGGTCTATTTGAGAGTGTCATGTTTACTGTTGTGACTATTGCTTTATGATCCGTGAACTGCAAGGTTTCCGTGAGATGCTAGGTTCGTGTTATGTGATGTGTTGAAGGTGCATAAATTCTGTCTAGTCTAGTAGATCTGTTTTGGGCGTTGTTTTTATATGTGGTGTCTCTGCCTTGGGGATGAGTGTGTCTATATGTGTCTACTAAGCTATGTGTATCTAGTATGTCCTGTAATGTCTCTAGTTGGTTTTTATCTTCTCTGCATCTTTTAACAATCTGAGCTCTAACTTGACCTCCTATAATGTTTGCGTCTGACAGAACACAATTAAAATCTCCTCCCAATATGATGTTGTGTCCTCTATACATTCGAGTGAGTAAGGAGTCTAAATCTTTATAGAATACTGGTTGGTGAATGCTGTTGGGTGGAGCATGTATGTTGACTATAGTGTATGCTTGTGTGTTGTTCGTTACCTCAGCTATGGCTATTCTTCCCCTTCTGTCTCTATTTGTTCTAGTAAACTCCCATCTATCTGACGTCTGTAAGACTGCTACTCCAGACCCCGAGTATATATGGCTAATGAACTAAATTCTATCCCCACCCCTAAAAGAAAAGAAAAAAAAAACTCAACCAAAACCATTTATCTTTTCCAATGATCTTCACTTCCTGACTTATATCTTTTCATATTATCACATTTTGAACAATCGATCCATCTAAGTACTTACCAAGTCTCTATATATAAATCTTGAACATAAACGTGCAGGTGTACAAGATTACATATGGAAAAACTGATACAGTCTGCTCTAGTAGTTTCAACTTTTGGTACAAAACTTACTTTTGGAAACATGAAAGGATGCTGATCTCCCTTGGATGGTTGGCGCTCCTAAAATAGCCAGCATTTTTTCCGGATCAAAAAGATACATAATCTGTAATTATAAGAAAAAAAATTGCAAAAAAAAAACATTTTTTTTTCCTATGAGAAAGTTCCTTGAATCATTTCTTAAAATTGTTGAAAGAACTGGGATTAAGATATAGTGCTGCAAGGCGTGAAAGTTATGTTAAGGGCACAAAGGAGAATTATAAAATATTAAATTGTTAAAGGATTATCATCACTGCAAGTCGAACAAATCCATAAAGGCTTCAGTTTCCCGAAAACGGAATTAAATAAAAAGGCCTTCATACATGACTGTCTATGGAAAATGGGCTACTTTATTAAGTATTAGCTTTGTACGAGGGGTGATTGATAAGTTCTCAGTATAAGGTATAACGGATTATTTGTGGACAACTTTTTTGGGTTATTTCTCAACCTAGTCCTCTTGCAAGTTTATGCACTTAATCCAGCGATCCTGAAGCATATGGATCCCTTCTTTGTAAAAGTCAGCATCTTGTGTCAGTAGAAAGTGGTATACAGCATGAATGACATCATCACCTGAAGCAAATTTGTGACCACTGAGCTCCTTCTTGAGTTTGGTAAACAGGTAATAGTCCGAAGGGGTCAAATCTGGGGAATAAAGGGGGGGGGATGTTCAAGAAGTTGGACACCGCATTCATGAATGGCAGCCATTGCACCGCCGACTTGTGAACTGGAGCATTATCTTGCTGAAAGATGACTCCTCTCGTCAATTTCCCTTGACGCTTTTCCTTCAGTTTGACCAACAGTTGCTTCACAACATTAGCATAATAGGCCCCGGTAACCGTTCTACCCTTTTGAAGATAGTCTACTAATAGCATACCTTATGAATCCAAAATAATGGAAGCCATCACTTTGCCTGCAGAATACCAAATAAGAGGACCTCAGACAAAGAAAACATTCGTTAGAGAGACATCGACGTTAGATTTGGTTTCTTTGGAGGTGGGGATCCATGATGTTTACACTGCTTTGGCTGTTCTTTGGTTTCTGGTTGAAAATGACGAACACATGTATCATCCATAGTCACAAATTGGTGAAGAAACTTTTCAGGATCTGCAGACAAATGACCAAGATTGTCTCTTAACATGTTGAGACGCTGTCGTCTGTGATCAGCTCCAAGAAGGTTCAGGCCCCATAGAGCAGAGAACTTTGTCATTTGAAGATCATTGGGAATAATGACATGAACACGTTCCTAGGAGATGCCAAAATCAGTAGCAATGCACTGCTCAGTTAGTCGTCGATCCTCCATTATCATGCCATGGATTCTGCCGGTTGTTTCATCGGTGGTTACCGTTCTTGGTCTTCCTGGATGGGGATCATCTTCCAGACTCTCCCTTCCATGCTTGAATTGAGCTGCCCATTTCTTCACTGTGCTGTAAGAAGGGGTACTCTCCCATACAGTCTCTACCATATCCTCATGGATCTCCTTCCGTGATAAACCCTTGATGCAGAGGTAGCGAATGACTGCTCGATGTGAAATTTTATCAATTTTCTCAATTTCCGGCACCCCTTACCACTTCAGTAGGCTGTAAAAAAAAAATTGTTTGCAGTTAATTTTTTAAAACTTGGTGTTTAATCTTACATTAACCTGATCTACAAATGCACCTAATATCAAATGTGTGTTTCAAGTATTTGTACCTTATGCCGAGAACTTATCAATCACCCCTCGTAACTTCAAGAGAGTCAGGAAACATCAACAGTTTTATTTATGAGAAATAATGATAGATGACTGGTGCTGATGAATGCATAGACGGAAAAATATGCCTGAGGCTCCACTTCCCGCCTAAAACATTGTTAGCCACATGGGGAGGGAGTGAACAACTCTCTTAAGACAAAACTACAATCGTGCTCACACAACATGAACAAACAAAGAGTTGCATTAATTACATCTTCTTAAACATCCCAGTGAATGCACATTATTCACAAAACGTTTCTAACATTCGTTAGTTCTGAACAATCTTTACACAATGACATGAGGCAACATTTGGTAGCAACTCATCTAGCTAGAACAAAACTCACTTCATCCTAGTTCTAACATTCTACAAGAAAACTCACAATGAACAACTCTAAATCTATGTCTAAACTATCATCTCATTCTACATCCTCCTATAATCTATAATGATAATCCTTTCTACCAATCTCTAAATCTGTAAAATCTCTCTAAAAAAAAAACACTCGTGCTTAAATATGAGCTACAGTTTTACCTTGAACTTTCTTTAAATTTATTTCACGAGACGTCTGATCCTCGTGAATTTGTCTGTCTACTGACCTTGGGTAATAAAGTGTAAACAAATCTCGAAATCGAACCTTCTTTTACTAAATATAACTAGTCTAGACAAACAATTCACAAAGTCTCGTGAAGCTAACATGTCATAACTGACATTGAGTAAAAAAAACATTTCAAACTTTAAATGTTATTTTACTAAATTTAGGTAGTCTAGACAAACAATTCACCAAGATAATAATTCTCATGAAGTCAACATGACATAACTAAGCTTTCCTTGACCTATATCCACGTCATTCTTCTTCTTCTTCTTCGTTTGCATTGTCTGTCTATATCTGCAGTCCTGTCTCTTGGACAAATTTCACTGTTTTTTTGTAATTCATGTATGGAACCATAGAGCTTATCTTCTAGAGTGGTTTCACTGGGCCAGTAATTATTTCTCAGTATCTCATAGTTGGTGCAGTTTTGGGGGATATGTTCCACAGTTTGGGGCACCTGGGCACATGTACATAGATTAGTAGTACCAACCTTAAACTTTGTATACATATGACTTTGGAGTCGGCTGTGTCCTGTTCGGAGACGGAAGATGGTGACTTGTTCCTTTCTGTTTAGGTGGTGTTTGTGGCTTCCTGTAGGTTTTTATCATGCTTTTTTCTGATTATAGGTGATTGGTATATCTGGTTGCTCCATTTCAGTGCCCTCTTTGGCCAGACGGTCAGCTTTCTCATTACCTGGTATCCCCACAGTGGGAGGGAATCCACTGCAAAGTGACTCCATGTTGTAAGCCAATTTTTGACAAGGCATCCTTAAGGTCTGGAAGTTTGTTGCACTGAAGAGCTTCCAGTACTGATATTGCATCTGTGAGAATTACTACAGGACATGTATCAATTCTGGAGTCTGATAGTTTTTCAACTGCAGCAATAATTGCCCTAACTTCTGCATCAAAGTTGTTGCAATATTTTCCAGTGGGTATGGAAATCTTGTCAGTGGTGTTGTTTGGATATTCAATATGTGCTCCTGCCCCTCCATTCTTTATGGCATTGTGTGCAGAACCATCTGTATACACACGTATCCAAGTGTCACATGTGGCTGTTGATCTTACAAGACTGCTCTGCATCTCACCATTCTGCACACCTTTCACTTCAGTCTGAATAGTTATTTGTGTATAATCTGCTTCTTTCCATGGTGTATGCTCTGGTACAGATGATAATGGAGCGACTACAGTTGGAATGTCAGATATCAGCTTACGCATACGCTTGGCCTGGTGAATGAAGCTGCTTATTTTAAGCCGTCTTAGTGCCAAGTTATTGAATCTCTCCTTCAGGGGATGAATATCCACGTCATAAATAAAGGCTTTAATCTCTTAGTCAAAGTGCTAAAATTATCTTTGATTGTTTCCCTTTGACAGTAAAAGATCTATACTACAAGTGCAGTATACCAGATACTGTCATAATCTTTACCGTTACTATATGAAGTTGTATTACAGAAGCCAAATACAACTAACCTGTCACCGTCCATCTTACAGCACACTTATTACAGACTTATGTTAAAAAAATAGTTTATATGAAACTTACAAATTTATTTTATAGAGACAAATATAAAGAAAAAGAATAAATAGATTCAGTGCTTTTTAGAAATTAATTGTAGTTTACGTGTAGATTTGTATCCATTCGATTTGAATTCATTTCAAACCCTTCCGATAATGATGTCGATACAATTAAAGAGATAGAAGAGTAAGCTTCATGTATGTAAAATAATAACGTATAAAAATGTAGAGTGTAACCACACGCTTTATTTCTTCATGATTAAGTGTCTGTCCTCTTTATAAAAGAAAAAAAAATTTCTTGTTTTCTCATTTAAAAAGCTTTCAGTAATAGTATATGTATCAACTGAACGTAGAACATCTGATCCCGTGTGCTATTAAAGTTAGGTGACTCAGTTTCTAGTCACTCGTTGAATAAGGCAGATGTGTTTTAATTAATCCTTTTAAGCGCTGACAACGACCGCTCCTTTGAGCAGTTAGTAATCACCAAAAATAAATAAATTCGGAGAAACAAGGAAAAGAGAACAAGATACAATCTGAACGCACAAGGGTGGCGTCCCCTAACATATTTGATATCTTATCCGGATCATTTTTTTATACATGCAAATCCTCCATGTTTATTACAACATATGTTTTGTGTATGTGTGTGTGTGTGAGAGAGAGAGAGAGAGAGAGAGAGAGAGTGGAAGATAGAAAGAGAGAGAGAGAGATGTGCAATATTTGAAGAAATTTTTATTTACCCTTCGTCCTGAGAGTTCTCAATGTTTCTTCTTCTTCTTCATTCGTTCACACATCGACATCATTCTCTTACACAAATGTGACAGTTCGTCTCAGGTTTTCACCTAAAATCTCTTCTTGTAGGTCCCCAAAAGTTTGATTCCACACGACAGAGACAACAAACATTAATTCAAAATCAAAGCATCTTCAGCTGTGCCATATGTAGATGACAGACCATATAAATCTATGTAGAATTCACTGTTATTAAATGTATACAACATTGAACTCAACTAAGTCATAATGAATTAAATCTGTATTACTTTAAGTTCACCCGGAGTCCGAAACCTTTTTTACCAGTCTTTCTTACTATGATGATACTGAAAAGAAAAAAAAGCTAAGTGTTTAATTTTTCACCTATTTTTGTGCTGTTGTGTTGTATTTATCTGTGATCCTTGAAACATCGTTTGCAAGAAGTATTAGATTGTTGTTGTTCGTCATTTATACGTGCTCATCTTACTTTCTGCCATTCTTGTTTCTGCTCACTTTCCTCAGTCTTTCTATTTTTTGTTTGCTGTAAAACTGAAATATGTATCTCCATTTACTTTGTAACTCCCCTTACAACCGTAACAATATCTGTATAATGACTATTCCCTGTTCTCTCTCAACTTTCACTCCATCTCACCTTGATCTTCTGGTACTGTTTTGCTAATGAACTTAACGCTGCTTCTCTGATTTATAAATGAATGTCTAAAATAATCTCTGGTAAAATCTAACTTCCTCAAGTTTTTTATTCCCATATTTCCTTTGAACGGATGCACGGTGTTTGACTGTCGGCTCTAAACCGAAACTTCTAGATCTAGGAGGATTGCAAGCAAGCTAATGCTATACTATATCTTAGTTACTGAATAAACCTGTCATGTCAGTTCTACAGTATTTTTGGATCAGCGTTTACTAGATTTGTTTCTACAGCTACTTTGCTGAAAATACAATGTTAGCTGGCTTTCTTCTTGTGTAGTCACGCTTAGTCATAGCTTGGAAATTTTATATCCTATATGTCTATAGGCTGTTCTTGTAAGTATCCGTAGCCCGACTCGTTTCATTGACACAGCAAACACTTGGTGACAAAATCAGAAATCAGAAATAGATTTGACAAATGCCATAAGGCATTCTTGAAAAATCATCAAATGTAAAGCACGTTTATTTGTTCTTCAGTTTCCTGCACAATACATGGGCAATAAAATACAAGTTGCACTCGTACTTTGTTTTGTGTTTACAGCTTCTACTGAACCTAGCATGTTGATATTCTCAAGTTTCTTACTCCTGTGTTGCCACAAACCCAAACAGTTTGGGTCCTGACTCTTGAATATTTATATATGAATACAACTCCCTGACATTCTAACGTCGATGTCTCTCTAACGAATGTTTTCTTTGCCTGAGGTCCTCTTAGCAACTATCCTATTCACTGTCTTTCTAACAACAGTTCTTATTCACAGTTTCTAACTAACTTTTGTCTCTAACATCTGCTATCTCTGAAAACGATCTCTCTTCCATTTCCAATTATTCCATTTTCTTTCTGCTGATTCTTAAGGGCTTTTTCTAGACATATGCAGCCATTAAGATGTTTTCTTGTCCATCTTAACCTCAGACTCTTTAGACTTCTACTTCTTGTTTCATTTTACAAACTAACTAATCCAAGATTTCTATTTTATTTGGACAATCCATCATCTTGATGTGTCCATTCTAATAAACTGCCCCGTGTCTAAGACAGTTCTTTCGCCGATATCTAATTCTTGCCCACCTGCTATGGACAGAGGTCAGTTTTGTATCTACTGGTCACTTTTCATTCATTCATTTGCATGTCCCTTGCGGAACTTTGCCTCCCAAACAGCACTCTGTAGGCCTCTCGGTTGTGAGCAAGATGGCCTGCTGCTGTTGCATCCATTTCCAGATCGTCAACGATGTCTTGCAGCCATCTTCGTCTTGGTCTTCCTGGTCACTAGACATTACAAATTAGAAACTATTTTTGACTTCTAAACCCTATTAACAAAAGAAACCACAAAGGCGACCACGTTATACAGCCACCCGCACTGGATATATGTATCGATGTAGGTGTATCGATTTCAATGTTTTATTTTTAATTCTCTGCCGATAAAACACATCTTTAGTGAGGGTACTCGCTTCTAATAGCAGCATATGTACTCTTATTTGGTATGTCGCCGACACACGAGAAATGAAACTTCCACCAAGGTACTGTGCATGGAAGTCAACAGAGGAAAAAATCCGTTAAACCATTCCCTTCCTTCCCCGCCTTCCTTACCCGTGTTTGGGGTATAGGTCATACACAAGGGCTCTTCATTTATTTCTTTCCTGGGCTGTTTCTTCTAACCCTCTCCAGGCGTGGTCCATTTTTACAAATATATAATCTCTGTTTCAGTTTTTCCTCTTGTTGACCTATTGTTGACGTTTTCATACTTACACCATTGCTTTACTTGTTGGCGGAGGTTAATGTAAGTCTAGCAAAGCATTAATAGTTGTAAGTCAGTCTAACAACAAACTATTTTTTGTTTCCTTAACCCCGGTCCCTTACTCTTCTGGGCTTCTAGTGTTCAGCCTTCGTAGGCTAATGGATAACCCGCCACTGAGACAGTGGTTCTCACACTAAGTTAACTGTTCAGTACAGTAACTCTGGACAGAAGCACTTGGACTACTACAGTTTGAAAGTTTTCACACAAATCCAGGCCTGAATTATCTCCCTTGAACTTCACATCTTTGTCTACAAGACACAAGTGATAATAAGGGCATGTCAGTGACGTTCTACTGGCACGTGATATAAAACGTTTCATTTATGGCGCCCTATCTGCTTTACATTACCTGCAGTACAAGCGTTTATGACTGCCTAGAAATCAGTACTTTGTCTAGAGCCAGCGATCTATTACATGTCTAGTCTAATGGTCTTTAAAAAAAAATAAAACAACTAAAGACACTGTGGAGAGGAACAGCAGAACTACAAAAATAAGATTTTTAAGGGCATGCATCTTTCCTATCGCAACATATGCCCGTGAGACCTGGACACTTAACAAAACAGCTGAGGAATACATAAATGCAATATATTCATACCACAAGAACTTAGTATTGAAGAAGGTTGGCCAGTAAAGAAGATTAAACAGAGAAAACTTAAATATTTTGGACACATTAAAACGTCATGATAATTTAGAGAAGACCGTCTTGGAAGGGTACATAATGGGGAAAAAGAAATAGAGGAAAGCCAAGGCGAAGATGGTTGCAAGACATCGTTGACGATCCACAAATGGGTGCATCAACAGCAGGATATCTTGCTTACAATCTAGAGGCCTACAGGAGAGCTGTCAGGGAGGCATAGTTCCACAAGGGACACACACACACACATATATATATATATATATATATATATATATATATATATCCCTCTTTTTTAGGAATTTAGGGCCGAAATACCTGATTAGGAAAGGGAGGGGGGGGTTACTTTCTCTGATGATCTAGAGAGTTGTCTTGTTGTTCCGCTTTCTACAGTAATTTCCTGTGTGTATACAGAGTCTCGGGGAAGAGGGGGGGGGGGGAGGAGAGAAATATATTGTTAATTATCAGTCTAGGCAATTGTGATTCTACAATGTAAAATCAATATTGTCAAATTTTACAGAAAAAATATGCGGTTTTTAGAATGAAACTAACGAAACTGTATGCGGGCAACAAAAATACTGCTGTTGGACAAGTTTTTCCCTCGTGTTCTACATCTCCAAGTCGAATCGACCAGACCATAACTCTGCTTTTGGACTTTATATAAATGGCCACCTAAGTGGGAGAGACGGGCGGGATTCGATTACGTAACCTCCAATTCTTAGACCAGAATCATCATCATCATCATGATGTGCCGTGCCGACTGGCGTTGGCTATTATGCTTCTCCAGAGTATCCGATCCTTCATGCAGGCCATCAGTTCAGTTGGTGATCTCGTCTCACACCATCCCGTCAGACTGTCCAGTATCATTTCTCTTGGTCTTCCTCTTGATCTTCTTCCTTCTATTTTTCCTGTTGTTATAATATTTTCAATGCCCCCTCTTCTCATTGCATGTCCTATGAAAGTACATTGTCTCTCTCTTATTTTTTTTACAAGATTTTTTGTCTCTCCAGCTCTTCTCCTACATTCTTCATTAGTTATTTTTGCTGTCCAGGGGATTTGCAACATTCTTCAAATAAATCACATTTCTGCTGCTTCCAATGATTTTTGTGCAGACTTGCCTATTGTCCATGATTCACTTCCATATAACAAGATAGGTTAAATATAGCATCTTATGACTCGTTTTCTAACATTCATTGTTAGATGTGTTAGCTAATATGTTTCTCATTCTCTGAAATGCAGTCTTTGCTTGGCCTATTCTGTTCTGTTCTGCATTAGACCAGAAAGAGTTCACAAAACAACCAGGTGGAAGTTGGGGGGGGGGGGGGATTGGAAGATGGGAAGGGTAAGCGAATCAAATGCAGTGAACTTTCAATGCGGAAATGACACATGATGATGCCCATCCGCTCCATTGTCCCCACCAATTAGGGCACTTCCGCGTTTGCCAGTGCGTTACATTTTTCTTTACAAAGAAGAGCTACCGGCAGGAGGACTGGTGAGTATATTCTTATAGGTAAAATTTCTTAACGATCTAGACGGAGATGACAATTTTCACGTTATAAATTCATTTACAAATATTAAAGAAAAAAATCCCCAGAAATTTAGTGTAAGAATATTTAGATCAAGCTATTTTTGTCCTACATTGTCCCGACTTAAGGCTCATTGCTTTATCATTGGTGATTATGTCCATATGGTATTTATGGTCCCCGGGAATCCATTCACCGATCCCTAGAGTTAACCGCCAAGCAGGATTTGTGACTGCTTTTATTAGCTTTTGCCAGTAGGAAAGCATTCTACCAAGTCGCTGGTTGGCAGTGAGTTTTAGAGTACTTGTACTGTATGGCTTATGTGTATAAACTGTATGTATATAAAAGAAGATAGAATTTGTGTTAATTGTAAGTAGTTTATCTGTAGTTTGGTAAGTGCCATTTTCAAAGTACGACCGAAAAATGTTAATACAACATATCAGTCAGTCATTTGCATGTCCCTTGCGGAACTTTGCCTCCCTAACAGCTCTCCTGTAGGCCTCTTGGCCTACAATATATGCGAGCCCTATGTGGTGTTTAACGGCACGGGAAGGATGTAAGATGTAAGATATATAAGACAATGGGTCTGAGCTTTGTGAAATATAGTGCAAAGCCTTTGGAATGACTAAGGGAAACATCATTTCCTTGATACACTCATATTCTGCCAGGGTTAATTAAGGCTGATTCTATTGGTACATACTAGCAGACACCGCCTTCATTAACATGAAACAATAATTTCATATATATATATAACATTTTCTAAGGTATTGATTTAATTTTTTTGAGAGGTCCTTGAGAAAAGGAAATTACAGGAGCATGAAGTCTCTGAGACATAAAAAAACCTGTTTAGAACATACTGTAGATAATGTTAATTTATATTCTTCCGCATACCTTTTAAATCAGTGCCAAAATGCATGTGGCATATTTTACACACAGATCAAATGTTCAACTAGGTATTGTTTAGAAAATTCCAAGTTGATTCATGTACACATTTCACTTAAAATATATATATGTGTGTATATATTAAAAAGTTCTAAGCACAAAGACCAAGTTAAGATTATTCAATTCCAATGTAATATCCACTGTCATTTTAAGCATGGGAAAACAGCTAAAGAAATAGACAAGAAGTTAGACTCTTTTGAAAAAAAATGGCTAAGGAAAATACTCGGTATAAAGTGGAATGAATTCAATAATAATGCAGAGATAAGGCACGTGAGCGAACAGCAACCTGTTTCATGGGTGATTAGAAAAAGGAGATTGACATATGTCAGTCACACGATGTGAAGAAACAGTCAGAGAATCCCAAAACAAGCTTTCAAGTGGATGTGCTTAAGTATGTTCCTTATGTACTTTATCTAGCCATCTGCCAGCCCAGGTCCTTCATAAGAAGATTTCCTTGGAAATGTGCAAAGTCTGTGATATTAAAGCATGTTCTAGAATTTTTTTTGCAAGTAGCTACAAGAATCTTACATCTTACATCCTTCCAGTGCCATTAAACTCTAGGGCTCGCATTGTTGTTTGCCAAGTTTTCCTGCTCTGGGCGAGTCTTTCAACTTCACCAAGGGATGTTATGCTCACTAAACTGGCTTAACAAGAATGGAAGGGCACAAAAAATTTTATGTCCTGTTATTTATGATGGTGATGATATTCTTATACTACTGGTGCTAGCAGACTGCCACATTTATCTTAATTTCCTATAAGCTTCTTACATTGCTCACCAGGCAACAGCAAAGCAGCCTGTTTCTGGACAATCTGTATTGATGTTTTGGCTGTCAAATGTTCACCAGTTCTGACATCAAAATGAATGTCTATGCTGCTTCATTCATTCATTTCATTTATTTGCACGTCCCTTGCGGAACTTTGCCTCCCCTAACAGCACTCCTGTAGGCCTCTCGGTTGTGAGTAAGATGGCCTGCTGCTGATGCATCCATTTGCAGATCATCAACGATGTCTTGCAGCCATATTCGCCTTGGTCTTCCTCACTTTCTTTTTCCCATTATGTACCCTTCTAAGATGGTTTTCTCTAGATTATCATGACGTTTAATGTGTCCAAAATAATTAAGTTTTCTCTCTTTAGTTCTCTTTACTAGCCAGCCTTATTCAATATTAAGTTCTTGTAGTATGGATATATTTGTTATTTTTTGTGTCCATGATATTTGAAGAACTCTTCTGTAACATTTACATTCAAAGGCATTTATGTGTTTCTCAGCTGTTTTGTTAAATGTCCAGGTCTCACAAGGCATATATTGCAATGGGAAAGATGCGTGCCCTTAAAAATCTTATTTTTGTAGTTCTGTCTGTTCCTCTCCACAGATTCTTTAGTTGTTTTACTTTCTGAAGAGCGATAGATGTCCTCCTTTTAATTTCCCTCATTGCTGCCTCATAGTTACCAAAAATAATGAATTTTTAAAAAAAAATATGTTCTTTCTTCACAAGCACAGATGCATTGAATCTTTTGAGAAAGTCAAATAGTTAAGTATGTTCAAACCAGTAAACATCATTATTTATGAATTTATGCTTGATTGTTTGTTTGGTATTTTTAATTTTTTTTTTTTCAATCCACAGCAACACCATGAACTGCTTCAGATTGCTTTTGTATATATTCAATTTTCTGTTCATTGTAAGTACTATTTTTTTTGTTGTAAAGTTGGAGGGTTGCGTAAGACTGCCTGTTATTCAAAGCAGCTACAGTTACTTTTTTTAAAGCAGTATTTATACTGCAGTAACTTTACAGACTTGCCTGCCACATTTTTTTTTTCAGGATATAGACTGCTTTAAAGTATATTAAATTAAACAATGAAGCCTTAATTAGAAATTTCAGAATATGAGAACTGAATTGTTACCTAGTTTAGTCATTTTGATGGCGCATCACTGAAGCAAGATCTGTGTTCCTTTCATGGCATAAGCTTTGTCAGGATGTGGAGAGAGAAGGATCAAAGAGTGATTATATTTGATACAAGTTTGGTGTCTGCAATGTTACAATAGATATCAAAGTGATTTTCAAGTCACCATTAGGAGACCAGTAGTACTTCAACTGAGGGAGGTAGTGGTAAGTTAACACTGTCAACAGCTGACTGCTTTCATCAAATTTTGCAGACCACAGCTGACCAAGATCCTGTTCTACTTCCCAGAGTGCTCTGGAAACAGACATTAGTCTGGCCAAGTGAAGAGGAAGCATGGTGGGAAGAGAACAGGGTCCAGAAAATACGTTGTGCTGGAGTTGGATGTGTCAGACTTTGCAAAGTATATAACAGCGATGCTGTGCAAGTGTGAATGAAGAAAAAGTAAGTCAACGTTAGGGAGCAAGCTGGCCAGTTGGTAGTGACCTTCTTCTCACCTGAAAAACTTCATAACCCGCTGCTAATGGCTCCACCCTCAGTACCAAATGGGTACCTGATACCAACCATAGGAAAAGCAGCCTCCAAAGATTGAGAATATGTGTCTGTATGGTGAAGCTGAGAAACACATAAATGCCTTTGAGTGTAAATGCTACAGAAGAATTCTTCAAATATTATGGACGCAAAAAAAAAAAATATATCCATACTACAGGAACTTACTATTGAAGAAGGCTGGCTAGTAAAGAGGATTAAAGAGAGAAAACTTAAATATTTTGGACACATTAAACGTCATGATAATCTAGAGAAGACCGTCTTGGAAGGGTATAAATGGGAAAAAAAGAAAGAGAGGAAGAGCAAGTCAAATTTGGTTGATGATCTGCAAATGGATGTATCAGCAGCAGGCCATCTTGCTCACAACCGAGAGGCCTACAGTAGTGCTGTTAGAGAGGCAAAGTTCCGCAAGGGACATGCAAAGAATGTATGAATGATAGTGGAGTACACTGGATTGAAGGGAAAATGAAAGGAAAGTAGAATATCACACAAATGCCAAACTTCACCTGAGTTTGTCACAGATGTTTAAAAATGATCTAACATTAAATTGCTTGTGTGGCTTCTACTGAAATTTTTTTTTTTCCACCTTTGGAGATCTAAATAAGTAGAGCAGAAAGTACCTGCCGAATGCACACAGCACTGTTAGACAGGAGAGTCAAAACAGGCTGATTAATTTTGAAACTTTATAATGTAAAAAATATGACAATTTAAGCAAGTATTAATTGTTGTTAAGGGAGTATTATATAACTTGCATCAGTTTAATCTCCTTAAAACTTCTATGGCAATCCAAAACTATTCTGGAAATATTAAAAAATTTGGCGTAAAATATTGTGAAATATTTATGGTAATTTCATGTAAATACCATAAAGATGCTACTTCCTGTTTAGTTTGTAATAGATTTAGATAAGTTGTTTCTCTGGACCATATACAACACAGGTATAAATGTGCTATTTTTCTTCAGCTTCTTGGCATAGTACTTGTCAGCATTGGTATATGGACAGCTGTAACCAAAGTTTATGTGTCTTTTGTGATTGGTGATGCGCTGTTTGGTGCTGCATCATACTTGCTCATTGGTGTGGGTGTTGTCATTGTTGTGGTGTGCATTGTGGGAATCATTGCTCTCTGGAAGAGGAAAAGGAAATTGTTGATTGTAGTAAGTATGTCAGAATGCTAAAGCAAAATTTAAGCACTTGAACATGTTTTTGAGTGAACGTAATTTTATTTCTTTATCTTTTATGTGCAGTGCTAATGAGTATATGAATCTTATAGAAACTGAAGACATCAAAGCTAGTTAAAAACTATTAAAATTAAACAAAAGGCCAATCAAAATTCTTTGGATGTTTCATGATAAGGCTGAAGTTATACAGGGTGTCCCATAAGTAACAGTGCACTAACCCAGTATTGACTCCAGTATCGTAGTGATATCTTAATGTATACAGCATCAAAGCACATCTACCTGCCGGAGCCATTAAGATATCACTACGATACAGAATTGATACTGGGTTAGTGCACAGTTATTTTCCGAATGCACTGTAGAACCCTGGCAGACACTGAGAAACTCAAGGAAAAAGATCTGAAGGGATTGATTTAATATCACAAAAAAAAAAAAAGATCAGTGAAATATGTACTGAAGACCATACAGAATGGAGAAGCTTGATCACTAGCACTTATAGGCATGGTCATAAGGAATGCTTGCTGTACTTTCCTGCAACTACAGACTTGAGCTCTTTGTAGCCAACACCAAGATAATGGTCTCAAAACGTAAATGTTATATTTTATTTTATGTCTCTCAGCTTCAATGTTAATTATGTTTGTTACATGAAAAGCATATTTGTAGAATGTCTGGAATAGAGTGAAAGATGTATTATAAAGGGCAGAATGTCAGGCGGGCCTGTGTGCCCAATTCTTAACCCTTTTGAAATAAAAATCAGTCAGTCAGTAGTTAGGTTTTTTTGATTGGCTGTAATGGCTTTCATGAATTCCTGCAGTGGACTGAAAAGACAAGCTTCTCAGAAAGTTCATCCACCAAAAGAGTAACAAATTAGCCAGATTAAAATAATGCAATGGCCTCTTTCTTGGAGCCTGGTGCTGAGATAGCCTCTTGGTCAGTTTTTCTTGACTGCATCATTCCTTGACTCTGATATTTTTTTTCCCCTCATTTTATTTATGAGTATCCAGATCTGACCTTTACCTTTTTATATTGTTAACTGATCTTTAGAATTGGTGAAATAATATCATTTACAGTTAAACGGATTAAACATAAACTGGAAGCAACAGACATTTAGTTTTGGAGAAGGATGCAGTGTATACATTTCATGGCCAGAAGAAACAGAAATTCTCGGAGATGTTTATCAAAAGGCAGATTTCTTTGAACATTTCATGCAAAGCTGTTAGGAGACCTGACAAGCATAAGGAAATGACAAAAGAAAGTTAAAGAGACTGAAAAATATCTGAGTGACTTTACCGTGTGGCATAGGAAAAAGAAATGCAAGAGATCTGATCAGGGAAATTAAAGACTTCACACAGTGATGGAGCATGGTTGGTCTTACCTATCAGCAGTGAAAGCAGCTGTGGAGATTCAACATCATCACAGGGAGATCTGTTGTGTTACAAAGTAGCTGCATATCTGAATATCATCTATGAATTAATGTGGTATATCTTACCCAATTTGATGGCATACACAGAGATTCCTTGTGGAGAATTTTAAGACTATGGAATACCATCTAAAATTGTCAACATCATTAAGGATCTCTACAACGGATATGTTTGTGCAGTCAAACACAGAAGAAGGAATGAGCGAATGGTTCCAGATAGAAACAGGCTTGAAACAAGAATATATACTATCTCATTTGCTATTTGGAATTGCCATAGACTTCATAATGAAAAAATGCTGCACAGGTAACACAGGTATTGATTGGGTACAAGGGACCCTACTCAAAGATCTTGATTTTGCTGATGACATAACTCTTATCAGTGACAATGTGAACTTGATGCAAGAAAAAAAATAGATAGCCTGTCTTCACTGGCTAGCACAATAGGACTTGAAAGTTACAAGGAAAAAACAAAAATAA
Source organism: Achatina immaculata (assembly GCA_009760885.1). Lineage (NCBI taxonomy): Eukaryota > Metazoa > Mollusca > Gastropoda > Stylommatophora > Achatinidae > Lissachatina > Lissachatina immaculata. The sequence goes on along the minus strand of CM019713.1, from coordinate 74,913,065 downwards.
TGAAACTTTCTATTAATCATGCAGGAAAAATATACATAGAAGAAGTCAACCAATTTACATATCTCCTCAGCTACATAGACCAGGATGGTGACACCAGAAAGAAAGTTAGAATTCAAATTCCAAAAGCAGCATTGACCTTCAAGAATTTTGAGAACATATGGTGCTCAAAAGTTATAAGCGCAAAACCCAAGTTAAGATTATTCAATTCAAATGCACTATCCACCCTCATTTATGCATGAGAAAGTTGGAAAACAACTAAAGAAATAGACAATAAATTAAACTCTTTGAAAACAAATGCGTAAGGAAAATACTCTGTATAAAGTGAAATGAATTCAAGAACAACGCAGAGATAAGACATATGAGTGAACAACAACCAGTCTCATGGATGATCAGGAAAAGGACATGAACATATGTCGGTTACGTGATGAGAAGAAATAGTCAGAGAATCCTAATACGAACTATAAAGTGGAACACAACAGGCTGAAGAAAAAGAGGTCGGCCATGTGAAACTCTAAAGAGGACACTGTTAAAAGAGGCCAGTTAATAGGCTTAAAATCCCTTGATGAGGTTGAAAAGCTTGCAGAAGACAGGAAAACTTGGCAAACTACCATGCTATGTGATACACTTGTTAAAAATCACTGTCTTCAAGTTTTGGATTTATGCACGTCTAAGTGGGTCATGACAACCAGTGAATTATGGACTCTTAACATTGAAGTGCCATGGACTGTTGAACCCTGCCACGTCAGTGTAGCATGATAGAACCTAGCCTCACTCTGCCTGCAGGATTGTGGCAGTTATTAGTTTTGAGTGTCTTCTTTACTTAACTTCACTCTTGAAATCTAACGTTAGGTGACTCACATATTTGTAGCACTGAAATACCAGGGGAGGAAACTTTTGTTCTGAAACTTACTGGTACATTTTATATCATGATTATCATGTTGAATTAAAAAAACAAAGGTTCATAAAGGCAATAGTATTCAAGAAATAGTTCTGAACAAGCAGATGTCACATATAGTAAAATATAATTAAAAAATGAAAATATGTATAATAAATGTTGTAATATCAAGATCACACACTGAAAATTGATTTAAATGCTGAAATTAGAACTGAAGATCAGAATTAACAAATATGCTTCCAGTGATAATTACAGTTTTTGTCAGTTTTTTTAATCATTCTTAAATCAGAATATGTTTTCTTACTTGTTCCAGTATATATGCCTGCTGATTTTCTGCTTCATGATCCTGATCACTGCAGCAGTTCTGGCTGTTGTTTTCAAGGGAGTGGTAACTAACTTTTTTTGTTTTGTTTTAAATTTAAGATGATATTAGTTAGCAGTCACTCATTTAACCCTCTAAACAACCATGACACACAGACATTATTCACAACAGAACATTTCTGTCACATGGTTTTACCAGGAAATGATTTGATGCCTATTTTTATCCCCTGGGAACAACTGTGTTAAGAGCACACTTATCTTAACATAGTGTTTGTGAGACAGGGAACATAGATCTGTTTGCTTAAAAACTCTGACCTACCTCTGTAGCCCAGAAACTTGTAGCAATCAACACTAATTGTAATTGTAATTGTTATTTTTGCAAAATGTAATGTCAGGTTGGTGGACGGATGGGGACATGGAGATCTCTGGCGGGGATGAGGGAAGTCTGGTGTGAAACCAATGAATCCAGGACGTGACAAGCCTATGGGTCTTTACAACAATGGCTATCAGAATGATGTAAACAAAACAGAGCCAGTAGACTATAGGTGGCGGGGAATGGATATCGTTGAAGCACTCATCAGGTTCCTCATCTCAGAGTCAGAGTGTCTTTGTGGAACTGTCTCAAACCATCTGACATGGAGAAGGGGCTTAAGTACAGCCACCAGAGGCTGGAAAACAAAGTTTTGGCCAGGCCAGCCACACTGTCTTCATGGCAGTCCGAGCAAGACCACAGTCTGCCCTAGCAAGAAAAGGTGCTGAAGTCGGAGTTACCCAGCCAAAAGGCGCATCGCAAAAATCAGGGTAACACGCATTATCGCTAATGAAATGTCTATATCTACAGTTTTCAAACATGGTGCTCGCCCTGTGAAGACTAACCAGGCAGGTGCAGTGCCGGGCCCCCTGCCTCGAAAGGGTCCACCCAATGCTACTGGAGGTCCTCTCAGTTCGTCTTGTGGAGTCAGGAGACATGAGAGTAGAGCTACTGGCCAAAAAATACAACAGAAGAAAACAGCCAAAAAGCAAGAACTTAAAATAATGCAGTGGAATGCTGAGGGTGTCAGCAGTGTTAGAGATGGCTATAGCAAAAAGGTTGAACTAGAGAACATACTTTTTGCAGAGCAGGTAAGTATATGCTGCATACAGGAGACACACCTAACCAAAGATGCCGCCTTTAAAATCAGAGGCTACCAGTGTTTTAGATCAGACCGACAGGACAGAAGAAAAGGAGGAGTACTCACACTTGTTAAGAGTAACATCAGCGCATGTCAGGTGGGAGTGTACATGGAAGGAGCCGAATACCAGATCTCTCTCTCTCTCTGAACCTTAAGTGCCCAGGGCACATGGGGCTTCCGCAAGGGTTTTCCACAAATGCCTGTCTTTCGCCTTTTTTTCTGCTCTTGCCCAGGTGAGCCCTCTATTGCTCAACATCCTTTCCGCCGTTCTTCTCCACGTCTCTTCCGGCCCACCCTCACCTCTGCTCCCCCGCGGTGTCCACCCCAGTGCTATCCCTGGTAGTGAGTCGTCAGTCACCCGGAGCACATGTCCCAACCATCGCCAGCGCCCCTCCCCAACAACCGTCGTCAGCGGCCTCATCTGCACCCCCGCCAACAAGATGCCATCTCCCATGGTGCTTGGCCAAAACACTTCTCCAATTCTACGCAAACATTCAGTCTGGAAAGAACTCAACCCGTTCTCTATGGTCCCGGTGACCCTCCAGCACTCACCCCCACAGAGCAGCACACCCAGAACACCACTCTTAAATATCCCGATTTTCATACTTATGCCCAGTTTATCCGATTTCCATATATTCTGCAGCACTGCAAAAGCCCGGTCCGCTCCAGCAAGTCCGCCGTCGACGTCCTCTGCGCCGTCTCCACTCTCCACCACTCCGCTGCCAAGGCACACAAACTCGCCGACCTCCTCCACCAACCTGTCATCCACTCCGAGCACATCCCCGCTGCCCACACCCCGCTTCACCAACTTTGTCTTTCCCACGCTGATCTCCAGTCCCATGCCGCCCGCACTCTGGGCCAACCTGTTTACTCCATCTTGCACACCCCTGCGACCGCTCGACAATAGACAAATGTCGTCCGCAAAGTCAAGGCCCTCCAGCACTGTGCCAAGGGTCCACCGCAATCCTCCGCGCCCGTCCGATGCCGCCTCCCTCACCAACCAGTCCACTGCCAAGATAAACAATGTTGGCGATAGCACACATCCCCGCCCCACTCCCGCCCGTACCCCAAAGCCGCTGGAGGCACACTCTCCACAGACAACCCTGCACCGAAAACCCTCGCATAGGGCCCCGATCGCATTAACTATTCTATGGGGGAGGCCACGCCATCCCAGGACCCCCCACAGTGCATCCCTGCCGACACCGTCAAAGGCCCCCTCAAAATCCACGAACAATGCACACGCTGTGCCACGCCACCCACCCGCCTGCTCCAACACCTGTCCAAGTACAAATATGCGGTCCATGCACGATCTTCCTTTCCCAAATCCTGCCCGCCCCCTCCGAAGCCCCTCCTCAAGTATTGGCACAACTCTGCCGATGACCACTCTGCAAAATACTTCACTAGTGAGCGGCAGTAGGGCAATGCCTCTCCAGTGGCTACCAGTGTTTTAGATCAGACCGACAGGACAGAAGAAAAGGAGGAGTACTCACACTTGTTAAGAGTAACATCAGCGCGTGTCAGGTGGGAGTGTACATGGAAGGAGCCGAATACCAGATGATCCATCTAAAAAGTAGTAATACAGATTTCCACCTCCTTAACTATTACTGTCCTAATGACCGCCCACTTGCTTTAGGAACAATCCCACACAAAGAGAGACTGATGGTCTGTGGTGATTTTAACAGTCATTCCCAGAGCTGGGGCTATGACCACATAGACAAGAGAGGAGAGGAAGTTGAGAGCTGGCAGGATGATAATGGACTTCTCCTGATCAACCAGCCAATGGATGCCCCAACATTTTACTCAAGGGCTTGGCATACAAAATCAACACCAGATCTGGCATTCCACTCTCCAGATCTGAAGTGGAACATTACACGTGAAGTTGGAAAACAACTTGGAGGTAGCGACCATCGACCAGTCTTCCTGACAATAGAAAATGAACTCCTTAACACCAGTAACCCTCTCCCCAGATGGAACTATAAAAAAGCAAACTGGACAATGTACAGACATCGTACAGGTATCCTGGTGGGACAGCTGTCCATAGAAGGTAAGGATATTAACAGCATAGTGAAGGAATTCAATGCTTGTATCCTTCAGGCCGCTCGTGAAACCATTCCCAGAGGAGCTCGCAGGGACTATAAACCATACTGGTCTAGTGAGCTGGGAAAACTCCATGATGACGTGGAAGCAGCTCGAAAGCAAGCAGAAAATAGACCATGCCAAGAACACCACAATAATTACCAACATTCTAAGGCCAAATTTCAGAGAGCAAAGCTGCAAGCCAGACGGGAAAGTTGGAGAGAGAAAACAGAGTCCCTAAACTTTGAAAAGGATGGAAGGAAACTGTGGAAACTAATCAAACAGTTAAATGATGAGAGTACTGGAAGAAGTACAAAGATTACACTAATAGAGGATGGGAAAACTCTTACAGGTAAGCAGGTAGCAGATCACTTTGCTCGCATGTTTGCACAGGACTGCAACATTGATATCCATCCAGAGAAGGAGCGTACAGTGCGCATCGAGCCACAGAAAGAGGAGGAACAAGTCAGAAAAGTGGAGGTCATGGATGCACCAATCACACGCAGTGAGTTAGATCTAGCAGTTAGTAAACTGAAACCAAGGAAATCACCAGGACCAGATGGAGTGTCCAATGAAATGATCAAGAACCTGGGAATGGCAGCAATGGGAAAGCTGTTGGATATTTTCAATATTGTTGGAGCACAGGTAAGTTACCTCAAATCTGGAAGGAAGCAAGCATGGTACCACTGCTAAAACCAGGGAAAAACAGTGATACTGCCTCCAGCTACAGGCCAATCAGTCTCACTAGCTGCCTATGCAAAACGATGGAACCATCATTGACCTGAGGCTAAAATGGTACCTAGAAAGTGAAAACCTTCTCGTTCCACAACAAGCAGGATTTAGGCAGTACTACAGTACGGAAGATCAAGTGACCTATCTCTCTCAAGAGATTGAGGATGCATTCCAAGAGAAAAACCTTGTACTAGCAGCGTGGATAGACCTGAAGAAAGCCTTTGATAAAGTATGGAAAAAAGGTCTGTTGTGGAAACTAAGAAACTGCAATGTGAATGGAAGACTGTACAACTGGATAAAGTCCTATTTACACAATAGAAGAGCTAGAGTAGTAATGGATGAACACAAAAGTCAGAAAGTACTTCTGCGACACGGTGTACCACAAGGAGGAGTCCTTTCGCCTACACTATTCCTTGTATTCATTAATGACCTGGTCAAGGAACTTCCCTATGGAATCAAAGCAGCACTGTATGCAGATGATCTGGTCATGTGGTGTACAGATGAATATGCGACAGTTGCTACACAGAGACTCCAAAGAGCAGCAGACATCTTGACATCATGGACAAACAAATGGTGTGTAAGTATCAACAGAGAAATCAAGCACCACTCTGTTCACCCTCTCATCTAAACAGAAAGCAGGTAAGATCTTTGTAAATGAAATACCCTTAAGGATGGACAACCAACCCACTTACTTAGGAGTGACTCTTGACTCAAAACTGACTTGGAAGCAACACATCAACAGTGCAGAAGCAAAAGCCAGAAGAAAACAAGCCATATTAAGAAAATTGAGTGGGACTACATGGGGAGCTAGTGAAAGAATCCTCAAGAACGTATATCAGCAAAGTATTCTACCACATTTAGAATATGGCTCAACATCTTGGTGCACAGCATCAAACACTACGCTGCATAATCTAGACAAGGTTCAAAATCAGTCACTACGGATTATCACAGGTGCCATGAGGTCCACACCAATAGTAGAAATGCAGAAAATAGTTGGTGTTCAACCGCTAAAGGAACGTAGAGACACAAAGGTCATGACCATGGGAGAAAAATTCCTTAGCTCTGTAAGCCATCCCCTGAAGGAGAGATTCAATAACTTGGCATTAGGACGGCTTAAAAGAAGCAGCTTCATTCATCAGGCCAAGCGTATGCGTAAGCTGATACCTGACCTTCCAACTGTAGTCACTCCATTATCATCTGTACCAGAGCATACACCATGGAAAGAAGCAGATTATACACAAATAACTATTCAGACTGAAGTGAAAGGTGTGCAGAATGGTGAGATGCAGAGCAGTCTTGTAAGATCAACAGCCACACTTAGTGTGCTAGATGACAAATATCCATGTGACACCTGGATACGTGTGTATACAGATGGATCTGCACATAATGCCATAAAGAATGGTGGGGCAGGAGCACATATTGAATATCCAAACAACACCACTGACAAGATTTCCATACCCACTGGTAAATACTGCAACAACTTTGATGCAGAAGTTAGGGCAATTATTGCTGCAGTTGAAAAACTATCAGACTCCAGAATTTATACATGTCCTGTAGTAATTCTCACAGATGCAAGATCAGTACTGGAGGCTCTTCAGTGCAACAAACTACCAGACCTTAAGGATGCCTTGTCAAAAATTGGTTTACAACATGGAGTCACTTTGCAGTGGATTCCCTCCCACTGTGGGATACCAGGCAATGAGAAAGCTGACCATCTGGCCAAAGAGGGCACTGAAATGGAGCAACCAGACATACCAGTCACCTATAATCAGAAGAAAAGCATGATAAAAACCTACAGGAAGCCACAAACACCACCACATGATGACTATCACATGCTAAACAGAAAGGAACAAGTCACCATCTTCCGTCTCCGAACAGGACACAGCCGACTCCGAAGTCATATGTATACAAAGTTTAAGGTTGGTACTACTAATCTGTGTCCAGGTGCCCCAAACCGTGGAACATATCCTCCAGAACTGCATCAACTACGAGACACTGAGAAATAATTACTGGCCCAGTGAAACCACTAAAGAAGATAAGCTCTACGGTTCCATACATGAGTTACAAAAAACAGTGAAATTTATCCAAGAGACAGGACTGCAGATATAGACAGACAGTGCGAACGAAGAAGAAGAAGAAGATGCCTATTTTTAGAAAAAAAAAACCATAGTCTAAAATTTTTAACTCCCAATTGTGGAACAGAACCAAATGGCTATTTATTTATGTTTTAAAAAGCTGTGTAAATATTTAACTCTTCTGACCTAAGAGTTATTTTTAATTTCCTTTTAATGTGAAGTCTAGCAACAAGGGTAATTATATAAATGTTTACAATCCTTTGAGTCCTTATCTTCTTCTTTGTATGTACGTTGGCAATGATGCATGGTACCCTGATTTTTGCAATGCACCTTTTGTCTGGATACCTCTGACTTCATCACCTTTCCTTGCTAGGGCAGACTGTGGCTTTGCTCGGACTGCTGTGAAGACAGTGGTGTAGGCTGGCCTGGCTAGCCTCTGGTGGCTGTACTTAAGAGGCTTCTCCACGTCAGATCCAGCATGCAATGCTGGCTGGCCAGATGACTTTGAGACAGTTCCACAGAGACACTCTGACTTTGGGATGAGGAATCTGATGAGTGCCTCAACAATATCCATTCCCTGCCACCTATAGTCTACTGGCTTTGTTTTGTTTACATCATTCTGATAGCTATTGTTGTAAAGACCCATAAGCTTGTCACATCCTGGATTCATTGATTTCACACCAGACTTTCCTCATCCCTGCTGGCAATCTCCATGTCCCCATCCATCCACCAGCCTGACATTACATTTTACAAAAATAACATTTGCAATCAGTGTTGATTGCTACAGAAGTAAGTCAGATTTTTTGAGCAGACAGATCTATGTTCCCTGTCTCACAAAGACAATGTTAAGATAAGTGTGTTCTTAACACAGTTCTTCCCAGGGCTGAGAGTGCTTATAAATGATAAGAAGTCTTTATTAAGGTTCTGTTCAGAGTCATTATTACTTTGTGCTTGTGAGACATGCAAATAAGATGACCAGAAAACTCAGTAAAGGTCTCAGAGAAGAAAAAAAAGAAGAGTATAAAGTCAGTCAAAGTATGCAGAGCACTTGACTGCAGCTACGCAACTTGAAATCGCTGGAGAATTCCAGGCAAAGAAAAGAAAGCGTGAGAAAAAAATATCTGGACAATCCAGAAAAAAACCATAGGGGAAAAAAATATGATGGAGTTGATTTGAGATGCCGCAAAATCTTGTTATTGATGATGGTGGTGATGATGATAAGAATGATGATGATGTTGATTGAAGTGAATAATACTTTGTTATCATATTGTGAACAGTGTGAAAAAAATGACTTTGTTTTGTTTCAGCTACTCGTAAATGGGGCTCTTTGTTCTTTCAGGTGTACTGTATATTAACGAAGATTATTTAGGTTAATTTTTGTCATACTCCTTTGATTATGCACTTGTCACTTACGAATTATTTTTGTCTCCATTTAGGTGGAAAGTGCCATGGTTAAAACAATGCGGGAAACTCTAATAAATAACTATGGGAAGGATGGGGAGATAACCAAATCCTGGGATCAGTTGCAGAGAGAGGTTAATGAACTTTGTATAACATATTTTTGGTATTGTATTATTTCGAAATGTTGATAAATTGTGTATTGGTCAGTAAATTATTTTTAACTGAAAATCCTGTATTGAAAATTTAGACCTGCCTATAGATGATGTGGGCGTCTGAGTGGCGAAGGTTGGGAGTTAGGATCCATCCAAAGATTCACCCCCTCTTCACCCACTTATAGTAAAGAGTACCCAACTTCTGGAGTTGGGGAAGGAAAGGTGGCCAGGCATGATACTGACCATATCACCCTCTAGTGTGCTGACATGTCAAGGAAAATATGGGCACCAACGTCATATCCCTATGTGCCTCTAAGGCATGACAGGGTTACCGTTACCTTTATGGATGATGCAGGCTGTGAATGATAAACTGGATGGCTTCTTTTTATTGGTCAGTATAGAGAAAAAGGAACACATGAAGTGACCAGCTCTGATGGTGAGATGAGGGAGCAAAAATTGCCACAGTGATGAAGGGGCCAGTATACCTGAGCTGACTGAAACCTTATCTCACTCCACTGTAGTGCTTCTGATGAAAGGCTTATGTGTATCTTAAACCAGGCTGTTGGGGCAAGGCTGGCAGTGGTCCACGTGGTGCTGAAGTCTACCAGGAGCCTTACTTTTTTTGAGTCTCTAGCTTAGATCTTAAAGCACATCTTTTATATTTCACTCTCCATGTGACATAATTCTTTGCATTTCAGCAAAAGCATGGAACCAGCTGCAGAGAACAACTGTGATGTTCCAGGATTGAGAAGTTCATGTGGAGTGATACAAAGAACAACTGTGATGTTCCAGGATTGAGAAGTTCATGTGGAGTGATACAAAGAACAATTGTGATGTTCCAGGATTGAGAAGTTCATACAAAGAACGCTCTGCACATATTTCCTCCAAATAAAACAATGGACAGAGCCATATAAGGAGAACCAAGATGATATAGGCCCAGACAGAGCTCATGAGTTCAAGCAAGACAAAATTTATGCAAAAAAAGGGGAAAAAAACAGGAGGATTCTGAAAATGCTTTTTTATTCCCTATGGTATGAATGATGTCACATGTGATGATGTTTATTGAAGAACTGCGAAATGACAAGCTAAAGGACTGAACTGCTTCCACTGTATATTAAAAACAAGCCAAGGTGAGAAGATAACTGCTTATGGATCAGTACAGTTATTAGTCTATGAACCACAGCCAACCTTATCATACTATCTCATGCTGCTCCGGAAAAGAGACTTGCATTATTACAGCCTGTTCAGAGGGCACAGGATGACATATTCCTTAATCTGATGGAGCTTAGTAAGAAACTTGGTGTTTCAGTTCATTCTGGAAGTAAAACATCTCTTCATTCAGTCTGATGCCAGAATGTTAGGATTCTTGCCATTGAGAACCTAAGCTCTTATTCTTCTTATATCCTTCCCTCGCCGTTAAACATCACGTAGGGCTCACAAGGCAGTTCACCAATTTTTCCTGTTTTTGGCGAGCTTTTCAACCTCGTTAAGGGATTTTATGCCTATTAATTTGGTCTCTCTTAACAGTGTCCTCTTTAGAGTTTCACGTGATCGCCCTCCTTTTCTTTGACCTGTTGTTTTCCACTTGATAGTTTCTTTTGAGATTCTCTGATCATTTCTTCTCATTATGTGACCAACATATGTCCATCTCCTTTTCCTGATCATCCATGAGACAGGTTGTTGTTTGCTCATCTGTCTTTTCTCTGCACTGTTCTTGAATTCGTTCCACTCGATGCCAAGTAAATTCCTTAGGCATTTATTTTCAAAAGAGTCTAATTTCTTGTCTATTTCTTTAATTGTTTTCCAGCTTTTGCATGTGTAAATGAGGATGGATATTAACCAGCTTTTGCATGTGTAAATGAGGATGGATATTACATTTGAACTGAATAGTCTTAATTTAGTTTTTGTGCTTATAACTTTAGAATACCATTGTTCTCAAGATTCTTGAAGATCGATGCTGCTTTTGCAATTCTAATTCTAACTTCCTTTCTGGTGTCACCATCCTGGTCTATGTAGCTGCCAAGGTATGCAAATTGATTGACTTCTTCAACAGCTATCCCTTCTATGTGTGTTTTTCCTGCATGATTAATAGGAAGTTTCTATATTTTTGTTTTGTCCTTGTTAATGTCAAGTCCTATTTTGCTAGCCAGTGAAGACAGGCTATCTGTTTTTTCTTGCATGGAATTCATGCTGTTACTGATAAGAGTTATGTCATCAGCAAAATCAAGATCTTCGAGTAGGGTCCCATGTACCCAGTCAATACCTGTGTTACATTGCAGCATTTTTTCATTATGAAGTCTATTGCAATTCCAAAAAGCAAAGGAGACAGTATACATCATTGTTTCACACCTGTTTCAATCTGGAACCATTCATTCATCCCTTCTGTGTTTGACTGCACAAACATATCCGTTGTAGAGGTCCTTAATGATGTTGAAAAATTTAGATGGTATTCCATATAGTCTTAAAATTATCCACAGTGAATCTCTGTGTATGCTATCAAATGCCTTTTAAAGTCTCTGAAGTTCAGGATTAATGGTTTCTGCTTTTCAAAATGTTCTTCAAGTATTATTCTTAGAGTAAATATCTAGTCGAGACAACTTCTCCCTTTTCGAAATCCTGGTTGTTCTTCTCTCATTGCGGTATTCACTATATCTTTAAGTCTATTCAAAATGACCTTGCAAAATACGTTTGACACAACTGATACTAAGGTTACTCCTCTCCAATTGTTGTAGTCAGTAAGGTTACCTTTTTTTTCTATTTAGAAGGGACCATTTCTTCTTTCCAAATCTTATTCTCTGTAGTTGGTTCATATTGTCACTGTTGATAGCTTTTAACATTTCGGGTGTTATTTCATCTTCATCTGCAGCTTTGTTATTAGTCATTAAATTCACTGCTGTTTCAGTTTCATGCAATGTAATTTTATCTAGGCTGACATTCAGTTGTGGGATTGGTAAGTCGGTTTCAAGGTTTATCAATTCTTTTGGGTGTGGTCGATGAAGTATTTCTTGGAAGTGTTTGACCTATCTTTGCTTTTGGTCTTTACTTAATGTTGATAGGGTTCCAGTTTTGCTAAGGATTAGTGTTTCTTTAGATGTAATAGTACCTGTTAGCCTCTTTTGTATGTTATATAAAGTTTTGCTGTCTCCTGTTTTTGCTACTTTCTCTGCCTCTTTTGCCATATTGTCTATGTATTCTCTTTTTATCAGCTGAACTTTTTACTTTCTTATCTATTTCTTTGTATGTTGTGTTTACCAAATCTTTTCAGAGATCTGTCTTTACAATCAACATGGCTAATTTCTCTGCTCATCTTTCATGTATGTACTTCCATGTGTTTTCTGATATCCATGCTTTTCTATTTGTTTTTTTTCAGTCCAGCACTTGCTCTTGCTGCTGTGATTATGGCTGTGCTGTAAGAATTCCATAATTCATCCATACCTACTTCCTCTACTTCACTGATTGTTGTGGATTGATTGGCAAGTTCTTGATTGAAATTACTGTTAGTATTTTCTTCTTGTAGGCTGTGGCTGTTTATCTTTCTGGGTATTGATTTCTTGTGTTGGCTTTTCAGTTTTAGTTTTATTTTCAGTATACACAGATTGTGATCACTGTTGACATCTGCATCCCCTATATGCCCTTACATCTACCAGAGATGTTCTGTATTGCTTTCTAATACAGAAATGATCTATCTGATTTCTAGTTTTATCATCTGGAGATATCCATGTTGTTTTATGTATCTCTTTGTGTGGATATATTGTGCCTCCAATGCCTCTGTTAGAATATTTCAATTAATCTTTCTCCGTTCTGATTTACCGTGTACATTCCTTCTTTCCCCATTACTTTTTCGACGTTGGTGTTATCTTTCCCTGCCTTAGTGTTGAAATCCCCCACAGCAATTAGGATGTCGTGTTTAGAGACTTTGTTAATGATTTGTTGTAATTGGTGATAGAAATTGTCTTTTACCTCATCATCTGCATCGTTCATGGATGCATAACACTGTATGATTGTCATTCTTCCTTATCTTAGGTTGTATCGTGCTCTTATTATATGACTGTTCACTGGTTCCCATTCTATAAGAGTCTTTGCTGCTACATTTGACATAATTATAGCTACCCCCTCCTGATGTTTCCCGTCATCTCTGCTTGAATGTATTATTAACTTGCAATTTTCCGCCAATCTTTTCCCCTCTTCTGGCCATTGCATTTCACTGATGCCCAGTACGTCTAGGTGGTATCTCTCCATTCCTCTGATTACTTGAATAGTTTTTGTTGGTGCTGCCATTGTTCTTACGTACCAGAATCCAATCTTTGTCACATGCTTGAGGCCGACGAATGTATGCTTTCGATCTTTGTCTGAGTTCTTCTGATGCTCATCTGATTTCGTTGTGGGTTTCCATAACAAGTTCTTTTTTCCCTATCTAGAGTCACCTCTAGATAAGTCCTAGGATAAGGTTGTTAGCCTTATGCCCAACTCCTGATACAAGATATGTGACAGATCAAGTGGAATTCACTTATTACAGAGTGATTATAAAGCAAAAGATCAATCAGAATGTAGTAGAGAATATTAATAGTTAAAGTTATTGATGTTATGATGGAGTATATGTAATATTTGAAGATATACTTGACTGTTATAGTTTTATGACATCATCATAATCTCAGGTGCCATGCCGACTGGCGTTGGCTATTATGCTTCTCCAGAGTACACGATTTTTGTGCAGACCTGCCTATTGTCCATGATTCATTCCATATAACAAGATAGGCTCAATATAGCATTTTAGGACTTGTTTTATAACATTCATTGATAAGGATGTGTTAGATAATATGTTTCTCATTCTCTGAAATACAGTCTTTGCTTGGCCTATTCTGTTCCTAATTTCTGTTCTACATTTCCCATCTGAAGTTATTACTCCTCCAAGTTATTTGAATTTCTGCACCTGCTTTTTGACATGGTGATGAAAAATTAAATTCAGTAGGAAACATTTTCTTTCTGAAATTTAAGATGATTGTTAATATATTCTGCTTTGTATTGCATTATACTTTGTAATATATTATACTTTTTTCTTGTGTTTTGCAGCTCGAGTGCTGTGCCATTAGTGAAACTGTAGTAGTAGTAGAGTCCCATATATTCGACTATCCATATGTTGATGGCACAAACCCACAGAGTATGGAGGAGAGAAGCAGGCAAGACTCATGGGCTATTTACAAACGTACAGAATTTTATAAGCGGCAGTTAAGTAAGTCATGACCTTATAATGCATGCTCTTATTTGATGTACATTTACACTTAGAGACTTTATGGCCTCTTGACTTAGGAAAATATTTTTAGTGTATGTGATAAAAGGTGGACAAGGTAAAATACCATGTCATTAAGGCATATTGGAACACAGTGTTAGGCCTATATTTCCACAACCTTCAGCACCTGAACTTTGACATGGTCAGTATCACTCTTGACCTCATTTACCTTGCTAGATTTTTCTGGTACCCATTTTTAGAGGCTGGGTGGACCCAGGTGCCTTTTTTTGGTGTGTACCAGAAAAAAAACCCCACTGCTGGGGCTTGAACCCAGAACCTCTGGAATAGTAAACCTAGCACTCAACCACTCAGCTAACCAGGTCACTGATGTGTGTGATACAGGAGTTATTACATATTTCCACTCTTTTACTATAAATTTTCTGAACATTTTTTTAACCAGTAAATTTATAACCAGACTTGAGCATAATTTAAGCAATAAATCTGTAATCAACCATATCTGAGTTTTTGTTTTTTTTTGCCAATAAATCTATGACCAGATTGTCTTTCCTTCAATAAATATTTATATGCCCAGACTTGAACTTTTTTTTTTTATTTTTGCAGTGAATGTGTAATTGGATGTGAAAAATATTTTTCTCTAAGTATGTAACCATATAAGTTATCTAAGTTATAGGCACAAAACCCAGGCTAAGATTATTCAGTTCAAATGTAATATCCACTCTCATTTATGCATGTGAAAACTGGAAACAACTAAAGAAATAGACAAAAAATTTGACTCTTTTGAAAACAAATGCCTAAAGAAAATACTCTGTATAAAGTGGAATGAATTCAAGTCTCATGGGCGATCAGGAAAAGAAGATGGACATATGTCGGTCATGTGATGAGAAGAAACAATCAGAGAATCCGAAAACAAGCTATCAAGCAGGCTGAAGAAAAAGAGGTCGACCACATGAAACCCAGAAGAGGACATTGTTAAGAGAGGCCAGTTCAGTGGACATAATTTCCCTTGATGAGATTGAAAAACTCACTGGGGACAGGAAATGTTGACGAACTACCATGCAAGCCCTGTGTAATGTTTAGTGGCACAGGAGGGATGTAAGATGTAAGAAGTCATATGTGTGAATTATGAGTATTTCCTTTGCCAGAAATTTCTCATATTCCTGACCATTTTTTTTTGTCTTCACTAGCAATTGGAGTGAATGAAAGAAAGTATGTCCCTCCATCTTGCTGTGTTTACGACAACACACTCAGAAACTACAAGAATCTGAAGCACTGCCAGTACTTTTCAAACGGTCCACCATTTAACTATGTATCCAAGCTTCAGAATGATTATCTGCATTATGTTGTAAGTATTGTTTAAAAAAATGTACTAGAATGTGCTAACATGAGTGTCATTGTTTAACATCTGCAGCTTACAATGAGATTGTGTATTATACTACATTTAGTAGTGTTTGTGTATTATAATGTGATATCCACCCTCATTTATGCATGCAAAAGTCAGAAATCAATTAAAGAAACAGACAAGAAATTAGACTCTTTTGAAAACAGATGCCTCAGGAAAATACTTGGTATAAAGTGGAGTGAATTTAAGAACAATGCAGAGATAAGACAGATGAGCAAACAGCAACCTGACTCATGGGTGATCAGAAAAAGAAGATGGACATATGTAGGCCATGTAATGAGAAGAAATAGTCAGAGAATACCAAAACAAGCTATCAAGTGGAGCACAACAGGCTGAAGAAAAGAAGTTGACCACGTGAAACTCTAAAGAGGACATTGTTAAGATAAGCCAGTTTAGTGAGCATAACATCACTTGATGAAGTTGAAAAACTCGCCGAAAACAGGAAAACATTTTATGTGAACTCTATGTGACATTTAATGGCATGGGAAATATGTAAGATGTGTATTATACTACATGTAATATAGATTATATAGATGTAAGATGTAAGTTCTCAGTCTTATGTCTCTGGTCTGTACCTTTGAAGTGGTGCCAAGAGATTTGATGACATTTTCAAAGTACAAGATTTTGTTGATGTATAACAGTGTTTCCCAACCTTTATTGAATCATGCCCCACTTCAACACCTCAAATATTTTGGTTTCTCTCCCCCCCCCCCCCCCCCCCCATACCCATTCCCTCTACAGCATAATAGTCAGCCAAGTTTTGGAAAAGTATATTCTAAATGCCCCCTCCAAAATATTCATATTGCACCCCTGTCGGGCTTGTACCTCATGTTAGGAAACACTGATGTAGTATGAGCTACTGCCCCTCGGTATGTATTGTTAAAGTGAGGTCCATATATCAGTATATATTAATGACAAGGGGCTCACAGTTATTATACATTATATTGTTGAAAATATCATGTCAGTGGATACTGTTGGGCTTCGGTTGCAGCTACCCTTCCTGTGGGAGGTAAAAGGTGAAGGTAAAGTTCCAATTTCCATGCCATTAAAGCATATTGGAGATTAGTGTTAGGCCTGTATTTCCATGACCATGAAAGTGTGATGTGGGAGATGGCACAGAATATTAAACGACTGCATAAAAGTTTTTTAACTCTTCCCGTGCCACAGGAAGAAACGTGGACGTTCAGATGGGTGCCGGAATAAAAGCGCGGGTCTTGATCTGTATAGGGGGTATAGTTGTAAAATGGAATGGAAAACAGTATTTCCATGTACTTCTGTGTACTTATTATGTTTCAAAGTATAGCTAAATGTATGAAAATTTCATAAATGCAGAGTTTTTTAGGAAAAAAGAAGTAATGTGATGTTTTTAGACAATGACTGTGCCCAGCTCATCATCGGCTAGGTCTAAATCTACACTGATTACCATCTGAGATGTCTAGATCTACTTGTTGCATTCTCGCTAAATTAATGTCTGAAATAACCTCCTAACTACTTCTTCAGTCATCTAAATATGTCTAGATCTGCTTGGGATACATTCAAGAGCAGATCTACTTGGGATACATTCAAGAGCAGTGGGGTGGTCACAGGCCATATCCATACCCCTATCTACATCATCAAAAATTGAAAATTTTCCATGTTTCTCTTCATTTTTCTCACTCGGCATCACTCGTAACTAAGCACTCTTTCACCGTTTTGAAAAGTGTCACCGGAAACACGGACGAAATATGTAAAATCTAAATGTTACACCGGTTGTTTTATTGAAACAAACCAAGAGTCACTGTATTGACCATTGGCACAAATCGGAAAACCGGAAGGGTCGCTAAAGTGACCAAAGGCACGGGAAGAGTTAAGAAATAGCTGATTAATATATGCTAAATTAACTGTTTATGTAGCATATTTATATAAGTTAATTAAGTCAATAAAACTGTCAGCATAAGAAAGTCTTGCTTAATTCTAATTTTAATTTCAGGGTTGTTACCAAAAAGCAAAACAAGTTGTGCTCGACCAGTCAGATATAATTGTAGCCATTGGGTTTGTGTTTGCTTTCATTATGGTAAGATATCTTTCTTTATTGCAAAGAGAGAACATGCATGCTGAGGAGCAGAGAGGAAAAAATGTGTGAGAAACAGAAAACAGCTCATAGGCGGTTGCTCGTGAAGTTAAGAAAAAAAAAACGCTTTAAAGAAATACTAAATGGAGAGAGATATTCCATTTATTAACAAAGAAATGCTTTAAGTTACTAAGATCATTATCTTTGCCCTCCACACAGACTAATGTTATAATTTCTAAATTGTGATTTATTGTGACAAATAAAATATGTTTGGTCATAAATTATGACTTCACAAAAAGATGAATAAATAAAAAAAATCTGACAACATGTTTCCCCCACAGATTTCTGGAATGGTGCTGGCATTCTTTGTTTTGCGATCAACTACAGACGATGAAGATATAAAGCGCAGACAGCGACCCAGCAATGTAGAATGACAGTGGTTAGCTGTCTACCATGTAAAGGGCATGTTAGTGTGTAAAAGCTATGATCCTGTAACAAGAATTAACATAAACAGGTGTTCAAAGTATTTTAATGCATTGTTAGAAATTTATGATTGCTCTTGTTTTTCCTTCTCTGAATGACTACCATAGTTCAAGCGAGATAGAATTACTTGTAGTTCAAGCGAGATAGAATTACTTGTATTGTTAATATCTGTAGTTGGTGCTGTTACTTAGTAAATTCGTGTAAAGAATTACTATTTTTGGCAGAGATTCAAAGTTCATGTAAAATTAATTTTTTAGTTACCACACATTTCATAATATTCAGTATTAATGCTATTGATTTTAAGAATCATGGTTATTTTTTTTTTTTTTTCATCTTAACTCTTACATATCCTTTGTCAAAGATTTTATAGACAAACTGCTTTCTTCTTCTTCTTCAGTTCTACATAGAAGTTTTATTTAAAAATTTACATGTAGTTGATTAGTTCTTCACAATTTTTTACATGTATAATTCCATACAAAATGAAAAGATTTATTGAATTAAGAGGTTGGTAAAAGGGATTTTAAATGTCAGCATGCCAGCTGTTGCAAAATAGATGTCTGACTGTTTTTTTTTTTTTTGTTTAGTTCGATCTCAAACCAGTGATCACGCTAGGATTTTTTTAAACCAGTACAATTCAGTTCAATTATACCTGTCTTTCACCTTGCATGAAGTACTTTCTGAAATATCAGTTTTTCTCAGTACAACAGTCCATACTTTGTATTTTTAAAACATAAAATTAAACATAGTGGAAAGTAAATGTTTGTGTGAACTTTTTCTTATCTTATTAGCAGCGAGATTTTATCTTTATAAAATGTTCACATGTTGAACTAAAGTCAGAACCAGATGACTGTCCTCCATGCAAAATCTTCCTCTTCTTCATTTGCATTGTCTGTCTATATCTGCAGACCTGTCTCCTGGATAAATTTCACTGTTTTTTGTAATTCATGTATGGAACCGTAGAGCTTATCTTCTTTAGTGGTTTCACTGGGCCTGTAATTATTTCTCAGTGTCTCATAGTTGGTGCAGTTCTGGAGGATATGTTCCACAGTTTGGGGCACCTGGGCACATGTACATAGATTAGTAGTACCAACCTTAAACTTTGTATACATATGACTTCGGAGTCGGCTGTGTCCTGTTCGGAGACGGAAGATGGTGACTTGTTCCTTTCTGTTTAGCATGTGATAGTCATCATGTGGTGGTGTTTGTGGCTTTCTGTAGGTTTTTATCATGCTTTTCTTCTGATTATAGGTGATTGGTATGTCTGGTTGCTCCTTTTCAGTGCCCTCTTTGGCCAGATGGTCAGCTTTCTCATTGCCTGGTATCCCACAGTGGGAGGGAATCCATTGCAAAGTGACTCCATGTTGTAAGCCAATTTTTGACAAGGCATCCTTAAGGTCTGGTAGTTTTTTGCTCTGAAGAGCTTCCAGTACTGATCTTGCATCTGTGAGAATTACTACGGGACATGTATCAATTCTGGAGTCTGATAGTTTTTCAACTGCAGCAATAATTGCCCTAACTTCTGCATCATAGTTGTCTGCATGCAAAATGAACATCTTCTTCATCATCCCACAGGTCTGATTATCCTCCACCTGGTTGCCTTTTGCTAGGTTTTTAATAATATAAACCGGTTACAGTAACTGACAGACTCCACTCCATAGGTTTTGGTTTTTCTTAATTTTAATTTGTAATTTACCAGTAGTGGCCAGTTAATGCGATTATTGTCTCAAACAATTATGCATTCATTCATGTGACATGTCCTTTTCAGAACGTTGTCCCTCTCACAGCCTCCCTGAATACAATAAAGTCTTGCTCAAGTTGACCGGTGTCTTGCAGTGAAATTCAGACTTTCGTTGATGTCCTGAGTCCATCTGCGGCGAGGTCATCCCTTTTCTCTTTTGCTGGGCACTATGCCTTCTACTATCCAAGCAAAGCAGATGTCTGACTAATGTTTTTTTTTTTTTCTGTTAGGTCTCAAAATGTTATCTGTAGCAAAGTATCCCTCTGGCCAACTTGAGATTAAGTCTCAAAATGTCAGCTAACTTCTTTTCTGTTAAAATCTCCTCAAATTAGCATTAAAAAAGTAGATATCTAACTGAATTCTCTGTTAATTCTGAAAATATCAGCTATAACAAAGTTTCTCTGCTAAATTTCAAAGCAGTAAAATTCCCAGGAAACATCCATCAAAACTGGAGAAGTGAATGATGGGAAATACTCTGTTTAACAGAATAGTTACCTGTCTTCACTGCTTCAATATAAGCTTGTTTGAGAATATAGTTGTCTGTCTTCAGCTTGTCTGAGAGTATAGTTGCTTGTCTCTTCGTTACAACTTTGTCTGATGACATAGTTGTCTGTCTCCAATGCTTCAATTTAAACTTGTCTGAGAGCATAGTTCCCAGCAATCTTGCCTGTCTTCAGTGCTTCATTATAAGGTTGCCTGAGAATATAGTTGCCTGCAATCTTGCCTGTCTTCAGTGCTTCAGTATAAGGTTGCCTGAGAATATAGTTGCCTGCAATCTTGCCTGTCTTCAGTGCTTCAGTATAAGGTTGCCTGAGAGCATAGTTGCCTGCAATCTCGGCTGTCTTCAGTGATTCAGTATAACATTGCCTGAGAGCATAGTTGCCTGTGATCTTGCCTGTCTTTAGTGCTTCACTATAAGCTTGTCCAAGAGCATAGTTGCCTGCAATCTCACCTGTCTTCAGTGCTTCAGTATAAGGTTGCCTGAGAGCATAGTTGCCTGTGATCTTGCCTGTCTTTAGTGCTTCAGTATAAACTTGTCTGGGAGCATAGTTGCCTGCAATCTCGCCTGTCTTCAGTGCTTCAGTATAAACTTGTCTGAGAGCACCGTTGCCTGCAGTCTTGCCTGTCTTCAGTGCTTCACTATAAGCTTGTCCAAGAGCATAGTTGCCTGCAATCTCGCCTGTCTTCAGTGCTTCAATATAAACTTGTCTGAGAGCATAGTTGCCTGCAATCTTGGCTGTCTTCAGTGCTTCAGTATAAGCTTGTCTGAGAGCACAGTTGCCTGCAGTCTTGCCTGTCTTCAATGCTTCAATATAAGCTTGTCTGAGAGCGGTAGTTGCATGTAATCTTGCCTGTCTTCAGTGCTTCAGTATAGACTTGTCAGAGGGCATAGTTGCATGTCTTCAGTGCTTCACTATAAATTTGTATAAGAACACAGTTGCCTATCTACACTCTTCACTACAACCTTATCATAGAAGATGAGGGGAAAAAAAATCAGAGCTATGGCAGTATGTGTCTTAGAGAAAATGTATACTTCATCAGCATGTGCTGTGCTAATATATATTTGCAACTATGTCTCTGCATTGCATATGGTCTTGGTATTTCCCTTATTCTCCCATATATTTTTCTGTTTCTTCCTTTTCTTTTGAATTTTCAGGTGATTGTCAAGTTCACTGACTTGATCAGACATATTCAGAGAATTTTGATTGTTTTTTTTTTTTCTTAGTGATTTTAGATATTTTCAATGTTCTCCGAGTTCTTTAAGAACTTGCATTATTGTTTGTTTGTTTGTTTGCGTGTGTGGGGGAAAAAAACTCATCACATCCAGTGCTTTCAATTTCTTCTTTATCTATTTGTTTATTGTCCCAGTCTTAGAAACATTCAGTTTCTGCTTTTATCTATTTGTTTATTGTCCCAGTCTTAGAAACATTCAGTTTCTGCTTTTATCTATTTGTTTATTGTCCCAGTCTTAGAAACATTCAGTTTCTGCTTTTATCTATTTGTTTATTGTCCCAGTCTTAGAAACATTCAGTTTCTGCTTTTATCTATTTGTTTATTGTCCCAGTCTTAGAAACATTCAGTTTCTGCTTTTATCTATTTGTTTATTGTCCCAGTCTTAGAAACATTCAGTTTCTGCTTTTATCTATTTGTTTATTGTCCCAGCCTTAGCGAATGAAGAAGAAGAAGAAGAAGTCCCAGCCTTAGAAACATTGGACAGTATTAACTCAGTATATCATTGTAATTCTTTTGTCCCTATCAAGGACATTGTTTTATTTATCTTCTTCATGTCAAAAAAGCTGTCTTTTCTTTTCCTGTGCTTGATTTCATTTCAGCCATGCATTTTCCATTTGCCATTATAGAAACGGACAAGAGACATTTTCCCACAAAAATATGCATTCTTGCGTATATGTGCATACAAATGACACCTTTTAATTTTTGCCAAAATCATCAGATATTATTTTGATGCATGCCTGTTCAGTAAGTTTAAAACTGTGAAGAATAAAATACATTTTAGTTGTGAAAATCATTGGACCAAGATCTGATTGACCACAAAAAAAAAATATATATAGAAACACCACCACAAAGTTGTGGAAATGGTCCAACACAAAAAAAAAATGTAGGATCAAGCTTAGCCTAGTGATTTAGCAAATGTTATGAAGCTATTAAACATGTCATAATAGCAAAAACAGCTCAGGAAATAGGCTGGTCACATGCTGCAAAGAGACCCCAGCAACATTACTAAAACAGCTATATGATGGACACCCAAGGGTGTTTCGAGAAAGAAAGAGAGGTCAACCCAATGCTGCCTGGCAGAACTGTGGAAGTAGAAATGAGCAGCATGCAGCACAGCTATGGCACAATACAAAGTCCAGCCACAGACCATGAGAGATTTAGAGAAGTTGTTGCTCCCTGCAAGACGCCACAGAGTGTACCGGGTGATGACTGCAGGTCATGGGTGCATGGATTAAACTTTGAAGTTTATTAGCATACTTTTATATATAAATTTATTCATATATAGGAGTAATTCTCCTGGTTCTTATAGTATTGTGAGGAGATCAGGCCAGTGGTTGTACAGATATTAACTGAGAACTTTTATGTTCAAGTGCCAAGTATTACAAGATGTAAGAAATGATGCAGCAGCAGAAAAATTCTCTGAAAATGTTGATCAGAGCTTTGATTGAGTCTCCTTGACAGACAATGCTAGAGTGCTTAGTGATTTTTGTCATGGGGAAGAAACAATTATTTAATCACCTACAGCAGCTTGATTAGAAGGATCACCTGGAATTGTGTGTCTACTTCTGAAAACATTGTACAGTATATTTTTCTTGTCCCTCCTGTTAGAGATTAATATATCAGAATTGATATTTTTTATGTATATTTTATATTTCTTAGTTTGTACAAATAAATTGTAAGTGCCTATAAAAAAGCAATGTAAATTTTTTTTTTATCGCATATATTTTTATTGTCAGTGATACTTTTAAACATGATTTTTGTGGAGATAAACTATCAGGAAGAGCTCTGAAGCACAAGAAAAAGAAGATGTCAATTACAGAGGTTAAAGATTAGAATCAATGGAGTGTTTTAATTTCTGTCTTATGTCCCCTTGGGCATTAACAGCTATTATGATGATCATTCAGTCAGTTTTTTGCATGTCCCTTGTGGAACTTTACCTCCCTAACAGCTCTCCTGTATGCTTCTTGGTTGTGAGCAAGATGGCCTGCTGCTGATGCATCCATTTACAGATCATCAACGATGTCTTGCAGCCATCTTCGCCTTGGTCTTCCTCTCTTTCTTTTTCCCCATTATGTGCCCTTCCAAGACGGTCTTCTCTAGATTATCATGACGTTTAATGTGTCCAAAATATTAAAATTTTCTCAATTTGATCCTCTTTACTAGCCAGCCTTCTTCAGTATTAAGTTTTTGTAGTATGGATATATTTGTTCTTTTTTTGTGTCCATGATATTTGAAGAACTCTTCTGTAGCATTTACATTCAAAGGCAGTTATGTGTTTCTCAGCTGTTTTGTTAAGTGTCCAGGTCTCACAGGCATATGTTGCGATGGGAAAGATGCATGCCTTTAAAAATCTTATTTTTGTAGTTCTGTCTGCTCCTCTCCACAGATTCTTTAGTTGTTTTACTTTCTGAAGAGCAATAAATGTCCTCTTTTAATTTCCTTCACTGTATCTCCATTTTTAGTTAGTAGTGATCCAAGATATTCAAAACTCTCCACTTCTTCCAAGTTTTCCTCATTGATACATATTTCAGTTGCCTTGTTTGTTTTGTCAGTTGTCATTAAGTAAGACGACAATATGCACCCCTGACAGACCCCTTGTTTTATGTCAAACCAAGTTGTTGTTTCACCATTTATTCTTACTGCTTCCTGTTGGTCTGAGTTTAGATATAGCAATGATGTTAATTGTATCAAATGTGTTGGAAATCCCATTTTTTTCATTAATTCCCAAGGTTTCTGGTGTTGTACACAGTCAAATGCCTTTGAGTAGTCTATAAAAGATAAATATCTTTCTCTCTGAACCTTAAGAGCCCAAGGCACATGGGGCTTCTGCAAGGGTTTTCCACAAATGCCTGTCCTTTGCCTTTTTTTCTGCTCTTGCCCATTGAGCCCCCTATTGCTCAACATCCTTTCTGTTGTTCTTCTCCATGTCTCTTTTTGTCTACCTTTACTTCTGTTCCCCTGTGGTGTCCATCTTAGTGCTATTTTTGGTAGTGAGTTGTCAGTCATTCGGAGCACATGTCCCAACCATCTCCAGCGTTTTAAAGATAAATATAGATTCACATTAGACTCTCAGTATTTCTCTATTATTAATCTTATATTGAATATATGATCTCTTGATCCTCTTCCTTGCCTGAAACCAGCTTGGACCATGCTGACTTCTATATTCTTACGAAGTCTTCGCATTATGATTTTTAAAAGATCTTTACTGGCATGATTAATCAGGGCAACAGTTCTGTAGTTTGTGCGTAATGTTAAAATGGTTACCCTTTTTTTGGCAGTGGTATGGATACAGTTCTTTTCCATTCTTTTGGCCAAATACCTGAATGCCATATCTTTTTACATAGTGCATGATAGACTGTTGCACATTCCTTTCCTCCTGCTTTAATAAGTTCAGCTGTTATCTCATCACATCCTGATGATTTACCATTTTTCAGATTCTTTATTGCCCATAAAACGTCTTCTATTGTCAGTTCGGGTTCTTTCCCCTCCAATAATAATTCACACTGTTGATATCTGCTTTCACAGTCAGTTGTTTCATACATTCCTCTTCAATATTCCTTCCATTATTATGATGATACATGTTCTTGTTTCTAGTTATAACATATATGTGTTAATTATCACTTTCTGAAACATTAAATATGTGTGTATCACCAGTTTAGTCCATCTTAGAATAAAGAAAGTCAATCTTTGTTACAACTTGAAGCTTGTTTACAATGTTTACCAGTCACTGATGTGTCATCCACTTATGACAAGTTTGTAGTAGTTTCCTCTCACATATTTGCCAAGCTGTACATGATGGTTAAATAAATTTAGTATATGTGTTTGTAAAATAACATTGCAGCAACAGTACAGATGTGATATTATAAAATAACAGTGCAGCTGTTTTTAATGATTATTTTGTTTGGAAAAAAAAATGCCATTGCAGTTGTAATAAATGTTAATGTGAAATAAGCTCGCAGTTACCAGCTTATTGTTGCTCTTGCAAATAAAATTGTGTTTTTTGTGAGATTTTTGTGTGTGTTCAGCATTGCCTCATAAAGCATGCCATCGCATACTTGGAAAATAATTTTTTTACTTGAATGCACTATTCTTCCTTAATGCACAAGTTTTTGAGTATACCATGTGTTTTGTTGTACCTCATCTTTCAGACAGATGTTCACCATCTTTAGAGGCAATTCCTGAAGAGAAGATTCAGGTACTAATTTTTTCTTTGGACTAGTGGTTGTATGGCAGCCTAGTTAGAGTAGTGGTTAGGCGCTCAGTTTACCAATTCAGTGTTACGGGGTTCAAGTCCCAGCAGTGAGATTTTTCTGGTATGCACCAAAAAGACCCCGGGGTCCACCTAGCCTCAAATATAGATACCAAAGAAATCTGGGTAAATGCAGCCAGCCGTGATACTAACCACATCACACTTTATGTGCCAATAGTCTTGGAAATACGGGCCTAAAACCGTATCCCCATTATGCCTTAGTGGCATGGAAACGTGGATTTTACATTTTTGTTGATCGTGTGCAGGAACTGGGTTAGAACACTTGAGAATCCATTTCTCCGTGTGCTGCTTTCCTCTACATTTCATATCTTTGTGTTTGCTGTAGATGATGAAAAGTTTGCTTTTAATTATGGTTCTATTCCAGCTGATTCTCAAATACTACATCCACAGCAGCGTCAGTTCATGGATGTGGTCATTACATTGACTTTGTAACTCATTTTAACTTTGTTAGGTAAGGTAACATCATGATCTTTAAACTTCAGATGAGACCATTGGTACTTTGATCTCCTCTTTTAGTACAGAACAATTGATGACATTAGTTCTATGATGATTTATTGGTACTTTCATCTCATATTTTAGCACAGAACAACTGATGATATTAGTTCTATGACATTTTATTGATACTTTCATCTCATTTTTTAGTACAGAATAATTGATGACATTAGTTCTTCATTCATTCATTTATTTTCATGCGGAACTTTGCCTCCCTAACAGCACTCCTGTAGGCCTCTCGGTCGTGAGCAAGATGGCCAGCTGCTGATGCAACCATTTGCAGATCATCAACGATGTCTTGCAGCCATCTTTGCCTTGGTCTTCCTCTTTTTCTTTTTCCCATTATGTACCCTTCCAAGACACTCTTCTCTAGATTATCATGACGTTTAATGTATTCAAAATATTTAAGTGTTCTCTCTTTAATCCTCTTTACTAGCCAGCCTTCTTCAATATTAGGTTTTTGTAGTATGGATATATTTGTTCTTTTTTTGTGTCCATGATATTTGAAGAACTCTTCTGTAGCATTTACATTCAAAGGCATTTATGTGTTTCTCAGCTGTTTTGTTAAGTGTCCAGGTCTCACAGGCATATGTTGCGATGGGATTATATTATATTATATATATTATGTATTATTATATTATATATATGTATTATAATATATATAATATAACATATATATATATATATATATATAAGAATGATGGGATTATATTATGACATTAGTTCTGTGATGATTTATTGGTACTTTCATCTCATCTTTTAGTACAGAACAGCTGATGACATTAGTTTATGATGATTTTCTCATTCCAGTCAACAGAAGGTTATTTTTCTGACACAAAGAAATGTCAAACTGACCAAAATATTCTTTTATCCTGTAGCTGTGAAGAATATGACAGCAGATAAAATATTTCTGACTGAACTCTCAAGAAAATCTGTGTATTTTCTAAGTTTTTTGAAACAGCCATGGAAACTGACATACACACTGTGTACTGATGTAGATGGAGATGTATGGTTCAGTTTTACAAAAATGTATATAGAGTGAGGAAAGTGAGCAGAAAGTAAGATGAGGAACTTAATAACAATTCCAATATTTCAGCAAAAGCCTATTTCATCAAAGGTAAAAAAAAAAAGGTAAAGGTAATCCTGTCATGCCTTAGAGGCACATAGGGATATGGTGTTAGCACCCATATTTTCCCTGACCTGTTAGCACACTAGAGGGTGATATGGTCAGTATCATGCCTGGCTGCCTTTTCTTCCTCAACTCCAGAAGAAGTCGGGTACCCATTTCTACAGCTGGGTGACTGGGGTGCCTCCATCCGGATTCGAACCCCCGACCTTCGCCATGAGAGACCAGTACACTAACCACTTTGCCACTCAGACACACTAAGCTCTGTTTGTATCCTTCTTGTAAGAATCACAGGCACAAAATGTATCTTTCTTATAGGGCATTTTATGCCCATCTTTCTTACAAGGTAAAAAGGTAAAAGTCCCATTTCCATGTTGTTAAGACAAATTAGAGAAAACGATGTTAGACCCGTATTTTCCATGACCTTCGGCACATGAAAGTGTGATGTGGTCAGTATTTGTAGCGTGGCCTTGTAAGTAATGATTACAGTGTTATCATTATTATTATTAATGCCATGATTATTATTGCTAGCATTTCTGTTATAGTTACCATTATTACAGATACTTAGAAATGATGAAATTCCAAAATGATGAAAAATTCGATAGACAGTCAATACAACTGGACACTGACAAAGGTAAACAGAAGAAACAGATGAATAGAAAAAAAAAGGCAGACATAATGACGCCGAGATAAGGAAGAGCTAAAGAAAGACAATAGGAAGTAAAATCTCTCTTTCTCTCTCTCTCTCTGAACCTTGAGTGCCCAGGGCACATGGGGCTTTTTCAAGGGTTTTCCACAAATGCCTGTCCTTTGCCTTTTTTTTCCACTCTTGCCCATGTGAGCCCTGTTGTTCTTCCACTCTGTTGTTCTTCTCTATGTCTCTTTTGGTGTACCTTCTCTGTGGTTCTCCATTTTTATTTATTTCTCTGATTCCTTCTCTTCCCATGATTCTTCTTCTATCTTCATTTCCCTCACCTTACTTTTGCATTGAAGTCGCTCAAGATGAGTAGCATGGATATTGTTTCTACTGTGGCTTGGAGGCTGTTGTAAAGATCAGTTCCTCTTCAGCTGCTTCTGTTGATGTGTAACAAACTATAATAGACAGCTTCTTGAATCTTGAGTTGAACCGTGCATATAATAATCTCTCATTTATAGGTATCCATTTCAGCAGTGCTCTTGATGCTTTTTTTTGTTATAATCAATGCAACTCCTCCTTCATGATTATCCTCTTTACCTGACCATATTATTGTACCTTCTGTGTGCTGTGTTGTTAATTTCCTTCTGCCTTGTCCTGTCCATCTTGCCTCTTGTATTCCTAATATGTCTAGTTTGTACCTGTGCATTTCCTTGATGGTTTGTGCTAGTTTTCTAGTCTGATTAAGTGTTCTTACATTCCAGCTGGCTATTTGCATCTTGTATTTAGGTTCCAGGAGGTCTGGGAACTTCCAGTACGGAAGTAAAATAGTCCAGTAATAGCAGGTCATGACACCAGTGGGCGCATGAAATCTAAGAATTTGTTAAATATCAAGCCTGGCCGCTTTAGCTTCCCAGATTTGTCTGGTACCCATTTTTAGAGGCTGGGTAGACCCCGCGGCCTTTTTTAGTGTGTACCAGGAAAAGAAAAATCCTATTGCCGGTACTGAACCTCAGTACCACCGGATTAGGAAACCCAGTGCCAGTTAACCAGGCCACTTTTCTTACAAGGAGGATGCAAAAAACAAAAACAAACAAAACTTTTCATCTGCGAGTATTTTCATGTTGTGTTGTTTTTGTATGTGATCCTTGAAAAAGGCTTTTGCTGAAATATTGGATTGTTATATGTTCTTCATTTATCATTTATAGTGCTTATCTTGCTTTTTGTCATTTTTCTTTCTGCCCACTTTTCTCACTCTTTTCTATTTTTTTTTTTTGTGTGTAAAATCGAACCATACACAGTCATCTAATTTATTATTAGAACCAGTTTTACTGCAGTCGTTATCTGTCTTTTGACAGACGAAGAAAACAATACAAGGAAATAGAAGTATAATATAGTTAAATTTAATAGGAAATTGTAATGTGCCGTATTTATGTGTGCTATAGTTTGAGTCAAACTGAGTATAAGTGGTAGCCATCGTCATTTCTTTTTCCATAAGAAATGAACCATCCTTGCTGTCGTTTAGTATTTACTTTCTCTGGCATCAGTTCTGCTTCGTCTGGTTTGTTCTCCGAGTACTTTTCTTCTGTATGTTTGTCATCAGTGTCATTAGAAATATAAACATCCTCTTGCGAAGGGATAACCTTTGCTAATAACACAGATTTCAAGTCATCAATCTCATTTCTCAGTTTAAGAGCTGACAGCAGTGATGGCCACTTGTCCCTTTCTTGGTAACTTATGAGCTTGTCCTGGGGAAGCTGTTGGCTTAGATCATGGGCTGGAAAGGATCCTTTGAAGCGTTTCCCGTACTGAATATACCACCCCTGCTGACGTTTGGTCGGCACGAAGTCCAGGTCATTTTCTTTTGAAGACACATATTTTACCGTATCAGAGTTAGAAGACTGCCCATGATATTCTTCAGGCTGAACCTGGTTGCCACTTAAACTCGCGTAGGGTAAGTAATCATTTGACTTCCTAGCTTCGTGAAGTTGGTTATTTTCAAGCCCTTGGCGATCAGCTCGTATGAAATAAGAATCTACCAATCGCGAATAGCGAGGGTAAGTCAAAGGTAGCTCCTCCGTGGCATAATTAAAACTCTGCTCCTTGAGGTCCAGGAAAGATTCTTTCCCTGTTGAAGAAAATGACACGAGAAAGAATTAGAGAATGTGAGATTTTTAAATGCTTTTTGCAACGCATATTTTGTTATGTAAAATGTATGCTTTAAACCGAAGACTGAAATGAGAGTGAAGATTACATTCACACATTTTTATAGTTCAGACTCATTTTAATGCAAATGACATGCATATTTTTAGAATTCAGGCCTACTTAATAAAAAAAAACGCTGATGACTATCAGTCTGGCAGACGTATAGGGAGTTGGGCTGTCAGAAAAACCACCAACTCCAAACTTTCAAAATGAATATTTAACGACACTTAACTCAGTTAGCGGTGTTTTGTCCGGAAAATCCGAAGTCCTGAAACGGAAGTTTGTGAAACTGAAGGTTTATATTTTATTACCCCAGGCCCTACTTTGAAGGAAAAGTCACATAAATTGTCAAGCTTCGGGCCTATCCTAGAAGTCATATATGTTCAAGTTTCAAGCCTCTCATAGAAGCTAATCACATATTTTCAAGTTTCAAGCCTCTCGTTGAAGTTAATCACATATGTACAGTTTCAAGCCTCTCTGTGAAGTTAATCACATATTTTTCAAGTTTGAAGTCTCACTTACGAGTTAATCATATACCTTCAGATCTCAATGCCACATAAAGAAAAACACACATGCGATCACGATTTATCCAGTTTTGCAAGAAATATCACATCCATTTTCACACTTCATGCCAATTTGAAAGAAAGCGGCACAAACATTTCCATTTTAATGTTAGAGAGACAAGTAGTTCACTTTATTTTTCAACATGGCATAAACGGTTTTTATACGGCAGGTAGGAGCCATGGTTTAAATGAAAACTGGTATACATTGTTTGTAAGGCATTCTTCCTGGATTATTTTCATTATGCAATGAAGACGCCGAAGAATTGGTGAAAAATCGCGTCACAAAGAGATGGAAGAAGTTCTTGCCTAGAGACGCTCGGTCCTTTGTGGACCTTACAGCCACAGATGAGGTTAGATAGAAATCATGGACTCAGAAAGACAATGATTCACATAGATTGATTCACTGTGGCCGATTATTTCAATCAACAGAATTCAGCGACAAGAATGACGCTCAGCAAATGGTTGTTCTGAAACCTTCACAAGCAGCTCATGTCTACCGACTTTAAATTCGTCTTATTAAACGAAAAGAGACACCAAAGAGTCACTAACCCCGCGGACACGTATATTATTGCATATTTTCTAATCCAATCCAGACTTTACTGTCTTCTCTTCGTCTTGTGCTATCTCCCTGTATCTGCGAGCTGGTGTTCTTTGCTGCAGATGCTGTAGAGGTGTTGAGTTACAGCATCGTATCGGCGTGGGAGCGGGTTATAGCAGCTACTTTGTCAGTCCCGGAGTTCAGCTAAAAAAGCAGGGGGGGGGGGTGTGCAATGCTTCTTTAGCAGACTCCACCACCACGGAGACTATGGCGGATCCTGCCCCGTTACCCAGTATATGCCCGTTACTGGGAGTACCAACGGAGAGGTAGGACAGGGACTTGATCAGCTATGATTAGCTAACCCTGATCCTAACATTTCAGCTATGGGTTGCTGATTGCTTAATGGGACAACGTCTTACACCCCCCCCCCTCCCAGACTTTACTATAGATGTGATTTTAAAAAAGTAAACCCAATCCAGTGACGTTTATTCTCATACCCCTAAACGACTGCATTTTTTAAAAGAGGTCTAGATTACAGTAATTTGCTGTGCAAAACAATTCGCAAAATATCGGGAAACCGCAGTCAGTTTCAGGTTACAGTGAATAAATAAACCGGATGTTGTTCACGTGCTTGGGACTGGTTGTAATAATTCAACAAATGAAATAGCTTCGTCTTCTTCCTATGTATCTTAATGGATTAAAAAAAAACCAGACCAGAAGTACTTGTTATATTTGAAGCATACGCCGTAGAAGTACAGGGTGTTCAAAAAGTGACGCATCCCTAAGGGGAAACACATTTTTTGTTGTCCAGGTGTTGAAGAACACTGAGTAGCTATGGGGTATACGCTGCAGCAGCGGGCATTAATTATCACACAGTACATCCACTCCGGCCTGCTCAGAAAAGTGCCGACCAGTTGCTCCAAACAAACCGTCCATTATGCGACTGTACACCATTACAAGCGAACATTCAAAATTGGGTCGATGCAAAAACACGACGGGCAAACATTGCAAAAGGTGTTCAAGAATCATGATTTTTTGTGTGTATGAAACACAACAGCAGCCACTTCCAGCACTTACTGTGAGATAAACAGTCCCCACCCATATCGCTGCGACACTTTTTGAACACCCTCTAGTATCAGTGGTGAGAACAGCTACAGTAGCTAAAGTAATAACAGTGGGAACTAAGCACTGTAGTAGCTGCAGAAGTTACATAGTTACAATAATAAAATAATAATAATAATAGCAGCAACACTAAAGGCTACAGCTGTGGGATCAATAGTGGCCAACGTTGAGTTGTTTTAAGACAAGCAATGGTCCCAACAGAAGTAGACATTGTAGACACTTGGTATCGTTCGAAAAAAAAAGTGCTGGGAAAAGCAATGTCGATAGCAATATTGATACTGTAGTACTAGTAGCTGTAGCAGTAGCAATAGCAGTAGTTGTTTTTGTAGTAATAGTAACAGTGCAATGGCAGTACTAGATGTATGGGAAAAAAATGGTATAAATAGGCGTAGCAGAAATTAGCATGTTAGCAGTACAGGACGTTATTGTAGTGGTAACAAATGAAACAGCTGGTTTCTTTTTCCTTTTAAAGTACAGAGTACTGTAGTTACGCCACCTCTAACAAGAAGCTCGAGCCAAGCTCTGGATGTAGGGAGCTACGCAGGATCCAAACATGACCTCCAAAAAGAATAATTTTTCTGGACATTATAAACATAAATAAACTTGACAATAAATATATACATCTGAGGCTAGAACCAGGGAACGCAAAAGAAGAAGAATTAAAGTAGTAGTATATGTTAGAATAATAGTTGTAGCAGCAGTAGTAGTAGTGGGAGTAGGAACAGTAAGAGCAGTAGCAGCAGGAGCAATAGCAACAGCAGTACCAGTAGAAGCAACAATAAGAGCAGTAGTAACATGTAGTAGCGACAGTGGCAGTAGCAACATCACCAGAAGTAATAGATGTAGGATCAGTAGCAGCAGCAGTAGAATCATTAGCAACACCAGGAGTAGTAGTCGTAATAGTAGCAGTAGCAGCAGTAGTAGTATTAGTAGCAATAGTAGTAGCAGCAGTAGTATAGCAGTATGCTCTTCTATTACAGTAGTACTAGCAGTAGCAACAGCAGTAGTAGTAGTAGCAGCAGCAGTAGTAGTAGCAGTAGTAGTGGTAGCAGCAGTAGTAGCAGCAGCAGCAATAGTAGTAGTAGTAGTAGTAGCAGAAAGAGCAGTAGTAACAGCAGTAGAAGAAGTATTAGTAGTTTTGTTAGTTTTGTTGTAGTTTTGGTTTCAGAAATAATGTGTAAAGAATAACTATAAAAAGTAAGTTACAGTAACAGAAAGAAGTAGTAATTCCAAAAAGAAAAGAAAGAGGAAGATACTAATGTTTCTCTGCTATTTAAAACATCATAAACATGGAAAGAAACAGTCGCCTAGTCGTTTACCCAGATAAAAAGGTGGGGAGGGTTTGCATCTCGCTCTTACTATGGGGGAGAAGGTAAGGGGGAAGTTAGTGGGGAGTAGGGGAATACTATTTTGATAACATGAAAATGTCGCTTCTCATTCAGTACTAGCTACACTGGTTAAATTTAAACAGAAAGAAAGATTTTATAGAATTTTAAAAAAAAAATTGCAGGTTCAGAAAGTTCCAACCACGCTTTCTTGAGGCGAGTTCGACCGAGAAGACAGGACAGAAGCAGCTTTAGCCGAACCTTGCAATCAGAGAGACAGACAGTCGTGGGCACATACTTGGTACTGCTTTTGTCTCGTCCGCTAACTATTCTTAATCAAGACAGGAAGGAACAGAGACGCATACCCAAAGGGCCTTCATTAGATTATACAACATTACAGTATCACGCGGCGTCACCTGAGACATAGAGACTGCCATAGTGTAATCTTTATGTTGTGGAGATATGGCAGAACACCGATTGGTGATTTTGATATGGCCCATTAAGTTCTTAAGGGAGTTTTTCATGACGCGATTTAAGCAGTTATGATACGGCAGTTTCTTAACCTTGTGTGTGCCCATAAATTCTAACTACGATCTCCCAGGGGCCATAACCAAAGATAAAACCCATGGTAAAATAAGCTGCATTTGTTTTCACTCATTTCAAAGTAGGACAACTGAAGAGAAAGGTACAAGGCAACGAAACAACAGATTTAGCGTCTGGCAGATTTATGTTGCCCGGATATCATGTCAGAGGGGACGTAATAAAGCCTGTTTTTGTGGATGACCGCAAGGAAGTTAAACAAACAATTGACGACCACTTTCCCAGCAAGAAATGAGAGACAAGAAGATGGAAAGAGAAAGAGAGGACAGTAATGGTGATCCTGAAACACATGATGATGATGATGATGAAGTTCTATTTTGCATCTATGTTTTTCCCTATTTTTTAAAAGTGTTTACAATGGCACAGCAGCATAGCCTGTTGGAGGGAAGGGTACTGCCAACTGATACCGGTTTGACTTCTCTAACTGGGTGCCATGGGTCCTGGCTCCGACGCTAACAACACCGCTCCAGTTCATCATTTTTCTGGCCTATGCTATGGAGTCTTGTCTTGTCTTGTCTCCTTCCTCATATACCTTTCGGTGTTGAGGGGACAAATAGACAAGATAAAGAACAAATATACAAAAATAGTCTTGATAAGGCTTGGAGATTTGCTATGGAGTTCCTACAAAAAGCCCACATCCTCCTTCAGTGGACGAGATCTGAGCACTTATGGTTAGGCCTATATGCGGTTATGATGCTTCTTTAACATTTAAAACACATAATATGACCTGTTCTCACCGTCTTTGCTAAGTTATATTATCAAGGTACAGTCACTGTTACTTCTGTAGAAATTTTAGTTCATCTCTGGTCATTGTTGCTTCTGCTCTCCATATAGTTATAATTCCTCCCGCCTTTCCACTGAAAACAGCTTGCAATAGAAATCCAAGGCTGTAATTCTGATAAATGTTCTCAATAGATTTCCAACGCCGTGATTCTATTTGTAGTTTGCAATAGAATTCCAATGCTGTTGTTTTATTAATAGTTTGCATTAGAATTCCAACGCTGTGGTTCAGAGAAAAACTTGTAGTTTGTAATAGAATTCTAACGCTGTGGTTGTGATAA
The DNA here is from genome assembly GCA_009760885.1 of Achatina immaculata. Classification (NCBI taxonomy): domain Eukaryota; kingdom Metazoa; phylum Mollusca; class Gastropoda; order Stylommatophora; family Achatinidae; genus Lissachatina; species Lissachatina immaculata. Next base: position 74,877,653 of record CM019713.1, on the reverse strand, counting down.
TACTTGTAGTTTGAAATAGAATTCCAACACCGTGGTTCTGAGAATAGTTTGCAATAGAACATCAAAGCTGTGATTCAGACAATAATTTGCAATAGAACTCAAAAGCTACGTCTCTGAAGATATGTTGTAATAGAACTGCACGTTGCCGTTGTCTTGCTTTTGCTTTTTAAAACTTCATTTTCGTTTTCTCTATGGCCTTCATAGAGCTTCTCAGAGAAGGTACAAAACGTTCAGAATTAGTTAAAACCTTCAAGGAAAGACAATTAAAAATTCTTTGGACAATATGGCGATAAGACAGAAATAAGAGAACAGTGTTATAATATATTTTACATCGCTTTACCTGGGACATGGGGACTGCATTGTATGTGATGTTTATGTTTTAGGGATATGGCGAAGCATGGATTGCTGAAAATCACCGAAAATCTAAAAGAAAGAGAGGAACACAGAGAGTGACTCATGAAAAAAAAAAGAAAGGCTCTCGAGTAAATCTGAGAGCACTACTCCTTCCATGAAGTTGTACTGTTTCTACGCGAAGTTGTACTGTTTCTACGCGAAGTTATACTGTTTCTACGCGAAGTTGTACTGTTTCCACCCAAAGTTGTACTGTTTCTACCCGAAGTTGTACTGTTTCTACCCGAAGTTGTACTGTTTCAACCCGAAGTTGTACTGTTTCAACCCGAAGTTGTACTGTTTCTACGCGAAGTTGCACTGTTTCTACCCGAAATTGTACTGTTTCTACCCGAAGTTGTACTGTTTCTACCCGAAGTTGTACTGTTTCTACCCGAAGTTGTACTGTTTCTACGCGAAGTTGCACTGTTTCTACCCGAAATTGTACTGTTTCTACGCGAAGTTGCACTGTTTCTACGCGAAGTTCTACTGTTTCTACCCGAAGTTGTACTGTTTCTACCCGAAGTTGTACTGTTTCTACGCGAAGTTGCACTGTTTCTACCCGAAATTGTACTGTTTCTACGCGAATTTGCACTGTTTCTACGCGAAGTTCTACTGTTTCTACCCGAAGTTCTACTGTTTCTACGCGAAGTTGTACTGTTTCTACGCGAAATTGTACTGTTTCTACCAGAAGTAGTACTGTTTCTACGCGAAGTTGCACTGTTTCTACCCGAAATTGTACTGTTTCTACCCAAAGTTGTACTGTTCCCAAGCGAAGTTGTACTGTTTCCACCCGAAGTTGTACTGTTTCTACGCGAAGCGGTATTGTTACCACGCGAAGTTGTAATCTATTAGCAGGATTAATGTTCGCCCGTAACAGTTTCTGAAGAAATATATCAATCGTTTCTTCCCAAGATACAGGAGTTACATAGATAATTTCAGGCCGGCCTTCCTGAAGCCCATGTAATCCAAGAGACTGCGATTTCATCAGCACAAATGTATCCTTATTGTGATCAAATTATTGCTCATGACGATTGCAGATAGAAGCACATTCAGTTACACTAATCTCGCGTTAAATGTTGCAAATGAAAATTTAAAAAAATACAAAACATAATTTAATTTAAAATGTGGATTATTTGTTTGCCACGTTTCTCAGACAATCGGCCTTAATTGTTTTTAAAAGTGGTTTTAAACTGATGGGAAAAACCGACTAGCAGAACCATCGCAGACATTTCAGCTACCAAATTTTACATAAAACATTCAGCATTAACTATCCATTAATTGTTTAGATCCATTTTTAAAGTGTAAAGTTAAAGTATCCAAAAACAGCACCCTTAATCTGATAAACTGTTTTATAATTATATTTAAACAACAGATAGTTCTGAGCATTATCACACTTACGTGCAGGAATCTCTCTCTCTCTCTCTCTCTCTCTCTCCTCTCTCTCTCTCTCTCTCTGAACCTTAAGTGCCCAGGGCACATGGGGCTTCCGCAAGGGTTTTCCACAAATGCCTGTCCTTCGCCTTTTTTTTCTGCTCTTGCCCAGGTGAGCCCTCTATTGCTCAACATCCTTTCTGTTGTTCTTCTCCATGTCTCTTTTGGTCTACCCTTACTTCTGTTCCCCTGTGGTGTCCATCTTAGTGCTATTTTTGGTAGTGAGTTGTCAGTCATTCGGAGCACATGTCACAACCATCGCCAGCGTCTTTCCACAATAATTGTTGTCAGTGGTTTCATCTGCATTTCTGCCAATAAGATGTTATTTCTTATGGTGTTTGGCCAAAATATTTTCCTAATTCTTCGTAAACATTTAGTCTGGAAAGAATTCAACTTGTTTTCTATGGTTTTGGTGATTTTCCAGCATTCACTTCCATAGAGTAGTACACTTAGAACATTACTCTTAAATATCCTGATTTTCATATTTATGCTTAGTTTTTTTGATTTCCATATAGTCTGCAGCATTGCAAAAGCCTGGTTTGCTCTAGTAAGTCTGCTGTTGATGTCCTCTGTGCTGTCTCCATTTTCTACTACTCTGCTGCCAAGGTATACAAATTCGTTGACCTCCTCCACTAACTTGTTATCTACTCTGAGTACATTTCTGTTGTTCACATTTTGCTTCATTAACTTTGTCTTTCCTACGTTGATCTTTAGTCCTATGTTGTTTGCATTCTGGGTTAACTTGTTTATTTTATCTTGCATATCTTTGTGTCTGCTTGATAATAGACAAATGTCGTCCGCAAAGTCAAGGTCCTCCAGCACTGTGTCAAGGGTCCATTGTAATCCTCTGCGTTTGTCTGATGTTGCCTCCTTCATTAACCAGTCTACTGCCAAGATAAATAATGTTGGTGATAGTACACATCCCTGTTTCACTCCTGTTTGTACCCTAAAGCTGCTGGAGGTATGTTCTCCACAGCGGTTCTTAAGTACTATTGAGAATTCATTTCTTGTTTGCTGGTCTATCAGTTTTCTTGTATCAAAATGTATCTTTCTGTGTTCTCTGATTTTGGCTTTCCTTAATTTTAGTTTTTTTTTTTTTTTTGCTACCAGAAGGTTGTGATCACTTCCTACATCTGCTCCTTTCCTTGCTCGCACATCTTGTAGTGACCGTTTCCACTTGTTGTTTATTAGTATGTGATCGATTTGGTTTTCTGTGGTTTTATCTGGTGACCTCCAAGTCACCTTATGGATGTTTTTGTGTTGGAAAATTGTCCCTCCGATGGTCATCATGTTTTCTTCACAGAAACTGCACAGTCTTTCTCCATTTTCATTTATTTCTCCGATTCCTTCTCTTCCCATGATTCTTCTTCTATCTTCATTTCCTTCACCTACTTTTGCATTGAAGTCGCCCAAGATGAGTAGTATATCATGCTTGGGTATTGTTTCTACTGTTGCTTGGAGGCTGTTGTAAAAATCTTCTTTTAATTCCTCTTCAGCTGCTTCTGCTGGTGCATAACAAACTATAATAGACAGCTTCGTGAATCTTGAGTTGAACCGTGCATATAATAATCTCTCATTTATTGGGGTCCATTTCAGCAATGCTCTTGATGCTTCTTTTGTTATAATCAATGCTACTCCTCCTTCATGAAGATCTTCTTTACCTGACCATATTATTGTATCTTCTGTGTGCTGTGTTATTAATTTCCTTCTGCCTTGTCCTGCCCATCTTGCTTCTTGTATTCCTAGTATGTCTAGTTTGTATCTGTGCATTTCCTTGATGGTTTGTGCTAGTTTTCCAGTCTGGTTTAGTGTTCTTACATTCCAGCTGCCTATTCGCATCTTGTGTTTAGGTTCCAGGAGGTCTGCAGTCGGGCTGGGGACTTCCAGTGGCTGGCTTTCATCCACAACCTTCATGGGCTCAGTTTCCTGATACGCATTTCTCCTTCCACCTGCATTTGTTTTTTCCCTTGCTTCCGTATCTGTAGCAGTCTGATAGTTTTTTTACCAGATAGGGTTGCTGGCCCTATGCTGAACCTCCTTAGTCGCCTTTTACGATCATGCATGGTAGGGTACAGTGGTCCTATTCTTTGCCGATCCCGGGTGCCACACGGGGGACGTGCAGGAATGCTGTTATTCAAATACCAGTTAGAAACGAAACGAAACTTTCTGTATATTTCTAAAAGGGTTAACTTATCATTATTTATATACACATATTTCATCACATAATTTTATGTCTTCGTTCCATCACTGGTACGCTTGATCTATGCTGAACACTCATATGTCTTTGATCATCCACTTACGCAATCAATACAAAATTTCCAGTCACTCGAATCTTGTTTCAATCATTCCGTTACTTTTAATTTGTACTTTTTTCATTATAGTTTCATTATTAAATAACTTAGTTAGCCGTTCACTTTTTCCCTTTCATTTGTTTATTCTTTCATATATCGCCGTCATCTGCTTACAAACGGTTTTTTTTTCTTCTCAAATGAAGAAAAACCAGCTTTACAGTTTGACTTGCGTGTTTACACGCTCACAGTTTCTGCTTGATTTGGTTTGTTTAGCGACTGCACTTCAGTATTTATTCTTAAACGTCGATCAATTTGAAATATGAAAAAAATCCTTTTATGACGCATTTATCTACATTTTACTTTTCAAAAATCCTTTTATGACGCATTTATCTACATTTTACTTTTCAAAAATCCTTTTATGACGCATTTGTCTACATTTTACTTAAAAAAACCCTTTTATGACGTATTTATCTACATTTTACTTTTCAAAAATCCTTTTATGACGCATTTATCTAACATTTTACTTTTCGTACTTAACAGCGATATCTTTTATCCAGTTGTAAAACACCAATAGTCATTGATTTCTACTATGTCTTCATGCACTGTAAATGGCCACTAGCATAGATGAAGCGTGCAAATATTTAGTAGTTCTTGGGAGTTTAGACATCCTGTAGGATAACTGTCTTCCTTCCTCGGATTCTTTACTCATAACTGGATATCAACAAGGGCTCCCTATTTATTTCTACCCTGGGCTGTTTCTTCTACCCGTTTCTCCAGGTGTGGTCGATTTAAACAAAAATCTCTGCTTTAAGACTCTTTCGCCATGTGTTTCGAGGCCTAGGACAATGTCTATTGAAGTTTTACTGGACCCTACCGTAGATGAAAGGTAAATGTGTGTAGTGCCCTGTGGGAGTCGAGAAATCCTGTAGGACAGTGTCCCCCAAAGTCTAGTATTTGTGCTATCAGTGCTACCCAGAGACCATAGATTTTCGTAAACATCCAAGCGTTTTCTCAGCTTCTAACCATGACTCTCCTCCGTCAGTAGCGCAACGTTCAGACAGATCGTGTACCAAAGATCTATGGGACCATTTTACTTTTCGGAAACACTGCCCTTGAGTAACAAATCGTGTCTATACAAGAACCTCTCTCTCTCTCTCTCTCTCTCTCTCCTGTTTCCAGTGCCCCATAGAAACATATTTTATCACAATAACCATGCGAACGAAGGAAGAATGACCAGGTTTGGAGTTTACTGCAGCTCTATGGGAGATCGGTCCTAGCTTCATGAAGATGTGACTTAAAATGTTTAAGAGTTTAGACAAGTCTTAAATAAAAACATTTGATGCGATCTCTACAAACAAATACACATGCATAACATACACACGGCATAACAGACATATTCACAACACAACAGACATACTCACAACACAACAGACATACTCTCAACACAGCAGACATACTCACAGCACAGCAGACATACTCTCAACACAGCAGACATACTCACAGCACAGCAGACATACTCACAGCACAGCAGACATACTCACAGCACAGCAGACATACTCACAGCACAGGAGACACACTCACAACACAGCAGACATACTCACAGCACAGCAGACATACTCACAACACAACAGACATACTCACACTTACTTTAAAATAAACGAACTAAAAACTGAGCACAAAATCTAATATTTCTTTTCATATTAAACATGAAAAAAAGTAGATGGAACCAACCACCACAGAATTCAAGACTAGAAACGCAACAACTGAGGCCTTTCGTGCTAGACAAGCGAAAAGAATACTTGGAATATTCGCCTGGCTGGCATGGAAGGCCTCAGACTTACGAGAACCAGTCACTGATAACTGAACCTTGCGTTCTAGTTAGGCTAGGTATCGTTAAAGTTGGGCTAAGTATCGTTCTAGTTGGGCTATGTATCGTTCTAGTTGGGTTAGATATCGTTCAAGTTGGGCTACTTGTAGGTATCGTTCAAGTTGAGCTACTTGTAGGTATCGTTCTATTTGGGCTAGGTATCGTCCAATTACTTGCAAAAAAAATGGCTGCGAAATGAAGCCTCTATGCCTCTCTTATCTTATGATACATGAAACCGAAACGAGGCCCACGTAAACTACTGAAATTCAGGTATCAAGATCTGACAGATGTAATGTTTCCAAGACAGTACCTAAAAGATTGTGGCGCGGACAGTCACAACATTTTTTTCCCCTCTGATTTAGCTATCACAACTACTTTTGTAAATCTCATGTTATCCTCGAGGTCACAAGCGGTAGCCGGTCTTGTCTGTTTCTTGTTTTGTTCCGTTTAAAACTCATTTACCCCCTTGTATTATATCGTATATTTCAGATATGTAGTTCCCAGTTCAAGTTAGGTTCTGTCCAAGATGTATATGCTCCAGTTTTTTTTAACAGTTTATTCTTCAGCGCAAAGATAGCACTGTTTTAAATAATGAAAGTAAGTACACTACCGTTTTTTTTTACAAAGACATCACTGTTTTAAATAATGAAAGTAAGCCTACTACAGTTTTTTTAAAGCAAAGTTTGTTTAAAGCTGTTCAAGAACGGGCATCAGGATCGCTGAATGAGAGCTAACTAAAACTATATTCCACCTCCCCACTGGTCCCCATACGCTCAGCATGGCTAACAAGGTAGGTCTCGCCGTGGTTATCATGATGATAGTGCGGATAAGTTGTTTTTATTTTTTGCCCCCGATGTGCCACGCAAACCAACAACAACAACAAAACCAGTATTCAAATTTTCTTTTCCACCTTCCTTAAGATGCCTATGTTCCAGCATCCACACAGCATCGGCTGCCCAGAGCATGTTTCTTGTAATTCAGGAGAAAGAAAAACTACATTTTTTTTCATTAAAAAGTTCAATGAATTTAAAATGCTATTGAAAACAAGTAGTGCATTTAAAAACTGGAAGTTGGCAAGTATTACACCACCTCTTCGTCGGCTCACGACAGATAAACATGGCTCGTCATAAGAAACTTATTTTTTAAAATGAGGCCATAGAAAAATAAACGTATGGAAGATTTAGACTATCCATGAATATAAAATCTAAATGTGGTTGTATGATTTACATTTCTACACAAAATGATGAAAAACATAAGAATTTAGTAAAGGTGTCATACTGTCGCAGTGATGGATCGTTTTGAACAGACGATTTTCAGTAGTCAGAGTATAACAACAAACACTCTCTCATAAGAGAGAGAGAGACACAGAGAGAGACAGAGACATAGAAATAGACAGAGACAAAGAGAGACAGAGAGAGACATAGACATAGAGAGACAGAGACAGAGAGAGTCAGAGACATAGAGGGACAGAAAGAGACAGAGACAGAGAGAGACAGACAGAGAGACAGACAGAGATAGAGATAGACAGAGACAGAGAGAGACATAGAGAGAGACAGAGAAAGAGAGAGACAGATACACAGAAAGAGATGGAGACAGAGAAAGAGACATAGAGAGTGACAGAGACATAGAAAGAGACAGAATCAGCCAGCGTACATTAACAACAGAACCAGACCAGTCGATCAAGTAGTACTTACTGAGAGATCATTAAATTAATCAATGTACTTTAATTAATAAGAGACAATATGTAATCCTGACAAGTGAACTCATTATACACTGAAACTTACGGAATAAACTGGCACTCATAAATCACCTTAAACTGACGGCGAATGTAATAACATCCACACATATAATATTTTCATCATCTGTTATTTAACCAGTCACTTACGTATGTATGGGAAAATATAATGCCATTAAGCATCAACAAATGTTAAACATCATGCAGTGTTAAACGATATAGATGAGAATCAGAACGCAACAGAGGCGAAAGTTTTAAAGATGCATTATATCTAGTTTAACTCTATCAGGATAAATTAACTTTTCCATTAAGATGTTGTAACCATTAATTCATAACATGCATAGGAAAAAAATTACAGTGTAGCACCTTTTGTAATAATTGCTTACATATATACGTAAATTTTTCAAATCGCTCACATGAAAGCATTGTCCCCGCGCGCCAACGTCACAGACGCGTATCAGACAATTCAAACGCGTATTTCGTGCGTAAAGATGATTAAGTTTGTGAATTCATTAACAGAAATTATGCTTCTTGCAAAATCTCTCTCTCTCTCTCTCGTGTCTCTCTCGTGTCTCTTTCGTGTTTCTCTCTGAACCTTTAGCTACCCAAGGCATATAGGGCTTCATCGAGGGTTTTCCACAAGCGCCTGTCCTTGGTCTTTTCCCCCTTGGTTTACCCCAGATAAGCCCTCTATTACTCAACGTCCTTTCTGTTGTTCTTCATGTCTTCTTTTGTCTACCCTTACTCCTGTACCCCTTTGGTGTCCCATCTCAGTGCTGGTTTTGGCAGTGAGTCACTAGTCATCCGGAACACGTGCCATAGCCATCGCCAGATGTAAGATATACCCGTTTTCGCAGCGGGATGAATGTTAGAAAACGAGTCCTAAAATGCTATATTGAACCTATATTGTTATATGGAAGTGAATCATGGACAATAGGCAGGTCTGCACAAAATCATTGGAAGCAGGAGAAATGTGGTTTATTAGAAGAATTTTGCGAATCCCCTGGACAGTAAAAATAACTAATGAAGAATGTATGAAAAGAGCTGGAGAGACAAAAAAAATCTTGTCAAAAAGATAAAAGAGAGACAATGTACTTTCATAGGGCATGCAATGAGAAGAGGGGGCATTGAAAATATTATAACAACAGGAAAAATAGAAGGAAGAAGATCAAGAGGAAGACCAAGAGAAATGATACTGGACAGTCTGACGGGATGGTGTGAGAGGAAATCGCCAACTGAGCTGGTGGCCTGCATGAAGGATCGGGTACTCTGGAGAAGCATAATAGCCAACGCCAGTCAGTACGGCACATGATGATGATGATGATGACAGGGGAGACTGGCCGAACTTGAAACCACGACGTCGCTGTGATAAACTAGTGCACTAAACCTGCTGCACCCAGAAGCCCAGCTTCTGGTCTGAATCCCAACCCCAGTCTGTAGTTTGTTTTTTTTTAGTGAAAACTCGTTAATTTTAATGCCTCTATTATTTTCTCATCTCCAAAATAGGTCACTGGTTATCTGTAGATTTAGTTGTAACTTATGAATATACACAGCTATACGAGATATGTCAGGGATCGTGTAGCGTAGTTTTTAGAGCATTCATCTTGCAACCAGGATTTTTTTTTTCTGACAAATACGGCACTGCTGTTCACCCAGCTTCGGAAAATAGGTACCAGAGAAATCTGGAAAGGAAAGGCAGCGATAGAACTGGCCGTTCTATTTCATACACCGATAGCCCAGCATAGTGAGGTCTCTAACACTTCACCCCCCTACGGCATTTGCTATGGAACTATCTTTACCTTTACCTTAAATATAAAGGACGAAAACGTTTGCTATTATGTGAGACAGAAACAAGGCAGCACCAATTTAACAGTAATTTAACAAGATTTTAGCAGAACTACTTCTTGTTATCTTATTGCTGCTGAAATACACAGCTACCAAGAACTTTACAAGTTGTTCTGGTTGATCTGAACCAGTTGTATGTAATTATAGTATTAGAATTTGTGTAACTTCATATCACGTTCTAGTTATCCACACAATGAACGAGCAAATTCCCAGGCTCACAGACACTAGAACAACCACAACACTTTAGACGGCGCAAGCAGGCTCACAGACACTAGAACAACTATAACACTTTAGACGGCGCAAGCAGGCTCACACACACTAGAACAACCATAACACTTTAGACGGCGCAAGCAGGCTCACACACACTAGAACAACCATAACACTTTAGACGGCGCAAGCAGGCTCACAGACGACACTGCTGACAATCATGGGAGTCAACAGACACTGCTGTAGTGACAGTTCTACAGAAGATTTATTAATGAAGAAAATGCGGATGATGTAAATGAAGATGAGGAAAACTACTGCCACACGACAGTGACAAAACAGACATAACAACAAAACTTCCCAGGCAAGAACTCGTTTGCCTTGGGAAAGTGAAAAAGTATAGTCACAATACAATTTACAGAAATTCCAAAGTGAACTCCACACTAAACACAATACAACTGCCAAAAACTGGAAACCATTGAGAAACACTTTTGTCTTGACTAGAACAATACTACTTGTACAAAATGTCTACATTTTTAAACTACCAAACCGACCTAAAAAGGACAATGCCACTACTATCTATGTCTAGAAAGAAGCTGTACAAACTACACATTCTAACAAAGAGCAAGTAGCTCTGTCTCAAAAACTCTCTACATCGTGGCACTGCATTCCTACTCTGACCTGAACTCAACTGAAACTGCTGCTGAAAAACCTGAACTGCTAAAATTAGTTTTTATATAACTGACTTTCTCTACCATTCTTCCTGAACTTTTATATAATTGACTTTCTCTACCATTCTTCCTGAACTTTTATATAATAGACTTTCTCTACCATTCTTCCTGAACTTTTATATAACTAACTTTCCCTATCATTCTTCCTGAACTTTTATATAATTGACTTTCTCTACCATTCTTCCTGAACTTTTATATAACTGACTTTCTCTACCATTCTTCCTGAACTTTTATATAATTGACTTTCTCTACCATTCTTCCTGAACTTTTATATAATTGACTTTCCCTGTCATTCTTCCTGAACTTTTATATAATAGACTTTCTCTACCATTCTTCCTGAACTTTTATATAACTAACTTTCCCTATCATTCTTCCTGAACTTTTATATAACTGACTTTCCCTACCATCCTTCCTGAACTTTTATACAGCTGACTTTCTCTATCACCTTTTATGAACTTTTATATGACAGATAAAAGGGATGGCGACTGCAGTAAAACTGGTTTAAATAAATAAAGTAGACAGAGGTGTATGGTGCAATTTTACAAAGTGAGGAAGGGAATGAGTAAGGTGAGAAAAATAAAACGAATAGAAAGTATGAGAATGTATAAATGAAAAACATACAACATCCGATATTTCGGCGTGAGCCTTATTCGAGGATACATACACAACGAGACAAAAACACGAAGAACTTATCTGAATGTGTCTTTCTCCAAGTCGAAAACAGAAATGTGTGTAGTAGAAGGGAGAAGGAAAGACCACGCTGCCTCCAACAAAAGATGCCCGATAGAGCCAATCGTAAAGAAGAGGTGGAGAGAGAGGAGGAGAACAAGTGGGAGAAAAGGGTGGGGGGAAGGCAATAGAAACATGATAGCCGCTAGAGGTGTGGGGGGGGGAGGGGGGAAGGGGGGGGGGAAAGGAGACGCGGAGAGATAATGAATGAATGGCATTGGGGTCACATCAATGGCAGAGGAAGACCTTTACAACTTTATCAGTTTTGTTAAGGAGTACAATCCTGTCATTTCTGTCACCTCCCATATCTCTGCCACTTCCGCTAACTTTCTTGACATTGCCGTCACTATCGGCCCTTCCGGGCTTACTACTTCTATCCACTATAAACCTACAGACTCTCACAGCTACCTCCTATACTCTTCCTCCCATCCAAGATCGTGTAAGGGCTCTATTCCTTTTTCCCAGCTTCTTAGGTTGCGACGTTTGTGTAAGGAGGATTTGGATTTCCAGGATCAAGGCCATAAAATGCTAGATTTCTTCCGTCGACGCGGCTATCCAGAACACGTTCTCTCGTCATCTTGGAACCGCATTAGCCAATATCGCGGCAACAAACCCTCACCCCTAAACCGCACTGTAGCTCGGACAGAGTGAAACTAGTACTTACGTACCACCCTCATAGCTTGGCAGTTAAAAACATACTGTTTCGCCATCTCCACCTCCTCCAGACCGAGCCTGAGACACGTGAACTTTTTGAGGAACCCCCATTGGTGGCCTACCTACGGGACAAGAACCTCAGGGACCTTTTAATTCGTAGTCATCTTAAGACAGATGACACTTTTTATGGTACCAGACGTTTCGGACGCCATAGATGTAACACTTGTCCGTTTGTTGTCGAGGCTAGCCAAATCCTCTTCCCTAAGTCCATGTTATCAGTTCAGGAGGGTTTCACCTGTACTTCACATAATGTTATTTATGTTATCATGTGCAAACGTTGCGGTTTGAAGAACATAGGGGAGACTGGCTTACGGTTAGGAGATCGATTTCGCCAAAATCTCAATGATATTTCTAAGAGGGCCTGGACACTTGTGGCTAAACATTTTTGCCTTAGCAACCACAGGGGTAAACAGGACATTTCTGTTAGTGCGATCCGCTCTTGTTCTGCTGATGTACGATCTCGGAGGGTCCTAGAACAGCGCCTTATTTTCCAGACTGGCTGTCTCCACCCAGCTGGAATTAACAATATCTTCAGCTTTCTGTAACTTCTTTATTTTTCCACTGGCCCCTTTTTTTTAAACTCTGCTTTCTTTCTCTATGCTACCCCTCCCTACCACCACCCTATTTTCTTCTCTGCCAACATATTGGTGTCTTTAGGGTCTTGTCCTATTCACCAGTTTCACATTTTCTCCCTGCAGGTGTTTATGTTCTTCATTCATTATCTCTCCGCGTCCCCTTTTCCCTCCCCTCTCCCCCTCCCCGACACCTCTAGCGGCTATCATGTTTCTATTGCCTCCCCCCACCCCTTTCTCCCACTTGTTCTCCTCCTCTCTCTCCACCTCTTCTTTACAAATGGCTCTATCGGGCATATTTTGTTGGAGGCAGCGTGGTCTTTCCTTCTCCTTTCTACTACACACATTTCTGTTTTCGACTTGGAGGAAAACACATTCAGATAAGTTCTTCGTGTTTTTGTATCGTTGTGTATGTATCCTCGAATAAGGCTCACGCCGAAATATCGGATGTTGTATGTTTTTCATTTATACATTCTCATACTTTCTATTCGTTTTATTTTTCTCACCTTACTCACTCCCTTCCTCACTTTGTAAAACTGCACCATACATCTCTGTCTACCTTATGAACTTTTATATAGTTGACTTTCCCTACCATCCTTCCTGAACCGTCTCTCCGTGAAATTCAGACTCCCGGGAAAAACTATGTGTTCTGAGCTTCACTTGAACTCCGCGCGAGTTCACAAAACTTGACTAACACACTTTATGACCCTGAAATATTTAGTCTCTCATTACTAAAAAGAAATTCTACTTGAGCTTTTCTTAAGAAACCCGTGCAGGAAGAGACCAGTATGATTAAATAAAATAGTCACAAGAGAAAATTGCTCTTCATTGACCCCTGTTTCTTCGGAATTACGAGTATCTCCCTTTGCTCAGGCTAGCTTTCATTTATGCCCAATTCTGCTACAGAAACACGTTTTATTTAAAGAAAGTCTACAACAAATATCAAATCTATAATAACAAATATAGTTCAAGAGAATTAATTTAAAGAGAAAAAGAGAAAGGAAAGCCTGAATGAGCTAACTCATTTGATTTAATCCATTTGAAATTGAGAAATGGGAAGACGCTATACGATCAGATCTAATTTTGTTAAGATAATGGAGGAAGGATATTCTGCGACTGACATTAACAAAACTAACTCCAACAATTACCCAGCGACAGAACTGGAAGCTTTGAATTTCTAATTAACGGCCGGGAAATGTGGATCAAATATAACGTCAGTTAATATAGCACATATGAACCAGGCATTTATAATATGTTGCTGTATTTATCTTTGTATTTGTCTGCACGGCAGTAGATCCTTTTGGCTGTGCTAAGAATTCTACAAAACTGCTTGACGGTATTTCTACCGGTTCATGTAGATCATTTCTTTCACAACTGCTTCACATTCGAGCGTGGGATTCATCGAATCGATATCCACGCGCTTCTTGGACAGAAAACAGCAGGGTCTCTTCCTGCTGCTAGCGTCTTCACTAGATAAGGATTTTCGCAGGTACTGCAGAGTACATGCACCTGTGCTGAGATCATGCCTCCAAAAAAAAACAGAAGAATGGAGCAACTGTGAACATGTCCGCATTACAATATCATCATCATCATCATCATCATCATCATCATCATCATCATCATCATCATGTGCCGTGCAGACTTGTTGGCTATTATGCCTCACAATAGTATCCGATCCTTAATGCAGGCCATCAGCTCACTCGGTAACCTCCTCTCACACCATCTCGTCAGACTGTCCAGTATCATTTCTCTCAGTCTTCCACTGGCTCTTTTATTGCAGTGATACTGATCTTAAAACATTTATTGATTTTTTTCATTGAATCTATCAAGTATTTTGTCGCAAGCAAGTTTGTAAGAAATCAAAAAATAAAAAAAAGAACTTTTAAGTATACACATAATCATACACATACATAACTACCTGTCTCTCTATATATCTTGTGAATACAAGATCGTAAATGAAAAGCTAATGCAAATAAAGTGAAGATCTTACCTCTAAATTTGTCTCAACATTAAACAAAAGTTTTTTAAAAAGTCGTCTTTGGGAATAATTAGAACTTGGGGATTCCAAAATGTAAAAGCCGCGGAAACAACGCCGCACTGCATGCAGGAACCGCAGATGAAAAGATTTATGAATAGAACCAACCTGACAAACAGTAAAATAAAATATCTACATGCAAAATAAGATGCCAAGAAAAGCGGCAAACATCACTAGGAGGGATAAGATAAGACAACTGGTAGGAACCACACAACGCATACAATATACAGAGAAACAAAGAGGTTTGGCCATTTACTGAGAATGACCACTAAGCACGAATAAGCACGTACTTAGGGCATCAAGGTAAGGGGGCACCACAGAAATTTTCCTTAGTAAAATTTACCATGGTCCATATGGTGCAGCTGAACCAGGATCCACAAAAAGGGCCCCCACATTAAATTTTAAAATGTCATACAGATATGGGGCCGGCTAGCGTAGTGGTTAGAGCACTCGTCTAGCAACCAAATGGTCGAGGGTTAGAATCCCCAGCTGAGCGGGATTTATTTTCCGACCAATACGGCCCTGAGGTCGACCGAGCCTCGTAAAATGGGTACCAGAGAAAATCTGGGAAGTAAAGGCAGCGAGGAAAGGAACTGGTCACCCTACCTCATACGCTGATGACCCAGCATAACGCTTCACCCCCTACGGCATTTGAAATGCTATGGGACTATCTTTACTTTTTTTACATACAGATATATACAATAATAAGAGCACTCAGAGAGTGCAGACCTCCGCCAATGGTCACGAAAACGAAAGAAAAAAATATATCCCCCCTCCAGATAAATAAAAGCTGGGGAAACTTTGTATGCAGTCTGTGAAACTTGTATACGCTCAGAAGAGTAATCAGAAGAGTAGATATTTAGGAATACTAGACGCTGACAGTGAATACGAACAAAGAGGATTTGCTCAGATAACAATAGTACAGAGGAGACAGACACAATGAAAAGCGAGGACACAATAAAATCTCCGACGAAAGAGCAAAATAAATGACTTAGATAAACGATAATTGTATAGACGGAATTAACGCCACTGACATGTATGACATGTTTATGATGTTTGCTAATCTTAGGACGCTATTGCACACGGTTTTGAAATAAGGAAGTAGACCGACTCGAACACCTGACCAATTAAAAATATTTAGAAGCGTAGCCTATTGGACAAACTGACTTACAACATAAGTCAGGTGGGCAGTTTTACGAAAGTACCAGGAAGACTTATAACACCAGAGAGAAAACACGGAAGGGAAGAACAATCGAGAAGACACAGAAGTAGAAGAACAGGAGCGACAGAAAGAAGACGAAGGTAAACGACAGATAGAACAGAAAGACAATTAGAGCAATAGATATCAGTTTAGAACCAGAGTTAGTTTTATGACAGACAGAAATTGTCTCATGTTCGAAAAGTGTTTATTTTAGTACTGCGTGAGGAATGCAGAAGATCGGATACATTTGAAACCTGGCGTAGAGAGATTTACCCTAGGAACTAGTTGACCACGTGTTGCAGATCTGATACATAACAGAGTTTGGAATTGTTCTCGTATCACATGTAGAGTATTTTGAAGTTGAGAACATTGAGAAGTACAGCATCTAAAATAACGGTAGAGTTTGATTTTGTGAACAATGATCACGTGCTCCAAAGAATTTTATGTTCTATTGCATCTTATTCCAAGTGATGTTGTGTATAATAAATCTGAGACCTTTTTCATCAGAATTAAATGAATTCAGTGAACTTTTCATCGGACTTGGTCGAGCTAATGTTGTGTTTGTGAAACCTAATCTGGACCACAGGAACTCGTGATGTATCAAAGAACACGTATGCTATCAGTCATTAAAATATAATTTACAACTAAACATTGTTATAACGGTATCGTGACCAGGACATTGTTATATTGCCGTGTAATAATTCAAACAAAATATTCATTTTATTTCTGTATTTTACAGATCCCAAGAACCAACATGAAACGTGTTCAGTTAAGTGGTGCACAAAAGCGAAAACTATTAAAAAAAAGAAACAAGAGAAGACTTTGAATTTACAGTCCAAGACTGCAAAGTTGACTGTTTTCTTCACACAAGTTCCATAACATCTTATATCGATTCCAGGTCAAAGCCAGTCTGCGTCATCAGAAGTGGACACAAATACGGTAAATACCACTTGGATCACTTCAGAATCAAAATATGATGACATCCGAGGGTTAGAATCCCCAGCTGAGCGGGATTTATTTTCCGACCAATACGGCCCTGAGGTCGACCCAGCCTCGTAAAATGGGTACCAGAGAAAATCTGGGAAGTAAAGGCAGCGAGGAAAGGAACTGGTCACCCTACCTCATACGCTGATGACCCAGCATAATGAGGTCTCTAACGCTTCACCCCCTACGGCATTTGAAATGCTATGGGACTATCTTTACTTTTTTTACATACAGATATATACAATAATAAGAGCACCCAGAGAGTGCAGACCTCCGCCAATGGTCACGAAAACGAAAGAAAAAAATATATCCCCCCTCCAGATAAATAAAAGCTGGGGAAACTTTGTATGCAGTCTGTGAAATTTGTATACGCTCAGAAGAGTAATCAGAAGAGTAGATATTTAGGAATACTAGACGCTGACAGTGAATACGAACAAAGAGGATTTGCTCAGATAACAATAGTACAGAGGAGACAGACACAATGAAAAGCGAGGACACAATAAAATCTCCGACGAAAGAGCAAAATAAATGACTTAGATAAACGACAATTGTATAGACGGAATTAACGCCACTGACATGTATGACATGTTTATGATGTTTGCTAATCTTAGGACGCTATTGCACACGGTTTTGAAATAAGGAAGTGGACCGACTCGAACACCTGACCAATTAAAAATATTTAGAAGCGTAGCCTATTGGACAAACTGACTTACAACATAAGTCAGGTGGGCAGTTTTACGAAAGTACCAGAAAGACTTATAACACCAGAGAGAAAACACGGAAGGGAAGAACAATCGAGAAGACACAGAAGTAGAAGAACAGGAGCGACAGAAAGAAGACGAAGGTAAACGACAGATAGAACAGAAAGACAATTAGAGCAATAGATATCAGTTTAGAACCAGAGTTAGTTTTATGACAGACAGAAATTGTCTCATGTTCGAAAAGTGTTTATTTTAGTACTGTGTGAGGAATGCAGAAGATCGGATACATTTGAAACCTGGCGTAGAGAGATTTACCCTAGGAACTAGTTGACCACGTGTTGCAGATCTGATACATAACAGAGTTTGGAATTGTTCTCGTATCACATGTAGAGTATTTTGAAGTTGAGAACATTGAGAAGTACAGCATCTAAAATAACGGTAGAGTTTGATTTTGTGAACAATGATCACGTGCTCCAAAGAATTTTATGTTCTATTGCATCTTATTCCAAGTGATGTTGTGTATAATAAATCTGAGACCTTTTTCATCAGAATTAAATGAATTCAGTGAACTTTTCATCGGACTTGGTCGAGCTAATGTTGTGTTTGTGAAACCTAATCTGGACCACAGGAACTCGTGATGTATCAAAGAACACGTATGCTATCAGTCATTAAAATATAATTTACAACTAAACATTGTTATAACGGTATCGTGACCAGGACATTGTTATATTGCCGTGTAATAATTCAAACAAAATATTCATTTTATTTCTGTATTTTACAGATCCCAAGAACCAACATGAAACGTGTTCAGTTAAGTGGTGCACAAAAGCGAAAACTATTAAAAAAAAAGAAACAAGAGAAGACTTTGAATTTACAGTCCAAGACTGCAAAGTTGACTGTTTTCTTCACACAAGTTCCATAACATCTTATATCGATTCCAGGTCAAAGCCAGTCTGCGTCATCAGAAGTGGACACAAATACGGTAAATACCACTTGGATCACTTCAGAATCAAAATATGATGACATCCGAACTATCGAGGTGTCGCAAGCTTTGCCTGTAAATTCTCTTGATACCTCTACTGCAAATGTTGACTCAAGTTACTTTTCAATACATTCGCGGCTCGAAATAATTGCTGAAAATGAAAGTTTAGTGGACTATGGTGATGGTGGTGAAATTATTCTGTCTACAAAAGATGAAGTACATCACAATGTAGCAAAGGATCCAGGGTTGTGGCTTGATTTCTCAGCTGATGGATTATGCTTATGGATCAGCTTATTGGATTGCTTGTGGACCCAGTGACTGTCAACACCACAGTTGGCCATTTGACAAGTCTTATCGGCATTTCAATAGTGGCAAACCAGTGAGGTATTGTTCGCAGAAACTTTTTGTTGGGACAAACTCCAATGGTGAGAAATACAAGAGAGAGTGGTTACTGTATTCACCATCAACAGGATCAGTTTATTGTTTTGTTTGTAAACTGTTTGCTACTAAACATTTCTCGAATTTTTTTATATAAGAGGAGGGTTTAGTGACCGGCGAAATATTATTGTAATTGATAATCATGAAAAAAGAACTACTCACCGAGACTGTGCTAACTCGCAGACAAGGTGCGGGGTTGGGGCAACAAACAAATTCAGGAAGAGTGTGAATACTGGGAACATGTCTTTAGGCGTGTCGTAGCTGTTATTCGTACGTTAGCTGAACATGTCTTGAGGCGTGTCATAGCTGTTATTCGTACGTTAGCTGAACATGTCTTGAGGCGTGTCATAGTTGTTATTCGTACCGTTAGCTGAACATGTCTTGAGGCGTGTCATAGTTGTTATTCGTACGTTAGCTGAACATGTCTTGAGGCGTGTCATAGCTGTTATTCGTACGTTAGCTGAACGTGGCTTGGCTTTTCGAGGAACAGAAGAAAGGTCTGGATCATTGAAAAATGGGAATTTCTGTGGGGTGATTCTGCTCAAAAGCCAATTCGATCCATTTTTAGTAGGCCACATTTCCAAATATGGAAATTCTGGCAAAGGAAATCCTTCTTACCTGTCCAAAACCACCTGTGAGGAACTCATTCAACTAATGGCACAAAAGGTCCATGTGCTCATTGTTGATGAAGTAAAATCTTCTAGTTATGTTAGTTTGTCAGTTGATTCAACACCAGATTATCACATATCGATCAGTTAAGTGTTGTACTTAGGTACTTAAAAGATGGACAGCCTATTGAACGCGTTTTAACCTTTCTGGAAATGAAAAGCCATACCGATGAGGAGATGGCAAATCAGGTGTTGCAGTAATTATGTGAAAAGTGTAGGCTAAACTTTTCAAAATGTAGGAGTCAGTCTTATGACAACGCTGCTAACAAGTCTGGGCGTTATAAGGGGTTGCAGCACACAATTTTAGAAACAAACAAGTTTGCTATATATGTGCCCTGTGCAGCTCATTCACTACATCTGGTAGGCCGAAGTGCTGTTGACTGCTGTCAAGAGGCAGTTAATTTCTTCTACACTGCAGTTACTCTGTACCTTTTTTTCAGCCTCAAGCAGCCGGTGGAAAATTCTTAAAGGCTGTATTGCAAATGAAAATCTTTTAAAATCCCTCTTTGATACCAGATGGGAAGCACATGCTATGGCAACAGCAGCAATTTTGAAATCTTTCCTTAAAATTTTAGAACCATTAGAATCTATAGCCGAAGATCAGTCACAAAAGAGATACGCTAGAAGACAAGCAAATAATATTACAGATAAGATGCAAGAGCTAGATTTCGTTTTTATGTTGAGGTTTTGGAATGAGATTTTGCAGAATTTTCAAATTCTACAAAATGAGGATGTGAACTTGAAAACATATGCAGATCTGTATGTATCATTAACTGACCAACTGTGCACTTCACGAGATGAATTTGAATGGCATGAAGTAGCTACAAAGGAAAT
Organism: Achatina immaculata; assembly: GCA_009760885.1. Lineage (NCBI taxonomy): Eukaryota > Metazoa > Mollusca > Gastropoda > Stylommatophora > Achatinidae > Lissachatina > Lissachatina immaculata. The sequence continues at coordinate 74,857,301 of CM019713.1, read as the reverse complement.
GCTACCAGATGTTGATTACAAGGCACCTATAGCTCTCTCAAACGTATCAGAAAGAAGGTAGCCAATGACGGAGATGCACCAGGAGTATATCTGAATGCCAGAGATAAATTTCGTATCACTACTTTTTACACAGTTGTTGACAAACTTGAAACTTAGATGAAGAAAAAAGAGGAGAGATATACAAAGAAATTGCAGAGAGATTTTCTTTTCTAAGTGGTGTGGTATATAATGTCACTTCATCATATACTAACATTAAGAGGTGTTCTCAGTGCTGTCAAAAGCTGATTGATGCTTACCCAGAGGACTTCAACAGTGATTTCTCAGCTGAGCTTCAGCTCATTCATATGTGTGCCATAATTTCAGTGCAACAAAAAATGTAAAAACAAGATTCAGTCATGCTGAACTTTATAAAATAATTGTAGAAGACAGTATTTAGTGCGCCTTTCCAAATGTAGACATTGGCTTTCGAATATTTTTAACATTAATGGTCACAAAGTGCTCAGCTGAGCGTTCATTTTCTTAGTTGAAGTATATTAAAAATCCTATCAGAACAACTATGCAACAAAGCAGGCTGGATGCCTTATCTCTATTAAGTATAGAAGCAGATGTATTACATAAGATTAGTTTTGAGGATCTGATCAAAGACTTTGCAATTAAAAACAGTAGAAGAAAACATTTCCAATACAAATTAAGTGAAAGTATGCAAAAATAAACATTATTTTCCACATTACTGTAAGTTTTGTTTAATTTCAATAAATAAAATTTTATTTTATTGTTTATTATTGTTTATATTTTGAATTACATATATATGGGGCACCAAAATCTTTTTAATGCTTACTGCATCTAAGGGTCTTAATCCGGCCATGATGACCACATATACAGGTAAGTACCAGCACAGTAGAGGCAGTCGAAAGAAAGATAAATAAATCCGTAAGAAAGTGGCTGGGCGTACCACCAGGATTAACTAATATAGCGCTGTACTGCAAGAAGAACAAACTGCAGCTACCATTTAAATCTGTGGTCGAAGAATACAAGGTAGGAAAGACAACGATGCTACAAGAGTCTACACATCTGGTAGTACGAGAAGTGCCGCCAACACTTAAAACTGGACGAAAATGGAAAGTGAGGAAGTGACCACAGCCAGGGAAACACACTGAAAGAAGTAATAGGATACACCCAGACCAACAAAAGGGGATTTGGTCATTGTGAAATCAAATGGTGGTCAAAGGCCTCCTATAAGGAAAGAAGGGATATGATCATCAGCGAAGTAAGGAATTCAGAGGATGATAAGCGGGTCCAGAAGGCAGTCCAACAGGTACAGCAAGGTCAATGGACAACATGGGAGGAAGTCCTGCAGAGATCACTAACATGGAATGACATCTGGAAAATGGCACCCTTGAGGCTCAGCTTCATCATCAGAGCTACTTATGACCTTTTGCCTACAGGCTCCACCCTATACAAATGTGGTGTGTCAGAAGACGCAAAGTACCCTCTCTGCATCGAAAGGCAAACATTGGAACATGTGCTGTCAGCACACAGAGTATCATTAGCCCATGGACGCTACACCTGGCGGCACACCAGAGTACTGCAGGAACTAGTAGCCATTGTAGAAGGACGCTACACCTGGCGGCACACCAGAGTACTGCAGGAACTAGTAGCCATTGTAGACAGGGCACAAGATAAAGTAAATAACAGCACACGAGCTGAGGTCCCACCTAAATACTTCATAGGCGCTGGTACGACATCGAATATTGAAATCAGGGACATTCCTTACCATCACTGCTAGATGGTGGAAATGACTGGGATGTGATAGCGGACCTACCACACAGAAGAGAATACCCGACTGCCATCACGAACACAGGAATGCGACCTGATATTGTAGTGTACTCCTTAGAAAAACAGGAACTAATAATAATCGAGCTTACGGTTCCGTACGAAACTAGAATAGAGGAGCAGGATTTATTCAAATATGAGAAGTACAATGATCTGGCCAAGCACTGAGGCAGGGGGCAGGAATCAGGGCAAAAGTGATAGCTGTAGAAGTGGGAGCGAGAGGATTCGTAGCAACATCAGCATACGACCTATGTAAGCACCTGGGCATAAAGGGACACGCAAGAGCAATGGCATAAAAAAATCCTTTCAGAAACAGCAGAAAAGGCCTCATGCTGGCTATGGAGTATGCGAAACAAGCATTGAGAACATAAATAATTTCATTTGTCACAGCTAATACCAGTCCTCCGTAGCTAAATCGCTAAAGACGCACTTTAAAAGTGTAGTGCCAACTGGAGATCATGGGTTCAATCCCGGGACGAAAAAAAAAAAAAGAAGCAACAGTTCACAAGACCTCTGGGAGTCATGACCCGGAGGGGCTCACCCCCCTTAGAGTGTCAGGTTTAATAAGGCCGAAACACTTGTCTGAAAAAAGGGGTGGGGAGGTACTTCCTCTGATGATCTGAAGGAGTTGTCGCTCTCTAAAGTAGAGAGTTTCCTGCATACAGCCATCCGGGAGGGCCTTCAGCCACAGAACTACAGGACACAGAACTACAGGACAAAGATCAAGAGGAAAACCACGGAAAAGATGGATAGATGGAATTATAGAAACACTCACGAATTACAGCATGACCATCACCGAGGTTACTCATATGGCTCAAGAACGCCAACAGCATCTCCCCTCGACGTCTCACTTACAAGAGGAAGAATAAAGTAAAGTAATCAACGTGACCCTGCAGTAAATCAGAAAGGGCAGTCTCTTATATCCAACAATGATCCTCCTACACGAAAATGTGAAAAAAATTGTAACCGCTTTCGGCCGACGCACCCAGCGAAATAAAAGCTATTTGAAAATATCAGCCTTCCAGAAATAACAGGCCACAATCTGCAGCGGAGAAACAAGGAATAAAAAATAGAAAGTTCCTAAAAATTATTAAAACAAAAACAACTTTTTTTCCTTTTCGAACAGATTAGCCATGTTTAGCATTCCGTAGCCAGTCTGAGAGACAACGGTTTAAAATAAGTAGAAATGAGAAAACATAACTTTACTCCTCTGAGACTTTTTTTTAAAGTTCCAGAGACTTGCCATAGAAGCACATGTGCCGAGAGAATATTTCTACTTGCACATTTTTTCTTTTTTTTTTTTGAGTTCACAAAAAAAGTAGATTTCGCAATAAATCATGTAGATGTCGCAATAAATCATGTAGATGTCGCAATAAATCATGTAGATGTCGCAATAAATCATCCTGTTGGGATTCCCCTCGTTTTAATTGACTCAGAGTGAGATTATCTATGTGGGATAAGTGTAGCAAATTTTAAACACGAGGGAATGATGCTCTTCCAAATAGTGAATGGCTTCCTAATCAGTGAAATTATTTCCGGCGTTGGTGCACTATGGTCGACCTTCCACCCTAATCTGTGATTTTGTAAAACTCGTTTGGTGCAAGTTTACATGTTATCAATATCTGGAGAAATATTTCCTCAAAATGGTTTATAGACCAACATTTCCCTTGGCATGTACTACAGTGCTAGAGGCCAATCTGCCTCCTCCAGTGGATCACCAACTCAGGTCTTCCCACCCCCCCCCCTCCTTTTTTCGTTGGCCTAATGTATGGTAAACCATTTAATCATTCAAAATCCCAAAATGAACTAATGTTTTGTTTTGAGTTGCATGCAGTAGCTCAAGGTCCGATCAAGGAACAAAACAGTGGGCATGATCACATGCACACTCGTGACGTGACGTCAAGGAACACCTGTATGCTGCGCTATAGCCTAGAACTGGTGACACAAATAACGCAAGAACAAGACACATTTTAGTCAGTACTTGGTAATGTGTGGAGTGAAATGATTCGAATTTTGATTGGAATTTCTTCAGAATACTAGCAGAATATAACTAACAATCACAATAATTTACGAGAATTTACAGCACATCCATAAGCACTACGAAGACACTACGCCAGCCCGGCCATGCCCCGATACGATCTGATGCGAGAAAAAAATGACATCACACCTAACCCCCTATACCTCTACCAAGTCACGTGGACGATTACGATTCGGTCAAGGTCGAATACCCGTCGACCCAAGCGTACATCGTTCACAATGTGTTGGGTCTAATTATGTGAAGCGAAGAACTGGTGGTGCTCTTTATAGCCGACGTTCTGGTAATGTTCTTGCTTCGGACAGAGAGTGGATCATTTCGCTGGCTTAACGGAATATTCTGGAATGGACATAAGACATGAGCATCTCGACTGATCCACTTTATGTACCAAGGGAGCTTTATCTGAACAGCCAGGCTGAATAAGCAAATATGTCTCTTATCAGGATCACCAGAGGAGCAGTGGGATAGGGTCCAGTGCATCTATCTATCTATCTATCTATCTATCTATCTATCTATCTATCTATCTATCTATCTATCTATCTATCTATCTATCTATCTATCTATCTATCTATCTATCTATCTATACTAAACGATAAAGAACAAAGAAACATAATGAACGTTTCAGCTAAAGAAAAAGTCTTTTCTCTCTCGCTCTTTATGATATTTTCCCGTCGTTTCTGAGATGTTTGTGTCAGCTTATGCAGAGCTAGAGTCTATAAACCAGATCTCAGAATCAGACATCATATTTCGCCCAGTAGTCTCTAGTAATTTCTATCTTAAATCTCATTTTATCTTGTTTTATATTTCTCTTGCTATTTCGTTTTTTAAATGGTAGAATCAAGTGGATCTTAATCTTTCATCTCCTTCTATAGGGCAACATTTAGTAATATATGATGATTTAATCCTGTGATTAACAACCAGTGTCAGCAGGTGTTCGGTGGAGTTTTCTTATATATATAAATATTTGTATCTTATATCCTTCCCGTGCCATTAAACGTCACATAGGGCTCGCATGGTAGTTCGCCAATTTTTCCTGTTTTCGGCGAGCTTTATGCCTATTAATTTGGCCTCTCTTAACAATGTTCTCTTTAGAGTTTCACGTGGTCTGCCTCTTTTTCTTCGGCCTGTTGTGCTCCACTTGATAGCTTTGTTTGGGATTCTCTGATCGTTTCTCCTCATCACGTGACCAACATATGTCCATCTCCTTTTCCTGATCACCCGTGAGACTGGTTCTTGTTCAGTCATCTGTCTTATCTCTGCATTGTTCTTGAATTCGTTCCACTTGATGCCGAATATTTTCCTTAGGTATTTGTTTTCAAAAGAGTCTAATTTCTTGTCTATTTCTTTAGTTGTTTTCCAGCTTTCACATACATAAATGAGGGCGGATATTACTTTTGAATTGAATAGTCTTAACTTGGTTTTTGTGCTTATAACTTTTGAATGCCATATGTTCTCAAGATTCTTGAAAGATCGATGCTGCTTGTGCAATTCTAATTCTAACTTCCTTTCTGGTGGTGGAGTTTTAGGAAGAGTTTTAAAAAAAATAAAAAGGGAGCTATTTTCACTCAGTTTTAAATGATGAATCGAGCACGTGCTGTGCTGTGACAAGGTTTCGTGCTCAGTTCTAAGTGTCGTGAGGTGAAAAAGTCTGGCAATCACTGAGCTAATCCAGACCCACGTTTTTCACGTCGTTTATGCAGCGATATTTATCAGTCAAGGGCGGCTTAATCCTTAACCTAACACTAGACCAAGAGGCCATAAAGTATACAAACTATCATAAAGAAACGCTGCAAGCGACGTCGCAGAAAGATAACTCTTCCATTGCTGTGTACATGGGAGATAATAATCCTGAAAACTTATCACATGTTTATGATCACAAACTTCAACCGAAAGAAAAATCTTCCTTCCGTAACAGGACAATCACAAAGATTTCACCTAACGCTACGTTTTTTTCTCTCTTCCTATCATCATCATCATCATCATTCACTCCCTTGAGAGCATAGGGCACTGATAAAGTCTCCCCAGTCATCTCTGTTTTTGGAATTATTCTCTGCTTCCTTCCAAGTGTATCCCTTGTCTCTGAGCGTTGTCATCATTTCTCTTCTCCAAATAAATCTAGGTCTTCCTCGTTTTCTATTTACTTGAGGATTCCATGTCAGAGCCCGTCTTGCTATGCTGGGTCGGGTTTCCTCAGTGTGTGGCCAATCCACCTCCACTTCCTAGACATGATTTGTAGTTTTTTATATTATACAGATCTACTCATTTCTCTCGCTATCATGGCAGGCAAACATTGTTCTAACATTCCAACATGCAATGGTAAAAGGTTTCCTGATACTCATTTGATACATCGGTTCTGCAGCTTCCTTTCGGCTTTGACTGCACAACGTCATGCGCTCTGTTATCAGAGTCTCTTCCTTTTCCAAGACAAAGTTTCCTGGTTTTCCTCTCCGTGTTTCTATAACGCTCCAGTTTTTTTTTTCTTTACAGGGAACAGGTCATTGGCCTATCCTTTAACCTCCTTAGTCGCCTCTTACGACATACGTGGAAGGTGGCTGTGTGTAATAGCATACGGAACGTTAGACAATTCATCAATGAATTGGAAAGTTGGGATAAAAAGGGATATGTCCCATAAAAAGGGATATGTCCCATAATAAATAGAAGGTTTGAGCTTAGAAGCATTCCCTTTAGATGCATTTTTCACGTGGGATTCATGGTTCACGTGGGAATGGCAGAGAAAGTAAAGTTGTGAGACAGAAATAAGATGATTTCGAAACAGTTGAAGTTTTAGTTCGGACAGAGTGGGCCAGGTTAACTTGTCTGTGGCAAAATGTAGTTTTTTGCGTACTGTGTTAGATTAGCAGAGGTTCAGAAATGTAGTCAGTTCTGATGGCAACGAACGTCTACGGACGGCTGTAGCTGCCTGGAATTTACTCTATATGGAGTCTTGACTTGGAAATTCGTCTTGTCGTGAGTCTTGGATTTGTATTATGCCACAGTTGTGCACGTCAACATTGTTCATCGTCATCGTCACCCTGTGCATCAATAGGGTCTTTTAAAATGTAATACTGTTGCTACTGTGGTGCTATTGTGTCACTGAAGACAATGATCGTTTCTGGGAAGAAAGCAGACATTGAAAGAGAGCAAACTCGACTGTAAGTGAAAGTAGAATAGTATTAAACTAGTAACAGAAGAGAAGTATATATAACTTGTGAAAAAACAGAAGTATTCAACTGTGAATATTAACATTCAGAAACTGTATGAAAAAAGGAAACCGCAAATAGTAAGTACAATAACTTCTAGTACAGTTAGTATAGCAGTGAATATTTGTAGAGCAGTGAATATTTGGAAGAGTACTAAATATTACATCAGGCGAACACAGTTTCACATCAGATACACAAATACAGTACAAGTGTTGCAGTGGTGATGCAAGCAGTACAGAATCCATAAAGGAAGAACAGTACGCATAATATGATTGGCAGCATTCTAGTTTAAGTGGTCCTATTCTTTTCTCCCCAGATCTGGGGCCCGGTAATCACACGAGGGCTCTTGTCAGATTAGTTAATAAATATTAATTCCATGAGCTGTGGTTACGTACTTTGTGTCCACCAAGATTTATTTATTAACTCTGCCATGGGCTAGGTTAGAATATAAAGGTTTACAGCAGGTAGTACAGAGTGATGAAAAGCAATGAGAGGTTTACATCTGCAAAGAAAGTCCAAGACGAGAATAAACGAGCGAACTTTATTTTCAAAGTGTTAGAAATTGTGTGCAGTATGTCCGTCTGACATTCTGTCCTTCGTTATAAAATATAAAACTTTTGATTCAACTTTCAGGCATTCAGTTTAATGCAGTCAGTAATAAGTACATAAATAGGCAAGGGAGCCTATCACTTTTATTGGTTCCGTCAATAATGCTGTGTGTACAATGATATGAAGACAAAGAGAATACTTGATTCTCGAGTTATTCAATTATTTATTTAGCCAATTGTTTAAACAGACCAGACACTGGTTGTTTCAAGCGATACTCTTTTATTTATTAACAAGATATGTAGATACGGAACACAGACGTTCACAAGGGACAGTACTGGCTGGGGATGATAAATATTTTCTAGCTAACTTAGCCAGAACTGGGTATTTGTCCCCCTGTAGCTTCTTACCAGTGTAATGGATTCAAGTCAGTGTTGATTTGTTTCTCAGGTCTAATAGCTCAACTTGTTTTCGTGGGGGAAGAGCGAGGCATGGAGGTGATGTTTCTGCGGTACACCAAGTTGGTCAGAATTTTCCAGAACTAGCAGTTTTTTGGTCAAAACTTGCTTCTTCTGTCATTTCGCAAGCGATTAAGATAACCGAAACATGGGTCTAGTGCAGTCACAAGTCTCAGTCATGAGAGGTTGAAGTTCATTTTGCGTCTGCTAAAGGAGTTTCTGCTTTATAACAGAGACAGATAAATAAATAAATGAATGCTGTAATCTTCTAGTTGACTTAGATTATATTGCTTCTGCTTGTAACTTTTGAATTCCATATGTTCTCAAGATTCTTGAAGACTGATGCTGCTTTTGCAATTCTGATCCTAACTTCCTTTCTAGTGTCACCATCCTGGTCTATGTAGCTGCCAAGGTATGCAAATTGATTGACTTCTTCAATATCTGTCCCTTCTATGTGTATTTTTCCATTTTGATTGATGGGAATTTTCATTATTTTTGTTTTGTCCTTGTTAATTTCAAGTCCTATTTTGCTAGCCAGTGAAGATAGGCTATCTGTTTTTTCTTGCATGGAATTCACATTATTACTGATAAGAGTTATGTCATCAGCAAAATCAAGATCTTCTAGTTGGGTCCCATGTACCCAGTCAATACCTGTGTTACCTGTGCAGCATTTTTTCATTATGAAGTCTATTGTAATCCCAAAAAGTAAAGGAGACAGTATACATCCTTGTTTCACGCCTGTTTCAATCTGGAACCATTCACTCATCCCTTCTTCTGTCTTGACTGCACAACCATATCCATTGTATAAGTCCTTAATGATGTTGACAATTTTAGATGGTATTCCATATAGACATAAAATTCTCCATAATGAATCTCTGTGTATGCTATCAAATGCCTTCTTAAAATCTATGAAATTCAGTATTGATGGTTTCTGCTTTTCAATATGTTCTTCAAGTATTATTCTGAGAGTAAAGATCTGGTCGAGACAGCTTCTCCCTTTTCGAAATCCTGCTTGTTCTTTTCTCATTGCAGTATCCACTATATCTTTGAGTCTATTCAAAATGACCTTGCAAAATACTTTTGACACAACTGATATTAAGGTTACTCCTTTCCAGTTGTTACAGTCACTAAGGTTGCCCTTTTTTGGTATTTTCACAATGATTCCCTTCTTCCAATTAGAAGGGACCTTTTCTTCTTTCCAAATCTTGTTAAACATTCTCTGTAGTTGTCTCATGTTGTCACTATTGATAGCTTTTAGCATCTCGGCTGTTATTTCATCTTCACCTGCAGCTTTGTTGTTAGCCATTAAATTCACTGCTGTTTCAATTTCATGCAATTCAATTTCATCTAGATTGACATTTAGTTGTGGGGCTGGTAAGTCAGTTTCAAGGTTTAACAATTCTTTTGGGTGTGGTCGATTGAGTATTTCTTGGAAGTGTTCAGCCCATCTTTGCTTTTGGTCTTTATTTGATGTTAATAGTGTTCCAGTTTTGCTAAGGATTGGTCTTTCTTTAGATGTAATAGTACCTGTTAGCCTCTTTTGTATGTTATATAAAGTTTTGCTGTCTCCTGTTTTTGCTGCTTTTTCTGCCTCTTTCGCCATATTGTCTATGTATTCTCTTTTATCCCTTCTAGCTGAACTTTTTACTTTCTTGTCTATGTCTTTGTATTTTGCTTTTGCCAAATCTCTTTCATGATCTGCTTTTGCATTCAACATGTTTAATTTGACTGCTCGTCTTTCATGTATATACTTCCATGTTTTATCTGATATCCATGCTTTTCTATTTGGTTTTTCCAATCCAGCGCTTACTTTTGCTGCTGTGATTATGGCTGTGCTGTAAGAATTCCATAACTCATCTATACCTATCTCCTCAACTTCACTGGGTGTTTTGGAATGATTGGCAAGTTCCTGATTGAAATTAATGTTAGTATTTTCTTCTTGTAGGCTGTGGATGTTTATCTTTCTGTGTACTGATTTCTTGTGTTGACTTTTCAATTTTAGTTTTATTTTCCCTATGCACAGGTTGTGATCACTGTTGACATCTGCACCCCTATAAGCCCTTACATCCATGAGAGATGTTCTGTATTGCTTTCTAATACAAAAATGGTCTATCTGGTTTCTAGTTCTATCATCTGGAGATATCCATGTTGTTTTATGTATCTCTTTGTGTGGGAATATTGTGCCTCCAATGACCATGCCCTCTGTTAAACATATTTCAATTAATCTTTCTCCATTCTGATTAACCATGTCAATTCCTTCTTTCCCCATCACTTTTTCAGATTAGTTAATAAATATTAATTCCATGAGCTGTGGTTACGTACTTTGTGTCCACCAAGATTTATTTATTAACTCTGCCATGGGGTAGGTTATAACATAAAGGTTTACAGAAGGTAGTACAGAGTGATGAAAAGCAATGAGAGGTTGAAGTTCATTTTGCGTCTGCTAAAGGAGTTTCTGCTTTATAACAGAGACAGATAAATAAATAAATGAATGCTGTAATCTTCTAGTTGACTTAGATTATATTGCTTCTGCTTGTATGCTGCTGGTTGTCTATTGTGCTGACTACGATTACTGATGTACAGACAGAAGATGACGAAACACTCCTTGCAATGATATACTCTTTACAGGACCCCCAGGACGATCACATACCGGCACATTGGATATACATATCAAGACTTCATTACTTTGGCACTCCCATCCGATATAATGCGTGAACGTGATGATGATGGTGATGGCTGACGATGAAAATATATAGAAACGATTTCTCCGAAGCATACATATTCCAACACAAATAATTCCGGGCCGCTACCTAGCCAAGTTACTAAGATAGCACCATAAGAATTCAAGCTGGCTAACAACTCACACACTAAACACGACTACATTTCTCAACACAGACCGGGGTACACTATCTTCTCACTTCACAGTCAAAAACCTTTCTCCTTTCTCTGAGCTGAAACCTTCATCTCAGACCAAGAATACAAAACTTACTTTCCACGTGCAACGAATGACTTGAAAATCACGAACTCTGACAGAGAAAAAAAAGCATGGGCCTAAACTCTTGACACAATAATTGAAAGTTATCTCAAGGGTTAGATACCCTTGACCAAATACTTTCACACTGTTGAGATGGTTCAAAAATGCGTCTTTGAAACAGGAGATGCTTCTGGCGGTGACGTTCGTCAGATACTGCCATTCCGACTTCAAGATGGCAGAGCTTTGGAAGAATCGTTAAGCAGGAAACATAACTATACCCACATTAGTTCTGTAACTTTCTGCAGAGATCAAGACCATGACAGAAAATGAGAAAAGATCCAGCGAATCACACCCTGATGACCCACTGCTGCTATTAATAGACTTGGCATTCATTTGGCGCTTCTTCATGGATTTACCGAGCAAATGTAATCACATTAACCAGACTTAAATAATGCATCATCAGGTGTTGCGTTAAAAACATTAATCGTAGAAATTTTTAACGCGTTAATCTCAAGCATTAACAGGGATTAAACAGCAGCATATATATAAAATTTATATATCCATATATTTTATATATATATATAATCCTTGGGGAGTTGGGGAAGGAAAGGCAGCCAGCCGTGATACTGACCAAGTCACCCTCTAGTGTGCTGACAGGTCAAGGAAAATATGGGCACTAACACCATATCCCTTTGTGCCTCTATGGCATGACAGGGTTACCTTTACTTACTACTTATATAATCCATCCATCCACCCATCCATCCATTTATCCATCCATCCATCCACCCACCCACCCATCCATCCATCCATTCATCCATCCATCCATCCATCTGTTCATCCATCCATCCATCCATCCATCCATCCGTTTGTCTGTTTGTCTGTCTGCCTGTGTGTTTGTTTACATATCTGTGTGTTTGTTAAGATACTAAAAAAGATACATAACATATAGTCAGATGTGCAGAATGTGGCGCAGACATACAGACATATTTTGTCTGTATATAGATAGACATACGACAAACAGACACAAATACAGATAGATAGATAGATAGATAGATAGATAGATAGATAGATAGATAGATAGTGCGAACGAAGAAGAAGAAGAAGAAGATGTAAGTCTACCCCGTGCCAATCCTAAGTATTGTCAAGTGTCGACAAGTGGCGTCTGATATAATGTATCCACGTTGGTCATTTATGAAGTCTTGTGGATGTGGTAAATGTGATAAGTGTTGGAGTTCTTCTTTGAATGTCTTCTGTGAAATGTATCGTGAACTGCAACCATCACGGCTAAACATGTAAGAGTTAGATTAATAAGTCGTGATATGTTATATGCATTTGTAAGAATTACTAATACGTCGATGGTTAATGACGAACTAAAATATATACATCTAGATGTTATTTTGTGGAGCTTCGTGATAAATATGTGACATGGAACGTGTAACAGGGCTTACGATAGTTTGAAATGTTTGTGGTTAAATGTTCACTGCGAACACCTGGCCATGTCCTACTTAATCATATTTAAAATATCAATCTGCGTTCATTGCCATGATCTCGATCATTCACTTTTGTAAAATGTTTGATATCGTTGTATGTGCTGTTTAAATCTTGGCGCCTTGAACTGTGTAATGAATACACCGCAAGAACCACAGGTTCTTATGTTTTTTTTTTCTAGATTATGAATAATATATGTGTTGATATTTATTGTCCACATCGAGCTTGGATTACAGCTCGTTATTTCTGAGTTTTGAGTTAAGTACATTATTGTCGTGATTTATGTGTCTTAAATGTTACATTTCTTGTATGTTTATGTTGAAATTTATGTTTCCCCTGTTGAGTGCTGTCTTGTGTATTGCAATAAACTGGATTACATATATGTAAAAGAAGAAAGTGTAGTTTGGTTGTCAGTGTAAATATGATGTATTTATTACCACATCATATTTTTCATATTACCACATCATATTATTCCACTCTGTGGAAAAAATTTAAATTAGAATAAAGCTAAAGAAAGCATGCAGAAAAGTAAGAAACATCAAAATGATTACAGAACTCCTTAAAAATGACCAAGAACTGCGAGAACAATATAAAGTTATTATAACAAATAGATACAATGCAATAGCAAAGATAAATAGTATAGATGAACAATGGGAAATGTTAAGAGATTCTATCCACCAAACTGTTAAGGAGATAATACGACCAAAAAAAAAAAAAACAGAAGGCACTAAAAATAAATGGATGACAGACGACATCTTAGGACAGGTGAACAAGAGGAGGAGGAGTAAAAATAACTAAGAAAAATATAGCAAGATAAATAAAGAAATAAGACACAAATGTAGAGAAGCAAAGGAAGTGTGGTTAAATGAACAGTGCAGACAGATAGAGGACTGTCATAATAAAGACAGCAAAAATATGCACAAACGAGTTAGTGAACTCACAGGCAGGAAAACAAAATATACCACAGGATGCCTGAAATAAAAAAAGGTAAAATGTTAATGGGAAAAGAAGACATTGTGGACAGAGTACATCGGTGAACTATGGAGGAGAAAGACCAGAATTAACACCAGATACTGAAAACTGTGATGGACCGCCAATACTTGAAGATGAAATCATAGATGCCATCAAACACATGAAGAAATGAAAAACAACTGGGTCTGATAATATAACAATAGAAGAAATAGAGGCACTAGAGGAGACAGGAATAAAAATAATAACCAAATTACTGAATATCATTTACAACAGTGGTTATATGCTTAAATCCACGTTTATAGCACCAACAAAGAAACCAGGTGCAGAGGAATGTGATGACCACAGGACTATCAGCCTCTCATGTCACATAACGAAGCTACTTCTGAGAATCATTATGAGAAGAACAAGGAAAAAGATAAAAATGGAAATAGCAGATGAACAGTTTGGATTTGTTGAAGGAAAGGGAACACACAATGCCATTTATGCTTTACGAACACTAACAGAAAGAGCTTTAGAAGTACAGAAAGATCTCTACTTATGCTTCATTGATTACACCAAGGCATTCGACAAGGTAAACCATAATGAAATTATTAAAATGCTTGAAGACATCAATATAGATGGCAAAGACCTGAGAATTGTAAAACATCTATACTGGCAGCAAGAAGCAGCAGTTCGAGTTGAAAATAGAATTGGAAAATATCAACCTATAAAACAAGGGGTGAGACAAGTATGTATACTATCTCCAGACATTTTTTCTCTGTACAGCGAGAATATTCTAAGAACGATCATCACAGAACCAGGCATAAAAATTTATGGATACAATATTAACAACCTTCGGTATGCTGACGACACAGTACTGATAGCTGAGAACCAACAAGACCTGCAAAATCTCTTGGATAAAGTGGCCAAAGAAAGTGAACAGAAAGGCCTTACTTTGAACATAAAAAAGAAAGAGACTATGGTTATATTTAAGAAATAGAATCCACCAACATGCAGTATAAAAGTAAACGGAACCAATATTCTAAAGCAGGTGCAGAAATTCAAATACCTTGGAACAGTAATAACTTCAGATGGGAAATGCAGAACAGAAATTAGGAACAGAATAGGCCAAGCAAAGACTGCATTTCAGAGAATGAGAAACATATTAGCCAACACATCTTTATCAATGAATGTTAGAAAACGAGTCCTAAAATGCTATATTGAACCTATCTTGTTATATGGAAGTGAATCATGGACAATAGGCAAGTCTGCACAAAAATCATTGGAAGCAGCAGAAATGTGGTTTATTAGAAGAATGTTGTGAATCCCCTGGACAGCAAAAATAACTAATGAAGAATGTATGAGAAGAGCTGGAGAGACAAAAAAAAACTTGTCAAAAAGATGAGAGAGAGACAATGTACTTTCATAGGACATGCAGTGAGAAGAGGGGGCATTGAAAATATTATAAAACAGGAAAAATAGAAGGAAGAAGATCATGAGGAAGACCAAGAGAAATGATACTGGACAGTCTGACGGGATAGTGAGAGAGGAGATCACCAACTGAGCTGATGGCCTGCATGAAGGATTGTGTACTCTGGAGAAGTATAATAGCCACGACACATGATGATGATTATTATTATTTATTAATGTTTGGTTTCTGGTTAAAGATGCATTTAATTTTGATTCTACAGTTTAAGAGTGTGAGTAGCCCGGGTAAGAAGTCAGATATTGAGGGGCAGAACCCGGGTCAGGAACACACAGGGAGAAGTTTCTGGTCCCATTTGTACTGTTGTACTATAGAATGTGGAGACTTATATTTATACTGTTGTACTATAGAATGTGGAGACTTATATTTATACTGTTGTACTATAGAATGTGGAGACTTATATTTATACTGTTGTACTATAGAATGTGGAGACTTATATTTATACTGTTGTACTATAGAATGTGGAGACTTATATTTGTACTGTTGTACTATAGAATGTGGATACTTATATTTGTACTGCTGTACTAAAGAATGTGGAGACTTATGGCTTATATTTGTACTGCTGTACTAAAGAATGTGGAGACTTATATTTGTACTGCTGTACTAAAGAATGTGGAGACTTATATTTGTACTTTTGTACTAAAGAATGTGGAGACTTATATTTGTACTGGTGTACTATAGAATGTGGAGACTTATATTTGTACTTTTGTATTATAGAATGTGGAGACTTATATTTGTACTGCTGTACTAAAGAATGTGGAGACTTATATTTGTACTGCTGTACTAAAGAATGTGGAGACTTATATTTGTACTTTTGTATTAAAGAATGTGGAGACTTATATTTGTACTGGTGTACTATAGAATGTGGAGACTTATATTTGTACCTTTGTACTATAGAATGTGGAGACTTATATTTGTACTTTTGTACTATAGAATGTGGAGACTTATATTTGTACTTTTGTACTATAGAATGTGGAGACTTATATTTGTTCTGCTGTACTAAAGAATGTGGAGACTGATGTCATAAACTATTCTACCCTCAGGTATACAGTAAAGACTGAGTAGATTAAAATAGACACTGCACCCTAAATTATCAGTTATAAAGCAAAGTAAAATGAAGTAAAGGAATACAATTGTACATTGATTGATAAAAAACTAAATATACAAGTGAACCAGACCTGGGCAACATCTCCAGATATTTCGAATGACAGTTTCTTAAGTGACGCTCATTGTCATCAGAGTTGGCGAACCAGAAGTGAGAGCAGCCATACTGTCACATCGTTGAATGACCTTTTTTTTTCTAGAGTGACAGCACGGGTATCAGGACTAGCAAATCAGAGATAGCCAAGGCCATATACCGCCTCTTCCTGGTGCTCCTAAGCACCTGAGGCTGATGCCCTCCTGAGGCTGATGCCCTCCTGAGGCACATGCCCTACTGAGGCTTATGCCTTCCCATACATGGTTCACAAAGTAGTGCTCGATCTTCCACAGAATAGTGCTGCAGTTTGCAATGTCCTTTTCAAATGCCTAAAAGTCATAACTTGCTCACAGATATTTAAATGGTGATATTATGCGTCTTTCATCCACAACCTTTATGGGCTCAATTTCCTGATAAGCATTTCTCCTTCCGCCTGCATTTGTTTTTTTCCTTGGTTCTTGCTGGCAGAAATGCAGATGAAGCCACTGACAGCAATTACTGAGGAATGACGCTGGCGATGGTTGGGACATGTGCTCCGAATGACTGACAACCTACTACCAAAAACAGCACTAAGATGGACACAACAGGGGAACAGAAGTAAGGGTAGACCAACAGAGACATGGAGAAGAACAACAGAAAGGATGTTGAGCAATAGAGGGCTCACCTGGGCAAGAGCTGAAAAAAAGGCAACGGACAGGCATTTGCGGAAACCCCATGTGCCCTTGGTACTTAAGGTTCAGAGAGAGAGAGAGAGAGAGAGAGAGAGAGGGAGGGAGAGAGAGTATGTGGCTTTATAGCGTAGATGATAACATTTTTGTTTATTTTATAGTATTCATAGAAGAACCATTAGCTATGATAACATTTCTGTTTGTTTTATAGTATTCATAGACGAACCATTAGCTATAAAGTAGTGTCCCGCATATAAGGCATGTTAGTACACGACGTGTGTTAAAAAACAAAGCAGCTGAGAATTAGAATAAAACTATTCCAGCTGCGTACAAGAGGTTGATAATATGTGGGCACTGCCATGTAATAAGCGGAAAATGAAGCTTGGACTATAAGTATAATAACATAATTGTGTCTCTACCAGACTCATCTGTTCAGCACGTCTGTCAGAAACACGCTGAAAAAAGGGAAATATAATGAAAACTGGCATAATTCCGTGCAATTTTTGGAAAGCTCAAGAGCTCCGCTCACAGTACCTCTGTGTTCAGGTATCATTCATTCATTCATTTGCATGTCCCTTGCGGAACTTTGCCTCCCAAACAGCACTCCTGTAGGCCTCTCGGTTGTGAGCAAGATGGCCTGCTGCTGTTGCATCCATTTCCAGATCGTCAACGATGTTCAGGTATAGCGTGTTAATATACCATACCATGTTGAATAACGATGAACTACTGAATATCATCCTGTTTATACTTTGTGAACTGTGGAGCCAACAAATGGACTAGACGTCAGAAGACAGGTATCAGAACAGACAGGCCCTAACTCAAATTACAAGGTAAATTTACTCTAGGATGGAAAGTGGCCGTATTGATAGCCCTCCTTCGCCAGATGGTTGCCTGACCTACAAGAGGTTAGTAGTTCACATCATTGTTATTCCCTTACTACTTTTCTATCTCTCATGCTTAAAGCGCTTTGTCTCTAATTTTTTCCATGCCGAACATACACTTCAAATTACAAGAAAAACCAGAGGGAAATGGAGTTTTAAGATACAGATGAATAGGGAATTTACGTCTGTGGACTTGATGTGGATTTGGTAATGATATTCGGCTGGAACAGAAACGAAACTCAAACTCAAGAAGCTCAAGAAGTAAGCTCAAGAAGGAAACTCAAGAAATAAACTCAAGGAGTAAGCTCAAGAAGTAAGCTCAAGTAGGCTCAGGAAGTAAGCTCAAGAAGTATTCTCAAGAAGTAAGCTCAAGAAGTATTCTCAAGAAGTAAGCTCAAGAAGTATTCTCAAGAAGTAAGCTCAAAAAGTAAGCTCAATAAGTATTCTCAAGAAGTAAGCTCAAGAAGTATTCTCAAGAAGTAAGCTTAAGAAGTATTCTCAGGAAGTAAGCTCAAGAAGTAAGCTCAAGAAGTAAACTCAAGAAGTAACTCGAGAATACAGTATAGCAGGGAAAAGATGGCACTAAAAACTGCAACACTCGTCAACGTAACTGCCTCTAAAAGCGCCAAGAATATGCAAGAAGAAACCAAGATCGAATATTTGAAATTGTACGCAAAGCGCTCTCTACTCAGACAAATGAACTACCTTCTTCTGAATTTTTCACAAACTCTACACGAAAATGTCTTTTTGTAACTAACTTATTACCTCGCACATACAACAGATTAAAATTGGCTAGAAAACACATGAAAGTATGAATTTTAATTAAGTTGACACCAAAGATGTGAAATTTTCAAACATACTTCTGAAATGAATGTCGGTTCTTGACTGTCATGGTGCAATACAGTGTGCCCGAAGAAATCTGTGTACCGTAGCATTTGCATGCCGTAGAGGAGTGAAGTCTTTGTGTCTTCAAACTTCTAGGCCACTACAGCATTTGAGGTAGGGATGCCAGCGCCCTTTCTCGCTGTCTGTGTTTTCCCCCCTAGAGAATCCCTATCTTTTTTTTTTTTAAGGGTGGGTTGATCCCGGTTGCTAGTCGTTCTGAAAAGTTCTCACCCAGTGCGAAATAGAACCAAAGACCTTCTGATCGGCAGCCCAGTGCACTAACTATCACACCACTGCGGCCTATCCATCTTAAAAAATGATGTCTTTCCATGAAATTGGCGTTAACCATTCATGATTTTATTCAGGACACGAATCCTGCAGTTGCGCTGGCCTGTGTCAGGCATTCTGAACTGGTAACAGTGAGCCGGTGGTTTGGTAGCATACACAGAGATTCATTGAGGAGAATTTTAAGTTTATATGGAATACCATCTAAAATTGTCAACATCATCAAGGACTTCTACAATGGATATGTTTGTGCAGTCAAGACAGAAGAAGGGATGAGTAAATGGTTCCAGATTGAAACAGGTGTGAAACAAGGATGTATACTGTCTCCTTTAATTTTTGGAATTATAATAGACTTCATAATGAAAAAAATGCTTCACAGGTAACACAGGTATTGACTGGGTACATGGGACCCAACTAGAAGATCTTGATTTTGCTGATGACATAACTCTTATCAGTACCGATGTGAATTCCATGCAAGAAAAAACAGATAGTATGTATTCACCGGCTAGCAAAATAGGACTTGAAATTAACGAGGACAAAACAAAAATAATGAAAATTCCCATCAATCAAAATAAAAATTCACATAGAAGGGACAAATATTGAAGAAGTCAATCAATTTGCATACCTTGGCAGCTACATTGACCAGGATGGTGACACCAGAAAGGAAGTTAGAATCAGAATTGCAAAAGCAGATTCGATCTTCAAGAATCTTGAGAACATATGGAATTCAAAAGTTATAAGCACAAAAACCAAGTTAAGACTATTCAATTCAAATGTAATATCCACCCTCATTTATGCATGCGAAAGCTGGAAAACAACTAAAGAAATAGACAGGAAATTAGACCCTTTTGAAAACAAACGCCTAAGGAAAATACTTGGCATCAAGTAGAACGAATTCAAGAACAATGCAGAGATAAGACAGATGACTGAACAACAATCAGTCTCATGGGTGATCAGGAAAAGGAGATGGACATATGTTGGTCACTTGATGAGAAGAAATGATCAGAGAATCCCAAAACAAACTATCAAGTGGAACACAACAGGCCAAAGAAGAAGAGGCAGACCGCGTGAAGAGGACATTGTTAAGAGAGGCCAAATTAACAGGCATAAAATCCTTTGATGAGGTCGAAAGACTCGCCGAAGACAGGAAAAATTGGCGAATTACTTTGCGAGCCCTATGTGACGTTTAACAGTACGGGAAGGATATAAGATATAAAAAATAAGAAGTTTGTTTTGTCTGGACCTCAAGCTAAAGAGGTTGTATGGTTGCCCTGTGGTAGCTTGTGGATTCAAATAGTTTCATCACATTTGCGCCAGATTAAGATTCTGAATTGTTTTCTCTGTAAGTCGATTTTTAATTTAAAAAAATTTTATCTTACTGTCATTTTCTGCTACCAATGATTTTAACATTTAAACAACAATTTACTCCTAACTAGCATGAAATTAGTTACAACGTATATTGCACACGTTCCACCTTAGCATTATTTCCTTTTTCTCACATCTTTGGATTCACAATTAAACTTCTAAATAACTCTAAATGAAAGATACCAAAAGAAACTTAAGAATGTTTTAAATGTTCTTCACATAAGTGACACAAATTAAAACAAAACAAAAAAATGAATAAAAGTACAAGTTATATATTTGTGCTTTATAGACACAGGACCTTTGAGAGAATATTAATGTTGCCAAGCACAAAACAATCAAGGAACTGTCGTTCTCAATCTTAGTTAGGAAGATTGTGTATTAAATATCGTGTCCCAGGTGGGTTGATGTTGATTGCGCTGTCTGGAATAAATATTTATGTGAGTTAGCAGGACTATCTCTATCACATGATCTGTGGATTCTCAATCTTCAATAGTATTTTTATTGCTTTATTTTCTCTTTTCTTCCGTTTGAAAGGTAATTTTTTGCCATAATTCTGTTCAGTAATATAGGGAAGACAATGTCCGTTTTTTTGTAATCAGTGACCCATAGCTGACATGCTAGCGTCGGGGTTGACTAACCATAGCTGACATGCTAGCATCAGGGTTGACTAACCATAGTTGACATGCTAGCGTCAGGGTTGACTAACCATAACTGACATGCTAGCGTCAGGGTTGACTAACCATAGCTGACATGCTAGCGTCAGGGTTGGCTAACCATATCTGACATGCTAGCGTCAGGGTTGACTAACCATAGCTGACATGCTAGCGTCAGGGTTGACTAACCATAGCTGACATGCTAGCGTCAGGGTTGGCTAACCATATCTGACATGCTAGCGTCAGGGTTGACTAACCATAGCTGACATGCTAGCGTCAGGGTTGGCTAACCATATCTGACATGCTAGAGTCAGGGTTGACTAACCATAGCTGACATGCTAGCGTCAGGGTTGGCTAACCGTAGCTGACATGCTAGCGTCAGGGTTGGCTAACCATATCTGACATGCTAGCGTCAGGGTTGGCTAACCATAGCTGACATGCTAGCGTCAGGGTTGACGAACAATAGCTACATGCTAGCGTCAGGGTTGGCAAACCATATCTGACATGCTAGCGTCAAGGTTGGCTAACCATAGCTGACATGCTAGCGTCAGGGTTGACGAACAATAGCTACATGCTAGCGTCAGGGTTGACTAACCATAACTGACATGCTAGCGTCAGGGTTGACTAACCATTGCTGACATGCTAGCGTCAGGGTTGACGAACAATAGCTACATGCTAGTGTCAGGGCCGGTGAACCATAGTTGACCAAGACCCTGTCCCACCTCTCCGATTGTACCCCCAGTTACAGGCCTAGCCTGACTAGCTGGGCAGGGATCGCTATAGTCCCGACGGCGGTGGAGCCTGCTAAAGAAATATTGCACACCCCTGCTTTTTAGCTTGACTCTGGGACTACAACTAAACAGCTGCTATGACCCGCTCCCAAGCCGACACCACGCTGGACCTCCGTATCTTCACCGCTTCGGCTGCAAAGAACACCAGCTCGCAGTTCCAGGAAGATTAAAGAAGAAGGGAACTGAATGTAGGGATAAGAGATTATACGTAAAATCACGGTCATATTTATTGTTGATCTGTATACGTATATAAAGATATAGTATACTGATGGTTGGGACATGTGCTCCGATTGACTGACAACTCACTACCAAAAATAGCACTAAGATGGACACCACAGGGTAACAGAAGTAAGGGTAGACCAAAAGAGACATGGAGAAGAACAACAGAAAGAATGTTGAGCAATAGAGGGCTCACCTGGGCAAGAGCAGAAAAAAAGGCGAATTACAGGCATTTGTGGAAAACCTTTGCGGAAGCCCCATGTGCCCTGGGCACTTAAGGTTCAGAGAGAGAGAGAGAGATACTGATCCTAAACGATGTGACAGAATTAAAAGCTGAGAGGTAAGGGGCAGAATGTCAACTGGATGCCCAGTTGGTTCTTCATTCTTTGAAAATAAAGTTCTTTCTTCCCTTCTTTCTCTTTCTCTCTCTCTTTCTTTCTATCCACCCGTATTTGTAACACATTTTTTAACCGTTCTGTTTAGTTTAAAAACAGGTCGAATGATGAAGTATTACTGCTGGTTAAGGGAAAGACATGTACCATACAGTGGTAAAAAATTTTAAAAGTTTTCCTGATCACTCATTACTGTTTTGGGCTGGCTGAAAAAATCAAAATCGGGGGCTGGGGGCTGTATCCAGCTGTGCTTCAGTAAAAAAAAAATGTGACCCTGATATTTGCTCTGGAGGATCAACTTCTAAAAGGGCAAAATCTCCGCCAGGAAGTCGAGGCGCACGTATATTGTCAGTGTATTAAGAGGGAAAATAGCATTTTCAAGAGAAAAATTTGTCCAAAAATATAGGTATAAACAAGGGAAAGATTGGGAAATGAAGAAATAAGTTAGTAACGTTTCTATAAGACACAAACACTGGGAAGAGCTAGCGAAGGACGGCGCCAAATGAAGAGTGACTCCAGGCATATAGGGTCTGCCATGAACGATGTAGACCAGGTCAGTTACCCCTATTTCATCACTGAAGATAATTTACCTACTCACAGTGCAAGTTTCAGTGAGCGGGTTTTCCATTGTTTGTGACTGTTTACACATGAAACAAAATACAGAAACATAGAGGGAAGGAGAGATTAGTGCAATCTTTTGTGAAAATTAGATATTTAGATAGTGGAAGTGAAAGAAATAGAGAGAGACAGAGAGAGAGAGAGAGAGAGAGGAGGGAAATAACAGAAAAGGATTTTTTGATAATTGAAGGTGAGGTAACATTAGATAAGAATTGTTAAAAAAAAGAAATGAGAGCAGGATAAGGCGTGGGAGAGAGATAAAAAGAGAGAGAGAGAAAGAGAAAGATAAAAAGAGAGAGAGGTAAATAGAGAGAGAGAGAGGGAGAAATAGAGAGAGAGAGAGAGAGAGAAGGGGAATAACAGAAAGTGATTTTTGGATAAGTGAAGGTGAAGTAAAATGTGATAAGAATTGTTTTTAAAAAAATGAGAGAAGGATAAGGCGTGGGAGAGAGATAAAGAGACAGAGTACAAAATAAGAGAGAGAGAGAGAGAGAGAGAGTATAAAATAAATAAAAATGAATGAATGAATTAGATACAAGAGAATAACCGGTGACAGTCAATACATTAGATTAAACTCAGGAGAAAGACCAAAACATCGTTTCTCTTGTCAGAGATTGATCATGTCGGTATGCGGAAGACACCATTTCTCAACAAATGTCGGCGCTTGTTTTTCGCAGCTGACCTAAATATGTGGGTGGCTTCCAGTTACGTAAATTAAATAATTTGTAACAATATATCTTTTATTCTCTGAAACAAAGTGTTTATGTGAAACTGCACGAAAGCTGATCAGCATCGTTTCTGAGCTGATGCTGGTAAATATTTAATCAGCATGGCCGGTGTCGGAAAGAAGCCCAAGCCATTTTTGTGTTGTGAGATTCTGTCTCCTTGCTCTTGCGTTTTCCGCCTTCATTTAAAGCCCTCGTTTTCTCTTCCTGTAACATAATATTCCCAAACACAGAGTCACTTTTCATGTGGAACAGCTTTTTTTTTTCCCGCCAGTTCATCCTTGCTTGCCCCCCCCCCCCCCCCCCGACTGAAAACTTGTGGATACTTTCAAACATCCTTGTATTCTTGTTCTGCCACCTGGCCTCCTTCCCGCCAAATGTCCGCCATATTATTTTCTCGTAGAGGACCATTCTCATCCTTCCTTAAACCCGCCCCAGCTGTTATAAACTTCTGCTTCGTGTCACCATCATAGACCATATCTTACCGGCCTGAATAACTTCAGAATTTTGCTGCTTTTCCTGTGCTATTTTATCTTCATTATTCTTGCGTAGGCAGCCCAAAAAAAAAAAAAAAACTTTTTTCTTATGTCTTGACTTACATGTCAAGACTACTTAAAACAAAAGTAAGAACAGATTTATTAATTAACAGCCACACAGTTGAAACGTTTCGGCTTTACACCTAGATCATGCAAACATATAAAGGACAAAGATATAGGAAAAGAATGAATGAATGATCTTTATTTTAAAAGGGTGAAGAAGGAAAATATCGACTCACTACAACGATATACAACAAATAAGAGCAGAGATAATGGTAGAAAAAGGAACACTTGACTAGCAAGAAGCTGTGTCTGGGAGTGACTTGTGTGTTACACGTTTCAGATACAAAGAAGAGGGCGCCAAGCAGGGAAATGTGACACATAAGAAACTGTGGCCTTAAAGGCAGTCCTGCCTTGCTTCAGGCCCTTTCCTTAGTGCGCATAATGTGGCAGCTGCCTTTTCTGCTGAGGTGATAAGATATCTAGAAAGAAGGCGGAAGTGCATGTAAAGATGCATGATATTCAAACTTTCGCAGCGCATGAAGTGGATTTCCGTTCGAAGAAATGTTGTTTGGTGTGGCTGTGCTCTGCCCAAGATTCAAAGTCGCGTTGATGCTTATTGTCAGGGAAGTAACTCACAGTGCCTGGTCAAACTAGTAATCACTACCTATGAAGCCTTGTGCGAGCCTTGTGGCTGCATCGTCAACACCTAGAAGCTGTCTGACTTGGGGTAGCGGTTTCATTAATTCATTTGCATGTCCCTTGCGGAACTTTGCCTCCCAAACAGCACTCCTGTAGGCCTCTCGGTTGTGAGCAAGATGGTCTTCCGCTGCTGCATCCACCTGCAGATCGCCAACGATGTCTTGCAGCCATCCCGGCCCTCCTCTCTCTCCTCCTCCCACTATGTATCCTTCCAAGACGGTCTTCTCTAAATTACCATGACGCTCAATGTGTCCAAAATATTCAAGTTTTCTCTCTTCAATCCTCTCTACTAGCCAGCCTTCTTCAATATCAAGTTCTTGCAGTAGCGGTGTGGGCAGAAATTCAAGTTATTTTTGTCAAGGTTCTAAGTCATGCTTTACTAAACAGCTGGTTGTAACCAGTCAAAGATGACGGGAGAGGAAATGAAAAATTATGATTTTTTTATTTTTAACTTAAGACTATGCAAGCTTTTCTCCAACCAAAATAAATTTTAAAAAATGGCTTTGTTTTCTGAAATGGACTGAACTTTCAACTGCTAATCTCTGTCGCTACATTTTCCCACTGCATCAAGTGAGTGAAATAGATCTTGTTCTATAATCGAAAATAAATTTTTTTTAAATTAAGGAGAAAAATCGAGGCACGTAAGAATCGTCAGGTGAAGGGGATAAGCTGGTCTTTGTATAAATAAATAAAGTATCTGTTGTATGATAATGATTACTCAATGTAGTTTGACAAAAATATTAGTATAGTTTTATTAAGATTGTTTTCATTTTACCACAAAACAGTTAAATTAATGTCCACAAAACTGTGCGACTAAGAAAACTATATAGGCTAATGACTGTCAAGGACTGAAGTCACCAGAAAAGGTATAAGGGTATAAGAGGGCAGGAAAGTAAATTCTGGAGAGACTTGGGCAAGAGCACAGCTTTAGAAGGAATGAAGGAAGGAAGAAGGAAGAAAGGAAGGAATCGTCATGAATATTTGAGGTGAACACTAACTACTTTCTAATTCACCATTTAACCCAGGCGCTAAATAGATATTTTTATGACTAATAACTTTTAGAAAGAGAAAGTCATTCGAGGTAAACAAATCATCAGCCATGGCTTGGGAATCATTCATTCATTCATTCAGTCAGTCAGTCATTTGCATGTCCTTTGCGGAACTTTACCTCACTTACAGCTCTCATGTAGGCCTCTCTGTTGTGAGCAAGATGGCCTGCTGCTGATACAGCATGAGAATCAGTCAGAAAATATAAGGAAAAGAAAAATAAAATCAGCTATAAAGAAGGCCCTTTATATCCATATCCCAGTTATTTATTCTTTATCTTAATTTTGTTTGTCACTTTCTTTTCTCTTTTTTATATTGAAGAAATAAAACTGATGGCTGCTTTGTTTATTTTTTATGTTATTTTTTAATGTTTTCTTTGAAATACTCGCTACCATCTTACTTTCCTTCTATATTAAAAATTATGTTACATTTTCTGGCAAGAGGAAAATTGGAACACATTGTGGAAACTGGAAAAATTGAGGGAAAAAGAAACAGAGGAAGACAGAGAGAGAAGTTACTGAATGGGCTGTCAGTGTGGCTAGGAAGAAAGTCACCGGCGGATCTCATAATCAAGTCTGAAACAGGGAATTGTGGAGAGAAATGATCGCCTACGCCACACGGCACGGCACTTGATTGATTGATATATAAAAAAGAATTTTCTTTCTTTCTTTTTTTCTTTCTGTTGCACAGTGGTGCTCTGTGTCAGTGAAAGGAGACATCAAGCACTCAAAGAATAAGAGAAAAAAATGCGAATGGAAGGAAATACGAAGTCACTGTAAAATGTGTAAGCCATAACAATGTTACGAAAATGAAGAATGAATAGCTTACCTTGAGCGTTATAGCCTTGGACAAAACTGTTGTAGATCCCCGAGACACAAATAAAATAGATTTGCACTATCTTCATCTTTGTTTGACTGAAGTGAAACACGCTAAAGAAATAACCGAAGCTTTATTGTTCCGTTTCAAAGAATGAATTTTAATGTTGCTTTTCAAGACAGTCTCTTCAGAAACCAGGTCAGAAATTTATTCTACGTCTCTGACGCTGTGGTCTAAACACAACACTCTGGTTCAGCTGTGGAGAGATAAATCAAATTATCTGTGATTATTAAAGTCGCACTGTGCGTTATTTACGCTCATCAGTCACATTACGTATATAAGTTAACAGTCACGTTACGTATATAAATTAACAGTCACGTTACGTATATAAGTTAACAGTCACGTTACGTATATAAGTTAACAGTCACGTTACGTATATAAGTTAACAGTCACGTTACGTATATAAGTTAAAGCACGTGACATCACGTCACGTTATTTGTGTATCTCTGAGTCACGTTACATAAAGTAAGCGAAATAATTCAGTCTAAATTATGCTACACCAGGGCCGCCAGGATAGCTGAGTGGTTGGTTAGGCGCGCTATGTTGTACCGATGGTAGTACCGGGTTCAAGTCCTAGCAGTGGGAATTTTTCTAGTACACGCTGAAAAGCCCTCGGGATCTAACCAGCCTCTTAAAATGGGTTACTATAGAAATCTGGGAAAGGCAAACACGGCCAGGGGTGATACTGACCTCATTACACTTTCATGTGCCGAAGGTCCTGGAAAATTACGGGGCTAACACCGTGTCCCCCAATATGTCTTAATGGCATGGAGACGGGGATTTTACCTTTATGCTACACCACAGTTCTATAAACTGAAATGTATTCTTAAAATGAACCGAGTTATGCTACTTAATGTGAGCAAACTGTCATACTTTTGAAGTGAAGCTTTTCCACGCAGGGAACAACTTTTCAAGAATAAATTACGAACAACTGATCTCTGCTTTTATAGTCTCACTCTCTGTTACACAAAAGCCGGGCAAGTCACAGCTAAATGCTGCCCCTTTTATACATTGTTTTTCATTCTTATTTCTTGTATATCATTCATGTGAATTTATATTTTATCTTTTTTTTTTCACTATAATTCTTTGTCCTGTATGTTTCTGTATGATTAAGGTGTAAACTGAAATGTTACAACTGTATGCTCATTAACTAATGAAGCTGTTTCTGCTTTTGTTTTAATAGTTTTAACATTTTGAAATCTCGGATTTACTGCAGTGAGTGTATGTACGTATAATAAAAAAAAAATCAGAAGCACTTTTTTTTATATAAAGAACGTGCATTTTTTTGGGATAGACAGTAGCAGATGGAGAAATAAAGCGTGGCTATTGTACATGGAGCACAGATAATTGTGCTAAACCATCATCATCATTATGCAAAGCCTCCGAAAGACATTTTGTAACCCGGTGCAAGCTCCTCCCCCCTTTCTTATTTGTTTTCATCAAATCCGGGCCCTTCGAAGACCTCCATGCCTGCCCGTAAACAAGATTAAAAACTCTTCGGACTAGAGGAATGTCCCCGGCTGACCCCCATCATAGGGCCCCTCTCACAGGGCCCCTGTCTCATCAGAGCCCATGTAGGGCAACATTTCGTGATCACCCTCTCATCAGAGCCCATGTATGGCAACATTTCGTGATCACCCTCTCATCAGCCCAGGTAATGATGTGACTTTCAGTTTTATCTTCTTCATCTGCCGCATCGTCTCATCTTCATGACTGACAAAATCATTTTCTTTTTTTTTTTAAATCACAAAATCTCCCAGAATTTTAGAAATATACAGACACGAATTTTCTAATATTTCGTTAGACTTTGGCTCTCACATTATTAAACAAAATATTTAACACGCTCTGGTTTCAACATGAAATGAAAGGAAACGTGAGGGAGGTCTACGGATGTTGTCCGGGAAGTTAAGCTCCCCCACGCATGTATAGCATCTGAGACACGCGGAGCCGCGCGTGATGTGAGTATCTGCGCGTTATGCTCGCGTTGCTGCGACAGTGTCAGCTAATATGATTGCAGAAGAGCACACTCCGAACAAACGCTTATGTGACAGTTATGTAATCAGAAAGAAAAATTGAAAATAAGAACTGCGAGAGTTTGTCACAGTTAAGAGATTAATGGTTATGATAATTGGCGGGAACGGATGAGATGCTGGTCGAGCGAACCAGAAATATCGGACACCCAATTAGAAAGAAACAAACTTTGGAGAAAGCATTATCAAACAATCGAAAACAAGTATCTAACTATTCACTTGGAAACAATTCACAATGAAGAACAATGAAGAATTAAATTAGACATATGAATCAAGAAAGAAATATGGTTAGCATAGATAGTCCCATAGCAAATGCTTTGGGGGATGAAGAGACCTCATTATGTTGGGGCGTCAGTGTATGAGGTAGGGTGGCCAGTTCCTTTCCTCGTTGCCCTTCCTTCCCAGATTTTCTCTGGTACCCATTTTACGAGGCTGGGTCGACCTGGGGGCTGTATTTGTCGGAAAAAAAATCCCGTTCAGCTGGGGATTCGAACCCTCGATAACTGGGGTGCTAGACGAGTGCTCTAACCTCTACGCTAGCCGGTCCATGCTTAGAGTAATGAACATGAATGTATCTGTGATTTTGTTGGCAATGAGCAGCGTTATAAAACTGGTCGGGTTAACAGGGGCTGGAGAATAACCATAGAACGTGTGTGAGATAGCATTTTTCTACTCGCCAACACACGTAGGATATCATGTCCTTCCACAACCCTCGATCCCTTGTGCATCTGAACAAGCTCGTCACTAAACATTTCCCTTGCCCAGGATGTCAAACCATCAAATATCTTCTCTCTCTGTCTACCCTCTGTCTCTTCCACCTTCGATTTTCCCTGTTGCCGTTAGCGTGCTCTAGCCCGCCTCTCCTCCAAAACATTCATTCATTCATTCATTTGCATGTCCCTTGCGGAACTTTGCCTCCCAAACTTCCGCAAGGGACATGCAAATGAATGTTTCATCTAGCCCGCCTCTCCTCCAAAACATGGCCCACAAATCTGGATTGTCGTTATTCTGATCTTCCTTATAATTTTTCTCGTTTCTTGTGGCTCTTTCAGAACTTCCTCGTTCGATTTTCTCGCTGTCCTTTTTTCTATTATCTATAGCGTATTTTAAAATGGAATATTTAGCTTAAAAAAAATTGAAACTGATAAGATGAAAGAGTGAAGAAGGAGGAAAAAGTGTCCTTCACTTTACAAGAAACTGAGGACGTTAAGTTCATCCTTGGTGTTGGACCAGCGTCCAGGTTTTGAATCCCGCCAGGTGTGGCCAGGATACCTTCCCCTGGATCCGCCAGCAATAAATTCTGGTCTCTAGGTTGTGTGAATGAACATCCATGCGCATTTCTTTCTTTCTTTCTTTCTTTCTTTCTTTCTTTCTTTCTTTCTTTCTTTCTTTCTTCTCATAAGTCTGCTTATGCCGTTAGCGTCGTAGGTACGTTCAAACATCGATCCAGAGCGAGGTGAGAGACCTGGCTAGCCGTCATGTTATGTTTCCTCAGCGAGTCCTTCACCTGATCCAACCACTTTTCCCTGGTCGTCCTCCTGCCCTATATCCAGATGTTCTCGAGTTGTATGCCCGTGTCGCTGGTTGGTCTGGACTCATGCCTATCAAATACCCGAAGCACTTAACTCTGTGATTTTTGATGTGGTCCTTGACCGCTTTTTTTCCCCCAGAATTTTCCAGATTATTTCATTTCGCAGCTGATCCCCTCTTGTCTTGGTTACTATTTTTCTTAAGCTTCTCATCTCGCGTGCTGTTATCTCTCTGCCGCGGTACTTTGCGAGTGTCCATGTTTGGCACTGATAGCGCAGAATCGGGGGGTGAATATTGTTTGAAAGAGTTGTTTTTATGTTCACCGAAATATTTGGATGTTTTAGGATTGGTGCAAGTTAATAGGTAACACCACATTCGACTTCCCTGTTTGTTTTTCTGTTGTGCATTGTCGCTCACGTTCAAAATACTCTCTTTCTTTAGGAAATCGCCCTCCCCCTCCCCCCTCCCGCCAAACAAAAAAGAGTAGACTAAATTACATCTGGCCCTCAAATTCACTGGACAAAATTCTAGGAAATCTAACAAGAGTAGACTAGACGACATCTGGCCCTCAAATTCACTGGACAAAATTCTAGGAAATCTAACAAGAGTAGACTAGACGACATCTGGCCCTCAAATTCACTGGACAAAATTCTAGGAAATCTAACAAGAGTAGACTAGACGACATCTGGCCCTTAAATTCACTGGACAAAATTCTAGGAAATCTACCATGGATATGGGCACTAGCGCTTGGAGTGTTTATCATGGAGCTTGGACAAGCTAAGAGCGTTAGTAGGAAACCTGAACTGTGTGGCAGAAAACGCCTCGTAAGGAACTAACACTTGATGGGAACTATTAGCAGAAAATACTCTTGGATGGACGCTGCGGCATGCAGCGTTGCATATATGGGGCAGTCCTGAATGGTATGACGTCGGGGTCTGATTCTGAAGCTTTGAACCTATGCTGACAACGACACCTGGTTCTGAGGTGCTACCTGGAACAAGGTGGAAGGGCGGGTGGTGGAGGGGGGGGGGGAGCCGAGCAGGTATGGGAATGTCCAGGAGGCGGGAAAACTGTTTTCCAGACAATGAAGAACGAAATAAACTGCAACGTTAAAGGAGAAAAAAGTCACCAAATTTTCTGGCGTTATCCCTTTGCTTGAAGATGAAGATCACTAGTTTAAATAAAAGGCAGTGTGTACCAACCAATCCAAAAGACCACGCGGTGAAATAAAAAAAATTACATGAAGTGATAAGCGCAAAGAAACAGTGTCGTAAATGAACAAGAAGCAAAAGCTATAGAGAAGAGAAATCAGAACAAATTAAGCGCAGAAACAGCTGAAGTGAAGAAAAAATGTAAATGAAACACACACACAAAAAGTGAAGGAAAAAAAGTATTAAAACTGCAAAAATAACCGAATGAAAGAAGCAGCGGATTGGAGGAACTGGCGAAAATAGCTAAAGTGGAGAAAGAATGAACCATTCATAATTTAACTTCACAAATATGGAACTGTTGCCCTGATTAGTCATGCCAGTAAAATTCTGTTAAAAATTATAATGGGTAAACTTCATAAGAAAATAGAAGAAGAAGTCAATATGGGCCAAGTTGGTTTCAGGCAAGGAAGAGATCATATATTCAATTTAATATTAATAATAGAGAAATGCAGAGAGTTTAATGTGAATCTATATTTATCCTTTATAGACTACCTAAAGGCATTTGATTGTGTACAACACCAGAAACTTTGGGAAATAATGGAAAAAATGGGATTTCCAACACATTTGATACAATTAACATCACTGCTGTATTTAGACCAACAAACAGCAGTAAGAATAAATGGTGAAACAACAACTTGGTTTGACATAAAATAAGGGGTCCGTCAGGGTTGCATATTGTCGCCTTACTTATTTACCTTGTATACTGAAAATATAATGAGGAATGTTAGAGAAGATGTAGAAAAGAATATTACGATGCCATAACAATTGGAGGTTATGAAATACAAGAGATTAGTATGACACAGTATTACTATCCACAACACAAAAAGGAATGGAAAAACTAATTATGTCAGTCCGTAAGAGTAGTGAAGAGCAAAACCTCTATTTTAATGCAAAGAAAAATAAATTGATGACAACTGACAAAACAAACATGGCTGATGAAATATATATCAATGAGGAAAAACTAGAAGAAATGAGAGTCTTGAATATCTTGGATCACTACTAACTAATACTGGCGATACAATGATGGAAATTAAAAGGAGGACATTTATCACTCTTCAGAAAGTAAAACAACTAAAGAATCTGTGGAGAGGAACAGACAGAACTACAAAATAAGATTTTTAAGGGCATATATCTTTCCCATCGCAACATATGCCTGTAAGACCTGGACACTTAACAAAACAGCTGAGAAACACATAAATGCCTTTGAATGTAAATGCTACAGAAGAGTTCTCCAAATATCATGGACACAAAAAAGAACAAATATATCTATACTACAAGAGCTTAATATTGAAGAAGGCTGGCTAGTAAAGAGGTTTAAAGAGAGAAAACTTAAATA
Organism: Achatina immaculata; assembly: GCA_009760885.1. Classification (NCBI taxonomy): domain Eukaryota; kingdom Metazoa; phylum Mollusca; class Gastropoda; order Stylommatophora; family Achatinidae; genus Lissachatina; species Lissachatina immaculata. The sequence continues at coordinate 74,824,382 of CM019713.1, read as the reverse complement.
TTTTGGACACATTAAACATCATGATAATCTAGAGAAGACCGTCTTGGAAGGGTATATAATGGAAAAAGAAAGAGAAGAAGACCAAGATGAAGATGGCTGTAAGACATCGTTGATGATCTGCAAATGGATGCATCAGCAGCAGACCATCTTGCTCACAACCGAGAGGCCTACAGGAGTGTGCTGTTTGGGAGGCAAAGTTCCGCAAGGGAATGAATGAATGAACTATGAAAGACACTTACATGAACACAAAACTGTCTTGGAAGGAGGAAAAGAGACATTATTGAATGAGGATGTAACTGCAGTCTGTCTTCAAATTCGTTTGACCAGCATAATTCCAGCCAATATAAGAAGGCGCATTATTCAGACCCAAAGTTTCACAAAGGCTATGTTGCCGACCCTGACAAAGCAGTCATGGCCTCAGGGTGTCGATGCAAGCTTGATCAAGCTATAGCACACGAGTGGTGACCAAGCTTTCTATAGCACCATTATAAAAATTGTATAAACTAGGAAACAAAAGTAGGAATAGCTTTATTACTTAACGAGTACACAGTTGTGACGTTTCGGCGGTAGCCTTAAATAATGCAAAAACACACAGCGCAACGATATAGACAGAGGAGATCAAATATAAATTCATATGAATGCTGTGTTAAAAAAATTAAATAAAATGAATAGAGCACTTAGCTGTAACTTGTAAGAAGTTGTGGCTTGTCCAGCGTTGTGTATCAGAAAAAAGTTTTTGTATTGTGTTTTTATATTGTGTTATATATGTTAATTATAAGAATTGTCCGAAAGAGTTCATTTGGGCGACAGTTTCAGATGATGATTTTGATGACATGTTGACAGTCTCGTGTTATCAATTAGATGCAGGAGATGATATTAGGACTGCAGGATGACAATCAGGCCTGATGACAGTCTGATATAGGATTACATGATGATAGGATGATGTCATTCAGAATTGTTGGCCAAAAAAAATATAGGATTGTAGGATGATGATGTTTACAAGGAAACACTATGGCATTCTGAAACAGGGATAAAAAGTGACCTGTGATAATAATGAAAACTATCAAAGATTTGTGAAAGGAGATGTGCCCAATCAGAGGAATACAGAGCAACCAATGACGATCGCGAGATGGGCTACACAGAGATAGAGCGACACAGAAAAATGGTGCAAACAAATAAAAAGAACTCAAAAACAAACCTAAGAGAAGACAGAGACAGATAAGAAAAGTCAAAAGCATCTCAGAAGTGGCACTTGCATTGATTGCGGTTGCGATGATAACAAGCAACAGAAGTGGCGGGAAACCCCAGCATGAATGTATGATACGGGAAACTAGAGCGATGCATGTGTAACAGAAATCGTAGTAAAAAGTGTCATTTGGCAGTTCATTACATGGAAAAGTTTAAGCTATCGGCAAAGAGTCCATTATAACCTACTGATAAAAATACTCTAACTTGAAAGACAATAAAGAAGATTTGAAGCAAGTCGTATGTGCATAAAAGTATCGCATGCAACCGTAAAGCTTTGATTAAACAAAACTATTTAGCTAGGAAACAGAATACAAATTTTGGGTAGCTGATTGGTTGGTTGGCTGGTTGATTGACTGATTGATTGGTTGGCTGGTTGAATGGTTGCTTGGCTAGTAATTCGGTGATTGGTTGGTTGACTGATTGGTTGCATGGCTAGTGGTTGGCTCTCTGGGTGAATTGGACATCCCCTTGTTACAACGAACCTAAGTTCTTCGTAGAGGACGCTCTGATAACTGTTTTTTAAAAGCCAGACTTTTAACATGATAAGGAACAGCCATCTATGACATTCTTTAACCCACGAAGAAGCGGACTCAAAATGCAGACATTCCTGTCTTATCCACCACCGCCTTCACTAAGAAAACATCCATTCTTACCGTCCTGACCGGGGTGAAACGGACCAATAGAAGCCAGCAGGAAGTCCTCGACACTTTTCTCTTTAACACTTCACACTCAGAAATTCTGATATACTTCTTCTGCTCTCCTATATATATTCTTTTCTCGAGGTACACAGAAGTGCATGCTTCAGTTTTTCTCTCTCTCTCTCTCTCTCTCTCACACACACACACACACACACACACACACACACATGACATATCCTATAAATTTAAACTGTCTTTTATTGACTGTTGTAATTATTTGTCTTCTCGAATTGGTCTCTCTCAAAATTTTTTCATTTGATTTTCTTGCCGTCCATGGTGTCCTTAACATTATTCTAAGAAATCACAACTCCGTGGCTTGCAGACGTTGCTATATCTCTTTAGTAACTGTCCAGACTACATATCAATAGATCAGAACTGGCTCTATGTAGCAGAGTACTTTTTTCCCTTTACACTCAGTTACAGGGATTTGTTGCACAAAATACTTTTCATCTTTTGAAACATTATCTTAGAAAGTAAGATGGGTATGTGTAAATGAAGAACATATAACAATCCAATATTTCGACAAAAGCCTTTTTTTTCAGGATCACACACACACACAAACAACACAACAGACATAATCACGAAAAATGGATGAAAAATGAAACACTTAGCTTTTTGGTATTCTCCAAGAAGGAAAGATCGGTGCAAAGATTTTGTGCCTTACACATGCCTACCTTTATTTCTATAACTAGTTTTTATCGCAGTTGTGATATCTTATCTTTCACGATATTCATTATACCGAGTTCTGTCGTAGAGTCTTTAGTTTCCATCATGCAGCAAACATTCATTGTGTTCTTATTGGTACACTAGAAATTCATTTATATGGCTATTTCTATTATTTGTCCAAAAAAACGAGTATCTTTACCAAGGATTGTATAAGTGTTTCAGAACCGAACAGAACTATTACATATATCCATCGTTAAACACTGGGTAAAACTGGGGCGACCATCCCCAACACAGCGCGTCACAGGTGGCGGATGGTGAAAGTCCTCCAGTTATGGAGGATCCCTGTGAATAAGGAGTTGTCCAAATAAGCAGGCGCGGACCAACTGGCGGTAGACTCTGAGAGCGAGGTGGGGTAGTAGGTGGCTCTACTACTCCTATAAAGTGCCTCAGGTGCTCAGTGAAGGGAATACCAGGCGGGTCAGAGGCGCCTTAAAACCTCTCGCTCCCGCTGCCTTGCGGGGAGGACAGGGAGTCCAAAGGCTAGCGGAGAGTCCGTACACAAACCGACAGAAGGCAACGGGAAACCACTGTTGTAGCTCCCAAGAACAATTATGCTTATTCAGAGTCATAGATTTATCATGAACGACGTTAACGGATGTTCCTCTAGAACAGCCCCGTCCGGTAGGGCAGCTCACGAGCCACAGGTGAGGCCAGATCGTCATCAAGCTACTGGTGGCAAAACTAACAAGTTCAAAATAGCAACATGGAATGTTAGAACTTTATTCCAGGCTGGAAAATTAGAAAATGTAAAGATGGAAATGGAAAGGATGAAGATCAACAGATAAACTCAGATAAATATACAATAATATATTCAGGAAGTGAGAAACATGAACGAGGAGTGGGAATTATATTTGATGAATAAACGGCAAGGACAATTGTAGGATATTTGAACATCTCGAACAGAGTCCTGCTAGCCCAACTGAAAGGACAACCAATAAACATAAATATTATACAAGTGTATGCTCCAACATCTGAAAGCTCTGAAGAAGATGTACATATATTTTATTATGACATAGAGACAGCACTAAAACACACAAAGTCACATGAAGTTACCATATTTTTCGAGTTGAAAATAGAATTGGAAAATATCAACCTGTAAAACAAGGGGTGCGACAAGGATGTGTACTATCTCCAGACCTTTTTTCTCTGTATAGCGAGAATATTCTAAGAACAATCATCACAGAACCAGGCATAAAAATTGGAGGATACAATATTAACAACCTTCAGTATGCTGACGACACAGTACTGATAGCTGAGAATCAACAAGACCTGCAAAATCTCTTGGATAAAGTCGCAAAAGAAAGTGAACAGAAAGGCCTTACTTTGAACATCAAAAAGACAGAGACTATGGTTATATCTAAGAAACAGAATCCACCAACATGCAGTATTAAATTAAACGGAACTATTCTAAAGCAGGTGCAGAAATTCAAATACCTTGGAGCAGTAATAACTTCAGATGGGAAATGCACAACAGAAATTAGGAACAGAATAGGCCAAGCAAAGACGGCATTTCAGAGAATGAGAAACATATTACCCAACACATCTTTATCAATGAATGTTAGAAAACGAGTCCTAAAATGCTATATTGAACCTATCTTGTTATATGAAAGTGAATCATGGACAATAGGCAAGTCTGCACAAAAATCATTGGAAGCAGCAGAAATGTGGTTTATTAGAAGAATGTTGCGAATCCCCTGGACAGCAAAAATAACTAATGAAGAATGTATGAGAAGAGCTGGAGAGACAAAAAAACCTTGTCAAAAAGATAAGAGAGAGACAATGTACTTTCATAGGACATGCAATGAGAAGAGGGGGCATTGAAAATATTATAACAACAGGAAAAATAGAAGGAAGAAGATCAAGAGGAAGACCAAGAGAAATGATACTGGACAGTCTGACGGGATGGTGTGAGAGGAGATCACCAGCTGAGCTGATGGCCTGCATGAAGGATCGGGTACTCTGGAGAAGCATAATAGCCAACGCCAGTCGGCACGGCACCTGATGATGATGATGATTGTTAAACATCCTCATAGGACTACTATACTAGAATTTAGATGGCACTCTACCTTTCAAAAGGAAAAAAAATCCATAGAATTCTAACACACTGTGTTTCACTCGATTTGTGGTTATTGTTAAAATCCAACCCAAAATGAAGTCAACTTTTAAGCAGTTGTTCCTCCCAAAACCGAGACTTCTCCTGTTCAGTGAAAGCTTCAGTTACTCAGCTGCCCATTTTTGGGTTACCCTCTCAACCCACTTAAAACTCGAAAGCTCATAATGTCTAACTTTGTAAGTATCTATTTCAGACCGACTATATGAATCTCGAATATGTTATTTTACGAACGTAGTGGTGTTTAAAAAATAGCTTAAATGGACATATAATGTTAGAAAATCCAATACAAGTTTTGAAAAATGCTATTGTTATATGTTATTATCTGTATTATTATATGATAGGAATCACCACGGAGCCTGAATGGTGACAAAAGAAAAAAACAACGTTCATAAATGAAATAAGATCGTCAAATGAAAATGATTTTAAAACAAATCTAAAAAAAAACAACCAAAAAAAAACCTCATTCACTTTTTTTATTCCGCTTTAATCTGGATCGGAAAAAGTAAACATGCTCCAGGGAAAATGTAAGAAAGATTCAATTATTCGGTTTAATGAAATGTCATTTGTGTCATTTACATGAAAAAAGATGGCGTTCTGTTAGCTAACTCTGTTAGTCTGAATTTTGTGCTCGAGTGGTGGGAGTATTTTCTTTCAAAAGTGAAACATAGGAAGTTTAACTGAGAGGCTTAGCTACAGTTAAGATTAACGTTTACGAGGCTGAGCAACATTTAAGATTAACTTTTACGAGACTGAGCTACAGCTAAGATTAACGTTTACGAGACTGAGCTACAGCTAAGATTAACGTTTACGAGACTGAGCTACAGCTAAGATTAACGTTTACGAGACTGAGCTACAGTTAAGATTAACGTTTACGAGACTGAGCTACAGTTAAGATTAACGTTTACGAGACTGAGCTACAGTTAAGATTAACGTTTACGAGACTGAGCTACAGTTAAGATTAACGTTTACGAGACTGAGCTACAGTTAAGATTAACGTTTACGAGACTGAGCTACAATTAAGATTAAAGTTTACAAAGCTGAGATACGGTTAAGATTGACGTTTACGAGGCTGAGCTACAGTTAAGATTTAACGATTAACGAGGGAGGGGGGTGGTTGGTGCAAGAAAGTTACTGGTCAAGAAATTAAGGACCTAAAGTCATGAAAATTGCGTGTTACTCCACATTTTCAGCCCGAAGCTCAACACGTTTGGGCACATCGTTTCTCGGGTGTTTTTTAATCCTTTCAAAAAAAAATCTATTTATTGAAATACTTGTCTGCTGCTGCTTTCATCTGCAAAATCGTTCGAAAATGTCAAAGTTTCGAACACTTTTTATGATTGGGAAATAGAAAATAACCAGATGAAGCAAGATCTGGTGAGTAGGGCGGATGATCTATGCATTCAATCCAACATTTTTGTCAAAACGTTCAACGTCTTTCGAGCAGGCGCGGTGTCCTGCAAAAAGAGAACGAACAAAAAAAAAAAAAAACGAACTTTATTTTCAAAGAGTGAAGAACTGGATACGCAGGCCCGTCCGACATTCCTCCCTTCGCCATATAACTTTCTCCCTGTTACAGACATTCAGCATTAGAACATAAAAGCATGAAAATAATAATCTCTTGTTCGTACATTCCTCAGTCTGGTTTATGTAACTACAGGCAATAAATATATTGCATTCTCACAAATACAATTTTGTAATAAAACAACAATTCAACAATCAAGCCATTCTTTAGATTTTACTAATGTAAACTATAACGAAATATATACTTATACTTTACAAATACATATGCATACATACGTATATTCACAGACATACACACATATACATACACATATATCCAAACACACATACACACATGCATATGCATGTACATATTTGGGATTTGTTGTCGATCTCAAAGAGATATTTACAAAATTAGGCATTCAGTTAGTCAGCCATTTGCACGTCTCTTTCAGAACTTTGCCTCCCTAACAGCTCTCCTGTAGGCCTCTCGATTGTAAGCAAGATGGCCTGCTGCTGACGCATCCATTTACAGATCATCAACGATGTCTTGCAGCCTTGGTCTTCCCCTCTTTTTCCCATTATGTATCCTCCCAAGACTGTCCTCTCTAAATTCTCATGGACGTTTTATGCGTCCAAAATATTTCACTTTTCTCCGTATAATCCTCTTTACTAGCCAGTCTTCTTCAATATTAAGTTCTTGTAGTATAGATCTATGTTCTTTTTTATGTCCATTGTATGCGAAGAACTCTTTTTAAGCATTTACATTCATCATCATCATCATCATCAAACAGGTGCCGTGCCGACTGGCGTTGGCTATTATGCCTCTCTAGAGTATACGATCATTCATGCAGGCCATCAGCTCAGTTGGTGATCTCCTCTCACACCATCCCGTCAGACTGTCCAGTATCATTTCTCTTGGTCTTCCTCTTGATCTTCTTCCTTCTATTTTTCCTGTTGTTATAATATTTTCAATGCCCCCTCTTCTCATTGCATGTCCTATGAAAGTACATTGTCTCTCTCTTATCTTTTTGACAAGTTTTTTTTTGTCTCTCCAGTTCTTCTTATACATTCTTCATTAGTTATTTTTGCTGTCCAGGGGATTCACAACATTCTTCTAATAAACCACATTTCTACTACTTCCAATAATTTTTGTGCAGACTTGCCTATTGTCCATGATTCTCTTCCACATAACAAGATAGGTTCAATATAGCATTTTAGGACTCGTTTTCTAACATTCATTGATAAAGATGTGTTGGCTAATATGTTTCTCATTCTCTGAATGCAGTCTTTGCTTGGCCTACTCTGTTCCTAATTTCTGTTGTGCATTTCCCATCTGAAGTTATTACTGCTCCAAGCTATTTGAACTTCTGCACCTGATTTAGAATAGTTCAGTTTAAGAGACTTTATAAGAAGGAATATTGCGTTGGAGGTTTTAAGTGGATTGGTAGGCTAATCTGGCAGTTCAGTAAGATAGGCTTTTTTTTTTTAAAGAAGAAGACTCAGTTTAGGGAGAAACAACTATTTAAGAGTTTAATTCGTCTTGGTTTGGATTTGAACAATGAATAGAGTGGAACACTGTGCCTTAGAATTCTGTGATTTTTGAGTTTTGAGCGGTAGACTGCCAAGATGTTTGTCCTTATTTTAATAAGTGCTGCTACTCGTTGTCCATCTAAAAGTTTTACTTCCTGTTTTTGAAACGTGTGAAGTCTTTTATTATATTTGACAACGTTCAGCCATCAAAGGGTGTGCAAGTGTGTTTGCATGTGCGATACTGGACAGCCAAGAAAACAAATGAAGAGCTTCTAAGCGAGGCTGGGAAAAAGAGAGAGAATTATTTAAAAATTCAAAACGCGACAGTCCACATTTGTAGGACATGTTTTAAGAAGAGGGAAACTGTAACACCTAGTGACAACAGGAAAACTGGAGAGAAAAAAGGGACAGAGGAAGACAAAGAAACAAGATACTCGACGGACTAAAAGAGTGGCACAGAGCACAGTTCAAAGCACAGCTTATAGAAAGAGAAAAGGTTGTGGAAATCAAAGACGACCAAGACCTCATTGGCATGGGCCAGAAAAAGAGTATATTTTAAATAGTGTTTTTGTCAATAAGGGTGTCTGAGTGGCGAAGTGATTAGTGCACTGGTCTCTCATGGCGAAGGTCGGGGGTTCGAATCCGGCCGGCGGCACCCCAGTCACCCAGCTGTAGAAATGGGTTCCCGACTTCTTCTGGAGTTGGGGAAGGAAAAGGCAGCCAGGCGTGATACTGACCATATCACCCTCTAGTGTGCTGACAGGTCAAGGAAAATATGGGCACTAACACCATATCCCTCTGTGCCTCTAAGGCATGACAGGGTTACCTTTACTTTTTTTGTTGTTGTCAATAAAGTACTTAGATTTTAACATATTGTAAAACTTTTGTTGTTGGTTGTTTTTTGTTGTTGTTTGTTTGACTGTCTACATAACTTTCCAGTTGAGGTAGTGGTCAATCGTGACACCTAGAGTTCTATGTTCACTAACATTCTCTATCTGTGAAGTTCCAGCATGAAGCTTTAGTGCTGCTATTGGTGAAATTATCAGTTTTCTGTCTTGTTGTAATGAGCATGGATTTTGTTTTGTCCGTGTTTATCAGCAGTCTTTTGTTATTTTTTCATTTAATTAGATTGTTTATTCTAAACTGAGGAGTTGATTCTAGATTAATACAGTCGTTGCCTCTGGTGTAAACTGTGCAGTCGTCAGCATAAAGATCAGAAGGCGATATCTTGAGATGACGTGAAAGATCATTGATGCAGATGGTTAAAAGCAGAAGACCAAGAATAAACAGTTGTGTAACATCATTATCAATCACAGTATGTATAAATTAGGAAAAAAGTAGGAACAGCTTTATTACTTAACGACTACAAAGTTGTGACGTTTCGGCGTGAGCCTTAATCATACAAACACATACATGACGAAGAACTAGAGAGAGGAGATAAAGTATAGATTCACATGAATACTATGTAAAAATAAATAAAATGAATAGAGCACTTAGCTATAACTTGAAAGAATGTATAGCTTTTCCAACGTTCGTTCAGAAATGCATTTTAATTTAAAGGCGCTCTTTCGCTGAATCCATTAGATGAAACTGATTTGAAGTTTTCTGAGACTATCTGCTGTCTGTCGAGAAGAAAGGATGTAGTAAATTTCGTTAGGTCAGGCTGTAGTCTATACGTTTCAAGTTTTCTAGCTACTGTACTATTCTGTGATTAATAAGGTAGATAGAGGTGTATGGTGCAGTTTTACAAAGTGAGGGAGGAAGTGAGCAAGGTGAGAAAAAAACGAATATAAAGTATGAGAATGTATAAATGAAAAACATACAACATCCGATATTTCGGCGTGAGCCTTATTCGAGGATACATACAAAACGAAATACAACATATATAACTTATCTGAAGCGTCTTGCTCTCAGTAAAGCGGAAATGTGTGTGGAAGAAGGAGGAGGAAAAAAAAACGCTGCCTACAGACAAAAGATTCCCGATATAGCCAATCATAGCGAAGAAGCGGAGAGAGAGAGGAGGAGAACAAGTGGGAGAAAGGGGTTGGGGGAAGGCAATAGAAACATGATAGCCCGTAAAACTGCACCATACACCTCTGTCTACCTTATTTATATTAACCAGTTTTACTGCAGTCGCCATCCCTTTTATTCTGTGATTACTTATATCAAATGCATTTTTAAAGTCAACGAAGACAGGGCCGCATATTTTACCATCATTTATTATACCATCATTTATTATACCATCATTTATTATACCATCATTTATTATACCATCATTTCCTCATTTTTGTGAGAGCCGTATGTGCAGGAATATTTAAGCCTAAAATCTGACTGACTATAAAAAAAAGCCGTTTTCTTGTTAATGATGTAAGGTTATTCGTTGCTTATGTTTGTCTAGGGGTTTTATTAAAGTCGACAGAATGGAAACTGGCCCTATAGGTTGAGGGATTGTACGCTGAACCTAATTTAAATATACAACTTTCATTCAGTCACAGATATTCAGCATTTGTTATTGAATATCATAAGCGTGAAAAAGCAGAAAAATTAATAAGTAAATAATTAATAAACCCTTTCTTCCCATACACTCCACATTCTGCTTTATGCATCTACATGAAGTAAACTTTGTTACATCCTCACATTCATTATAAACTGTATAAACGACTGCACAGTTTACTTCCAGGAAAGGAATACTAGGCTGCTTTAGATGAACATTTACTATCAATGAATTTATTTAACTCATTAAAGTCGCAACCAGGTGTGAGTACCGAAGATTTTAGGATATTGCCCGAAGTGCATGCTGAACTGAGCATAAGTAAGTATATGTCTGCAAGCAAGTCTGTTTTATTTTGTTGACCAGAATGTTAAATGGTTTCCAGACAGACTTACTGTCTAAGTTTTGTCTGAACTAGATTCATAAAGTAATTTTTATTCTCCTACCTAATTAGATATTGAAATATGTTTATAAGTAATTGATAGTTATTAAATCCCTTATATTTGTGGGCCTGATCTCTTTCCGTCATGACTTGCAATATCTCAGATGTTATCCAGGGGAACTTCATTTGATGTTTAATTCTCATCTGTTTAATGGGAACATGGTCACTTTTTATCACATCCCGAAAGATCTTTATCCAGTATTCTAGAGCCGTGTCGGGTGCATTTAGCTGCTATACATAATTTAAAGGAGCTCTTTCAGAAATAATTGTTTGCTGAATTTTTTTTAAAAAACTTCTAAGCTTATTGCCGGCGCGTGGGTAATTTTAGAAACTCTAAACTCATTTTTTGTGTGTCCATCTGCAACAGACTAGATAATGATCACTCATTGACGCCTGAGGGACTTCACATTTATAATGTTTTCTAGATAGAATATATATATATATATATATATATATATATATAATATATATATATATATATATATGTGTGTATGTGTGTGTGAACAGCGAAGAGCAGAACCTCTATCTTAATGCAAAGAAAACTAAAGTGATGACAACTGACAAAACAGACAAGGCAACTGAAATATGTATCAGAGAGGAAAAACTGGAAGAAGTGGAGAGTTTTGAATATCTTGGATCACTACTAACTAATAATGGAGATACAATGCGGGAAATTAAAAGGAGGACATCTATTGCTCTTCAGAAAGTAAAACAAATAAAGAATCTGTGGAGAGGAGCAGACAGAACCACAAAAATAAGATTTTTAAGGGCATGCATCTTTCCCATCGCAACATATGCCTGTGAGACCTGGACACTTAACAAAACAGCTGAGAAGCACATAAATGCCTTTGAATGTAAATGCTATAGAAGAGTTCTCCAAATATCGTGGACACAAAAAAGAACAAATATATCTATACTACAAGAGCTTAATATTGAAGAAGGCTGGCTAGTAAAGAGGATTAAAGAGAGAAAACTTAAATATTTTGGCCACATTAAACGTCATGATACTTTAGAGAAGACCGTATTGGAAGGATACATAATGGGAAAAAGAAAAAGAGGAAGACCGAAACGAAGATGGCTGCAAGACATCGTTGATGATCTGGAAATGGATGCAGCAGCAGCAGGCCATCTTGCTCACAACCGAGAGGCCTACAGGAGTGCTGTTTGGGAGGCAAAGTTCCGCAAGGGACAAGCAAAGGAATGAATGAATGTGTGTGTGTGAGTGAGAGAGAGTGATTTATTAATGTGAATGTTGTTTCATTTACTTCAGTGGTTTAGAGACATTTTAAGGCAAGTTGTATGATAAAACGATATCACTCCATGTAGGTTTTGATTGTCTGTATTCAATATTGAAATCACCACGAAAAAAATATACAATTTACCTTAAAAGACAAAACGTAATACAGCGTGCTTGTAAAGTGATCATACCACGATGCTGTTGCATTCGGATTACGACTGAGAAAATCTACTAGAAATGGACTTAGTTTCTGAAGTTTGATTTCCAGCCATATGCATACTGACTCTGGTGTAAGTTTGATTTCCAGCCATACGCACACTGACTCTGGTGTAAGTTTGATTTCCAGCCATATGCATACTGACTCTGGTGTAAGTTTGATTTCCAGCCATACGCATACTGACTCTGGTGTAAGTTTGATTTCCAGCCATATGCATACTGACTCTGGTGTAAGTTTGATTTCCAGCCATACGCGTACTGACTCTGGTGTAAGTTTGATTTCCAGCCATACGCGTGCTGACTCTGGTGTAAGTTTGATTTCCAGCCATACGCATTCTGACTCTGGTGTAAGTTTGATTTCCAGCCATACGCGTACTGACTCTGGTGTAAGTTTGATTTCCAGCCATACGCATACTGACTCTGGTGTAAGTTTGATTTCCAGCCATACGCATACTGACTCTGGTGTAAGTTTGATTTCCAGCCATACGCATACTGACTCTGGTGTAAGTTTGATTTCCAGCCATACGCATTCTGACTCTGGTGTTTCTAAGGTGTTCTCTTCAGGAGAAATATACTGCAGCGGAAATGCATAAAACTAGAGCTACTTCATGCTTCCTAATGGGATCGCATCGAATTAAGCTAAGATCATCTAGTCTAATGTCCTCATCTGTAACGTCATGATATAAACGGCGTTCTGAAAAGTCAAAGACATGGAACTTCAGGTTTGGTGCTCTTTTCGCCGTTTTTCTTTCATCTTTTAATCGGCACAACAAGTTAGATACTGCATTAACTGTCTGGCTCTTCGGAAGATGCCTTTCATTTCCCCCCCAAAAAAAAACATTGGCCATGACTTTCCCTGTTGATTTTTTATAAACTCTTCGGCCATGAAGAACCCGCGTGCCGTCTCTGCAGGGACTGTTGTTTGGGCCTCAGGATTATAGTGGTGCAACCATGTTTCATCAACAGTGAGGATGTAGTCCAAAAGCTTATCATTAGATAGCACGCGTCTTGAGCTACTTGATTAACATGCTAAAGAAAATGCAGACTGTGACTAAAATCCCTGCAGATGTCACAGATCCACTGACTGATCTTCATGTTTGCACCAGCCCATGCAGGAAAATGAAAGAGCAGATCAGTTTGGCCGACTCAGATGTCTTGAAGGAAGAGCAGGCAATGGATCGAGCAGACATCTTCGGTGCTATAAGAGAAGCTGGTGGAACAATGAGCTTTACTAACATCTGCGAATAGGTATGAAAGCTAATAAAGGAGGGGGTGGGGTGGGTTGGAGGGGGTATGAAACTCGGGATGGGCGACAAAAAAAAAACGATTCACGAAGAGCTTCAAACAGATGGTCAACCAGCAAGGAACAGGTGTAAGCAGTTACTATGCGCTGAAGCAGATACCGAAGAACAGATCAGAGCACCTATAGATGTGTCCGCAGTGCATGGGTGACGGCCCTTCTTAACCAACCAGCTCTTTCCAGTATCTACAGTGACAATATTACGCTTAGGTTGTGGGACATGGATCAGTCCCATAACTTTCAGCACTTCCTGGAAATTACGGGACCTGTTCAAGTTAAGATTAACGCACGATGAAAACCACCTAATCTGAGATTAACTAGTTGTTAAGAGGCCGGTCTAAGTTAAGATAAACTGAGATCTTATCAAAGCTAAGAATGTTTAGTTGAAATGATTATCAAAGTTAAAACTGCGAGTTTAACTGCGAGGCTTGTCTAAGCTAAGATGAAAGCCTATTTGGGTAATCCACCGAAATTAAGATTAACGCCAAACTCACTCTCTCTATCCCACGCGAATCAGGCGTAGGTCGTCACTGATTTCCACAACCATATCTTCTTTACTCTTCCTATAAGATGTGTGTTTGACTGTGCCCTGTGCCACTTGTTTTTAGTCCGGCAAGTATCTCGTTTCTTTGTCTTCCTATGTTCCTTTTTCCAACCAGTTTTCCCGTTGTCACTGTGTGTTCTAGTCTGCCTCTTCTCAAAACATGTCCTACAAATGTGGACTGTCGTGTTCTGAACTTTACCATAATTTCTCTCTCTTTTGCCCAGCCTCGCTTAGAAGCTCTTCATTTGTTTTCTTGGATGTCCGTGGTATTCTCATCATTCTTCTTAGAAACCACGTCTCTGCCGCCTCCAGTAGATTCTGCGTGCCTTTTTTCACTGTCCATGCCTAGCATTCATATGACAATACGCGTTCAATGTAGCACTGAATAACTCTCTTTTTGGTATTCATCGAAAGAGCTTCATTGCATAGAGTGTTTCCCATTTTCACAAATGCTGACCTGGCCTGAACTATTCTGTTCCTTATTTCAGTTTCCTACCATACGTCCTGTGTTATTATTGTTCCCAGATATCAATTTTCAGTTACATAGTCTTTTTTTTACCGAAAGATTAACGTTCGACTTATTAATCCACATAAGGTAGGTTTAGCAGAATGAGGTTCACAATCTATGGCCATAAATTTGTTTAATGAGGAAATAAAGCATCTGTTTTCAGACGTTGACCTACTTTCAGAAGCCATATTCCTCCCCAGCGCTACGTTTCGGATCTAGCTAAATCTCGAGCCACGTGACCCAGTCAGGCTGTGTGTTTGTTTACGTTTCACATTGCTAATAACAATCTCTAGAATCTTTACTCAAACGAGCAGATTTCCATTGTAAACAGTTTAAGATGTCCTTGTATTTTAGGGAAAAAAAAGTATTTACTCTTAAATAATGGTAACTGTATATTCAAATACTTATATTCGTAAGCATAAAAAACAATTCCCTCTGCGACACTGGGCTATTTCTTGTCTTAAAATCTGACATTTTTCCAAATAAAATCAACATTAGAATAAATATATTTCCCCGGTCTATGTTATTTGTTTCTTTTCAAAAAGACGATATTCAAAACGACAGATTAGTGTATTCTGATAGTAAAATAAAGCCGCTATTGATCTGACTACTAATGTTACAAAATTATTCAAAAAGAACACAGAGAATATAAAATATTATATTACACAAAAGTTAAGAAAAGTGGGCTCGTAGTTTCCAAGAATATTTTGTGTTCAAGATCAATTAAACGACGAAATAGAAAGAGAGCGAGAAGGTTGTACAATGTGGGAGAAAGTCAGACTGCAAGAAAGTCACTTTGATGAGTCTTAAAATCAGATAAGAGTCAGTACCTGAGGCAAGAGTTAGGACATGAGGTAAGAGTCAGAACATGATACAAGAATCTGAACATGAGATAAGAGTTAGGACGTGAAATAAGAGTCAGGACATGAGGCAAGAGTTAGGACATGAGATAAGAGTCGGAACATGAGGCAAGAGTCAGGACATGAGATAAGAGTCAGGACGTGAGACAAGAGTCAGGACATGAAACAGGAGTCAGGACATGAGACAACAGTCACGACATGAGATAAGAATACAAGAGAAAGAAAAACATTGCGACCTGAAGGATAAACTAGCCTCTGTAAGGAAAACGAGTAGGAATACATCGCTCAGACCCTGGTATGCTGGCACGACTATACGACAAACCGTCCGTTCCCCCTATAGTGGAAGTGTGTTTAGCGTATCATTCCCTATAGTGGAAGTGTGTTTAGATTATCATCCCTCAATAGTGGAAGTGTGTTTAGATTATCATCCCTCAATAGTGGAAGTGTGTTTAGATTATCATCCCTTAATAGTGGAAGTGTGTTTAGATTATCATCCCTCAATAGTGGAAGTGTGTTTAGATTATTATCCCTCAATAGTGGAAGTGTGTTTAGATTATCATCCCTCAATAGTGGAAGTGTGTTTAGATTATCATCCCTTAATAGTGGAAGTGTGTTTAGATTATCATCACTCAATAGTGGAAGTGTGTTTAGATTATCATCCCTCAACAGTGGAAGTGTGTTTAGATTATCATCCCTCAATAGTGGAAGTGTGTTTAGTTTATCATCCCTCAATAGTGGAAGTGTGTTTAGATTATCATCCCTCAATGGTGGAAGTGTGTTTAGATTATCATCCCTCAATAGTGGAAGTGTGTTTAGAGTATCATTCCCTATAGCGGAAGTGTGTTTAGAGTATCATTCACTATAGTCGAAATGTGTTTAGAGTATCATTCCCATGTAGTAGAAGTGTGTTTAGAGTATCATTCCCATGTAGTGGAAGTGTGTTTAGAGTATCATTCCCATGTAGTGGAAGTGTGTTTTGAGTATCATTCCCATGTAGTGGAAGTGTGTTTAGAGCATCAACTCCCTTTAGTGGAAGTATGTTTAGAGTATCATTCCCATGTAGTGGAAGTGTGTTTAGAGTATCATTCCCATGTAGTGGAAGTGTGTTTAGAGTATCATTCCCATGTAGTGGAAGTGTATTTGGAGTATCATATTTGAGAAGATGAGGAGCAATAACTGCAGTAAGAAGAGGAAAGAAAGATGAGAAGATAACAACATCAAGTGATACATTTATGAAATAACAGACTTCTACGTTTTGGAAATGAACTAAAGAAAAAGTTACTGCTAACTACTACTACTACTACTACTACTACTACTACTACTACTACTACTACTACTATTACTACTACTACAGCAACAATTACTACTATTACTACCACCACCACCACCACCACCACCACCACCACTACTACTACTACTACTACTACTACTACTACCACTACTACCACTACCATTACTACTATTACTACTACTACTACAGCAAAAATTACTACTATTACTACCACCACCACCATCACCACTACTACTACTACTACTACTACTACCACTACTACTACTATTACTACTATTACTACTACTACTACTGCAGCAACAATTACTACTATTACTACCACCACCACCACCACCACTACTACTACTACTACTACTACTACTACTACTACTACAACTATCAAGTACGCACCTATTTTGCACATGCTAACCTTAAATACAACAGGTCGAAGAAAAAGAGACAGACCGCGTGCAACTCTGAAGAGGACATTGTTAAGAGAGGCCAAATTAACAGGCATAAAATCCCTTGATGAGGTTGAAAGACTCGCCGAACACAGGAAAAACTGGCGAACTACTTTGCGAGCCCTATGTGACGTTTAACGGCACGGGAAGGATATAAGATAAGATATAAGATAAGATAAGATATAAGATAAAATATAAGATAAGATATAAGATATAAGATAAGATATAAGATAAGATATAAGATAAGATATAAGATAAGATAAGATAAGATAAGATATAAGATAAGATATAAGATAAGATATAAGATAAGATAAGAAGAACTATAAATCGAAGTCTTAGACCTGGTACAAGTTTACGCCGCAGGCTACCGCTTAACTGACCTGATGGTGACACTGACAGTGCAGCTACTACTACAGCTACTACTACAGCTAATAGTACAGTTACTACTACAGCTAATACTACAGATAATACTATAGCTAATAGTACAGCTAATACTACAGCTACTACTACTACAGCTAATACTACAGCTAATACTACAGCTAATAGTACAGCTAATAGTACAGCTAATACTACAGCTACTACTACAGCTACTACTACAGCTAATAGTACAGTTACTACTACAGCTAATACTACAGCTAATACTACAGCTAATAGTACAGCTAATACTACAGCTACTACTACTACAGCTAATAGTACAGCTACCACTACAGCTAATACTACAGCTACTACTACAGCTAATAGTACAGCTACTACTACAGCTACCACTACAACTACTACTACAGCTACTACTACAGCTAATAGTACAGCTACTACTACAGCTAATAGTACAGCTACGACTACAGCTAATAGTACAGCTACTACTGTTACTACTACAGCTACTACTCTTGCTGCAGCTACTATTACTGCTAAGGATATTGTTATTGTAAATACTACTGTAACTACTATTACTGAAAATATTCTTCTTCTTTTTATTCAGCTTTCCTAGCCATTAAGGCTCATTGCTGCAGATAAAGTTCGCCTCCATTCCTCTCTATTCCTAATCTTCTCTCTCCAATTGGTGACACCAATGTCTTTTATATCCTCTTCTATGTTCTCTTTCCATCCCTGTCTTGGTCTACCCCTTGGTCTTGTTTCCCTCATCTCTTGTGAATACATCATTTTCGTTTGTCTGTTCTATCCCATTCTTTCTACATGCTCCAGCCAGCGTAGTCTGTTCAGTTTCAAGACATTTATAATTTGTTGGGATTTAAATAAGCATTTCAGCACAGCGTTATTTCTAGCTGTCACATGGCGGGGGTGCCTTGTCGTGGCGTGACAGCCGACCACCCCCAGAGCTATACCAGCGGGAGTTTTACTCCTGGCAGGTCCAGCAAAACTGGGAAGGTCTGCGTGGGTAGAGGTCAGACGAAACTTGCACCCTGGTTCTCCAGGGAGGTGGGTTGGAGCATGGGACCAACGACCCCATCTCCGTAAAAAAAAGATTAGTGTTATGGAGCAGACAGAGAAGCCTCGAAATTGGACGGATAAAAATGGATTACGATGTTGGAACGTCAAAAATATGATGAGATTTGGAACATGGAATATAAGAAGTTTATACAGACAAGGGGCAGCTAAAGAATTAGCAGATGAACTAAGTAGGTATGACAGGAAATCAGGTGGCTTGGAGAAGATATAACAGTCATAGGATAAATGGTATTACTGCAAATATAGCTGTAATAATTGCTGCTAATGCTGCTGATGCAACTATTATAACTGCTGTAACTACTACTACTGCTGCTGCTTTTGCTGCAGTTTGATGCAGTAATAACTTCTGCAGCAACTGCTATTAAACTAGTGCTAGTACTACCGATACTACTACTGTAATTGCTGATAGAGTATCTGCTACTATAATACTGCAGCTACTATAATCTTTTATTACTGTAGGTACTACTACTACTGTACTACTATTACTGCTGCTGCTACAACTACACAACTACTATTATTTATGTAACTATTATACCACTGCCCCTCCTCTTCCATCTCCACCTCCTCCTCCTACTACTATTACTATTACTACTACTATTACTACTACTGTGACTACTACTATTACTACTATTACAACTACTGTGACTACTACTATTACTACTACTACTATTACTACTACTGCTTCTACTGCTATTGCTACTACTACTACTATTACTACTACTATAACTACTGTTACTGTTATACTACTACTATTACTACTACTACTACTACTACTACTACTATTACTGCAGCTGTCACAACTTGTAGAAGCTACAATGACAGTACTAAGAAAAGCGCATTGAAATACGGTGAATTTGAAAAAAGTGAAACTGAGAAGGGATGATGATGATGATGATGATGATAAACTACTAAGAACAAAAAAAAAAAAACAAATAACTAAAATGAAAAGTCTAAATCTGTCTGATAATAAAAAATAATTTAATGAAAGTGAAAAAAAAGGAACTAAAATTGAAAAACAGAATAATGAAAGGCACCGAAGAACCAGGTAATTATAATATTTTGTCCCCGACCCAAGAGCTGGACAAGGTAGATGAGCCAAGACTCTAAGGAAAACAAGGGAAATAAGTAAGGGGCAGAGAACCTAGTAAGATGATTTGACGCTATTAAGAGATGAACGGGATTTTTCGGAGTCGGGTGCACCACTGAAAGCAGTGGCGGCCAAGTGCACCACTGAGAGCAATGGAGACCGGGTGCACCACTAAGAGCAATAGAGACCGGTTGCACCACTGAGAGCAGTGGAGATCGGGTGCACCATTGAGAGCAGTGGAGACCGGGTGCACCATTGAGAGCAGTGAAGACCGCGCGCACCACTGAGAGCAGTGAAGACCGGGTGCCCCACTGAGAGCAGTGGAGACCGGGTGCACCACTGAGAGCAGTAGGGACCGGGTGCACCACTGAGAGCAATGGAGGCCGAGTGCACCACTGAGAACAATGGAGGCTGAGTGCACCACTGAGAGCAATGGAGGCCGAATGCACCAATGAGAGCAATGGAGGCCGAGTGCACCAATGAGAGCAATTGAGGGTGGGTGCAACACTGAGAGCAATGGGGGCCGGGTGCAACACTGAGAGCAATGGGGGCCGGGTGCACCAATGAGAGCAATGGGGGCCGGGTGCACCAATGAGAGCACATTTTTGGAGGCAAGAGTCCGCGTGAAGATATGACAAGACGATGAAAAATACTACATTTATAACTGAGGACGATGCGGTTGAGAGAGAAATATAAACGAAATAAAGGACGAAAATGAGACCCAAAACCAAATGAACCGAAAGAAAATAACAGAGTGAGTGAAGATAACATTTAAAGAGAAATTTAGAGAATAAGAAATAATTCAGAGAATTATGGGATTGATGGATTAACGCCATGGATGAAGAAGATGTAAAAAAATATAAATAAAAAAAGTGAGAAAATACGAAGAGTGATAAAGAGCGGACACATTTAATAATAATAATAATAATAATTACTAAGAAACAATATAGAGACGAGCATGTTGAAAATGATTCTAAGGAAAGCGAAGTTTATAATGAAAGAAGTAATGAAAAATGTAATGAAGAAAATGAGTTGGTGAAGATATATAGTATCCATTTTGTGTTCTCCTGAATATAAAATTAGCAGTTTAATATGAAATTTCTCATTGTGAAAGGATTTTTCCTCATAAAACTTGCAGCAATTTACCTTAGAAGCAGAACACAAAACAACCGTATCAAATACGTACCATATCATATTTTCGTCTCAAACTATACGATTTCAATTTCTTTAAAACTTCTGAGAACAATTTTTTTTCCCTTAAAAGCAGAGAAACATCATCTAAAGAGAAATAACATACGTGGCCTCTTTGATCTACAATCCAGTTCGTATAAGATTATCAATAAAGACTGCAGCCATGTGCGGTGTTGTCCGCCATTTTATAAACCCACTGACCGCCTTCTTGCCACACGCCTACAAATGTTTCCCACACAGGAACTTCTTGCCCGCCCGTTTCCTGTTTGGTAACCTAAGGTTGTGGGGGCTTGTGATATCTATCTATCTATCTATCTATCTATCTATCTATCTATCTATCTATCTATCTATCTATCTATCTATCTATCTATCTATCTATCTATCTATCTATCTATCTATCCATCTATCTATCTATCCGTCTGTCCATCCATCCATCCATCTATCCATCCATCCATCCATCCATCTATCTATCTATCTATCTATCTATCTATCTATCTATCTATCTATCTATCTATCTATCTATCTATCTATCTATCTATCTATCTATCTATCTATCTATCTATCCATCCATCCATCTATCTATCTATCTATCTATCTATCTATCTATCTATCTATATATCTATCTATCTATCTATCTATCTATCTATCTATCTATCTATCTATCTATCTATCTATCTATCTATCTATCTATCTATCTATCTATCTACCAGTCTGTGTGTCTGTCTGTCAGTCTATAAGGGTTCTATATTTTAGCTGACAGGGAAGAGAAAAAAAAAGTCCAGGCAAGGCCATTATCACCTTCTTCGCATCAAAATTTCCCATTAACTGAGAACCTAAGCACTTCTATATATGTACTTCATCCCTATACAACAAAATGATCCTTAAGATAGATGAAATGAAAGAACTATTTATATATGAGATTCGGCCGCTTATGTTAACCGTTTGTCTTCTTCCACGTCTCACTCTTTTATTGCCTATCATTGTTGCTGCTCACGATCCTATCTGTTTAAGCGAAATCCTCATAGACACAGGTTATGTTTCACAATGGCCTGTAAAACGATGTGGAGATGTCCGTCATACTGGGGGCTCTTTGGAAGCCGGGTATTGGGGTCAACTGAGTGGATTTTACCTCGTCCACGAGGGGGCCACGCGTGAAATCATAAAACACTTCAGTAACCTACTATAACACGATGTTCTATAGCCTAGTCTCATACTATAACACGATGTTCTATAGCCTAGTCTCATACTATAACACGATGTTCTGTAGCCTAGTTTACTCTATAACACGATGTTCTATAGACTAGTTTCATACTATAACACGATGTTCTGTAGACTAGTTTCATACTATAACACGATGTTCTGTAGCCTAGTCTCATACTATAAAACGATGTTCTGTAGCCTAGTTTCATACTATAAAACGATGTTCTGTAGCCTAGTCTCATACTATAACATGATGTTCTGTAGCCTAGTTCCATACAATAACACAGTGTTTGTAGCCTAGTCTCATACTCCAACACGATGTTCTGTAGCCTAGTCTCACATTATAACACGATGTTCTGTAGCCTAGTCCCATAATATAACATGATGTTCTTTAGCCTAGTCTTATACTATAACACGATGTTCTGTAGCCTAGTTGTAAGAAATATTTTGATTTTAAAATGGCCATAACTGTCTATGATTTATATATAAGATGTAATGTATGTATTTTTATTCTTGGTATTTTTTTAAAATCTTTATAGGTAAATGAAAGGTTGAAAGTTACACATATTCACACATTCACAACTACACCAATGAAGACAGACGCAATCAATAATGCTTCTTCAAATAATCATACAACTTATATTGACATAAATCATCAGTTTTACATAGCTAGCAAAATCAAGCAAGAATCCTATATATGATATTAATGATCAGCTGATATTGTTATCAACATAAATCACTATAACAATTTTCTAAATATGTAGGCTCGATTCAGCTTGTAAAAAAACGTAACTAATTGGCAAGAACACATCCACATGCATATGCATAAAAATCAATAATATAAAAATTAAGTGCACCTAATAAACATCACTAAAAATAAAAAAAATAACAAAAACATCAAAACCCTACATAGAACAATTATACCTTGACTAGGTTATGATTATTCATACCATTCATAACACAATCACTAACAAAATATTTAACTAAGTGGATCGGGATTGATCGAGGGAGCCCACAGCACACCTTGCATTCATCCACATCACATAATAACAACCTATATTAACCTAACACATATTGGTTCTCATCCGACGAATAAAATTTCTCATTCGCACTTGAACAATAACATGGTTCTACCGATCGCTGGCCTCATACGCGCCCAGCTTACAAAATCTTGACCGATTAAAATTCTATCATCTTTTCGTTATATAACTGGCCAGAGACGGACCTCCCAGAATTGCGCACTTCCGGTACTAGCCTGTCTCTTAATCATTATCCTATGCAGTAGGGTTGCCAACCAACCCAGGTAATTATTGCTTATCTATTCCCTACATAGTCTCGTACTACAACATAGTGTTCTGTGGCCTAGTCTCGTACTATAACATAGTGTTCTGTGGCCTAGTCTCGTACTATAACATAGTGTTCTGTGGCCTAGTCTCGTACTATAACATAGTGTTCTGTAGCCTAGTCTCGTACTATAACGCAATGAATCCATCAACCATCACTGAAATATCGTAAGTTATAATAAATAACACCAACACTTATCACCATGAACAGCATTACCTATGATCAAGATCATTATCGTCTGTCACATCATCACTTATCATCAAGAACTTCATCATCACACATCACCTCATCGCCCTCACAAATGAAGAAAATATGCTACTGAGTTCGGTAAATTTCCAGCGACAAAATTAGTGCCGCATATTTTGATGAAAGCAAACGTTACCATTTGTAAATAATGATTATTTTTATCTCCATACCAGCTCCACTATCCCATATAACATGTAGGTTCTTGGCTAAATGAAGGGAAGATTTTATGACCTACATTCTTTCCTTGTCAGTCAAACATGAATCAGGCGCGGATGTAGACCGGACAGTGGATAAAGTAAGAGATAAGACAAGTCTCAGGGCTGGAAAACAGCTGCGATTAGCGCGTGGGGATCTTATAGCCGAGAGGGGAAATTGGGAGATTGAGACGGTGAATCAAGGATTGAACATTCTAAGGCTCATTCAGTACGTAACCCTAACTGTTCACAACATGTTTTTTTTTTTTTTTGGTCGTATCTTTGTTACTTCACATTCTTCTTCATTTTTAATTGTATAGCTAGCTATGTTTGTCAGTGGTTAAGAAAGCGAAGTTTGTGAGGATTTGTGTTTGGTCTAATATTTAATTTGATATGCCTTGTCTGTTTTTTTTAAAATATCCCCCCAACCCCATCACCCCAATTCCCCCCCCCCCCCCCCCCACCTTTGAAAGGCCAGGCCGAGCATGTCTGAAGAAGTCGGTGCATGTTTATCTGACGTTGTGGAGTTCAATTTATATGTAAGGGGAAATCTCTGTGAGACCCCAAACAAGGTCTCCATTTATTGTACCAACTGCACTTAGAGGGATATTTCTCCGCCCACATTATATAACCCATGTTCCCCTTCCTAAGCCTATTGTATGCTTAACGTAATGAATCACTGCTAAAGGATCTGACATTCAACACGCATTACAAACATAACACGCGCAATACGACTCAGTAAGTTCATGATCACTTGTACATCATTTAATCACAAAGACCAGACGTCCACAATGACATAGCAACAACTGGCAAATGACATAAACACAGGGAGAACATTAATCAATGACATGGAAGATCAAATGATAATGATTCAATGAAGATGATGATTCAGTGCAGTAATAACTCAGGTCTCATAATATGCATTAAATGTAGCGAGGCCCGCAACTGATACATGTTGAAACTCATGGAAAATATATCCTGGTGATCACGCGGCCCTTAATGTAAATGCCTCCGCAAGGAACATATTTGCAGTTATAACTTAATCTTCACAACATAAGAGAGATGAAAAAAATCTCGCAGACTACAGCTGCACATGGCCTACATATATCATACTCAGTGCGAAAAGAAATTAATCAGTGTGAATAAACGGCAGACCAACAGCATACATATAATAATCATGGATGCACCAGCAGCAGGCCATCTTGCTCACAACCGAGATGCCTACAGAAGTGTTATTAGGGAGGCAAAGTTCCGAAAAGGACATGCAAATGAATAAATGAATGAATGAACATATAATAATCAATATGCGTGAAACATATGATAATCACTATGAATGAAAATCATGATAAATCAACGTCCATTACATTCAATATCGCCAAAGTGTGTGAAATGATGATCAAGATGAAAGCAAAACATAATTCGGCATTTTCAGTAAGCAATCAAATACAAAGAGTATATATCACTACAAACTTAACAACTCAACAGAAACTTCACCTTCAACACAGTTCACATTATTGCACACATTACATAAAAACTTACATCAAACTTACATCGATCTGACTTCATCTGATGTGGGCACGGGTAGAGATCACCGCTGGAACAATCGGTGTTTTCTAAATCGTACCTACACATCAGAAACTACACAAAAACAGTTATGAACACCACAAAAAACGGCTCCTTCAAAATAACCCGGAAAGAATGAACATGAATGACCAGTCACACATCGGAGCAAGCTAACTCAACAACTCAGGAAGTGCTACTAGCGCAGTCAGATAGTACGCTGTTCTCTCGCCGCTAGACGGTTGCTCGTCCTACCAGAGACCGTGTTCGAATCCCAGGTAATTCTCTTGTGATTTTTCTTTCTCTCACGTCTCACTAAAGTGCTTTGTCTACGATTTTTGCGAGGTCTAATCCTACAAAACTGTGTTCTCTTACTTTACCATACGAAACCCTCGTTGTTTCCTATTTATAAAAAAAAATTATTGCTCCATCGAAGCAAACAGTGTTGCAAAAAATATCACTATATATGTAGAAAAACTTCACAAATATAATCCATAGACAATAACGAACACACGCTCCCTCCTATCCTGGCTGTACCTCGAACAGAAATGCCAACTCAGCACAATCACACACTACTGAAACTAAAACAACAGACTACTGAGTGAATCGTTAACTCCAGTGGATCGTATGGCTCCTTAAAGGGCAACGGTCCACAGAAGAATATCGTAGGGAACCTGACTTGAATAAGACCATCACTCCGAAACTTATCTCTCCCACCTTTTCTCTCTTGCAGGTAGGTTTTTTTCACATCCATCCTCCAGGATGCTCTTCTCACAGTCTTTTCACATTTTTTTTCACAATGTTCCTAGTAATACTTTTTCTGATACTATCTCGAAATACCTTCTCAAACGCTACTTCGTAATACATTTCTCGATATCGTAATTTCTCTCTTATACTCGTAACAGTTTTCTCACCCTATACTCGTAATACCCTTCTCGCACTCATATCCCATCACTCTTATATCTTATATCTTATATCCTTCCCGTGCCGTTAAACGTCACATAGGGCTCGTAAAGTAGTTCGCCAATTTTTCCTGTCTTCAGCGAGTCTTTCAACCTCATCAAAGGATTTTATGCCTGTTAACTTGGCCTCTCTTAATAATGTCCTCTTCAGAGTTTCACGCGGTCTGCCCCTTTTTCTTCGGCCTGTTGTGTTCCACTTGATAGCTTGTTTTGGGATTCTCTGGTCGTTTCTTCTCATCAAGTGACCAACATATGTCCATCTCCTTTTCCTGATCACCCATGAGACTGGTTGTTGTTCAGTCATCTGTCTTATCTCTTCATTGTTCTTGAATTCATTCCACTTGATGCCGAGTATTTTCCTTAGGCATTTGTTTTCAAAAGAGTCTAATCTCTTTTCTATTTCTTTAGTTGTTTTCCAGCTTTCGCATGCATAAATGAGGGTGGATATTACATTTGAATTGAATAGTCTTAACTTGGTTTTTGTGCTTATAACTTTTGAATTCCATATGTTCTCAAGATTCTTGAAGATTGATGCTGCTTTTGCAATTCTGATCCTAACTTCCTTTCTAGTGTCACCATCCTGGTCTATGTAGCTGCCAAGGTATGCAAATTGATTGACTTCTTCAATATCTGTCTCTTCTATGTGTATTTTTCCATTTTGATTGATGGGAATTTTCATTATTTTTGTTTTGTCCTTGTTAATTTCAAGTCCTATTTTGCTATCCAGTAAAGACAGGCTATCTGTTTTTTCTTGCATGGAATTCACATTATTACTGATAAGAGTTATGTCATCAGCAAAATCAAGATCTTCTAGTTGGGTCCCATGTACCCAGTCAATACCTGTGTTACCTGTGCAGCATTTTTTCATATATCACTACTATCGACATATTTTATAACACACTCCATAATAATTCAGGTTTCGTATTCTCCTTAGAAGTCTCACACCATATCCTCCCTAGAAATCTCACATCATATTCTCCCTAGAAATCTCACATCATATTCTCCCTAGAAAAATCACATCATATTCTCCCTAGAAATCTCACATCATATTCTCCCTAGAAATCTGACATCATATTCTCCCTAGAAATCTCACATCATATTCTCCCTAGAAATCTCACATCATATTCTCCCTAGAAGTCTCACATCATATTCTCCCTAGAAGTCTCGCATCACATTTCTGCATTGTAACATCTCCTTCACTCTCTCAAACTCGTTTTATAAAAGTTTCCTCCGGGAGTTCAGATTGCAGCAAGCACAGCATGAAGACTAAAACAAAACAAAACAAAAATACTCACTAACTTCTTTCTCCATTAGTTCTGTTTTCCAGGTTATTTTCATGTGTTTAAGCAGCCATGATTCCTCAACCTACACTTTTTATGGCGACCTGACGCTGCGTTCCCATAGACCTTACCTGCTTATTGGAAATAAATGGCTCCAGAAACTCTGTTTCACCTTCTTTCATCAAATATTCGTTATTAGAACTGACTTAGCTGAGCTTTCAAACATTTTGCTGTATAATCTTGTTAAATGAGCATGGATTTTCCAGGTAATGTATGGCTTCGCATTGAAAAGTCGCAATCGGAAAGAAATGATTGGACAGGTACAGGAAGTGTTCATCGGCATTGGTGCTTCTTAGTAGAATATGTCATTAAGGAGATGGGAAATCAATATATGTTTAAAGTTTAAAACTTTGTGACACAATTTCGGTATGGGGATGTTCTCTTTTTCTTTCTCTCTCTCTCTGTATCGGTGTGCGAGAGTGAGGTGAGTGAGTGAGTGAATGAGTGAGTGAATGAGTGAGTGAGTGAGTGAGTGAGTGACTGAGTGAGTGAATGAGTGAGTGAGTGAGTGAGTGAAACGAAGTCGTCACAACCGATGCCAAATACTTTATTCATCTGCCTCGCTCCACGGCAGATGCATTTTCCAAAATTATCCTCATTATCGGCCGACGTCAACAACTTAATGTCATGCTGTCTATGATTTGTAGCCATGTTTCTCTACAGATCACAGTCAGCAAACTATAAGGTTTCTCTCATAAAGGAATTTACTGTTTACATATCTGACTCTGTCTATGTCTCATGACATTTATGCGCCCTAGGGGTGTGAAATGTTAGTGCTTTCACATTTCTAGGGTGTTACAGCAGTTGAGGTAGGGATGATGTCTTTGTTTTCCTAGGGAAACTTCATGTATATATGTGTGTGTTGTGTGTGTGTTGTGTGTGATGTGTGTGTCGGGGGTGAATACGCCCGATAAGGTAATCAGCGACCCATAGCTGATATGCCAGCGTCAGGGTTAGCGACCCATAGGTGATATGCCAGCGTCAGGGTTAGCGACCCATAGCTGATATGCCAGCGTCAGGGTTAGCGACCCATAGCTGATATGCCAGCGTCAGGGTTAGCGACCCATAGCTGATATGCCAGCGTCCGAGTTAGCGACCCATAGCTGATATGCCAGCGTCCGAGTTAGCGACCCATAGCTGATATGTCAGCGTCAGGGTTAGCGACCCATGGCTGACCAAGACCCTGTCCCACCTCTCCGTGGCACCCCCAGTAACAGTTTTCTAGCCTGGCTAACGGGGCAGGGATCGCCATAGTTCCATGGTGGTAGAGTCTGCTAAAGAAGCATTGCACACCTCCTGCTTTTAAGATGCACTCTGGGAATGAAAAAGTAGCCACCATAATCCGCTCCCAAGCCGATACGATGCTGTGCCTCAACATCTCTACAGCATCGACTGCAAAGAACACCAGCACGCAGTTACAGGGAGTTCGTACAAGTACAAGTGTGTGTGTGTGTGTGTGACTACTGGACTCTGTCTGAAGATTCCATATTGCCTATTCTCAACGATGCTAAACATCTATAATGTTGTCATCACATGATCAGCTCTCTCTTGTTGTAATCGATAATGAATTTTTCATTTGCCTAAAAATGTGTGTCCTTTAAACTCTTGCACCATCAGTGCCTTCCTGATATTTTCTCATTCAAGACCAAACAGTTTTACAAGGGTGAATAAAAAAAATTTGTAGAAAATGATGGAGAACTCCTTATCACGTCTCAACAAAATCCCCAGAATGTTAGGTGCAGACCTCCCTTCATTCCATTAATATCCAGATACCTCGACAAAAACAAAATCTGCTGACCGTGTAGACAACTATGCATTGTCCCTTTAATCTCTTCGTCGGTACTGATCCTCTTTCTTCCTAGCATCTGCTTAAGGTGTCCAAACACATGACAGTCGCATGAGGCCGAGTGAGTATGCAGGATGTGAAAGACCTGTTCAGGCCTATTCGCAGTATTAGGCTGGCTCGAGAGAGCTGCAACCTCCAGATTTGACACCACACTTTTAAACTTCTTATGCCACGTACTTACCTGCTGAGGACCGACACACACGTGTGCCCATACTGCCCTTTTCACTCTGCCATAAATATCTGCAGGTTTCTCGCCCTATTCATTTACACAAGGGCCGATTAACCTCGCGCTGTTTTTCTTTCGTGTATGCTTCCAAGGAAGCGGCCATCTTTGACTGGCGTCATCTTTCCAAAATGACTGATGTGCTTCCGATCCTAGCTAAATTTAGAGAGGGATCGAATAACACACCTGAACTATAACTGTCTACCACTCTAGTTAGATTTATAAAGCAAAATTAAAGTTACTTTTTAACTGACCTTCATATTTGTCCAGTGAATACAACAGATCTTAGTGGACTGACTTCAGTTGTTGTAATCATTTCAGCAGTAAAAATGGAAACCTGACACTCGTATGGCATGGAAAATGCCTCTGCAATCAAATAACATCTGCTTGTAGGTGTTCAAGTTTTACATCTTTTACAAGTGTTTTTGCATCTGTCAGGACATTTACAGATAAAAAAAGCCTTCCTTCAAGAGACACATTGAGAAGAGTTCGATCGTAACAACTTTTTAACAAGAGAAGTTAAAATCAGAGCATAAAGTTAACATACTGATGTTATCAACGATATATACAGTTAACATAACGAAGTTATCAACGATGTATACAGTTATTAGCATAATAAAGTTATCAACGATGTATACAGTTAACATAATGAAGTTATCAAATATCTCTCTGAATCTTAAGTGCCCAGGGCACATGGGGCTTCCGCAAGGGTTATCCACAAATGCCTGTCCTTCGCCTTTTTTCTGCTCTTGCCCAGGTGAGCCTTCTATTGCTCAACATCCTTTCTGTTGTTCTTCTCCATGTCTCTTTTGGTCTACCCTTACTTCTGCTCCCCTGTGGTGTCCATCTTAGTGCTATTTTTGGTAGTGAGTTGTCAGTCATTCGGAGCACATGTCCCAACCATCGCCAGCGTCTTTCCTCAATAATTGTTGTCAGTGGTTTCATCTGCATTTCTGCTTATAAGATGTTATTTCTTATGGTGTTTGGCCAAAATATTTTTCTAATTCTTCGTAAACATTTAGTCTGGTAAGAATTCAACTTGTTTTCTATTGTTTTGGTGATTTTCCAGCATTCACTTCCATAGAGTAGTACACTTAGAACATTACTCTTAAATATCCTGATTTTCATATTTATGCTTAGTTTTTTTATTTCCATATATTCTGTAGCATTGCAAAAGCCTAGTTTGCCCTAGTAAGTCTGCTGTTGATGTCCTCTGTGCTGTCTCTATTTTCTACTACTCTGCTGCCAAGGTATATAAATTCGTTGACCTCCTCCACTAACTTGTTATCTACTCTGAGTACATTTCTGTTGTTCACATTTTGCTTCATTAACTTTGTCTTTCCTACGTTGATCTTTAGTCCTATGTTATTTGCATTCTGAGTTAGCTTGTTTATTTTATCTTGCATATCTTTGTGACTGCTTGATAATAGACAAATGTCGTCCGTAAAGTCAAGGTCCTCCAGCACTGTGTCAAGGGTCCATTGTAATCCTCTGCGTTTGTCTGATGTTGCCTCCTTCATTAACCAGTCTACTGCCAAGATAAATAATGTTGGTGATAGTACACATCCCTGTTTCACTCCTGTTTGTATCCTAAAGCTGCTGGAGGTATGTTCTCCACAGATAACTTTGCACTGAAAACTCTCGTATAGGGCTTTGATTACATTAACTATTTTATGGGGGAGGCCATGCCATCTTAGGATTTTCCACAGTGCATCTCTGCTGACACTGTCAAAAGCTTTCTCAAAATCTATGAATAATGCATATGTTGTGCTATGCCACTCATTTGCCTGTTCTAATATTTGTCTAAGTACAAATATGTGGTCTATGCATGATCTTCCTTTCCTAAATCCTGCCTGCTTTTTCCGAAGTTTTTCCTCAAGTGTTGGTACAATTCTGTTGATGATTATTCTGCAAAATACTTTACTGGTGAGTGGCAGTAGGGTAATGCCTCTCCAGTTCCCGTAATCTCTGAGGTCACCCTTCTTTGGTAGTTTTACTATAAGCCCAGTTTTCCACTCCTCTGGGGCTTTTTCTAGATCCCAAATTTGTTGTAATATCCGGCAAAGTTGTTCTGGTGTTTCTGTTTCTTCTGCTTTCAACATCTCAGCAGTCACTTCATCTTCACCTGGTGCCCTGTCTGATTTTAGCTTCTTTGTCACCTCCTTTACTTCATTTATTGTTATTGGTCCTGTATTGATGTTTAGTTCCGTTTTTGCTTCAGGTATGTCTATTGCTTGTGCTGCTTGTGTTCTGTTTAGTAGGGTGTTAAAGTGTTCCCTCCATCTTTCAATTTTTTTCTCTTTCTCCACTGACCAGTTGTCCATTTTGTGTTCTTACTGCACTTTCACATCTTGTGTTGAAGTTACCTGTCATCTGCTTTGTGATTTTATATATGGTTTTCATGTCATTTGTATATGCTGCTTTCTCTGCTGTTTCTGCTAAGTTGTCATAATATTGACGTTTATCTTGACGGCATGATTCCTTCACTTCTTTGTCTTTTTGTGCATAATTACTTAAAACTCGTTCTTTAAGCCGTTGTGATTTGGTGTTCAGTAATTTTTTCTTGATTTCTTTTCTTTGTTCTATCTTTTCCCATATCGTCTCGCTTATCCATTCCTCTTTTCTCCTTTTCCGATATCCCAGCACCTCTTTTGCTGTTTCCTGTAGTGTTTTATTGAACTCTAATATGGACATTTCTGCTTTGTCTTGTAGGACACTGAAGCGGTTCTTAAGTACTATCGATAATTCATTTCTTGTTTGCTGGTCTATCAGTTTTCTTGTATCAAAATGTATCTTTCTGTGTTCTCCGATTTTGGCTTTCCTTAATTTTAGTTTTATTTTTGCTACCAGAAGGTTGTGATCACTTCCTACATCTGCTCCTTTCCTTGCTCGCATATCTTGTAGTGACCGTTTCCACTTGTTGTTTATTAGTATGTGATCGATTTGGTTTTCTATGGTTTTATCTGGTGACCTCCAAGTCACCTTATGGATGTTTTTATGTTGGAAAATTGTCGCTCCGATGGTCATCATGTTTTCTTCACAGAAACTGCACAGTCTTTCTCCATTTTCATTTATTTCTCCGATTCCTTCTCTTCCCATGATTCTTCTTCTATCTTCATTTCCTTCACCTACTTTTGCATTGAAGTCACCCAAGATGAGTAGCATATCATGCTTGGGTATTGTTTCTACTGTTGCTTGGAGGCTGTTGTGAAAATCTTCTTTTAATTCCTCTTCAGCAGCTTCTATTGGTGCATAACAAACTATAATAGACAGCTTCGTGAATCTTGAGTTGAACCGTGCATATAATAATCTCTCATTTATCATAACCTAAGAACCTACAAATCATGTCTAGGAAGTAGAGGTCAGTTGGCGATTCTCTGGGGATACCCGACACCAACATAGCAAGACAGACACTGACATGGAATCCTCAAGGAAGTAGAAAACGAGGAAGGCTTAGACTTACGTGGAGAAAAAAAGTTATAACGATGCTCAGAGACAAAGGAAACACATGGAAGGAAGCAGAGAATAATTTCAAGAACAGGGATGGCTGGAGAGCCTTTATCCGTGGCCTATACTTTCAAGGGAGTGAAAGGCGATGATGATTATTCTCCTGTTAGTTTCCTGTCAAATTAAAAAAAAATTATAGGTTTTTGTTGGAGAAAACAGAACCGTCCATATTTGGTCATATTAAATGACGCGATGACCTTTCTAGTACGGTTACAAAAGTTATGGTTCCTAGGAAACGAGCAAAGGAGGAGCGGTCGAAGAGATGATGGGCCCAAGATATCGCTGATAATGAGAACACTCACTGGGGGCAGGAGTTCTGGCGAGGGTACGGCATGTTTTGAGATGGGTTATCAAATGAACGACGGTTTGTGAAGGACAGACCACGTGTTCGGTTCAAGCGGTTGATGATGATGATGTCACTGTACTTGTGTCCTTGAGGTCTTCGCAGTTGATGAGTTCACTGCGGTCAATAGCTTTGAAGCAGAAGATCGGGTAGGGTCGGGAGTGAGGTTTGGTTGCCGTGTTGAAGCTGTGCTGTAGGTTCCTCCGACATTGGGATCAAGTGGCTTTTCTCTAGCTGGTTAGGTTGAAGATCTAGCTACTGCAGATTCTTTTTCCACTTACTCACTCTAGCCTCGAGCATAGTTCTTTATATGGTGCAGCCTCGGGCATAGTTCTTTATATGTAGGACAGCTTTGGGCATAGTTCTTTATATGTGGTACAGCCTCGGGCATAGTTCTTTATATGTGGGACAGCCTCGGGCATAGTTTTTCTTTATATATGGTGCAACCTCGAGCATAGTTCTTTATATGTGGTGCAGCCTCGGGCATAGTTCTTTATATTGGGACAACCCCGGGCATAGTTTTTTCTAAGTGAGACTAACCTCCGCAAGTTATCCTTGTTTTACATTACTCTCTGCTGCTTGCCCAATGAAAAGAGAGTGTAGCTGGTGATGCTACAGGATCTCTGGTAGATGAAAGCGGAAAGAATGATCAATAAAGTCCGGGCCTTGAATGTAGCTTTCCATCGCCGAGCAAAACTCATTTCAGAGGCCACGTTCTTCTTGCACTGTTCTGTCGGCCGTGCACTCTCGATTCTGCTCTGTTGGCCGTGCTCTCTTGGCCCTGTTCTGTCGGCCATGCTCTCTTGGCCCTGTTCTGTCGGCCGTTCTCTCTTGGCCCGTTCGGTCGGCCGTGCTCTCTTGGCCCTGTTCTGTCGGCCGTGCTCTCTTGGCCCTGTTCTGTCGGCCGTGCTCTCTTGGCCCTGTTATGTTTGCCGTGCTGTCTTGGCCCTGCTCTCTCGGCCATGCTCTCTCTCTCAGCCCTTTTCCTTGGGCCGTGCTCTCTCTCAGCATTGTTCTTTCGGCCGTGCTCTCTCTCAGCCCTGTTCTGTCGGCCGTGCTCTCTCGACACTGCTCTCACGGCCCTGCTTTCTCGGTCCTGTTTTGTTAACCTCATATGCAGTGCAATCCAGGGTCGTCTCATACTCCAGGGAAGTGTCCGGTGATCCACAACTGTTGCCCCGGAAAAGCTAAAGACAATTTTTAAAGTTCTTTATCATTTCTCCTTGGCTGACAAGAAAGTCATCACCATCTCCCAGAACGATGGTTCCACGGATCGCCCGAAATTTGCGTGAAATTACAACAATCAATTTTCCCTTAAAGTATACTTAAAACGTATTGTTTTAAGACCTGGACTGGATCAAAGAAGCTAGTTTTTAACATCGTGGAGACCACATCACAGCCCTGCATCTAACAAAGTTAGGCCGAAAGAGCCCTCCGGCCGGATATGATCTTGCTAGCTCTGGTTTGCCTGCCCCCAAGAATAACCACATCATCCAGTCTAGGACATTGTTGAAAGAAGTACATTGTTGTTCTATTTTATACGTAAGTTAGTACAACAATCATCAAATCAAATTTGAATGAAAGTGAGAATATACTGTATATTCTTCATCTCCTGCGTTTAGTTCTGCTTGCTCAGTCATCCAGACAAGAGGTCACGCCATGTCCATGAATCTCATCACTAGCTGGAGCTACTCCGTGCTTGCATCATTTTTCCCTCCACGCCTGTTACTATGAGTCAGGATTTTAATGCACAGTTGGGCACATTCGTTTCAGTTAACAAAAAGTACTGATAAGAGTTCACGTTCGTGTGATGGCTCTGTGATTGTGTGATATCAATGATTGTGCCATATCATATGTGTGAAAATCCCTGCGACTGTGTGATCCCAGCATCCAAATGTGAGCTGTAAACAGATGAATGTGATCTTCGTACTGGCCTGCCACGACCAGAGGTAACATGTCAGTTGAGAACAGGTTGTGCGGGAAGAAGGCACTCTTAACATTCGTTGTTAACATTCAACATGTTATCGTTGTTAACATTCAAATGTGCTAGACAGGTTGAACCTTGAGATTGTTTAACAATGAGTCAAGTTTCAAGAGTTTGTTCGGTCAGTTAGTCATACGTGGAGATTGTGCTCGGCTGTCTACCTGTAGGTCAAGACTGTACTAGGCTGTCTGCCTGTATGTCAAGACTGTATTCGGCTATCTGCCTGTATGTTAAGACTGTACTCGGCTGTCTGCCTGTATGTCAAGACTGTACTCGGCTATCTGCCTGTATGTCGAGACTGTACTCGGCTATCTACCTGTATATCAAGACTGTACTCGGCTGTCTACCTGTATGTCAAGATTGTACTCGGCTGTCTACCTGTATGTCAAAATTAGAATTTTTCCGTCATCGCCACTACCCAGAAAAGGTCCTTCGTGAAGCCTTCAACCGTATCCAACTAGTGAGCCGCAAAGAAGCATTCAGAGAAAAGCTTGTTACTCCATCTGACAGAGTTAAGTTAGTACTGCCTTTCCGCCCGCATGGTCAGATGGTTAAGGAAATTCTTTATCGTCATCTGTCGCTAATCCAACTCGACCCTGACACTCGCGACATTTTCTCCGATCCACCCCTGTTGGCACACAAACGTGAGCCACACCTAAAGGACATCCTCGTCCACAGCCACTTGAAGCATATGTTGGCACCAGAAAATGTAACCGCCTCCGCTGGGTTACCTGCCCGATAGTCTGGGAAACGAAAACGATCACCTTTCCCAAAACGATCCTCACTCTTCATGAGGGATTCACATGCGAGTCTCGTAATGTAATATATGTCATCGTTTGTAAAAGACGCAGGATAACGTATATTGATGAGACTGGCCTCAGATTAGGGGACCGCATGCAAAAACATCTGTACGACATAGCCCAGCATGCTTCGAAACTAGTCCCAAATCATTTAAATGGCCCCAACCACAGAGGCAAATCTGATTGTCTGGTAACAGCTATCAAACAATGTCACGCAGATGACACAAGCCGCCTGGCGCTTGAGAACCGCTGCATTCAAAATTATGGGACAGTGGAGCCACATGGGTTAAACTCGCTGTTCAGCTACATTTAACATTCTCTTCAATCATTATAGTACCTCTTCACTAAGTTCCACCCCTTCTTACTTGTCAAACCCCCTCACAGCATCACTTTGTAACCCCTCTTCCCTAATCATCTGTTTCAACTTCTCCTGGCTAGGTCATCATTGCTTCACTCTCTCTCTCTCCTCCCTGGTTTCCCATCCACCACCCCCAGTTACAACCCACCGACCACATGTCACAGGTCTCTATTTAAACAGTCTCCACGTTCTACTAAATCCATTCCTGACACACACCGCCGGACAAGTCACGCCTTACAATTTACAACTAAGTACTCTATTTAATTAAAAAAAAATTTTTTTATTGTTATTCATGTGAATCTATACTTTAATCTCCTCTCTCTCTATTTCTTCGTCCTTATGTTTTTGCACGATTAAGGCTCACGCCGAAACGTCACAGCTTTGTAGTCGTTAAGTAATAAAGCTGTTCGTACATTTTTCATAATTTATACATTCTGGTATGCCAAGATTTTACTCGTCTGTCTACATGTGTGTCAAGATTTTACTCGTCTGTCTACATGTGTGTCAAGATTTTACTCGTATGTCTACATGTGTGTCAAGATTTTACTCGTCTGTCTACATGTGTGTCAAGATTTTACTCGTCTGTCTACATGTGTGTCAAGATTTTACTCGTCTGTCTACATGTGTGTCAAGATTTTACTCGTCTGTCTACATGTGTGTCAAAATTGTACTCGCCTGTCTACATGTATTTTAAGACTGTTCGACCAAAAAAAAAAAGTTTAGTCTAATGTTGCATCCTGTTCGATGCAATACCGCTGATTTAAATAGTGTGACTGTGTGATCCAACATATCTTTATCTTCAGATATATCTGAACCATATCTTCAGATCACCATGAAGTGGGGAGTGTACCTAATGCAGAAGCACCATAAAAGAACTTTACAAAACTTGTAAAATCTCTTCTCGGCAGTACTCCAGATTTGTTATGATCTGAAACAAGAACATACAAAGAAAAAGGAAAAAGAAACAAACAAACAAAGAACAAGCAGAACAAAAATACAAAGAAAAAGCAGAACAAACCTACAAAGAAAAAGAAAGAAACAAACAAAGAACAAGCAGAACAAAAATACAAAGAAAAAGCAGAACAAACTAACTTCTAACAGTTCTCTAGTACTAGAAGTTTGGTTTTTATCTGGAACTCACATGTATTACTACGTTTATCAAGTTTTCGGCGTCTTCTAGGCGCTTCATTTGTTGGAGAAGTTCCTTTCGTTTATGTATTTAGTTCTTTATTAATATTTTGGGAAAATTCAGTCAAATATAAAGTTTAAAATTTAATAATTTCAAAACAACCTTGTTCCTTCTGTCATTAACTAATGGACTTCTGTTAAAGAACGCTACATGTTATGTTGAAGTCAAGAGCGATAATGCCAATGTATTTCTTCATTAATATTTATTCTCTGTTATTTCCCCTAGTTTCTATTTGCTCACATTTTCATTTGTCTCGCATGCCCTGGTTAAACCTAGTTCATTCTGGGTAAGAAGATAGAGTGCTGGTATAATTATGCTTCTGGTAATCGTATTTTCTTTATTTTGATTGTCTCTTTTTTTCCCCAGATTGGAATACACGGTTCAGCTGGACAGGCTTTCATCATGTGAACGTGGTGAGCGAGGTATTTTTGGCTGTGATCAACGGATTTACGAAAGTCGACCACGTTCTCCGGCAATACGGCGTGAAACGGCCAAGAAATGGCTGATGGTGTTAAGGGTGCATAATTCTGTCGTCAGAAACGACTAAATAAAGAGGGTGAATCACAAGTTTCAGCCACCAAGAAGCAGTGACGCCGTCGAACAACCAGTAGAACAGCCGATGTTGTTTACTGTACGCTACCTCTTTGGATGTTAAAATGTTTACAGTACGATTCCTCTTGGTTTACCTTCGAAATAATTGATGAAATTCTCTACAATCTAAATGTTTCTGTTTAGCTTTTTTTTCAATATAAAGGATACCAGGGGATTATCAAATGTAAATAGCAAATATGCAGGAAATTCTCTACTGTAGAGAGCGGAACAACAACACAACTCCTTCAGATCATCAGAGGAAGTGTTTAAATTTTCAATCTATTTTTCCTGTCTCTGTCTGTTGCGTTGCTTCTGTATGTGATCATTGAAAAGGCCTTTTGTGGAAATGTTGACCCATTTTATATTCTTCACTTGTGCTGCTAATCTTAGTATCTGTCATTTCTGTTTCTGCCAACTTTCCTCATTCTATCTTTCTTTTTTTTTCTTCAAAACTGAACCATACTCCTCTATCTGTACAGAATTGTGCACTTTTCGTCAGATATTCAGGCGTTGGGGATGCATTTTATAAGCCACACCCCCCGCACATATAGCACCATATAACAACACAACTTTAGCAAACTGTAAATAAAGTGTGTACAGCAAAGTAACATTTTCAAGTGTGAGTAAATGTAGGAAAAAAAAACCAAAATGGAATCCGGATTCATTAATAGGCTCGCAGTTTCTTAAGGGACATAACTGCGGTATTTTTTGTGTGCATCAACCGAGTATATGAAGGCCAGCGGTGGAGTCAGGACATCTCTCTCTCTCACTCTGAACCTTAAGTGCCCAGGGCACATGGGGCTTCCGCAAGGGTTTTCTACAAATGCCTGTCCTTCTCTTTTTTTTTCTACTCTTGCCCAGGTGAGCCCTCTATTGCTCAACATCCTTTCTGTTCTTCTCCATGTCTCTTTTGGTCTACCCTTACTTCTGTTCCCCTGTGGTGTCCATCTTAGTGCTATTTTTGGTAGTGAGTTGTCAGTCATTCGGAGCACATGTCCCAACCATCGCCAGCGTCTTTCCTCAATAATTGTTGTCAGTGACTTCATCTCCATTTCTGCCAATAAGATGTTATTTCTTATGGTGTTTGGCAGAAACCGGAAGTCAGGACATAACCCCACGTTAATTCGTTACATCGGGTGAATGAGTTAACTTTTGAAAAATTTACACGTTGGTGTCGCAGAAAGGAAAATATCACTTGAATGTTTTGTTTTTTTTTCTGATTATTTTCGATCTTACTATTTTTCTTTTTGTCACGTCCAAATTAGTAAGTCTACAATTTTTTTCACGTTGATCATACTTTTGCTCAAACACTTTGATAATAAAACAGCAAATTCCATTAGCTGTTCATGTTCTAAATGTTGTTATTATTATATAGCAATGTCATAAAGGAAAAAGAAAGGCAAGCAGGCCAGTAGAAACACGGAGAGCCACAATAAAGTAAAGAAAGCGAGAGGGACGTGGTTTAAGGAATCCCGACTTGCTCAAAAGAAACCTTTGTTGATGCTTTATGCTCCACTGGAAGTATTGAGAACAGATTATTATTATTATTATTATGATTATGATTATTATTATTATTATTATTATTTTATTATGTGTCGTGCTGGATAGCTTATAATACTCTTTTCCTCACTTATCTTACATCTTACATCCTTCCCATGCCGTTAAAAGTCACAAAGGGCTCATATAGTAGTTCGCCAAGTTTTCCTGTTTTCAGCGAGCTTTTCAACGTTATCAAAGGGTTTTATGCCTACTAATTTGGCCTCTTTTAACAATGTTCTCTTTAGAGTTTCACGTGGTCGACCTTTTTTTCTTCGGTCTGCTGTGTTCCACTTAATAGTTTGTTTTGGGATTCTCTGACTGTTTCTTCTGATCATGTGACCAATATATGCCCATTTCCCTTTTTCTGATCACCCATGAGGCATGTTGTTGTTCACTCATTTACCTTATCTCTGCGTTGCTCATGAATTCGTTTCACTTTATACCCAATATTTTCCTTAGGCATTTGTTTTCAAAAATCTAATTTGTTGTTTATTTCATTAGTTGTGTTTTAGTTGTTTGTTTTTTGCTTATAACTTTCAGGGACGTCTTCTACGTGTCATAAAATGCC
Organism: Achatina immaculata; assembly: GCA_009760885.1. Taxonomy (NCBI): domain Eukaryota; kingdom Metazoa; phylum Mollusca; class Gastropoda; order Stylommatophora; family Achatinidae; genus Lissachatina; species Lissachatina immaculata. Next base: position 74,783,699 of record CM019713.1, on the reverse strand, counting down.
GCCGATCCCTTGCCTATACGTGGTTGTATTTCATTTGTGCACTTGCATTCAGCTGTTATTGTTGTACCAAGGTTTATTTACATGTGTCAGTGTCTTGGCTCCTTAAAGGATGTTGCACTTTGGTATGTTTGTTCTTTGTGATATTGCCAGTTTCTGTCTTTTTTGCTATTTACCTCTAGACGTATTTTATTGCTCTCTTCGCTAATCTTGTCACAAGTTTCTGTAAAGTTTTTATGAAATTCTTTGCCATTATAAAACTATTTTTCAGTCTCATCGCATTGCTCTAATAGCCCCGTCTCTTTCTCTTCTTTGCACTGCTCTAATAGCCACGTCTCTTTCTCTTCTTTGCACTGCTCTAATAGCCCCGTCTCTTTCTCTTCTTTGCACTGCTCTAATAGCCACGTCTCTTTCTCTTCTTTGCACTGCTCTAATAGCCACGTCTTTCTCTTCCTTGCACTGCTCTAATAGCCACGTCTCTTTCTCTTCCTTGCACTGCTCTAATAGCCACGTCTCTTTCTCTTCCTTGCACTGCTCTAATAGCCACGTCTCTTTCTCTTCCTTGCACTGCTCTAATAGCCACATCTCTTTCTCTTCCTTGCACTGCTGTGAGGGTGGACGACTTTGACTTTTTCGGAGTGGCCGACTGGAAAGGTCAATGTAAGCACCCCGATTCGTCACGTGACTGGCTAGTGTGTATCGCCCAGTCAGTAATATGTAGCTGATTAATTCATTGGTTTTTTTAGCATTTGTCGAGGTATGCCCAGGAAAGTGTGGGAGCGTTTTATTGTTATTTGTCTTATGGATGTTAGTGTGATATGTTTGTAAATCATCTCCTGCCATGATCTCCATCTGCGCCTCCCTCAGGCTGATGTAAGTTGTCGTATGTCCGATGTTTTTTTTTAAAATGTGGGATTAAGTTTTGTTGCAATGAGCATTCATTCATTTGCACGTCCCTTGCCGAACTTTGCCTCCCTAACAGCACTCCTGTAGGCCTCTCGGTTGTGAGCAAGATGGCCTGCTGCTGATGCATCCATTTGCAGATCATCAACGATGTCTTGCAGCCTTCTTCGCCTTGGTCTTCCTCTTTCCTATTTGTACCCTTCCAAGACGGTCTTCTCTAGATTATCATGACGTTTAATGTGTCCAAAATATTTAAGTTTCCTCTGTTTAATCCTCTTTACTAGCCAGCCTTCTTCAATATTAAGTTCTTGTAGTATGGATATATTTGTTCTTTTTTGTGTCCATTATTTTTTTGAAGAACTCTTCTGTAGCATTTACATTCAAAAGCAACTGTTTTGTTAAGTGTCCAGGCCTCACAAGCATATGTTGCGATGGGAAAAATGCATGCCCTTAAAAATCTTATTTTTGTAGTTCTGTCTGTTTCTCTCGACAGATTCTTTAGTCGTTTTACTTTCTGAAGAGCGATAGATGTCCTCCTTTTAATTCCCTCATTGTATCTCCATTATTAGTTAGTAGTCATCCAAGATATTCAAAACTTCATTTCTTCCAGTTTTTCCTCTTTGACACATATATCAGCTGCCTTGTTTGTTTTGTCAGTTGTCATCATGTTAGTTTTCTTCTAATTAAGATAGAGGTTTTGCTCTTCACTATTCTTACGGACTGACATAAGGAGCATAGCTTGTGATTTATGTAGAGAAGCTGAAGTTTCGGCAAGTGTTTCAGTGTTTTTACTTAGGACTATTGAGTGTGTATGCTGAATTATCACTATTTATTTGATCATGCCATATTGCCATGTTGATTAACTGTTTTGTATTGAAATTGCCATTGCTGTGCTTATTGTACGTGAGCTTTGAATTTCATTTTGCCATATTTTTGTCCATTTGTTTTTTATTATTAATAATATTATTTTTCTGAGCTCAGCATTTTTGAATCATTAGATATATATGATATATGTTGTCAGGTGTCAAATGTGATTTGTTCACTGCAGTTTTTTGCGCATTAATACTTTTTTGTGTTCACGATTCATACGCAGAAAATGTCGAGGTTTTCATGCATAGTGATATAATTTCACAATGAGACGAAGTGAGTTTCTCATTTTATGTGATTGTCATTTTTGTAGACAAGTGTCGTAAAAACTGAGCTAGTTGGTCATGACTCATGAGTGGTAGATGGTAGAAATATTTGTCGCGTGATGACATGAGATGTCATGATGACATGAGTTTGTAGATGTAGAAATGTTTAGTGAAGCAATAATATCGAAGAACTGTGCGATTTGTACAAAGTTACTTAGTGAGGCCTTTTTGTTGAGAAGGGGCCGTTTGAAGTACATGTGTAGCATGAGAGTCACCATGATGAGAATTATTTTCTTGCATACAGTCTGAATGTGCCAGCACTGCGAGACGCTGGTCACCTTGGTCAAGACCCCATTGAGTTCAGGCAGGCTGTGAGAGGGACAACGTTCTGGAAAGGACATGTCACGTGACACACACGAAGCAAATACGTCACTGATAACTTCTTTATAACTTCACGAAGCCTTTAACCTTTTGCTTGAATGTTCCCCTTCGTGTTGCTCTGGTTATCTTGTTCTAAGCTGCCGTTGTCGTGTGAGTTATGTTTCTGTTTTATGATGTAAATGATACATATTTCCTGTATCAGAAAGTAGTTACACGTTAATGCCCATGTATGTTAAAAATATGCTAAATGTAAGGGCGTTAAATTCTTCCTACATTAAAAATTCACGGGTAGCTTGCTAGATACAAATGAAAGAGTCTGAACCTGGGTTGCTTTATTAAATGGGTGCAGTTTCCTTTTGGTTCCATCTGTGCGACTGTTCGCGAAAATTGAGGAAGAAATATTTTGCTTATGTGTATGTATACATCAAGCACCAATCTCATATATCTTACATTGCCTTCTTGTTTCTTTGCTAATCTCTTCATACATTGTTTGATTATCCTTTCTCTTCTCACTCAATTCTAGAATTTCATCTTTGTCATCCACTTTTTCGTGGCTTGTCTTTGTGCCTTTGCTACTGATGCTTCTTGGTGGAGTGATTCTTGTAAGATTTACCATTTACGTTTTGAAATACTCATTTGTAATCTGATAATGCACGGTATTTATTTTTAACTTCTGTGTTGGAATTCTCTTTTGTTCCTTTAACTTTTTTCTAACATATCTACTTGTATATTTAGTTTAGCATTTCTGGTCACTACTTTGACAGTCTTTAATTTTAACCTGCCATTCTAATCTGTGGCAGTGTGATAATCTGCTCCAGGGACTGCTTTATCTACCTGGATAGCGTTTCTCAATCTTATGGCAAGTGTGACAATCTGCTCCAGGGACTGCTTTATCTACCTGGATAGCGTTTCTCAATCTTATGGCAAGTGTGACAATCTGCTCCAGGGACTGCTTTATCTACCTGGATAGCGTTTCTCAATCTTATGGCAAGTGTGACAATCTGCTCCAGGGACTGCTTTATCTACCTGGATAGCGTTTCTCAAACTTGAGGTATTTACATTTCTCTACTCCTTCCTGTCATAGGTATCTCATTGTCATCTGATGAAACAGAAAATATTAGGACTGAGATCGTGTTTCTTTGTTTAGCAAAAGATACAACCTAAAACACGAACCTTTCAGAAAGAAAAATGAAGAAGTTCTCAGAGAAGTTGCAGAGCAACGAAATCTAATGAAACCTCCATGGAAAAAAAAGAGAATAATCGACACTTTTCTAAACAAGCCTTGTGAAGACGAAACTAACAGAATATAACAATCACTGGAAAACTCAAAGGGAAAAGATAGAACAGGAAACAAATATCTCAAAGAGATACGAGAAGAGAAAAGAAACACAAAATCTCAAGGGCCGAACATAATGGAAAAGCTCAGACACTAGCGCTCATCGGAGTGATCACTTCACGATAATGGTAAAGACGATCACGAAGATTATGATAACGATAATGATGATCTTTATGATAATGATTAAGATGATGGTGGTTGGTGTATTCGAACAGATTTGCATATGCTGAGTCAATTTGTGTATTCTTCTTTTCTATCCATGGTCTTTTTTTTCTTTTCCCTTGATTTTTGCAGTGATTGTCAGAGTCAGAAATTCTTGTCATGACACTGTGGAAACTTTGTATTTTCTCTCACAGAACTATGCTAACGACTGAAGTAATTTTGGTTGTATTATTTAACGCTAACAACTTAAGTAATTTTGTTTGTATTTCTTTACGCTAACGAGTACAGTAATTTTGGTTGTATTTCTTTACGCTAACGATTGAAGTAATTTTTGTTATATTTCTTCACGCTAACGACTGAAATAATTTTGGTTGTATTTTTTCAGGCTAACTAGTCCAGTAATTTTGATTGTAGTTCTTCACTCTAACGCTCCAGTAATTTTGGTAGTATTTCTTCACGCTAAACAACTGAAGTAATTTTGGTTGCATTTTTTTCACGCTAACAACTGAAGTAATTTGATTGTGTTTGTTCACACTAGTGACTGAAGTATTTTTGGTTGTATTCCTTCACGCTAACAACGGCAGTAATTTTGTTTGTATTTGTTCACGCTAACAACAGAAGTAATTTTGGTTGTATTCATTTACGATAACAACTGAAGTAATTTTGGTTGTATTCATTTACGATAACAACACCAGTAATTTTAGTTGTATTTCTTCACGCTCTCTTAAGTAACTTCAACATCCTTCTTATGAACCACATTTACAGGGCCTCCATTTCTCACTGTACTCTCTGATTCATGGACCATGCTGCATATCCATAAAATAAAATTGGCTCGATGTAACATCTAAGTACTCGGAATCTTATTTCCATTGATATGGATCTGTTGCACAAGATGTTTCCCATTTTCTGGAATGCTGACTTGGCCTGAGAATGTCTGCTTTTTATTTCGTTGTGACATTTCCCATCAGTTGTTATAGTTATTCCTAAGTACTTGAATCTATTAATTTGTTTCAGTTCGGTGCCATTTATGATAATGCTTCATTTTGGTGGTATTCTTTTCTTTGAGATGACCATCACTTCAGTCTTCTTTTTATTCAGACGGAGACCTTTATTTTTACTTTCATGAACCACGATGTCCAGAAGAGCCTGTAGCTCCCCTTCACTTTTAGCAATTCAAATTATGTTGTCTGCATATCTTAAGTTGCTAAGGTTGTACCCACGAATTGATATTCCTGGCAAGCTGTCTATATTTCTCAGTATGTTCTCGCTGTACAAGGAGAAGAGGTCAGGAAATAGAACACATCCTTGTCTCATTCCAAATGTTATGCCTTGGAATGCTTCTGTTTGGTTCTCAATCCAAATTGCTGCTGATTGCTGCCAGTATCTGTTTTTGATGAGTTTCAGATCTTTCCCATCTATGTTGATGTCTTCCAGCATTCTTATAATTTCTGTGTGTCTCACTTCATCGAATGTTTACGGTAGTCTATAAAGCGTAAGTGCAGGTCCGTCTTTACTTCCACTGATCTTTCTAGCAGTGTTCTATATATATATATATATGGTGGCATTACTTGTGCCTTTTCCTTCGACGAAGCCACACTGTTCTTCCGCGATTTCTGGTTTTATTTTGCCCCTGACTCTTCTCTCATGACAACACGAAGCAGATCTTGCTAACATGGCTCATAAGACTAGTGGTTCGATGGTATATATATATATATATATATATATATATATATATATATATATATATATATACAGTCAAGTCTAAAGTAGTTTAAAGTATTGCTTGATTGTTGTATTTTTGAAATTCTGCCTTTCTATAAATTTGTTAATTGTGAATGAATGTTGGAATGTAACGTTATTTCATGTAGTTATATAAATCAGAGTGTGGAGTGTATGGACAAGAGATAGCTTATTATTTATTTATGTAATCATTTAATTGTGTCTTCATGATTATTATGCTTATTAACAAAAACTGAATGACTGCAAGTAAAAGCTGCATGATGAAGGGCATAATGTTAGGTGGGCCTGCGTGCCCACTTCCTGACCCTTTGAAAATAAAGTATGTTCGTTCGGTCCTTAGTTCCATCCCTTTCTCTCTCTCTCTCTCTCTCCCTCTTACTCCTCCTTTCTCCCCCTCTCTCTTTCATTCTCTCTTTCCGCCACTCTTTGTTAAAGTAAAATTATCGATCCTGTTTTCATGCTGCCTGTATTCAGCTGTCTATAGTTCATACTGCCTATAGTTCATACTGTCTATAGTTCATACTGTCTATAGTTCATACTGTCTATAGTTCACATTGTCTATACTTCACAATATCTATAGTTCACACTGTCTATAGTTCACACTGTCTATAGTTCACAATGTCTATAGTTCACACTGTCTATAGTTCACACTGTCTATAGTTCACACTGTCAATAGTTCATACTGTCAATAGTTCATGCTGTCTATAGTTCATAGTATTTACAGCTCATGCTGTCTATAGTTCATGCTGTTTCAATACTATTTCCAATATTTTTTTCTTGGACTTACTCCACCAACGATTCCGATCAGTATGTCACCAGCATCTCAGAAGTTGTTCAACATTTTACCCTCCAGCCCGAAGTCTTTTGTTTGCTGATGATTTAATGTTGTAATGATTTAATGTTGTAATGATTTAATGTTGTAATGATTTAATGTTGTAATGATTTAATGTTGTAATGATTTAATGTTATAATGATTTAATGTTGTAATGATTTAATGTTGTAATGAATTAATGTTATAATGATTTAATGCTATAATGATTTAATGCTATAATGATCTAATGTTATAACAATGAAACTATTAAATAAAAAAATCAAACGAATTAATGAATTCCCAGCTACTTTTATTGGCTGTTTTGGAGTATAACATCTGGCTAAGATCTATTATCTACTTCAAACTGATGTGAGGAAGTATAAATCACTTTTAAATCAATAAACAAACATTACGCAAAAATCTTTCCTAGTTTCATTCAAAAACTTGTTTTCTTTTTCTATTTTGCAGAAAAGGCCACTTCTCAGAACAGAAAATGCTGCTCCCACGAAGTTTCCATTTAGAAATTAAAAAAAAAAAAAGTACAGGCTTACCTCGCATTATTGCGTGTCGCTCTTTTGGGTTTCTCAGATATTGCCCATTTTCCAAATGATTTATGCTTATAAGGTTCAAAGGTAGCTTCTTCTTCAGATGTTTTTCGCGGAAGGATCGATTCTAGTGAGCCAATCAACGCCGTTCTGACGACTGCATTTGCACGTTAAGTGTCTCTATCATATTTTAAACTTCTTCATTGTTATCATACTCAGACTGGGCATATTAGTAAAAGCGCAATGGCCCCTTAAGCGTGTAGGTGACTGGAAGAACTGCACGTCCGTCACCTCAGAAAAACAAACCCAGAAGTGATTGGGTTTTGTGAAAATGGCGTGTCAAACGCCAATACAGGCTGGAGACTAAGCTTTTTATATTTCTCTTAAATAATTCTTGACAACGGACCTGGTCATCGCAGTCAGTCAATGTCCATAAACATTTAGGCTAGGCTAGATGACCAACAAGAACAGTCCCATTTTCTGAAGGCTCAGATAATGAATACAAGTATTTTTTTTTAAGTAACAAATTATTTTAAGTTTTACAGTATATTTTCTAGACGTTTCCTGTCTAACCTGGGTAAAGCTGAGGCGACCATCCCCAACCCAGCGCGTCACAGGTGGCGGATGGTGAAAGTCCTCCAGATATGGAGGATCCCTGTGAATAAGGAGTTGTCCAAATAAGCAGGCGTGGACCAACTGGCGGTAGACTCAGAGAGCGAGGTGGGGTAGTAGGTGGCTCTACTACTCCTATAAAGTGCCTCAGGTGCTCAGTGAAGGGAATACCAGGCGGGTCAGAGGCGCCTTAAAACCTCTCGCTCCCGCTGCCTTGCGGGTAGGACAGGGAGTCCAAAGGCTAGCGGAGAGTCCGTACACAAACCGACAGAAGGCAACGGGAAACCACTGTTGTAGCTCCCAAGAACAATTATGCTTATTCAGAGTAATAGATTTGTCATGAACGACGTTAACGGATGTTCCTCTGCAACAGCCCCGTCCGGTAGGGCAGCTCACGAGCCACAGGTGAGGCCAGATCGTCATCAAGCTACTGGTGGCAAAACTAACAAGTTCAAAATAGCAACATGGAATGTTAGAACTTTATTCCAGGCTGGAAAATTAGAAAATGTAAAGATGGAAATGGAAAGGATGAAGATCAACATATTAGGAATGAGTGAAGTTAGATGGACAGGTGCAGGAAAGATAAACTCAGATAAATATACAATAATATATTCAGGAAGTGAGAAACATGAACGAGGAGTAGGAATTATATTTGATGAAAAAACGGCAAGGACAATTGTAGGATATTTGAACATCTCAGACAAAGTCCTGCTAGCCCAACTGAAAGGACACCCAATAAACATAAATATTATACAAGTGTATGCTCCAACATCTGAAAGTTCTGAGGAAGATGTATAGATATTTTATAATGACATAGAGACAGCACTAAAACACAAAAAGTCACATGAAGTTACCATAGTCATGGGAGATTTTAATGCCAAAGTTGGTAAAGGAAGAACTTCGGACATCGTTGGTGACTATGGACTGGGGGAGAGGAATGACAGAGGTTATAAATTAATTGAATGTGCAAGAATACATAGCATGGTTGTAGGAAACACCTGGTTTAAACAACATCCTCGAAGACTGGCAACGTGGTGCAGCCCAGACAAAAAGACATTTAACCAGATAGACTACATATTAATCAACAAACGATTCCGCAATGCATTACTGACAACAAAAACCATGCCAGGAGCTGACTGCAATAGTGACCATGATCCACTCTGTGGAAAAGTTAGAATAAAGCTAAAGAAAGCAGGCAGAAAAGTGAGAAACATCAAACTGAATACAGAACTTCTTAAAAATGACCAAGAACTGCGAGAACAATACAAAGTTATTATAACAAATAGATACAGTGCAATAGCAAAGATAAATAGTATAGATGAACAATGGGAAATGTTAAGAGATTCTATCCACCAAACTGTTAAGGAGATAATACCACCGAAAAAAAGAAGCCCCTAAAAATAAATGGATGACAGACGACATCTTAGGACTGATGGACAAGAGGAGGAGGAGTAAAAACAACGAGGAAAAATATAGCAAGATTAAATAAAGAAATAAGACGCAAATGCAGAGAAGCAAAAGAAGTGTGGTTAAATGAACAGTGCAGACAGATAGAGGACACTCATAATAAAGACAGCAAAAACATGCATAAACGAATTAATGAACTCACAGGCAGGAAAACAAAATATACCACAGGATGCCTGAAATCGAAAGAAGGTAAAATGTTAATGGGAAAAGAAGACATTGTGGACAGGTGGACAGAGTATATCGGTGAGCTATATGGAGGAGAAAGACCAGAATTAACACCAGATACTGAAAACTGTGATAGACCGTCAATACTTGAAGATGAAATCATAGATGCTATCAAACACATGAAGAAAGGAAAAGCGACTGGGCCTGATAATATAACAATAGAAGAAATAGAGGCACTAGAGGAGACAGGAATAAAAATAATAACCAAGTTACTGAATGATATTTACAACAGTGGTTATATTCCCAGTGACCTGATTAAATCCACGTTTATAGCACTACCAAAGAAACCAGGTGCAAAGGAATGTGACGATCACCGGACTATCAGCCTCTCATGTCACATAACGAAGCTACTTCTGAGAATAATTATGAGAAGAACAAGGAAAAAGATAAAAATGGAAATAGCAGATGAACAGTTTGGATTTGTTGAAGGAAAGGGAACACACAATGCCATTTATGCTTTACGAACACTAACAGAAAGAGCTTTAGAAGTACAGAAAGATCTCTACTTATGCTTCATTGATTACACCAAAGCATTTGACAAGGTGAAACATAGTGAAATTATTAAAATGCTTGAAAACATCAATATAGACGGCAAAGACTTGAGGATTGTAAAACATCTATACTGGCAGCAAGAAGCAGCAGTTCGAGTTGAAAATGGAATTGGAAAATACCAACCTATAAAACAAGGGGTGCGACAAGGATGTGTACTATCTCCGGACCTTTTTTCTCTGTACAGCGAGAATATTCTAAGAACAATCATCACAGAACCAGGCATAAAAATTGGAGGATACAATATTAACAATCTTCGGTATGCTGACGACACAGTACTGATAGCGGAGAATCAACAAGACCTGCAAAATCTCTTGGATAAAGTGGCCAAAGAAAGTGAACAGAAAGGCCTTACTTTGAACATCAAAAAGACAGAGACTATGGTTATATCTAAGAAACAGAATCCACCAGCATGCAGTATTCAATTAAACGGAACCATTCTGAAGCAGGTGCAGAAATTCAAATACCTTGGAGCAGTAATAACTTCAGATGGGAAATGCAAAACAGAAATTAGGAACAGAATAGGCCAAGCAAAGACTGCATTTCAGAGAATGAGAAACATATTAGCTAACACATCGTTATCAATGAATGTTAGAAAACGAGTCCTAAAATGCTATATTGAACCTATCTTGTTATATGGAAGTGAATCATGGACAATAGGCAAGTCTGCACAAAAATCATTGGAAGCAGCAGAAATGTGGTTTATTAGAAGAATGTTGCGAATCCCCTGGACAGCAAAAATAACTAATGAAGAATGTATGAGAAGAGCTGGAGAGACAAAAAACCTTGTCAGAAAGATAAGAGAGAGACAATGTACTTTCATAGGACATGCAATGAGAAGAGGGGGCATTGAAAATATTATAACAACAGGAAAAATAGAAGGAAGAAGATCAAGAGGAAGACCAAGAGAAATGATACTGGACAGTCTGACGGGATGGTGTGAGAGGAGATCACCAGCTGAACTGATGGCCTGCATGAAGGATCGGGTACTCTGGAGAAGCATAATAGCCAACGCCAGTCGGCACGGCACCTGATGATGATTCCTGTCTAACACTTGACAGACCAGTGTTAACATGTCGGACACTCAACACCCCGGCTGTTAACATGTCGGACACTCAACACCCCGGCTGTTAACATGTCGGACACTCAACACCCCGGCTGTTAACATGTCGGACACTCAACACCCCGGTTGTTAACATGTCGGACACTCAACACCCCGGTTGTTAACATGTCGGACACTCAACACCCCGGTTGTTAACATGTCGGACACTCAACATCCCGGACACTCAACACCCCGGTTGTTAACATGTCGGACACTTAACAGACCAGTGTTAACATGTCGGACACTCAACACCCCGGTTGTTAACATGTCGGACACTTAACAGACCAGTGTTAACATGTCGGACACTCAACACCCCGGTTGTTAACATGTCGGACACTTAACAGACCAGTGTTAACATGTCGGACACTCAACACCCCGGTTGTTAACATGTCGGACACTTAACAGACCAGTGTTAACATGTCAGGCACTTAACGGGCCAGAATTAACATGTATTAGGCTTTTATATGCACCAAGAAGGCTAATAGTGGCCGTGATTCGCTTTACTACAATAGTCTATCTTGTTGAGGTGGGTCTGGAGCCAGTCCCAGTATCTTCAGTCTGCATGTTAACAAATGTAATGTATCTGTTATGTATAAATTAACAATTTCATTACAGAAAGGAAACAAGCTTAGAATAAATTAACAAATTCAATGCAGTTCAAACGCATTCACATGCGCTTTTTTTAAAAAAAGTCTCTGTAGTAAAAGGAAAAGAAAAAAAGACAAATTTGTTTCACACGATGTGTCGACCATTCCATGAAACTCTTGTAATAATGTGATACAAAATCTTGCTTCTGATATTCCTTGAATTCTCAGGTGATTTACAGTGTATGTGTATGTAAAGGGGGTGAAGGGAGGGGGGGGGAGTTAGAGAAGTAATTTCCAAGTATTTTCTAGCTTTTCTAGCTTTTCAATCTTGTAGTTTTAAGCAGATAATTTCCAACACGAGGACATGCACAGAACAGTGTTCAAGTTTGAACATATGTCAAGTTTGAAAATATGTCAAGTTTAATTCAGAAAAAAGGTATACAATGATCATTTGAAACATACGTATTAAAATCCATGACTTTAAACAGACACAGACGTGGTGAATTATACATTTTTATTTCAACAGGTTAAAGGTTAAAGGTGCGCGAGATGAGATGCCAGCGCCATCACACGGATCACGTATTTGTTTCACCACGAAGTTCAAGGATGAACTTTAGTCGCAGTCAAGATTTCCTAAGAGCTGAGGACATTCTCACCTGTCTTGCCATCTTCACGACCTGGTTTTTGTTTTTTTTTTTTTTTTGGAAAGAAGAAGAGGAAAAATAAAATAAAATAAAATCACATTCTGCGAAAGAAGAATAATTGATCAAACAATCGTGATAGCGCTCTAGAGCTAAATTGATGGAGTTATGGGACTTGGAACAATAGCTGAAATAAAATGTGTTGTGGGATGATAGTTATTTTTCAGTTCTTCTCTTAATAGGTATTTACTTGCACAGAAGTAACACCAAGCTGTGGACATGTCTGGAAATAGTGCTGGCGCATGACAGAGTAGTTGTGATTTCGAGAATTTGGCGAAAGGAGTATGTAGGCATACTGAGAGATTGGGTGTGTGTGTGTCTGTGTGAGTACAGAGGATGGATGGATGGATGGATAGATGGATGGATGGATAGGTGGGTGGGTGGGCGTGAGGTATGTAACTATTAGAGATAAGAGAAATGGCAAATGCAGCAAAACTGGTTCTAGGAATGAACATAGGCAGAGATGTATGGTCCAGTTTTACAAAAGGACAGAGGGAGAAAAGTTGGCAGAAACAAGGATGGCAGAAAGCAAGATGAGCACATATAAGTGAAGAATACACAACAATCCAATATTTCGGCAAGAGCCTTATTCAAGGATCATATACGAAAACAACAAAACAGATAAAAACACGAAACATACTCTGTAGATTTAAAATTAAACACTTAAAAAAATTTTTTTGGGGTCTTCTTCTTGTAAGAAAGGCGGGTACAAAATGCCAATGTTAAACTGTTAACTGTTAAAAGTGTTAGGAAAACTTACTCTAGAGTCTAGAATGTTCTACACTACCTCTATTCGTCTCAGAAATTTTTTTTTTTAAATAAACAGTTATCTATTAGTTCTTTGTGGAAAATATCAACCATTCTTTTCAGAGAAAAGGAGTCTCTCATTGCTGATACCACAGTGGCACAAGAAGACATAATTAGAGCATACCTATGTTCCGGTGCTTATCTTTTTCTTTTTTGCATTACAAGATTCAGTCCTTTTGATATATGTACAGCTTGTCTACAGTTTTTGACATTAGTGCTATTCTAATATGATATTTCTACTCGTACTTGTACGAACTCCCTGTAACAGGGAGCTGGTGCTCTTTGCAGCCGATGCTGTGAAGGTCTTGAGGGACAGTGTCGTGTCGGGGTGGAAGTGGCTACTTTTTTCAGTCCAAGAGTACACAACGCTCGTACATATGTAGCATTAATTTCATTAATTGTTGCCTACGACCTATGTGTACGCATATGTAGCATTAATTTCATTAATTGTTGCCTACGATCTATGTGTACGCATATGTAGCATTAATTTCATTAATTGTTGCCTACGGTCTATGTGTACGCATATGTAGCATTAATTTCATTAATTGTTGCCTACGATCTATGTGTACGCATATGTAGCATTAATTTCATTAATTGTTATCTACGATCTATGTGTGCCCATATGTGGCATTAATTTCATTAATTGTTATCTACGGCCTATGTGTACACATATGTGGCATTAATTTCATTAAGTGTCATCTACGACTTGTGTGTACGCATATGTAGCATTAATTTCATTAATTGTTGCCTACAATCTATCTAATCCCATGACTATTGCATGCTGTAGCGGGGTATGAAGTGTTATTGCCTTCACATTTCTAGGCCACTACATTTGAGGTAGAGATGCCAGCAAGTGTCATACCTGCATTAGTTTTCTTAGTAAAATCCCAGGTACAGCATATTTTTTAAAAGCTGAGTTGACCACGGTGCCGGTCAATTCGGACAAAAAAATTTCAGCCTGAGCGCGTAATCGAACCAGAATCGGCAGGCGAGGACATTTAACCGCTGCACCACCGCGGCAACTTTTATCTACGATCATTATATATATATATATATATTATCTTTTAAAAAAGGCATTTGATAGCATATATATATATATATATATATATATATATATATATATATACATTCATTCATTCATTTGCAGGTCCCCTGCGGAACTTTGCCTCCCTAACAGCTCTCATGTAGGCCTCTCGGTTGTAAGCAAGATGGCCTGTTTCTGATGCAAACATTTGCAGATCATCAACGATGTCTTGCAGCCATCTTCGCCTTGGTCTTCCTCTCTTTCTTTTTCCCCATTATGTACCCCTAAAAGACGGTCTTCTCTAGATTATCATGACGTTTAATGTGTCCAAAATATTTAAGTTTTCTCTGTTTAATCCTCTTTACTAGCCAGCCTTCTTCAATATTAAGCTCCTGTAGTATAGATATATTTGTTCCTTCCTGTGTCCATGACACCCGAAGAACTCTTCTGTAACATCCACATTCAAAGGCATTTATATGTTTCTCAGCTGTTTTGTTAAGTGTCCAGGTCTCAGAGGCATATGTTGCGATGGGAAATATGCATGCCCCCCAAAATCCTATTTCTGTGGTTATGTCTGCTCCTATCCACAGAGTCCTTTGCTGCTTTACTTTCTGAAGAGCGATATATGGCCTCCTTTTAATTTCCCTCATTGTATCTCCATTATTAGTTAGCAGTCATCCAAGATATTCAAAACTCTCCACTTCTTCCAGTTTTTCCCCATTGATACATAGTACCTCAGCTGCCTTGTTTGTTTTGTCAGTTGTCATCAATCTCTCTCTCTCTCCCTCTATATATATATATATTATATATATATATATATATATATATATATATATATATATATATATGCATACTTCCGTGTAACGCTTGTCACAGATTCTAACACATCACAGTTTGAAAACCACTGGAAAGCACATGCTACTGCTTCCTGAGTCTTGCAGCATTTCCGTACTAAGGATTCCCCGGTATCCAGAAAACACTAGAGTTGTTAGTCGATGCGTACACCGAGATAATTTCTGTTTTTGTCGCAGCCAGAAAGAGTCCAGAACAAACGGGGGACAGGACCTAATTTCATATGCAAATATTTCCAGTCCCTGGACGAGAGCGCCAGAAATAATATAAGGCCGTATTTCGCTCCCAGTAGAAGTGCTTCCAGGAGCTGGATATTGTTGACCTTGACCGGGGTTAAACCTGATTATGATATTAGTTCTTTTTCTTCTTGTTTTCTGAGACTGCTCTTGTTTCTTGAGGTTGCTCTTCCGTTCCGAGGCTCTTGTCTGGCCTCCGCGTTAGTAACTGAATCTAATGAGTAAAATGTCTTCGCATTAAGCAATCATTTTGGTTATATATGTATTATCTTTCGTACTGTTTTTGGACTGTAGCCTACATACCGTCAAAGTGAGTAAGGAAAATATTGATGTCTAGATCTATTTTTTTATGTTTTCGAAGATTAACAATAAACAGATGCCCTATCTATCTATCTATCTATCTATCTATCTATCTATCTATCTATCTATCTATCTATCTATCTATCTATCTATCTATCTATCTATCTATCTATCTATCTATCTATCTATCTATCTATCTGTCCGTCCGTCCGTCCATCCATCCATCCATCCATCCATCCATCCATCCATCCATCAATCCATCCATCCATCCTTCCATCCTTCCATCCATCCATCCATCCACATATCCACCCACCTCATCTATCTATCTATCTATCTATCTATCTATCTATCTATCTATCTATCTATCTATCTATCTATCTATCTATCTATCTATCTATCTATCTATCTATCTATCTATCTATCTGCCTGCCTGTCTGTCTGTCTGTCTGTCAGTTAATCTGATTGTTCATCTGCCTGTGTATGCATGTCTAGCCTTTTATCTTTCTTTCTTTCTGTTCATCTTTCTGTTTCGTAGTTTTCACGTTTATAGCATTAACTCTTTGTCGTTGAATTTGCATCAGTGAATCTCTCAATATAAAATGATTTATTATATTTAAATTACATGTTCAGAATGTAAAACAGCCATGTTCCGTGCAATTAGTTATTATATACTGTTCTGTTATAAAGAAAAGTTATAAAAGAGTGAAAGTTAATTTTTTTTTTCACTTCAAAGTTTATTCATTTACTCTCACATATGTGAATATTATACATGTTCTGTTATTTTCATATAAAATCCGCATGTTTATCTGATCTCTCTGAGGGTTCAACCAGTCAGTCTTCATTGTCTGTCTAAGTGGTTCTTTCTGCAGTTTTTGACATGTTCTGTCTCTTTTAATAGAATCATCTAGTAACTTTACACTATAAATTCATGAGCAAAGAACAATAACTTCTGGAAGTAGATGCGTACGTTGTTAGAGATTGCGTGCCCCTTACTTAAGCCACGCAAATTACCGTGTCAGTCAGAAGATGTTGGGATTTTCAATCAAGGAAATGGTCACGAAATGGTAACACCCTCACAGACGAAAGTAATACATTTCTAAAAGAAAGTAGTGCTGGATTTTAGAATGAATTACAGGAATTTGTAACAGAATGGCACGGAAAGGTGATTTTGATTCAGGATATATTTAAACAATTGCCAGACTGATCTGAATAAGGAAATGACAATCATAAAAAATTAATTATAGCGAACATCGTGAAAATATGGTCCGTACTGTCTGCCATACTCGGCTTTAGAAGAAAAGAAATGACCGAGTTAAAGACAGAAATTAATGGAGACAACCGAGTTTTATCGTCCTTAAATCAGGGGTTCTAAAATTTCTTACAGTTACAGACATCTTTTCACTGGACTGGTGAAATAGTCATCATCATCATCATCATCATCAGTGCTATTAAATACTAGGATGATTTTAAAAAGATGCCAATAACTTTCTTTTACTTTACATTTGGATAGCTAGAAACACAGCGGCTGAAAGTAAATTCTAATTTAACAACAATTTAAAAAGAAAAAAAATTGTTCGTCATTTAAAACCACCCGGAAGCCACCCAGCCCCTAAAAATGGGCAGCAGAGAAATATGAGAACGTAAACGCGGCCAGGTGTGATACTGACAACATCATATTTTCATGAGTCGAATGTCTTGGAAATACGGGTCTCACACCATATACCCAGTATACCTTAATGACTCGGAAACACAGATTTTACATTTCTGCCCCCATCACTTGACTCCCAAATTTTCATCATTTGGTTCCCATATTTTCACCATTTGGTACCCATATCTCTATCAATTGGTTCCAATATTTCCATCATCTGGCTCCCATATTTCCTCAGAATTAGAACCCTTGGCTTAAAAATGTTTGAGAATCAAGAATGACGTAATACACAGCACAAAATTATCTAGGTATATCACCTCACAACAAAGCAAAAAATCGAACAAAGTGTCTCAAAAGTTCTATAAAAACATATCGTAGGTTGTCGAATGAAAACTCAGAAACTGCTGGACAGTTTGTTTTCCGGTAATAATTTGTTTGAAGAAAGTTAAAGACGAAAAGTTAGAGGTCAGCGAAGAAAGAAATGGATAAATGAGGCTGGAGCAGCTATACTTAACGAAATAAAAGCTAGTATGTAAGAAGAAATAAAGAATGGAAAAGTAAAAATAAATCTGAAAGAAAGCTATAATCCTAAACATTTGAAACGAAAGGTAGCAGTTCTCTCTCGAATTATGAAAAAAAAATGTAACCTCCACAATACTAGAACCACAAGACTTTCCCTGAACTTATCAGCAAATGACCACAGTATACAGAGTTTTGTTAACACAGACAATGTCTGCTAGAGCACAACCGGAACTACTTTAATATCAATGTGCACACTGCGAACCAACAGTCTGTCAGATAAGGTCTTATCTTTCCTTTGTCAGTCACCGCTGTAAAGATTTTCTGCACAATATTATCAAGTGTCCTGCTTACATTTACTAAATTGTGCAATATACTGTGCAATTTATATTGCAGCTGGATTTACTGTTAGTTTTCTAATTGTAGGAGAAGCTAAGTTGTTAGTTTATTATCATTAGCTTTCTAATTGTAGGAGAAGCTAAGTTATTAGTTTATTATCATTAGTTTTTTAATTGTAGGAGAAGCTAAATTAGTAATTTATTATCATTAGTTTTCTAATTGTAGAAGAAGCTCCGTTATTAGTCTATTATCATTAATTTCTGATTCTAGGAGAAGCTAAGTTAATAGTTTATTATCATTAGTTTTCATTCGCTTGCTTAATTAAGTATTATAATAAGAGAATTCAGTACATTGTTATAGTGATGGAAGCAAGGACTTCAAAACAGGAAGGGATGGACAAGCAGGATCTTTGCTGTTCTGAAACATAATGATGATGAAAGAGATTTTCTTGCTTTCCTGCATTTTAAGAGGAAGTCAAAAGAAGATGCAACATGTGATTTCAGGAAATATGTTTAGCTCCATCTTATCTTATTTTATATCTTATATCCTTCCCGTGCCGTTAAACGTCACATAGGGCTCACAAAGTAGTTCGCCAATTTTTCCTGTCTTCGGCGAGTCTTTCAACCTCACCAAAGGATTTTATGCCTTTTAATTTGGCCTTTCTTAATAATGTCCTCTTGAGAGTTTCACGTGGTCTGCCTCTTTTTCTTCGGCCTGTTGTGTTCCACTTGATAGCTTGTTTTGGGATTCTCTGATCATTTCTTCTCATCAAGTGACCAACATATGTCCGTCCATCTCCTTTTCCTGATCACCCATGAGACTGGTTGTTGTTCAGTCATCTGTCTTATCTCTGCATTGTTCTTGAATTCGTTCCACTTGATGCCGAGTATTTTCCTTAGGCATTTGTTTTCAAAAGAGTCTAATTTCTTTTCTATTTCTTTAGTTGTTTTCCAGCTTTCACATGCATAAATGAGGGCGGATATTACATTTGAATTGAATAGTCTTAACTTAAGTTTTTGTGCTTATAAGTTTTGAATTCCATATGTTCTCAAGATTCTTGAAGATTGATGCTGCTTTTGCAATTCTGATCCTAACTTCCTTTCTAGTGTCACTATCCTGGTCTATGTAGCTGCCAAGGTATGCAAATTGATTGACTTCTTCAATATCTGTCCCTTCTATGTGTATTTTTCCATTTTGATTGAGAGAAATTTTCATTATTTTTGTTTTGTCCTTGTTAATTTCAAGTCCTATTTTGCTAGCCAGTGAAGACAGGCTATCTGTTTTTTCTTGCATGGAATTCACATTATTACTGATAAGAGTTATGTTATCAGCAAAATCAAGGTCTTCTAGTTGGATCCCATGTACCCAGTCAATACCTGTGTTACCAGTGTAGCATTTTTTCATTATGAAGTCTATTGTAATTCCAAAAAGCAAAGGAGACAGTATACCATCAGGAGGGTAAAATCACGTTGACTCCTAATAGATATTACTATAGACAGTATCTATCTATCTATCTATCTATCTATCTATCTATCTATCTATCTATCTATCTATCTATCTATCTATCTATCTATCTATCTATCTATCTATCTATCTATCTATCTATCTATCTAGTTTGATTAAATGGAGTAATAAAAATGGTATGTTGATAAACACCAACAAAACAAAATCCATGCTCATCACTACAAGACAGAAACTGCAGAATGCAACAAAAACTTCACTACAGCTTTGTGCTGGTACTAAGGCAATAGAAAATGTTCATGAACATAAAACCCTAGGACTCATCATTGATCAGCATTTAACTTGGAATTTTCACGTACATAACCTAACAAATTTGATTGCACAGAAAGTTTACTAATTAGCCAAAATTAAACACTTTATCGACAAAGACACAAGAAAAATATACTACATATCACACATACAAACACACTTAGATTACTGTTCCACAATCTGGAATGGATGCTCAGTCTCAGACACAAAAAGGCTCCACTCACTTCACAAGCGAGCATTAGATCTTATTTGTGACAAACACCCAGTACAGACTGTAGATCAACACAAACAACTCAAAATTCTACCCCTCAAAAACAGAATCATTTTTAACAAAGTTAAGTTTGTTCACAGAATTCTGTCGCACAATGCTCCGCCTTACTTGTGGTCACTGTTTACGTATAACACTAAACATAGCCAGCGTTTAAAAAACTGTCTTCTTCCTAAACCCAGGATTGATCTGTACAAGAAAAGCCTTGTATACTTTGCAGTACAGCTCTGGAACACCCTCCCCTACAATTTAAAATCCATTGGTAATACTTCATCCTTTAACTCAAACCTGTTTCATTATTTACTTGCTTGTAATTATATGCCTCCATAAAATAACCAGCACTCTCTCAACACATGGCTCGTAAACCATCAAGTACTTCAATGATATAGTTAGAAAAGCAACCTGTTAGATATTGTTAGAAATTATTTTAATGTTTGTTTAAAAAACATATGTTAGAAGATCTGTATTTACAATGTATTTTTGTTTATGTATATGTCTGCGTGTGTATGTGTGCGTGAGTGCTATTTTATTAGGTTAATTACTTCTTCTCTTTTACTTTGAATGTATTAGTTAAATCTTACACTCTTTTGATATGTTTTTCCTAATTTAATTTGTATATTTGTACTAAATCAAGTGTGTGGGAAGAATGAAAGATGGAGTGATGAAGGGCAGAATGTAAGACGGGCCTGCGTGCCCAATTCTTTACCCTTTAAAAAAAAGATTATTCATTCATTCATTCATTCATTCTATCTATCTATCTATCTATCTATCTATCTATCTATCTATCTATCTATCTATCTATCTATCTATCTATCTATCTATCTATCTATCTATCTATCTATCTATCTATCTGTCTGTCTGTCGGTCTATCTGTCTGTCTGTCTGCCCGTCTGTCTGTCTGTCTATCAGAGTGAGTAAAGAAAATTAGCCTTAATTTTGCTCTATGAAATCTAAAATATGTAGAAACAGTTGTAGTACAGATGCGTTATACCATCACTCTCCAGATCTGTGTATGCGGGGCACGTAGGCCGTTTTGGAAACTCTCAGTTAAGCTGCAAAAGTAAATTTATGTTTGGAAAAAATACGAAAATATAAGATCAGAACTTGATGTTTTAGTTCGCCACGAAATAAGGCGAAATCATATACTTTTTCCATTTCGTTGGTCCGAGCATAAGAATGCGATTATGCAAACGAGTTGTGGTCGTCAATAGTTGCGGTTGCCCTTTACTGATGTCGTGCTTGCCTCTTGTTTTTATTAATGTTCCTGTGATCAAATATTAGCAAGTAGATTTATGTAGCATTTACCTTGTAAATTAGGATAGTATCATTCTTCTTCTTATTATTATTACTAATGTTCTTCTTATGATTATGATTATTATTATTATTGGCATATTTATAATAGTTTATTATTACTGATATGTAGAAAGCAGGTCAGAAACTATGGAAAATTCGAGAGGAACACTCCCACGGCATTAGTAGTAATATTAGGACAGGACGCCGACAATAAAGGCAGATAAATAGGATTTACTCAGACAGCAATAGAACAGACGGAGACAGACACGATGAAAAGCGAGGACACAATAAAAGTAGAGATAATCCCTACAACATGAAAGAGATAGTTAATTAGGCAATTGTATAGACGGATTTGACGCATCATATTGACGCATTAGGTATATTTTCGAATCTTAGGACCCAATTTGCAGTTTTTGAAAAAAAAAGGAGTGGACCGGCTTGACCAGCTGGCCAATTAGAAAGATTAGGGGTGTGAACTATTAAACAACTGACTTACGACATATAAGACAGGCAGCCAGTTTAGGGAAAGAACAGAGAGAGCACAGAAAGGACGGAAGACAGAAGGAAGAGGAGGGCAACGGCAGTTGTAACAGATGGACAAATAGAGCAATATTCATGAGATCAGTTTAGAACCAGAAGTAGTTTAGGACAGACTGAAGATGTGTTTCAAGTGATTATGAAGATCTGATACTTTTGAAACTTCGAATAAAGTGATTCAAGCGAGGAGGATACCAGGTGTTTGCAGATCTAATATAGTACAGAGTTCGAAATTGTTCTCTTATCACGTGCAGAGTATTTTGAATTTGAGAACATTGCTGAAGTGCTGCGTCTAGAATATGGTAGATTTGATGTCTTGAAACATTGTTTAGGTGATTCCATGACGAACCAAGGAGATGCATTTTCAAGACCAACTATTGCATCTGAACCATTATTAGACCGAATTAAATGGAATCTGTAACTTGTGCAGAGACTTGGTTTATAGAAAACTCATAGCATCTGTAGGGCATTCGTGGTATGTTGGTCAAAGAACACTTCTACTATCAGTCATTAAAATATAAATCACAACCTAAACTTTGTTATATTTATACGAGCTCATAGGACGTTTACTGGAAGAGATTGATTTCTGGTGATAGAATTTTTAAGTGTATCATTTAGAGATTGATTTCCAGTGATGTAATATCTAAGCTTATCGTTTAGAGATTGATTTCCAGTGATAGAATATCTAAATTTATCATTCCTATTCCAAGTGATAGAATATCTAAATTTATCATTCCTATTCCAATGCCTTAAGATGATTATCAAGTCACTTGGTTAGCGAACATCTAAATTTCATAATAGATCATCTCTGTCCCTTCACAATTAGAGGATTTTTTGCTCTAGATAGGAAGCCCTTGACAGTAGAGAGCAAAACAAGAACACAAGTAAGCGTCGCCTATGAACAATTGGATCCCAGTCGTATATTGGCAACGCTTACTCTTGTGTTCTTCCAAGACTGAGCTAAGTGTTAATTCATTTCATTTATTTATTGGATTCACGTGAATCTATACTTTATCTTGTCCCTCTTTTTCTTTGCCCTTTTTGTGTTTGTATGATTAAGGCTAACGCCAAAACGTCTCAGCTTTGTGACCGTTAAGTAATAAAGCTGTTCCTACTTTTTTTTTTCGTAATTTATACATTTTGATATCACAGCTTTACTGCAGTAAATTATTATTGTGTGTTACAGCCTTCAGGCAAGTTCGTCTTCACTATTAGAGTTGGTGGTCCCCCTTTAGTCGTGTTTATGTATATTCTTCATTGTGCGTGATTCGGTCACGTTATTTTCACGTGTACTTGTACTTGTACGAACTCCCTGTGAAAGCGAGCGGTTGTTCTTTGCAGCCGATGCTGTAGAGATGTTGAGGCGTTGGAGAGGGTTATGGCAGCTATTGTTTCAGTCCCGGAGTACAGGTAAAAAGCAGGGGGGGGCGTGCAATGCTTCTTTAGCAGGCTCCACCACCATGGGGACTAGGGCGATCCCTGCCACGTTAGCCAGGCTAGGCCTGTTACTAGGGGTACCATGGAGAGTTGGGACAGGGTCTTGGTCAGCTATGGTTCTTTAACCCTGACGCTGGCATATCAGCTATGGGTCGCTGATTGCCTCATCGGACAAGCCTCTTCACCCCCTACGTTATTTTCAAAGTTATCCTACCTTTTTAAATATCTGTCCCATGCGTAATCCACGTTGTTCCTGTTAATTGTTACGTATTATTATTGTAAAAACCCATGTCCTCACTTCTGTACATGACTACAACGGAAAGTGGAAATACAAGTTAACTAAGTTAATTTAGGAGACCCCATAACCACCTCAAGGACAAATAAAAGGTCCGTTATAAAACACACGCACCTCAGAGAAAATGTTGGCATTTACACGCTCCTGCTTGAAGACCTTACCTGTAAAAGGATGGTAGTCTTCGAGTACATTGTAGGTGAGGTCGGCCGACCTTTTGCCCCAACTGGCAAACCCAGTCTTGGTCCAGCTGGGCCTTTTCATCCACATGTCCATATCGCGCCAGTTCCGAATATGCCTAAATGTCCTCTTTCCCCATAGCCCCAGTTCATCCCATTTCTTCACGTCAAAAGGTTTGCCATTTCTTTTACCCCACGTGGCCATTTCTTTCCATTTTTTACTCAAAGATTCATTTTTATGTTTGTTCCAGTCAGGCAAATTTTTCCGTATCTCGCCAAGATCTCTGCCTTCTCTCTTACCCCATACAGACATACCTTTCCACTTTTTATCTGAAGCAATATCCGAATCTCTTTTACCCCAAGCGGCTAAAGATTTCCATGTTTTCCGGGAGTTTCGCGGTTCTCTCTTTCCCCATACGGCTATAGCTCTCCATTTCTCACCCGTGTCACTCTGACGTTTACTCGAGGCTGATGCTTCATTCAGCCGCCTGTCTGTATTCAGACTGAAGGTGCTCTCATCTTTTCTCTTACCCCAGGAACTGAAATTCGGCCATTTTCTGCTGCCACGAAAAGGACTATCTTTGGAGCTCATATCGCGGGCCTCATAACTTCGCTTTCCCCAGGTTCTTAATCTGTGCCATCTTTTATTTTCTGAATCACTGACAGAGTTCCAGCTATTTTTGTTCTCAACATCTACACGACTCAGGTCCTTTGCTACATCAGGGTTTCTCACATATTCATCAGCGTTTTGAAGTCTGAGTATCTCATCCGCCACTTCCATGATTTTGTCTTTGGGTATTTCTATTGCGATGGGAACTGAATTCGGAGGATCAATTCCGTGGCCGCGGAAGGATGGTAGGTCTGTCTGAGCAGATGAAGCAAGGTCTTTTGCCAGGTATACAAGAAAGATCTGCACAAACGTAGTGGCCAGCTTTGACAGAGTTCTGATTTCCATGTCTGTGATTGTGTCTTTTACCTCAGAAGTGAGTTTTTGTTTTTAATCTGAAAAAAAAAAAGATCAAGAAAAAATGTAATAGAATAAAAACATTAAGAAATGCATAATAAAATGTTGACATATAGTTTGAACATTTTATCATTTTCTCAGTAAAATAGTAAAAATAGTAATTAATGAAATTAATAGTTTTCTTACATCTTACATCCTTAGTGTCCGTTAAACGTCACATAGGGCTCACATGGTAGTTCGCCAAGATTTCCTGTCTTCGGCGAGTTTTTCAGTTTCATCAAGGGATGTTATGCCCACTGAATTGGCTTATCTTAACAATGTCCTCTTTAGAGTTTCACGTAGTCGACCTCTTTTTCCTCGGCCTGTTGTGCTCCACCTGATAGCTTGTTTTGGTATTCTCTGATTGTTTCTTCTCATCACATGGCCTACATATGTCCATCTCCTTTTCCTGATCACCCATGAGACAGGTTGTTGTTTGCTCATTTGTCTGATCTCTGCGTTGTTCTTGAATTCATTCAATTTAATACCGAGTATATTCATCACTACCACAAATAGCACTAAGATGGACACCACAGGGGAACAGAAGTAAGGGTAGACCAAAAGAGACATGGAGAAGAACAACAGAAAAGATGTTGAGCAATAGAGGGCTCACCTGAGCAAGAGCAGAAAAAAAGGCAAAGCATAGGTATTTGTGGAAAACACTTGCGGAAGCCCCATGTGTCCTGGGCACTTAAGGTTCAGAGAGAGAGAGAGAGAGAGAGAGAGAGAGAGAGAGAGAGAGAGATTCCTTAGGCATTTGTTTTCGAAAGAGTCTAATTTCTTGTCTATTTCTTTAGTTGTTTTCCAGCTTTCACATGCTTAATGAGGGTGAATATTACATTTAAAATGAATAGTCTTAACTTGGTTTTTGTGCTTATAACTTTTGAATGCCATGTGTTTTCAAGATTCTTGAAGGTCAATGCTGCTTTTGTAAATCGAATTCTAACTTCTTTTCTGGTATCACTATTGTGGTCTATATAACTGCCGAGATACGCAAAATGGTTTACTTCTTCAACAGCTGTTTCTTCTACGTATATTTGTCCTTCGTCGTTAATGAGAACCTTCATTATTTTTGTTTTATCCTTGTTAATTTCAAGTCCTATTTTACTAGCCATTGAAGACAGGGAATCTGTTTTTACTTGCATTGATTTAATATTTTCGCTGATAAGAGTTATGTCCGACGCAAAATCAAGATCTTCCAGTTGGGTCTCATGTACCAAATCAATCCCCGTTTTACACTGCAACATTATTTTCATTATGAAGTCTGTGGCAATTTCAAAAAGCAAGGGAGATAATATACATCCTTGTTTCCCGCCTGTTTCAATCTGGAACCATTCACTCATTCCTTTTTCTGTATTGATTGCATAAACATGTCCATTGTAGAGGTCACTAATGATGTTGACAATCTTAGATGGTATGCATAAACATGTCCATTGTAGAGGTCACTAATGATGTTGACAATCTTAGATGGTATTCCATATATTCTTAAAATCCTCCATAATGATTCTCTGTGTATGCTATCAAATGCCTTTCAAAAAGTCTATGAAGTTCAGGATTAACGGTCTTTGCTTTTCAATATGTTCTTCAAGTATTATTCTTAGAGTAAAGATCTGGTCGAGAGAGCTTCTCCCTTTTCGAAATCCTGCTTGTTCTTCTCTCATTGCAGCATCCACTACATCTTGAATTCTATTCAGAATAACTTTGCAAAATACTTTTGACACAAATGATAGTAAGGGTACTCCAATCGCTAAGGTTGGCATTTTTCGGTATTTTAAGAATGATTCTTTTTTCCATTTAGACTGGACTTTTTCTTCTTTCCAATCTTTATTGAACATTCAGTTAATTAAATTCACTGCTGTTTCAGTTTCAGGGTAATGGTAAATCAGTTCTTTTAGATGTGATCGACTAAATAATTCTTTGAAGTGTTCGGCGCATCTTTGCTTGTGGTCTTTACTTGATGTTAATAGTGTGGAAGTTTTGTTAAAGACTGGTCTTTCTTTGGATGCAATAGTACCTGTTAGGCTGCCTTGTATGCTATATAAAGTTTTGCTATCTCCTGTGTTTGCTGCCTTCTCCGCTTTTTTAGCTATATTCACAATAATTAGTGTATATAACTATACACGAAGCACTGCAGTAAAGCTGTGATACCAGAATGTATAAAATAATAAAAGTAGGAGCAGCTTTATTACTTAACGATTACAAAGTTGTGACGTTTCGGTGTGAGCCTTAATCATATAAAAACATACAGGACAAAGAAATAGAGAGAGTATATAAAGAATAGATTCACATGAATATTATTTTTGTTAAAAAAAATTTTTTTAAAGAGTACTTAGCTGTAAATTGTAAGGTGTGACTTGTCCGGCGGTGTGTGTCAGGAATGGATTTAGTAGAACGTGGAGACTGTTTAAATAAAGACCTGTGACATGTGGTCGGTGGGTTGTAACTGGGGGTGGTGTATGGGGAACTGGGGAGGGGAGAGAGAGTGATACAATATTTACCTAGCTAGGAGAAGTTGAAACAGATGATTGGGGAAGAGGAGTTGCAGAGTGATGCTGTGAGGAAGTCTGAAAAGTAAGAAGGACTTAGTGGAGAGGTAATATAATGATTGAAGAGAATGTTACGTGTAGCTAAACAGCGAGTTTAACCCATGTGGCTCCAGCGTCCCATAATTTTGAATGCAGCGGTTCTCAAGTGCCAGGCGGCTTGTGTCATCTGCGTGACATTGTTTGATGGCTGTTACCAGACAATCAGATTTGCCTCTGTGGTTGGGGCCATTAAATGATTTGGGGCTGGTTTCGAAGCATGCTGGGCGATGTCGTACAGATGTTTTTGCATGCGGTCCCCTAATCTGAGGCCAATCTCACCAATATATGTTATCCTGCATCTTTTGCAAACGATGACATATATCACATTACAGGACTCGCATGCGAATCCCTCATGAAGAGTGAGGATAGTTTTGGGAAAGTTGATTGTTTTCGTTTCCCAGACTACCGGGCAAGTAACGCGTGTTCATGCCCCACTGAGCACATTTCTGACTTTTTGGACAGCATTTTCCAGCCTCTAGTACACAAACTACCCTCCTTTTTGAAAGATACCAAGCACGCATTAACAACGTTTGATACGATCACACTCTCTCAACACCACACCTATCACATCATCCTCCTTGATGTCTGCTCCCTATACACTTCTATCCCCCATGAGGATGCGCTTTTAGCACTCCGCTATTTTCTCGACAAAGACACTCACCCCACTACTAGCACTGACACCATAATCAGACTTACACGGCTAGTACTAAACCTAAATTCTTTCGAATTCAACGGCGAATACTTCGAGTAAATCAGTGGTGTTGCCATGGGAACGAAAATGGGTCCCAGTTATGTATGTCTATTTATGGGCTTTCTGGAAGTCAAATTATAGGAAACCTACACTGGCAGACTTCCAGAATTCTATAAAAGGTACAACGATGATGGCATTGGAATCACAAGTATGCCACAGGAAGACCTTAACAAATTTATTGAATTCGCAAACGCACTCAATAACAACATAAAATTCACTTATGAAATTTCTGACAAGTCTGTTAAGTTTTTAGACATTAAAATTTCTATTGGCACAAGCAGGCTTATCACCTCTGTATTTTACAAGTCCACCGACAGCCACACCTATTTGCATTATACCTCCTCCCATCCTGAAGCCTGTAAAAACTCCATCCCATACTCCCAACTCCTCCGTCTTCGCCGCATATATCAGGATAATTTGGACTTTATAGATCAGTCCAACAAGTTATTAGAATTTTTCCGTCATCGCCACTACCCAGAAAAGGTCCTTCGTGAGGCCTTCAACCGTATCCAACTAGTGAGCCGCAAAGAAGTATTCAGGAAAAAGCCTGTTACTCCATCTGACAGAGTTAAGTTAGTATTGCCTTTCCACCCGCACGGTCAGATAGTTAAGAAAATTCTTTGTCGTCATCTGCCGATAATCCAACTCGACTCCGACACTCGCGACATTTTCTCGGATCCACCCCTGTTGGCATACAAACGTGAGCCAAACCTTAAGGACATCTCGTCCACAGCCACTTGAAGCAGAGCCTTACGAATGTTGGCACCAGAAAATATAACCGCCCCCGCTGCGTTACCTGCCCGGTAGTCTGGGAAACGAAAGTAATCAACTTTCCCAAAACTATCCTCACTCTTCATGAGGGATTCACATGCGAGTCCCGTAATGTGATATATGTCATCGTTTGCAAAAGATGCAGGATAACATATATTGGTGAGATTGGCCTCAGATTAGGGGACCGCATGCAAAAACATCTGTACGACATCGCCCAGCATGCTTCGAAACCAGCCCCAAATCATTTAATGGCCCCAACCACAAGGCAAATCTGATTGTCTGGTAACAGCCATCAAACAATGTCACGCAGATGACACAAGCCGCCTGGCACTTGAGAACCGCTGCATTCAAAATTATGGGACGCTGGAGCCACATGGGTTAAACTCACTGTTTAGCTACACGTAACATTCTCTTCAATCATTATAGTACCTCTCCACTAAGTCCACCCCTTCTTACTTTTCAAACTTCCTCACAGCATCACTCTGCAACTCCTCTTCCCCAATCATCTGTTTCAACTTTCCTAGCTAGGTAAATATTGTATCACTCTCTATCACCTCCCCGGTTCCCCATCCACCACCCCCAGTTACAACCCACCGACCACATGTCACAGGTCTCTATTTAAACAGTCTCCACGTTCTACTAAATCCATTCCTGACACACACCGCCGGACAAGTCACACCTTACAATTTACAGCTAAGTACTCTTTAAAAAAATTTTTTTAAACAAAAATAATATTCATGTGAATCGACACTTTATCTCCTCGCTCTGTTTGTTCGTCCTGTATGTTTTTATATGATTAAGGCTCACACCGAAACGTCACAACTTTGTAATCGTTAAGTAATAAAGCTGCTCCTACTTTTTCCTATTTTATACATACTTTAGGTATATTGTCCATGCATTCTCTTTTGTCCCTTCTATCTGAACTTTTTACTTTATTGTCTAGTTCTTTGTATGTTGTTTTTGCCAAATCTCTTTCAAGATTTGTTTTCACACTCAACATGGCTAATTTGGCTGCTCGTCTTTCATGTGCGATTTTCCATGCGTTATCTGATATCCATGCTTTTCTCTTTGTTGTTTGCAATGCAGCATTTGTTTTAGCTGCTGTGATTATGGTTGTGCTGTAAGAATGTCTTAAGTCATCTATATCTGTCTCCTCTGCCTCACTGAATGTAGCGAACCGTTTTGTAAGTTCCAGATTAATAACTAATTAATTAGTTAACTAATTAATTAACTAATTAATAACTAATAGTTTTATTAGTATAAAAATACATACATCATTATAACGAAGAACAAGCAAAATTTCGAAAAGGGAGAAGCAGTCTCGACCAGATCTTTACTCTAAGAATAATACTTGAAGAACATATTGAAAACCAAACAGCATTACTTCTGAACTTCATAGACTTAAAAAATGCATTTGATAGCATACACATAGAATCATTGTGGAGAATTTTAAGAATATATGGAATACCATCAACGACTGTCAACATCATTGGAGTCCTCTACAATGGACATGTTTGTACTGTCAAGACATTAGAAGGAATGAGCAAATGGTTTCAGATTGAAACAGGCGGGAAACAAGGATGTATATTATCTCCCTTGCTTTTTGAAATTGCCATAGACTTCATATTGAAAAAATGCTGCACAGGTAACACAGGCATTGAGTGGGTACATCGGACCCAACTGGAAAATCTTGATTTTGCATCGGAGATAACTCTTATCAGTGACAATGTGAAATCAATGCAAGTAAAAACAGATTCCCTGACTTCAATGGCTAGTAAAATAGGACTTGAAGTTAACAAGATAAAACAAAAATAGCGAAGCTTCTCATTAACTACGAAGGACAAATATACGTAGAAGAAACAGCTGTTGAAGAAGTAAACCCTTTTGCGTATCTCGGCAGCTACATAGACCAGGATGGTGACACAAGAAAGAAAGTTAGAATTCGAATTACAAAAGCAGCACTGACCTTCAAGAATCTTGAGAACACACGGCATTCAAAAGTTATAAGCATAAAAACCAAGTTAAGACTATTCAATTTAAATGTAAAATCCACCTCATTTATGCGCGTGAAAGCTGGAAAACAGCCGAAGAAATAGACAAGAAATTAGACTCTTTCGAAAACAAATACTCAAGGAAAATACTCAATATTAAGTGGAATGAATTCAAGAACAACGCAGAGATCAAACAGATGAGCAAACAACAACCTGTCTCATGGGTGATCAGAAAAAGAAGATGCACATATGTCGGTCATGTGATGAGAATAAACAAGCAGAGAATTCCCAAACAAGCTACCACAACAGGTCTAAGAAAAAGAGGTCGACCACGTGAAACTCTGAAAAGGAAATTGCTAATAGAGGCCATTTCAGTGGGCATAACATCCCTTCATGAGATTGAAAAACTCGCTGAAGACAGGAAATCTTGGCGAACTATCATGCGCGCCCTATGTGACGTTTAGCGGCACGGGAACTAGGTAAGATGTAAGATTATAGCGAATGTTGATAATTCACAGTTGATATTTTCCGCTTTATTCAGTTTATTTGCTTTATAATGGTCTATGTGGTTGTGCCTTGTCAAAAATAACTTTTTAAAAATATTCCTTTTTTAAAATGTAAAAGCAGCTTCATCTGCGAAGGAATTCCATGGATTTTGATGTTTCAAACTTATTTTCATATTCTTACAAGAAACATATATGATTGAAAAGAGGACGGAATTAAAGGATCTACACCACAAAGAGGATGTGTAACACATAAACAAAGAATGGAAATGAGGAAAGCAAGAAAAAGGCTACACTACAAATAGGAAGTGTGACAAACAAAGAGATTTTTTTTTAAAATGACGACTACAGTAAAAGTGGTTCTAGTAATGAAAGTAGATGGAGGTGAATGGTTCAGTTTTACAAAAAAGAGAGAGTGAGGAAAGTGGTCAGAAAGAAGACTGGCTGAAAAGTAAGATCAGCACGTATAAATGAAAAACAACATGCAAGAATCCAATATTTCAACAAAAGTCATTTCTGAAGAATCACTTACAAAAATAACACAAAAAATGTAACAGATAAAAGCACGAAAAAGTAGATGAAAAATTAAAAACTTCGCTTTTTTTTTTTTCGATATCCTCCCTCTAAGAAAGACGGGTACAGAATGTATTTTTCAAACAAATAAACGAAGGATGAAAAAAACTTTACTTCTCTTGTGGCTAAAGGACTGTTTCATATTTTAAAAATTACTACACGAGAAGTCTGGAGATCACGTCTGTGTCATTGTTAGTGAATAAAGCTGTTTTCTACCTAATAAATAACGCTGTTTTATACCTAATAAATAAAGCTGTCTAATACCTGATAAATAAAGCCGTTTTCTACCTAATCAATAGGGTGGTTAAGACGCCGATGAGGCAATCAGTAACCCATATCTGACCAAGACCCTGTCCCACCTCTCCGTGGTACCCCCAGTAATAGGCCTAACCTGGCTAACGGAGCAGGGATCGCATATGTCCCCATGGTGGTGGAGTCTGCTAAAGAAGCATTGCACACCCCCTGCTTTTTAGCTGTACTCCGGGACTGATAAAGTAGCCGCCATAACTCTTCTTTACGCCGATACGATGCTGTGCCTCAACATCTCTACAGCATCTGCTACATAGAGCAACAGCTCGCAGTTGCAGGGATTTCATACAAGTACAAGTACCTAATAAATAAAGCTGTTTTCTATCTTGTAAATGCTTCCATTCTTAAAATCACAGTTTACATGCATGGGCTTATTTATACATTCAGAAATCTAGTTGTTATATATAAATAAATCCAACCTATAAATCAAATGTTCGCTCCATTTTAGTATACGCACCCGAAACATGGAGAATCAGTCAGAGGATTTGAAAGTAGACTGAGGATTTGAAAGTAGACTGAAAGGATTTGAAAGTAGACTGAAGATTTGAAAGTAGAATGAAAGGATTTGAAAGTAGAATGAAAGGATTTGAAAGTAGACTGAAAGGATTTGAAAGTAGACTGATAAGATTTGAAAGTAGACTGAAGATTTGAAAGTAGACTGAACGGATTTGAAAGTAGACTGAAAGGATTTGAAAGTAGACTGAAGATTTGAAAGTAGACTGAAAGGATTTGAAAGTGGACTGATACGATTTGAAAGTAGACTGAAGATTTGAAAGTAGACTGAAAGGATTTGAAAGTAGACTGAAAGGATTTGAAAGTAGACTGAAGATTTGAAAGTAGACTGAAAGGATTTGAAAGTAGACTGAAAGGATTTGAAAGTAGACTGATAAGATTTGAAGTAAGAAAATTTTAAAGAATACACTGGGAAGAACACGTGATAAGCGAGGAAATAACCAAACTAACAGGTATTGAAAACATTACTAAACAGGTCAGAAGATGAAGGTGTAAATGGCTGGGTCACATACCACGAATGGAAAGAACAAGACACCCCTATACCGCCTTGACTTGGACCCCCTCATGTGAAAAGAAAGAGGGGCAGGCCATTTAGGACATGGAGACGCACAATACAGGAACAATTAAAGAAAGCAGGAAAGACGTGGTCTGGAGTGTCCAGACTTGATCAAGACAGGACTAGCTGGAGATCTTTTGTTGATGCTTTATTGGGAGTATAGGGGACTGATGATGATGATTTATAAATAGAATTTGTTTTCACCATACTCTATATTAAATCACATTTCTTGGGCATACTGTTAGGCTTTGACTGCTGCAGAGTACCTTTGTTGAGATTCACAAAGGCTCAGGTTGTAGAAAGTCTGCAAGCTCAGGTTGTAGAAAGTCTGCATGGTCAGGTTGTAGAAAGTCTGCATGGTCAGGTTATAGACTGACACTGGCACGTGTAAACAATGTAAATTTTTTTCTTGAATGTTAACTTTCAAAATATAAAAGAAGAAGAAGCCTTCAGTGCCAAATCTCAATTCGAAATCAAGATCTTCACCACGGCTTGGCTTTGAGTTAAGTCTGCGGACAATCAGCAACATAACAGCCATTCACAGACAAACAAAATATTCCATACTAACAATATTCAGTACTTACTAATACAGCTGATATTGTTTACTTCTTTCTCTTTTTATTATTTTCTACAATGAATTTTCCCATTAAAAACTAAAGTAATTTACAAACATCCAAGTACTCTCGGGCGGGGACATGTCTTAGACATTAAAAAAGTCATTCAGTGAACTCTACCCACACACTGGATGTGAGAAATAGCTCAGTCTATTTGTACGGGGCAAACAGTGACTTTTGTCTGCTGGAAGATGGACGTTTTAATGAAGGAGAAGATTACCAAATTCTTTCAGAAGTCACACCAGCGACGGGCGAGCATCATGGGTTAATGGTGGATATTAGTTTTAACTTGGAGATTTTAAAATCTCTACAATATCCCCCTCCCATAATAGTGGGAACCATTAGGTGTTGGAGCAAGTGAACAGTTTGTATTGGTTTACTATTTACATATGTGATGGCCATGATCGTTCTATGGATATCAGTCGTCTACGGAGAAATATCATTAAAATGTAAATGTAAGAATATATGGAGAGAGACATACGTGAAATAAACTGTGAATTTCTAACATTCTTCCACTCTCTAACACAGATACATTCACACGCACACACACACGCTCTTCCCAGCCTCTCTCTTCCCCCCCCCCCCCCCCCCCACTCTCTCTACCCCTTATATAAATATATTTGCAATGATTTAATATGTGTCTTTCCGCCACAAAGACTAGTGCTGAGCAACCATCATGGATGTATTCAATGCAGATAATTATCCAATGCTAGCGGGGTTTGACTGCAACGGATCTTCACTTCGCTATGTCTTTTACTTCGAGATGGCGTCCAACTGTCTTGAAATATTCGTTTTAATTTGGTTTTCAGTACATTTGTATAAGGGACCCAAGGGGCAGACGAAGACAAATATAAGGAGAAAACGCGAAGAACGCCTAAGAGAACTTCGAGTATAGAAGTGGAGAGAGTCGGCCAGGAGCAGGTATGAGTGCAGACATGTTGTATCTGCAGCAAAGTGCACTGTAGACGTGGAAAACTGAAGTAACGGAAAGGGTATATTTTTTAATGCTGTTAATAAAATGCCAATAAATAGAAGCAGTAGAGATGTGGTTCCTTTGTAGAAAGTTAAGAGTACCATGGTCAGCTAAGATAACAAACAAGGGATATTTTACAAAAGCAAATGAAGAAAGAAACATAATTAAATACATATGAAAAAGACAGCCATCAATCATTGGGCTTATACATGAGAAAGAGTTGGGGGGAGGGGCTTGAAAGCTTAACAACAGGAAAGATATCTCGGAGGGAGACAAAGGAAAGCCAGGACAACAGATTATGGACAGTCTAGTGAGATAACATGCTAAAAAAGTCCCACAACTGAGCTGATGGAGAATATCAAGGATCGAGATCTCTGGAGAGCATGACTCCAACGCCTGTCAACATGACCTGATGATGATCCTCTAGATTTACAACATCCACCACGCAAGGCCAATCTTTGTTTCTTTGAAAGACAAAACAAGAAACAAAAGAATACTTCTGGGAATATCCAAACCTCTAAGATAAAACCTCTAAGGAAGTGGTTCTCATACTTTTTTTTCAAATTGCCGCCACCTTGCCCATTAAGCCACACCTCTGGGGCTTGTACAAGATTTTTTTGCTCAGTTTTTGTTTTGTTTTGTTTTGTTTTGTTTTTGGTGATTTCTCCTCTTCTTGAACATTCCTGTTCCCTCACGGCTGCCCCCATCTTCCATTTTAGGAACCCTTGCTCTATGTAAAGTTTGTTGTGATGCATCCACCTCCTGCTGCTTCCTATTCCCTCACGGCAGGCCTCTACCTCCCATTTTGTGAACCACTGTCTAAAGGAGTGTCTGTTACGAACTACAAGCAAAGTAGAGGTGTCATCTCGTAGCAGGGAACAGAACAGTACAGAGCAAAATAGAACAGAACAAGTGAGTTCCAACAACTTTACAGCGCTCTTGAAAACTGCTTATTTCGTTACTTCAAGTCTAACTAACTGGGTGGAGCCTGATGAGATTTACGAGTTAAAAGGAATAAAGGACCAGATCACTACCTCTGGGTAGGTTCCGATGTTGGTCTGGTCCTTTATTCCGCCAGCCCCTAAAAATGGTTCAAGGCCTTTTTCAAGAAAATGAATCAGTTCTGTAGAAGTCAAATGGGCAGTTCCTGATAGACAATGAACCAACTAATCAGACATTCTCTGTATAAACAAAGTCTGGGAATAACTAATCAGAGATTGTCTTTATGAAGCAATCTTTGGATTCTCCATTGTAGCTTTTGAATCTTGGCTATCTTGTGCACGTGATTATCTCTCTTGAATGGAGAAGAATGGATTTGTTTCTTACAAGTAAACGCTGTTAGGCAAGAATTAAAATGGGTCAAAGTGATGTACATCTGGCATAAAACAGGTTAATAGAGAACACGGGACTGAATCCTACCCTTCATTAAGTAGAGAAGTTTGATTACGCAAAATATGAACAGTACAGTCAATGTTCAGATGTTTCATTTCCATTGCCATTGCTTTCATCTCACGCATCTATGTTTCATCATATAATCTCTTTTCTTTGCTCACTAACCAGAGCACCACTAGAAAATGCTCCCAAATGGGCACATATCATTAAGCTGCAAGGGAACAGGGTCATTGCTCGAGGCTGAGCCTACAGAACAGTCCGAGGCCTGCAGACTGACGAAGGCCTATGTATTATCTACGAGGCCCCGGGTCAAAGACCACAATCATTGGGCTTCCAAGCTTCTATGTCTATTCCGAACTTTTCCTTGGGCGCAGGATCTCCTCACGTCCTTATCGACTGAAAGGCGAGGGCAATATGGATAGAATCATTATCGACTGGGACATTCATGTGTCCTTGACTGCTAGGCAAAAGAAAATCGCAAAGACCAAGCAAAGAAGTTTATAATGCACACATCCAGCATGCTTATAGAGGTAAAAACAGAACACATTTATCTAGTTTACAGTTTTGTTAAAAACTATATATTCAAAAAAGTCCAGAATAAAACCAGTTTTTTTTTCCTTCCAGATCCACTTGCGCACTCCATGACAGGAAAGGAGTTAAATCTTCCTTATTCCTTTCTTACCTCCCTTGCTGACCCTGCTCCAAAACTGCAACACTAATCCAGTTTCAGTCAGTCACACACACACACTAAAAAGGATCAATCCTTCCAACTACAGTGTATCTGGTTCAACCGTATAATCCAAGAGAGCAACGGTAATCGAAGTGTTACTTCCCGTTATTGTAATCAAGTGCAAGAAAGATGACTTCGATCTGAACATTAACGAGGTTCCCTTCTACTGTTTCGCAGGATGTTCTGAAAGTTTTCTTTCTCACTTCGATACTTCTAGAAAATAACAGGAGCGAATATAGTTCTCGCGTCGTAAGCAGCATTGGCCACAAAAAGTAAAACAAAAGTAAAACAAAAGTAAAACATAAAGATCATCAGTTTTCAGCGAGAGGCGGCTGAATCTTCTATCATGGAACATGAAGATCGCCGTAGGGAGTCTAGATTATGTGTAACATTAGACATCTGTGAATATTCTTCAGTTTTAATGTAATACCAAGTCGTAGCGGAGAAGTCCAGCGAATTATTTAGCTTTTTTTTTTCCTTTTGGTTTCTGGGGTCCGTTATTTGAAAATGAATGTGGGAAAACGCTGCAGCAGACTGTGTTATCCATGCCGTGAAGTTTGATCCATGTTATTTATCTCATAGCCTTAAAATGAAGGCAGGACACACGTAGTGAATCCCATACTTTCAGAAAGCACCTGGCATTCATTCATTCATTTGCATGTCCCTTGCGGAACTTTGCCTCCCTAACAGCACTCCTGTAGGCCTCTCGGTTATGAGCAAGATGGCCTGCTGCTGATGCATCCATTTGCAGATAGTCAACGATGTCTTGCAGCCATCTTCGTTTTGGTCTTCCTCTTTTTCTTTTTCCCATTATGTATCCTTCCAATACGGTCTTCTCTGACGAAGAGTCTAAATCACTTCCACAAACTGCAGCTCAGACAGTGTGGCTTGTAACAGTCTGTCCAACGAAGTAGAGATTTAAAGAAAAGGATAAAAAGATTTCCAAATTTGATGGATAAAGCACGTCTGACAATGTACTTCAGCGGGATTCGGGAAGGTATTTCTCCATCTGTTGTCTAATCCTCTAAAAAAAATAGAAATCATCATCATCATCATCATCATGGAAGGTCACAAACTGAGCAAAACATTATAAATATGTAAGTGTTATCATGACAAATTGTAGGGCAGTGAAAGAATCATCATTTGGGTTCAAGGGTCAAAGTCATGAAAAATGTTGGGAACCGCTGCCTTACTCGATTACATATTGCTAAGAATAGCTTTGAAATTGGTGAAGGCAGAACGTCATAAAAATGAAAGCCATACATGAAAAATATATATCGATTTCAAGCCAACTCCAGTCCATTGATTACTGCCTTCTTTCAAAACTTGATTTCTGAAATACATTTCTCCTGCGACTTTATTTCCTCTGTGACCTCCAGTTTGAAATGTCCTAATTAAGCCAATCGTAAACCAGTCATCATTTCTGATATCTGTCACCTGGAAAAAACCCAGTTTATGTTTTACTGGATAAAATGCGCTCCGCTTGCTCAATATGGCTGATATGTGTTATTTGTGTGTGCGTGTATCGGCATTCAATGTTAAGGGCTGCTATAGATGAAACACTTTTTTTCCTTCTTGCAAGAAGATAAATCTTTGTAAGTTTCATGTACATACATAATTGGTCGGTCATAGCCTATTTTGTGATATAATAAGACTAACTACGGGGCTAGAAGGCTGGCTAGTAAAGAGGGTTAAAGAGAGAAAACTTAAATATTTTGGACACATTAAACGTCATGATAATCTAGAAAAGACCGTCTTTGAAGGGTACATAATGGGAAAAAGAAAGAGAGGAAGACCAAAACGAAGATGGCTGCAGGACATCGTTGATGATCTGCAAATGGATGCATCAGCAGCAGGCCATCTTGCTCACAACCGAGAGGCCTACAGGAGTGCTGTTAGGGAGGCAAAGTTCAGCAAGGGACATGCAAATGAATGAATGAATGAATGAACTACAGGGCAAATTAATTTGCATTAAACAGTTTTTGAAAGGTCCCTGTTACGCTTCCCTGAGATCTGACGCCTCAGTAGATGCCTTTCTGGTCTAATGACAGCACTATACTTGATTATATGTCATTGGTGTGATCCATAGATGCTTCTTTCATCAAAGTTTCATTTGTGTTTTATGCCTTCACAACTGACGTATTTAACAAATCATAAATTCATAAGGGAGTATTTAATCTTATATGAACAAACCATACCGTCCTAAGATAAGCTTTTAATAGGAGAAGAACACATTAAAGTGACACAAAACCAAGCAACATAATATATACTTAACAATGTTCCCGGTGATATGTAATGTTAGTAACGATGTAACTTCACTCGTCAAAATACAATCCATAACTTTTCATAGTCTTCTACTATCGCTCAACCAATGCGAGGAGCTCTTTGTAGCATCACCCTGAAGGCTTTGAGGCCAAGAAATATCTCTCACATCGGGCTCTACTTCTTCCAGTGAACTGAATTCCCGCCCTTGAATGAAGTGTGCAATGGCGCTAAATAGATAGTAATCAGAGGGTCCAAGGTGGGGACTGTACGGTGGATGGGGCAGGATCTCAATTCCATCCAAGTCTGTGAGTTGTCCACGGACTACGTTGGAAGTGTGCACTGGTGCGCTGTAGTGCTGTAGTGCTGGAAAAGTACCCTCTCCATTTTGATGAGTGCTGGCTGTCAGATGCGCAGAACATCACACAACCGCTTCAGTTGCTCAGCATGCAGATTCCTGCCCATGGAGTGACCAAACGGAACCAATTTCCAGTAGAGGGGCCCTTGAAGCTCCACCATATTCAAAGCATAATCTTCTTCTCGACCCAGCCTTGCCGGACAACCCCCTCTGCTACCTGGTCTGGCTGGAGCCATTTGGTACCTATTCTGGGGTACAGCAGGAAAATCCACTTTTTATCCCCACTGACGATATGGCGGAGGAGTCTTTTGTCACGTGAGTTTGCCAACAGCTGGCGACAGACGTCAATACGTCCATGCCCTTGCAGGAGAATTGAAATCGCGCGGGACATGTCGAGGCTGCTGAGGCGAAGCTCGAGCAGATGCCGAACTGTGATTCTCTAAGAAGGGTCATGCTGGGATGAGAAGTGTCGATTGGATTGTCTTCATGCAGGATGAGCAGGACTTCATCACTGGTGGTTGAGAGGCGTCCCGACCTTGTGTTGTGTTTGATACTGGTGTCCCCAGGCTTGAATCTTAGGGACCACTTCACTGCAGTGCCGTCCTCAACAGTTCCTTCCTCCTCCACACTGCAAAATTCACGGACAGCTGCAGAGACACTCAGCCCTTTCTTTCAATGCCTCAGGAGGACAAGAACGACAACCCTTGCTGTCAGCCATATTTCCTTCTGCTGATCACTTATCTCGCGATTCATTGGCTAAAAATGGGTATGCACGTTTTCACAATGACCTAAGGCATGACGTCAGCTTGACGTTACAAATATACAGCATGTAAGACGGGAATCTTGACTGAAATTAGGGTATCGAAAAAAAAACGTGACGAATTTTTGACTCACAGACCTACCTTCACAAACGAAATGTTGATCTGGAGAAGAAGAAACTATGCATTCACAAGCGAAGTATTTAATTTGAGAAGAATAAATTGCACATTCATATTCACAAGCAACGTACTTAATCTGAGAAGAGCAAATTATACCTTCAAAAAACCTATTTACATAAGAGGAACAAATTATACCTTCACAAGCAACTTTTTTATAATTTGAGAGGAACAAAGTATACCTTCACAAGCGACGTATTTATGATCTGAG
This sequence comes from Achatina immaculata, assembly GCA_009760885.1. Taxonomy (NCBI): domain Eukaryota; kingdom Metazoa; phylum Mollusca; class Gastropoda; order Stylommatophora; family Achatinidae; genus Lissachatina; species Lissachatina immaculata. The sequence goes on along the minus strand of CM019713.1, from coordinate 74,742,917 downwards.
AGGAATAAATTATACCTTCACAACGATGTATTTGTGATCTGAGAGGAACAAATTATACCTTCACAAGCGACGTATTTGTGATATGAGAGGAACAAATTATACCTTTACAAGCGACGTATTTATATAGCAAACTATAACGCTAGAAAAAATGTTCGGTTATCCCGGTGGAATAAAACATTTTCCTGCGTCATAACGTCTTTTGAAAGAAGTAAATTCTGGCATCGTAGATTAATTAACCAGTAATAATGCACCACTTTTCCTTGTGTACTTGCCTACTGCAATCTCTTTAAATCTCCAGGCTCCCTTTTGAATGCACACCCTTACACAAACTCACCACACCCATTTGGCTTTAAGAGCGCTGACAAAAGTCTGCACTTGGGCTCTTTTCAGTTTTTGGGAGCGGGAAGGACAGCGAAGTGCTCACAGTTAGCAGGAAGGACAGTGAAGTGCTCACAGTTATAGACAATCTTCTGGAAGAGAGAACAGCCTGGTCGCAATCTTTTGATAGCAGGCCTGCGGGGGGGGGGGGGGGGGGAAGATACTGAATTCAAAGATGTTTTGATTTAAGAGAACCATTTAATCAAATTAACTGCGCAAGACGCTGTGTTTTTCTCACATAACGAAAATATTCAGTTATCCCCCCCTTAGCTCTGTGGAGGTTATGATGAGGCTACCAACGTGGGATTTTTTTTTATCCCTGTTATTGGTTTTGTTGTTTCCGTCTTGTTGTTGTTGCTGTTTTTTTTTTGTGTGTTTTTATTTTAATTATTATTTTTTGGGGGGTTGCTTTCATCTTGTTCTCTTTTTATTGTTGTTATTGTATTTGTTGTTTTCGTCTTGTTATTTTCGTCTTTTTGTTTTTTTTAAAATTGCTGTTACTGGTTTTGTTACTTTCGTTGAGGTTTTATTTTGTGTGTGTTTTATTTAGTTATTTATTTGTTTACCGTTACTTATGTGTTGGTGTTATCTCGAATGTGCTTATGTGCCTTTATTGTTTTTATTGCTTTCATTTTATAGCTACTTTTTTATTTTAGAGTTATTGCTTTTGGTTATTTCAGTATGTTGTTTTTATTGTTTTCTTCTTTCTGTTATGTTTGCTATGTTTTTATTGTTATTATTCTTTTTTTGTTGTTGTTGCCTTTATCTTGCTGTTATTTTTGTTAACTTATTATTATTCTTTTTATTGTTTTCATCATGCTGTTATTTTGTTATGTTTTTATTGTTTTCATCTTGCTGTTACTTTTGTTATGCTTTTATTGTGATTATGTTTTTCTCTCTTTTTTATGTTGTTTCCTTGCTTGTCCTAATTTTTTTTGGCTGCTTTCGTCTTGTAGTTATATTTTGTGTGTGCTCATATTGTTATAATTTTTGTTGTTGTTGCTGGTGTGACTGTGTCCTGCTGTTTCTGCGAAGTTTAATTACGTGCGGCTGATGGTGGTCTGCCGATCTTGCCATCAAGATTTTCGCTTGGAGTCGACTACGGCTAATATATACCTCAGTACGAAGCAGGCTTCTGAATCAGCTCCATACACCACCTCTGCCCTCTCCGCCTACACGACAGGCTGTTCCAAAGAGCACCAGTGAAATGGAGTAAAGAGATAACAAAAAAATCCCCGTTTCCATGCTTGTAAGGCATACTGGGGATACAGTGTTAGGCCCATATTTCCAAGGCCTTCGACACACGAAAGTCTGATGTGGTCAGTGTCACGTCTGGTTGCAATTACCTTCCCCAGATTTCTCTGGTATCCATTTTTACACTCTGGGGGTGGACCCGGGGGTTTGTTGGTGTGGTGGTGGTACGGAAAAAAATTCCACTGCTGGGATTTGAACTCGGTGCCACCGGATTAGTAAACCGCGACCCTAACCACTTATGGGGTAGGACATAATTATAATTCTAGTGACTGAATGAAAAAAAAAGAAACAGAGGTAGACCAAGGCAAATATGGATATAAGACATCATTGATGATCTGCGAATGGACGCATCAGCGGCAGGGCATCTTGCTTACAACCAATAGGCCTACAGGAGAGCTGTTAGGGAGGCAAAGTTCCATAAGGGACATGCAAATGACCGACTGACTGAGCGACTGAATCACATGTCCAGCAAATCGCTCTTCTTTTACAGTCAGAAGACTAGACTTTGAGACAAGTAAAAGTTTATAAAGAGTAAATACGTGTATCTACTTGTTTTATTAAGCAAGTTGCGACAAGACACCGTCGGTTAGAACAAAAGCGAAAGGAGTAAAATGTGGACACTGAAATCCTTACAAGATCAGTAGAACATATTTTCTTATTAGGTTCTTATGTTTCACGTTGATATTGTTGTTCTGGGAGATTCTGAGAGAGAAGATTTTCAAGTTACCTGTGGCAAGGTACATTCAACTTCCTGGACTGACTGCTGTAGGTTCCTGCCACAGCCGTCACATCAATGCCTTCTATTTGTTAAGGCTCTCGCCGGTGCTACGGGCTGTGTACACGATGGTGAGATCCATAGGCGTTTATAGATATGTTATATGTGTCTTATCTTATATCTTATCTTATATCCTTCCCGTGCCGTTAGACGTCACATAGGGCTCGCAAAGTAGTTCGCCAATTTTTCCTGTCTTCGGCGAGTCTTTCAACCTCATCAAAGGATTTTATGCCTGTTAACTTGGCCTCTCTTAATAATGTCCTCTTCAGAGTTTCACGCGGTCTGCCCCTTTTTCTTCGGCCTGTTGTGTTCCACTTGATAGCTTGTTTTGGGATTCTCTGATCATTTCTTCTCATCAAGTGACCAACATATGTCCATCTCCTTTTCCTGATCACCCGTGTTATATGTGTAGTATCCGTTTAATATTATAATAATTTATTTATAAGTTCCGTAGTGCTACAGTATCTTGACCTTGTTTGTGCTCTGTGCTTATTTTTTTTTTCACTTAGTAACCAGAATATGAGCTTAACTTGTCCCTAAATTTGGGCACACAATACACCTCATCAGGCCAGCTCTGCTACAGCAAGCGGAACTTGTTCTCAAATGTCCCGTAATCTGATAGCGTCTTTCCTCACTTTCTGTTACTGGTTACTAGCAAGGCCTTTTCAAGTTACGTCACCTTGGAGACGGTAAATGTCAAGATCGAGGAAAATCGTTGAAACTAGATATAACTCAGTGGTTCCCTCAGTGGGGGTGATGGGTACTGTCCCTTCCCTTCTCTAGGGGTGATGGGAAGATCCTGTGGGGAGGTGAAGGAAAACAAAACGATGAGCGATATCAGAACTAATTGAGAGAAAAAAAAATTTTTTTTTTTGGGGGGGGGGGGAATGTGGTTTGGAAGTAAAAGGTCGGCAGAAGGAAAAAAGGTTTGCGAACGTTGATATGAAATGTCCTGAATGAATGTCTAGCTTATGCAGTACTAGATGTAAACAGCCAAAAATAACGTTAGAAAAAGAAAATTCTCTTCTCTCTCTATGTCTCTCTGTCTCTCTCTCTCTCTCTCTCCCCCTCCACTTCATTCAATTCTGTATCAATGTTATCGCACTGTATATAATTTCCAAACAACCTTATATTTTGCTAAAATGAAGGACTCATTTAATTAAAAAGTTCTACTTGCAAATATGTAAAGATGGTAGATTGTAGAATAAAATGATTGTAGTGTTTAAAGTACAACACGAAAAGTCAACAGGAAATAGTCGAGAGGTCATCGGAAAAAAATCATTTGTTTATGAACTACGGCATTAAATACCTCTTATCTATAAGAGAGACGAACACACAGAAGCACAAATCAAGGAAATTATGGTCACAGATAAGAACAGCACGTCGGTAAAAGCATAGCTTCTTAGTATGAAAGAAGTGCAGGAGCACCGATTGACCTGTCTAACTGTGAAAATAGTCAAATAATAGATTTATATCAGGGTGACTGCTTCAGAAAATGGAGACTGGGTCACCAGTAGAAACTTCACACTTGGGGTCAGTGTATAAAGCGAAAAATTGAATATTCAGGGGAAAATCAGTCATTTGGATATGGGACAGAAGACACAAATTCAATGATGTGACAGAACCGTGCTCAAGCAGTCTTAAGCGAGAGACGTCAGTAGCTATGGCTATAACAAAGGAACAATTTCTTTATAAACAGGAAACTACGCGGCTTTGATACGGTAAAGTAAGAGAACACAGTTTTCTAGGATTGGACTTCGAAAAAATCGTCGACAAAGCACTTTAGTGAGACGTGAGAGAAAGAAAAATCCTAAAAGAGAATTACCTGGGACTCGAACACGGACTCCGGTAGGATGAGCAGCCGTCTAGCCACGAGAGAACAGCGTACTATCGACTTAGCCATCTAGCAACCCCCCCACCCCCAAAAAGATGTTTTATTGACATAGTCTTTAGTAACTGTTCAGTAGACAGGAGGGATCTTACTTGGCTATAACAAAGATCTTTTTTGACAACATCTTTTCCATGTTCATCCTTCACTTAGGTGTTGTTGGCAGTCTCTAAGAGAAACGCGGGCATTTGGTTTCTGGTATTTAGCAACACTTGCATAGCTTCTCTTCTAGGGAGGTGAACAAACGAACGACAACTCCAACTATCAAGGGCCGTTGTTTGCGGTCATAACTCTCCACACTTCTCTGTTTTGCGTTGTGTCCCCTTCCCATGCCATTTTGCCAGTCCATCCGGGATTTTCTCTCTTTGTCTACCTCGGCCTCTTTTCCCCTCTAACTTTCCTGTTGTCAGCACATGTTCTTGTTTGCCTTTTCTCATGACATTTCCTATGAATTTAGATTGTCTTTTCCTGACTGTTGTAATTATTTGAACGTACAAATGGACGAACTTTATTTACAAAGGATGAAGAATTTGGCACGCAGGCCCGTCTAAAATTGTGCCCTTCATCATTCAACTTTCATGCTAGCGCAGTCATTCTACATCAATTTAGAATAAATATTGTATGGATCTAAACATTACGCGTGTATAAAGTATGTGCAAATAAGAATAATAAGCAGGTAGTGCAGATGTAAAACGTATAATCTGTCCTCCATACATTCAACAAGATAATACATAAAGAAATCACGTGATAGGTTATTTTATATTCTCATACACTAAAATGACAGTCAAATTGACTGTGTCCAAAAATAAAATGGTGACGTCATAAGAGGTATCATGTGACCGTATGGGGGGGGGGTAACCCCAAAAAGACGAGCCTAGAAGGAAAAAGGGTCCTAAATCCTCAGAGCGGGCGTGTTGGATCTCCAGTTGATGTAAGAACTAACTGCAGATACATTAAGGCTAAATCTAGTCACAGGAAACAGGAATAAGATGTACGATGAAAGTAAGACGAGGAGTGGTACGGGGACCTGTAAATGAAAAGTTTAGTTTAAATTTTCAAAGGCGATCGTCCAGAGCAGAAACCCCAGTGTATAAGAAACTGGGGCGGGTAGAGAGAAACAGCACACATGTAGCAGCGGAGATAAACACCACAGAACAGCGGTCCCCAGTTAACACTGGGAAAACACGGCTTCAAGATAATGTACACATCAGAATCTTCGTGCGGATCAAGGCACAACAACGGCTGAACGAGAATCCCTCAATAACACAGTAAAGACAGTGGCATACATACGTCTTCCGCAGACCCCCATTCTTTGGAAAAGCTCCATATCTGTATGTAGATATGTGATTTGAATGCAAAAGAATTTTGTTTTTTTTCAGGAAATGTGGGTAACTGGGGGTGAAGGTCACAAACCTGCCATGCTGGCCTAGCGTTGGTATGATTGAGAACATGTCGAAACTTCAACCAGGTTCCAGTAACGTCAATGATTAGCCTCTTTCTAGCACCCTCTTTGTTATTCTCACAGATGCCCGACCGTATGAAGCCATCATATTAGTCTGTCACCGAGGCTGCATACTCCGGGCATCAAAATATGACGAGGAAAAAGTTCTTTCACTCCCGCAAGATTCGGCGAAACAACGGTTCTCAACATTCCACAGTGAAAAGAGGTTTTGCCAAGGACCAGATAGCAATTTCGGAATCACTTCCCCAGGTTAAAGATTATAAATTGACACACTAAATACACGGAGGTTATGAAATACCAGAGATTAGATATGCTGATGACACAGTGTTACTGTCCACAACACAAAAAGGGATGGAAAAACTGTTCGTGCGAACAGTGAAAAGCAAAAGCCTTTATCTTAATGCAAAGAAAACTAAATTTATGACAACTGACTAAACAAATAAGGCAGCTGAAATACATATCAGTGATGAAAAATTTAAAGAGGTGGAGAGTTTTGAATATCTTGGATAATTACTAACTAATAATGGAGATGCAATGAGGGAAATTAAAGGAGGATATCTGTCGCTTTTCATAAAATACTCTAAAAAAAAAAAACAAACTATGGAGAGGAACAGACAGAACTACAAAAATAAGATTTTTAAGCGCATGCATCTTTCCCATCACAACATATGTCTGTGAGACGTGGACACTTAACAAAACAGCTGAGAAACACATAAATGCCTTGAATATAAATACTACAAAAGTTCTTCAAATATCATGGACAAAAAAAAGAACAAATATAACCATACTACAAGAACTTAATATTGAAGAAGACTGGCTAGTAAGGAAGATTAAACAGAGAAAACTGAAATATTTTGGACACATTAAACGTCATGATAATCTAGAGAAGACCGTCTTGGAAGGGTACATAATGGGAAAAAGAAAGAGAGGAAGACCAAGGTGAAGATGGCTGCAAGACATAGCTGATGATCTGAAATGGACGCGTCAGCAGCAGGCCATCTTGCTCACAGCCGAGAGGCCTACATGAGTGCTGCTAGGGAGGCAAAGTTCCGCAAGGGACACGCAAATGAATGAATGAATGGATGAGTAAGAAACTTCAGGGTGAGGGGTAAAAGATGGAAGTGGAAAGAGCGAGAGAGTGAAGTGCACAAGCAGAGGCTAGCCCTGTTTTTAAATGTGCTGTCTTTATGTTACGGGGTATCTGAGTGGCGAAGTAGTTAGTGTACTGGTCTCTCATGGCGAAGGTCGGGGGTTCGAATCCCGCCGGCGGCACCCCAGTCACCCAGCTGTAGAAATGGTTACCCGACCACTTCTGGAGTTGGGGGAAAGAAAAGGCAGCCAGGCGTGATACTGACCATATCACCCTCTAGTGTGCTGACAGGTCAAGGAAAATATGGGCACTAACACCATATCCCTATCTGCCTCTAAGGCATGACAGGGTTACCTTTACTTTTTTATTTTATGTTACGATGAGACTGGGATGTGACAACCAGGAACTGGAACCCAGAGACAGAAGCGAGTGAGAGGAAGTTGTAGGAGTGAGAGGAAGTTGTAAGAGTGAGAGGAAGTTGTAATAGAGAGAGGAAGTTGTAGGAGTGAGAGGAAGTTGTAGGGATGAGAGGAAGTTGTAGGAGTGAGAGGAAGTTGTAGGAGTGAGAGGAAGTTGTAAGAGTGAGAGGAAGTTGTAAGAATGAGAGGAAGTTGTAGGAATGAGAGGAAGTTGTAAGAGTGAGAGGAAGTTGTAGGAGTGAGAGGAAGTTTAAGGGGTGAGAGGAAGTTGTAAGAGTGAGAGGAAGTTGTAAGAGTGAGAGGAAGTTGTAGGAGTGAGAGGAAGTTGTAGGAGTGAGAGGAAGTTGTAGGAGTGAGAGGAAGTTGTAAGAGTGAGAGGAAGTTGTAGGAGTGAGAGGAAGTTGTAGGAGTGAGAGGAAGTTGTAAGAGTGAGAGGAAGTTGTAAGAGTGAGAGGAAGTTGTAGGAGTGAGTGAGAGGAAGTTTTAGGAGTGAGAGGAAGTTGTAAGAGTGAGAGGAAGTTGTAGGAGTGAGAGGAAGTTGTAGGAATGAGAGGAAGTTGTAAGAGTGAGAGGAAGTTGTAAGAGTGAGAGGAAGTTGTAAGAGTGAGAGGAAGTTGTAGGAGTGAGAGGAAGTTGTAGGAGTGAGTGGAGTTAAGAGTGAGAGGAAGTTGTAAGAGTGAGAGGAAGTTGTAAGAGTGAGAGGAAGTTGTAGGAGTGAGTGGAGCCTGAAGAGCAAGTCAGTCTGAAAAATAAAATCAGTCACGTGGACAGTCAGAATTCGTGCTCGTTGTGTTCATACACTAAACCTCCTGTCTGGTGTTCTGTATCCGGTCTACCCTATCACAGGGCTCCTGTCTGGTGTTCTGTATCCGGTCTACCCTATCACAGGCCTCCTGTCTGGTGTTCTGTATCCGGTCTACCCTATCACAGGGCTCCTGTCTGGTGTTCTGTATCCTGTCTACCCTATCACAGGGAAGCCCCAAGGAGGGGCGGAATCACCCTGGCGTAGAGTCTGAAAGTTATACATTCAGTTACCCAAAGTAACTGGGGGTAATTGCAGTTCTCCTTTCAATCGGCGACAGTTGCTGCACACTATATCAGGGCTCCCACATTCCCTCATCTCCTACCAGAGGGTGGCCACTGCAGCAAAGAGAGAAGTCTGTCCAGGTCCTTTCCCCGTAGTGGGTTGTTGTAGCTGTCGTCTGTGAAGTACATGTTTTCCTGTATCTGTCTCTTCATCCCTACTCCTCAAGCCAGTTTTGTTTTGTATACATATGTGTGCTGCCATCGTTCTTACATTCCAGAATCCAATACTTGTCACATGTTTGGGGCCGACGAGTGAGCTCCTCGGAGTTGGCATCCATGATGCTCGGCGAACTACTTTGCGAGCCCTATGTGACGTTTGACGGCACGGGAAGGATATAAGATATAAGATACATATGTGTCGTCTGCATACCTCGGCAGCTACATAAACCAGGACGGTGACACCAGAAAGGAAGTTAGAACTACAACTGCAAAAGCAGCGCTCACCTTCAAGAATCTTGAGAACGTGGCACTCAAAAGTTATAAGCACAAAAACCAAGCTAAGATTAGTCAATTAAAATGCAATTATCCACACTCGTTTATGCATGTGAAAGCTGGAAAACAACTAAAGAAATAGACAAGAAATTAGGCTCTTTGGAAAACAAATGCCTAAGTAAAATACTCAGTATAACGTGCAATGAATTCAAGAACACCGCAGAGATGAGGCAAATGAGCGAACAACAACCTGTCTCATGAGTGATCAGAAAAAGGAGATGGACATATGTCGGTCACGTGATGAGAAGAAACAATCAGAGAATCCCAAAACAATCTTCCAAGTGCAACACAACAGGCCGAAGAAAAAGAGATTGATCACGCAAAAATCTAAAGAGGACATTGTTAAGAGAAGCCAGTTTAGTGGGCATAACATCCTTTGATTAGGTTAAAAAGCTCACCGAAAACAGGAGAACTTGGCGAACTTTAAAGCCCTATGTGGCGTTTAACTGCACGGGAATGATGTAAGATGTATGTGTCATCCTATGCCGCCTGTTCTCAGTCATAAGATGATATCCTATATTTTTGAAAAATCAGCTTAAGACTTTCAGACTAATGAATCAACTATTTTTATGTATTTAATAGTGAGGGGTAGCTTATACATTGAGAAAATCATGACCTTTCACAGCTCAATTTAACCCTTTGATTTTCCGCTAAAATTTGGAACTGTGCAAAGCTCTAACAGAAAAAAATGGTTAGCTCTAAGCTTTTTTTTAAAAAAATTATAATAACTAAAATTATGAAACTGAAGGCCAAATCAGCGGCAACGGCGGCAGATCTGAATCCTCACACAAGTCCACATTTAGTCAGCTACACAAAATCTTTAGTAAACTAGACAAAATGCATCGTCAACAAGACATGTAATATACAGACTGACACTAATACACTTTTGTAATCGTAAGAAAATAAAAGACAATTTTATACCTATGTGTTTAAGAATTTGCGCTAAAAAGATCACAATGGTGGTTAATAATAATTATTGTCCTTTTTATCTAAACACAGAGAGTCAACTGTTTTTCACGAGGGCAGATAATGAAACTGCACTTGAAAATAAGCTCGGGAATTTACTCATGGCTATTGCGAGTGTTTCGTTGTTTGCTCTCATTAATTACTAATTCTTGGCAACCGTTAGTCACCTGTCGGAGTTTCGTGATTTTGGTGCTGTCCCCGTAAGTTCCCACACTTCGGAGCCCGTTTTCTATTACCCTGGGCTCATCTATTACTAAATAATAGATTCAGTTTGTTGCAACGACCACTTTCTCACCTGATTAATTGTGTAGTATTGATATTGTCCTGGTTTTGTCATAAAAATGAAGTTGTGTCACTAGTTTGCATCTAGTGTGTGGTATTTGTGCTTTTTGGCCCACATCTGTATCGTCATCATCATCATCATCAGGTACCGTGCAGACTGACGTTGGCTGTTATGCTTCTCCAGAGTACACGATGCTTCATGCAGGCCATCAGCTCAGTTGGTGATCTCCTCTCACACCATCCTGTCAGACTGTCCAATATCATTTCTCTTGGTCTTCCTCTTGATCTTCTTCCTTCTATTTTTTCCTGTTGTTATGATATTTTCAATGCCCCCTCTTCTCATTGCATGTCCTATGAAAGTACATTGTCTCTCTCTTATCTTTTTGACAAGGTGTTTTGTCTCTCCAGCTCTTCTCATACATTCTTCATTAGTTATTTTTGCTGCCCAGGAGATTCGCAACATCTTTCTAATAAACCATATTTCTGCTGCTTCCAATGATTTTTGTGCAGATCATAATTCACTTCCATATAACAAGATAGGTTCAATATAGCATTTTAGGACTCGTTTCGTATCTTTATCGGCTTGGCGTATTTTAGGATCCGTTCTTGCCTTCTCATTTCGACCGCTTTCACTCGGCCAGACTACTATTTGTTACCAGGTCATCACGTAAAGATGCACATCTTTTTACAAATAATAAACAGCGAGGCTTTCGTACAGTAAAATAATAGAACATGGTAATGTATGATGCGAAATAGCCGTTCTGTCATGGTTAGACGGTTGCTCGTCCTACCGAAGACCTTGGTTCAAGTCCCAGGTCTTGTCACTTTTCTTTCTTTCACGTTTAAAAGTGCTGTGTCTAAGATTTTTTTTTCTCCTAGATCTAACCATACATTACTGTGTTCTGTTACTTTTGCGTGTGCAGGTAGAATGCTACTTGTGTCAAGTTTTGTTCGCCAATCATAACTCAGGCAGCCCAACTATGAATCATAACTCAGGTAGTCCAGCTATGAATCATAACTCAGGCAGTCCAGCTATGAATCATAACTCAGGCAGTCCAGCCATGAATCTCGAACCACTGTCTCCTTCTGTCAGAATGCTGCGCCTTCGTCTACATGTTCTTGTTCTTACTTAGTTTCCTTTCTTAAGAGTTCTGTTCTGATTCTTCTTTCTTGCTAGTTGCTTGAAATGACCAGGCTAGAAAGTTAGATACAAATCTCCCTAAACATATATACTCGGTATCAAGTGGAACGAATTCAAGAACAGCGCAGAGATAAGACAGGTGAGCAATCAACAACCTGTCTCATGGGTGATCAGAAAAAAAAGATGTACATATGTCGGTCATGTGATGAGAAGAAACAATCAGAGGATACCAAAACAAGCTATCAAGTGGAACGCAACAGGCCGGAGAAAAAGAGGTTGACCACGTGAAACTCTAAAGAGGACATTGTTAACTTCAATGGGCATAACATCGCTTGAAGAGACTGAAAAACTCGATGAAGGCAAGAAATCTAGGCAAAGTAACATGCGGGCACTATGTGACGTTTAGCGACACAGGAAGGATGTAAGAAGTAAGATTTCTTCTTCTAGTATATGAAAACTTCGTTCTGATGACACTTAGAAGTGATGAGTGGGTTTACTCTATGATGTTGCCTTTAATGCAAATATTTCTTAATTAGCATAGTTTTTATTATGTCACGTCATGAGAAACCAGAAGTAACAAAACCTGGTAATCACTGGAAAAATAGAACGTTCAGAAATTTATAAATTAAATTATGTTTCAGCAACATAAAAGAAAAGACAATCGAACTGAACAGAGTTATCTAACCAACCCTTCCCCTCTTTCACACACACACACACACACACAAAAGATCATCATTATCTCCGGCGATATTTATTAAAAAAATGAATTAATCAGTTAATCAGGTGTATGTAAACGCATTCATCAGCGTAAAAAAGGTAACAAACTGAGAGCTTTAGTTTTCAGATCAGCAACACGATATTAAACAGATGAACGCGTTATTTATACTTTGGCAGTTCATTTTTGTGGAAATAAAGAGGAAAAAAGAGGTAGGAACCAGAATAAAACATAGAAACAGAGTAGTTTACAAAACTACTCCATTCCTAAAAACAACTCCAGTCCAGAAGAAGAAGAAGAAGACGAAATTGCTCCATTCCTAAACACAGCAGCAGCAGCAGCAGTAGTAGTAGTAGTAGTAGTAGTAGTAATAGTAGTAGTAGTAATCGTAGTAGTAGTAATAGTAGTAGTAGTAGTAATAATAGTAGTAGTAGTAATAGTAGTAGCAGTAGTAGTAGTTTAGTAGTAGTAATTCATTCATTCATTCATTTGCATGTCTCTTGCGGAACTTTGCCTCCCAAACAGCACTCCTGTAGGCCTCTCGGTTGTGAGCAAGATGGCCTGCTGTAGTAGTAATAGTAGTAGTAATATCAGTAGTAGTAATAGTAATAGTAGTAGTAGCAATATTAGTAGTAGTAATAGTAATAGTAGTAGTAGTAGTAGTAATAGTAGTAACAGTAGTAGTAGTTCTAATAGTAGTAGTAGTAATAGTATTAGTAGTAGCAGTAATAATAGTAGTAGTAATAGTAATAGTAGTAGTAGTAATATTAGTAGAAGTAGTAATAGTAGTAGTAGTAGTAATAGTAATAGTAGTAGCAGTAGTAGTAGTTTAGTAGTAGTAATATTAGTAGTAATATTAGTAGTAGTAATAGTAATAGTAGTAGTAGTAGTAATAGTAGTAACAGTAGTAGTAGTTCTAATAGTAGTAGTAGTAACAGTAGTAGTAGAAGCAGTAATAATAGTAGTAGTAATAGAAATAGTAGTAGTAGTAATATTAGTGTGGAAGCAGAAATCAACAGTGTGAATTATTATTGGAGGAGAAAGAACCCGAACCGACAATGGAAGAAGTTTTATGGGCAATAAAGAATCTGAAAAATGGTAAATCACCAGGATGTGATGAGATAACAGCTGAATTTATTAAAGCAGGAGGAAAGGAGTGTGCAACAATCTATCATGCACTATGTAAAAAGATATGGCATTCAGGTGTTTGGCCAAAAGAATGGAAAAGAACTGTATTCATACCACTGCCAAAAAAGGGTAACCTGAAATTATGCACCAACTACAGAACTGTTGCCCTGATTAGTCATGCCAGTAAAATTCTGTTAAAAATCATAATGGGTAGACTTCGTAAGAAAATAGAAAAAGTCAATATGGTCCAAGCTGGTTTCAGGCAAGGAAGAGGATCAAGAGATCATATATTCAATCTAAGATTAATAATAGAGAAATGCAGAGAGTTTAATGTGAATCTATATTTATTCTTTATAGACTACTCAAAGGCATTTGATTGTGTACAACACCAGAAACTTTGGGAAATAATGGAAAAAATGGGATTTCCAACACATTTGATACAATTAACATCACTGCTGTATCTAGACCAACAAGCAGCAGTAAGAATAAATGGTGAAACAACAAGTTGGTTTGACATAAAACAAGGGGTCCGTCAGGGGTGCATATTGTCACCCTACTTATTTAACTTGTATACTGAAAATATAATGAGGAATGTTAGAGAAGATGTAGACAAAGAATATTACGATGCCATAACAGTTGGAGGTTATGAAATACCAGAGATTAGATATGCTGATGACACAGTATTGCTGTCCACAACACAAAAAGGAATGGAAAAACTAATTATGTCAGTCCGCAAGAACAGCGAAGAGCAGAACCTCTATCTTAATGCAAAGAAAACTAAATTGATGACAACTGACAAAACAAACAAGGCAACTGAAATATGTATCAATGAGGAAAAACTGGAAGAAGTGGAGAGTTTTGAATATCTTGGATCGCTACTAACTAATAATGGAGATACAATGAGGGAAATTAAAAGGAGGACATCTATCGCTCTTCAGAAAGTAAAAGAAATAAAGAATCTGTGGAGAGGAGCAGACAGAACCACAAAAATAAGATTTTTAAGGGCATGCATCTTTCCCATAGCAAAATATGCCTGTGAGACCTGGACACTTAACAAAACAGCTGAGAAACACATAAATGCCTTTGAATGTAAATGCTACAGAAGAATTCTCCAAATATCGTGGACACAAAAAGAACAAATATATCTATACTACAAGAGCTTAATATTGAAGAAGGCTGGCTAGTGAAGAGGATTAAAGAGAGAAAACTGAAATATTTTGGACACATTAAACGTCATGATAATTTAAAGAAGACCGTATTAGAAGGATACATAATGGGAAAAAGAAAAAGAGGAAGACCAAGACGAAGATGGCTGCAAGACATCGTTGACGATCTGGAAATGGATGCAACAGCAGCAGGCCATCTTGCTCACAACCGAGAGGCCTACAGGAGTGCTGTTTGGGAGGCAAAGTTCCGCAAGGGACATGCAAATGAATGAATGAATGGATGAATGAGTAATATTAGTAGTAGTAGTAATAGTAGTAGTAGTAATAGTAGTAGTAGTAGTAGTAATAATAATAGTAGCAATAGTAATAGTTCTAATAGTAGTAGTAGTAATAATAATAGTAGTAATAGTAACATTACTAGTAGTAATAGTAGTACCAGTAGTAACAGTAGTAGTAATAGTAGTATAGTAGTAGTAGTAATATTAGTAGTAATTGTAGTATAGTAGTAGTAATAATAATAGTAGTAATAGTAGTATAGTAGTAGTAATAGTAGTAGTAGTAGTAGTAGTAGAAGAAGAAGAAGAAGATGAAGTTACTCCTGAACTTCCGATAGAAAATGGCGGACGATACGGACAGTGTATGTGCCTTCTGCCGGAGTGCACGAGCACTTGTGTTTATTGTCATCACGGAATGGGGCTCCCCTGTGAAAATGTCGTGGATTACACCATGTCTAATGATCCTGTGAAAATGTCGTGGATTACACCATGTCTAATGATCCTGTGAAAATGATGTGGATTACACCATGTCTAATGATCCTGTGAAAATGATGTGGATTACACCATGTCTAATGATCCTGTGAAAATGACGTAGATTACACCATATCTAATGATCCTGTGAAAATGACGTAGATTACACCATGTCTAATGATCCTGTGAAAATGATGTGGATTACACCATGTCTAATGATCCTGAGAAAATGACGTAGATTACACCATGTCTAATGATCCTGTGAAAATGACGTAGATTACACCATGTCTAATGATCCTATGTGTAACTCGTGTCATTCTTTGCGCAAGCAGCGGAGCCTTCTTTCTCTGTAGGCGCTCTAACAGGAACTCCCAGGTAAGTGCCTCCGATATCGATAACACTAGGTCACCTAGGCTGCAGAGGACGGAGTGTGTTAGTCTACAAGTGCCGCAGTCTGGGAAAATCAGAACATACTCGCAACAACGAGAAATTACTACTATCTTGAACACAGAAGCAGAAGAAGAAGAAGAAGAAACTACTCCAGTCCTAAAACATTCAAGTATCCAGATAAACAGGGCGAGGCAGCTGACAGAAACAATATCTATTAACAAACACTCTGATACCAAATTTGGATACTGTCCACACAAACAAACAAAAAAACTAACTAGAAAAAGTGTCACCTGCGAAATGAGACGCTTGAGAAAATAAGAAATAAGACAAGAAAAACAGGTCAGGAAACGATGACATAGGATCATCCACAAGAACAACACTCTAAGACAAAGGCTTAACTGGTCTTAAACCCTTAGTAACTCCTAGTCATCCACAAGCGTCAACATACCATCTAAAAAAAAATAAATGCCAGAGCCCAGATAAAGTGGGGCAACCCACAGATCAAGAGAGTGGGCGACATTCTGAAAACAAATGGTGTGACAATAAGCCAAGCAAGCTGAGGTGCTTTAGACCATCGATGCTCAAAATACAAGCACAAAGTAGAAGCATGAAGCAGTGATGAGACAGAATAACAGGAATACTTAACTTAGCTGTTACCTTTTGAATGGAATGCAGAATAGCATAGCACCGAGACAACATATAATTTATAATGTAAAAGAAACTAGAGAAAGATTTGAAATCAAAGATTCATATTTACGCTTTCAAGCTCTTGATCTATATTAAAATTTATTAAACATATATAAATATGATATTTAACACACACCATTCACCTCAAACTGCCTTGTTTTCTCTCAAAGCCGGGTGATTTTTACCAAGAAAATCTGGCATAAAAAAAGCAGTGATACATCAGCTGTGAATAATTCAGTCTTTCTGCTTGGTTTACATTGTTTGAGTGTGAACTTTCGGAGTGACATTTAGATTGTAAAGAAACTTGTACGAGGTAATAATGGATGATGGCGCGTGATGTGGTTTACAGAAATCAGTTACGATGAAAACAAGAAGAACGTAGAAAATTATTAAGAAAAGAGAGTAGAAAAATTATTATGAAAAGAAAGTAGGCGATTAAGAAAAGAAAATAGACAATTAAAAAAGAAAGTAGAAAATTATTAAGAAGTGCGCAAAGTCACCGTCAATATTTAGACCACACGCCTTCTTCGGGACAACAGATAAAACAACCACTCAATATTAAAAAAAAACATGAACATTTTTGTCTTTTTTTTCCCTTGCGTATATTTAAGTGTTAAATTTAATTTTTGTTTTCATTATTCCTCTTTTAAATTTAGATGCTTTAGTCTTACCTGAAAGCAAGACAGGTGAGAAATAGGTGTTTTAAATTACAGATAAACTGAGGTAAAAATACTGCTCAGAATAACATCCGCGGGACTGGACCTGTTCTTCTACCAGGTCCGTCCACCAGGTGACAGTTGGTGAAGTGGCCTTATGATAGACTTGTAGAGGTCATCTGTTAGTACCTGAATAAACAGCAGAAGACCAAAACAAGTACCTGCTATCCTACGGGTTAGTCTCTTTAGATCAGAGCTGGCGAGGACAATTGTTTACAAACAGAGCGGAAGACAAAGAGGAGCCAATGCCTGGCCGTCATTTCTTTGTCAAGTCATGTTTCTGCATAGCGAAATAAGGACAAGCAACGAATATAAAGTAAGGATGAAACAGACTTCGTATTTGTATTACTGAACACTAACACACGTTTTGCTCATATACTGTTCTGTACTGTGCCTATTACGTGTTAGTATGAGCATTGGGCCCCGTGACACAACAGAGGTTACATTGGTATACGCCGTGTAACAAGACAACCCAGATAACAATAACATACAACTACACATCAATACACGACATGACCAGTTACATGTAATCGACTAACTCAACACCACAATTGACTGAATAACAAGAATCCAATAATCACAGGATTCAAATATCACCAAACAATTAGCAAATGTTTAATGATGAACCCCATTTGTTCGATGTGTGTTGTATAGATGCGGAGTGTAGACTGATGGAAACAATTACAATGATCATACAAAAAATGTCCGGGCGACTAACATCGCCATGGGACTAACTCAGACATACAACATTGACAAAACATGCCAACTTCAAAACTACAACATACTTTTCAATCCTCAAATTACAACCTTGTCAAAAACGAGGACAAATCAAACACACACTCTACATGACAACTACAACATCTGTCCTGAAAAAGGCAATCCATCTGACTGCAACATTGCCCTAAAAAGGATAGTCCATCTAACACAACTACGACAACTGTTGCCCTAAAAAAAAGGACAAATGAACACACATACTACATACTAGAACATTTCTGTCCTAAAAGAGGACAATCACACCAAACTTACATAATGAGCCAGAGAATCCCTAACATCCCTTTCTAGAAAATAAAACTCACACACGACCTGTCTCTACAACATTCAGACCAAAAACTCACCCACTCATACATCCCGCCCATCAGATCCACGTGACTCAGTTCTCCCTCGGAACACGGAGATACTTTCTTCGTGCTAGCATAAACAGGTGAGTTGTGGTCTATTACTGTTTGACCACAACAATAGGGTTTCTCACAAAAAAAAATCTGTAACTAGGATACGTTATTAAAATCATTATTTATGACCGGACATTATGGATTTATGCCACACAGCGCAGCTGTTTCCAAATGTCTTTCCCATGTCTCCTCCTCAAATGACTTTACTGTGTACTCTCAAAGTCAGTTATGGCAGTGAAAAAACAACACTATTCCACTCCCCTTGATCAATCAACACAGCCGTCAGTTTCCAGTATCGGTAAAGCTGATGAATTCTCTTAAGAAAACCCCGCATTTCCTGGTCAACAAACACTCAACAAAATCAGGAGCCCCAAAGCTCGTGTAAGGCCAATGTCCCAGGACTTGAAAGAATTTTGATAGCTACAGACCCACACAGAACACCTGATCATGATCTCAAAGAGGGCATAATCCGATAACATCGACCAGAGAAAAAAGCTAGTTGCGGGACTTGTTTTTGTTTCATATCAGATTAATTTTGGTAAAGATATAATTTTTTTTTTCTCTCTTTCATCTCTTTTTGCTGTTTTCTATATTTTCTTTCACTGATTTATTTTACAGCTTTGCCTTCTAACAAACAAAATACAACTTTGTGCTTGTTATTCGGATCAACTTTAGAGTAAACACATCTGCCTAGGTTCATTATGTCAACTTAAAATTCTCTTCACAAAGTGAAGAACGCGGAAATATATGAACTCTAGAACAGAAATTCTAGTACATAGTACATTTATCTCAAATACAAACTGTATGCTTTCTTCTTTAAGTCCCATGTTATTGATTGTTTCTATGGCATTGTTTCCATGGCATTGTTTCTATGGCTATTTTTGCGCGTTGTTTCCTCTCTTGATTACTCATTGTCCTGTGTATCTGGTTACCTCTCATTTTCTCCTTCTCAGAAAAGACGAGACCCATGAATGTCCATTCATGTTATTCTTAAACATAAACGCAAATCTTAGCTATATAACTGTTTCCCACATGAAGTATTACAACCAGGTTTGGCACTGAAAGAAAACACATTAAGTTCAATTTTACGACTAAGCCGACCTTCTCACGTGATAGTATCACACGGGGTTTCCTCAATAACCTTTTTTTCTTTTAATGAAACCAACACCAGGAATAACCGATAAAATTATCAACATATTTGTAACAATTCGTTTTTCGTTCTTCTTCTTCTTCTTCTTTTTCTTCAGCTTTCCTAGAAATTAAAGCTCATTGCTGGAGATAAAAATTCGCCTCCATTCCTCTCTATTCCTAATCTTCTCTCTCCAGTTGGTGACAGCAATTTCTTTTATATCCTCTTCTATGTTATCTTTCAATCTCTGTCTTGGTCTACCCCTTGATCTTGTTTCCCTCATCTCTTGTGCATACATCATTCTCGTTTGTCTGTTCTCTTCCATTCTTTCTACATGCCCCAGGCAGCGTAGTCTGTTCAGTTTCAAGACAGTTATAATTCGTTAGGATTTAAATTAGCTGTTCAGTGTTCTTTCGGGCTCTCCATACTCCACTGTTGGTATTCTTTTTCGGCCCAAAGATTCTTCTCTATCTGTTTCATAACACTAATCTTTTTTTTTACGAAGATTGGGGTCATTGGCCCCATGCTCTAAGGTGCAAGTCTGGCCCCTACCTGTGCAGACTTTCCCAGCTTGGCTGGACCTGGCATGAGTAAAACTACCGCTGGTATAGCTCTGGGGGTGGCCAGGGTACGCAAGCTGTCACACCATGACAAAGTACCCGCACTGTTTTGTTCCCTTCAAGTTCTGTAAATCATTTTGACACTTCCAATGACGGTTCCTTCATCTTGGTTAATTCTGAAGAGTTGTCAAGCAAATGTATGTTAAAAGGTCATCAATTTCCCTTTGGGGACCTCCATAAATGTCCAGGTCTCCAACGAAAGGAAACAGAACACAACCCCAGAAAGGCGCTTATCCTCCTCAGCGCTGGTAAAGAGCTCTGACGAAGGGAAGCGAAGGCGGGCCGGAGAAGAACCCACTAGGTTGAGACGAGAAGCCTACATCCTCGCTTCAAAGTTGTAAAATAAGCATTCTTAACGTTTCTTTCTTTCTGTCCACTGCAGGAGGCTGACCAAGATGCATTCAAGAAAACACTAACATGAGAGTAGACAGACAGAGAGGCGGGAAATAACACACAATAATTCTTTAACTATGAGAGAGAGAGAAAGAGAGAGAGAGAGAGAGAGAGAGAGAGAGAGAGAGATTTACCATGGATCAGTACCAATGTTCCCTCTAAGCTGCGTCGCAGCGTGGCTGGCACACTAAAATGTCATGCCTCGCATAGAGTTTTATATGTCGTGCATGAACTTTTATATGTCGTGCATGAATTTTTATATGCCTCGCATAGAGTTTTATATGTCGTGCATGAACTTTTATATGCCTCGCATAGAGTTTTATATGCCGCGCATGAACTTTTATATGTCGTGCATGAATTTTTATATGCCTCACATAGAGTTTTATATGCCGTGTATGAACTTTTATAAGTCGTGTATGAATTTTTATATGGCATTGTTTCCATGGCATTGTTTCTATGGCTATTTTTGCGCGCTGTTTCCTCTCTTGATTACTCATTGTCCTGTGTATCTGTTTACTTCTCATTTTCTCCTTCTCAGAAAAGACGAGACCCATGAATGTCCATTCATGTTATTCTTAAACATAAACGCAAATCTTAGCTATATAACTGTTTCCCACATGAAGTATTACAACCAGGTTTGGCACTGAAAGAAAACACATTAAGTTCAATTTTACGACTAAGCCGACCTTCTCACGTGATAGTATCACACGGGGTTTCCTCAATAACCTTTTTTTCTTTTAATGAAACCAACACCAGGAATAACCGATAAAATTATCAACATATTTGTAACAATTCGTTTTTCGTTCTTCTTCTTCTTCTTCTTTTTCTTCAGCTTTCCTAGAAATTAAAGCTCATTGCTGGAGATAAAAATTCGCCTCCATTCCTCTCTATTCCTAATCTTCTCTCTCCAGTTGGTGACAGCAATTTCTTTTATATCCTCTTCTATGTTATCTTTCAATCTCTGTCTTGGTCTACCCCTTGATCTTGTTTCCCTCATCTCTTGTGCATACATCATTCTCGTTTGTCTGTTCTCTTCCATTCTTTCTACATGCCCCAGGCAGCGTAGTCTGTTCAGTTTCAAGACAGTTATAATTCGTTAGGATTTAAATTAGCTGTTCAGTGTTCTTTCGGGCTCTCCATACTCCACTGTTGGTATTCTTTTTCGGCCCAAAGATTCTTCTCTATCTGTTTCATAACACTAATCTTTTTTTTTACGAAGATTGGGGTCATTGGCCCCATGCTCTAAGGTGCAAGTCTGGCCCCTACCTGTGCAGACTTTCCCAGCTTGGCTGGACCTGGCATGAGTAAAACTACCGCTGGTATAGCTCTGGGGGTGGCCAGGGTACGCAAGCTGTCACACCATGACAAAGTACCCGCACTGTTTTGTTCCCTTCAAGTTCTGTAAATCATTTTGACACTTCCAATGACGGTTCCTTCATCTTGGTTAATTCTGAAGAGTTGTCAAGCAAATGTATGTTAAAAGGTCATCAATTTCCCTTTGGGGACCTCCATAAATGTCCAGGTCTCCAACGAAAGGAAACAGAACACAACCCCAGAAAGGCGCTTATCCTCCTCAGCGCTGGTAAAGAGCTCTGACGAAGGGAAGCGAAGGCGGGCCGGAGAAGAACCCACTAGGTTGAGACGAGAAGCCTACATCCTCGCTTCAAAGTTGTAAAATAAGCATTCTTAACGTTTCTTTCTTTCTGTCCACTGCAGGAGGCTGACCAAGATGCATTCAAGAAAACACTAACATGAGAGTAGACAGACAGAGAGGCGGGAAATAACACACAATAATTCTTTAACTATGAGAGAGAGAGAAAGAGAGAGAGAGAGAGAGAGAGAGAGAGAGAGAGAGATTTACCATGGATCAGTACCAATGTTCCCTCTAAGCTGCGTCGCAGCGTGGCTGGCACACTAAAATGTCATGCCTCGCATAGAGTTTTATATGTCGTGCATGAACTTTTATATGTCGTGCATGAATTTTTATATGCCTCGCATAGAGTTTTATATGTCGTGCATGAACTTTTATATGCCTCGCATAGAGTTTTATATGCCGCGCATGAACTTTTATATGTCGTGCATGAATTTTTATATGCCTCACATAGAGTTTTATATGCCGTGTATGAACTTTTATAAGTCGTGTATGAATTTTTATATGCCTCGCATAGAGTTTTATATGCCGTGCATGAAATTTTATAAGTCGTGTATGAATTTTTATATGCCTCGCATAGAGTTTTATATGCCGTGCATGAACTTTTATAAGTCGTGTATGAATTTTTATATGCCTCGCATAGAGTTTTATATGCCGTGCATGAACTTTTATAAGTCGTGCATGAATTTTTATATGCCGCGCATGAAGTTTTATATGCTGTGCAAAAAAAAAAAACCCAATAAATAAATAAAATTACTAATTTTATTTTATTGCTTTCCTGATCTCACTGTGTGCTATATTTGCGCTGAAAAAAATTGAGGCAGGGTTACATGAGTTGATTTCTGAATTTCTTTGAATTTTAATGTTTCTTCTGCGTGATCCAGAGTAAGGACATACATGCGCGCACGATGTTGTTGTTGTTGTGTTGTTGTTGTTGTTGTTGTTGTTGTTGTTGACAGTATATCTGCACACTGGTCCAGACTTTTGGGTAGCAACTGCAAACCCTCAGTACTACTAGCTCTTACACATAGCCTTGATAGTGTCATCCTAAGTGTCTGAAGATAACTACCAAAGTCTAGCACGTGATGTTAAGATAACAGTGTCCTATTGTAGATAAGATAACAGAGTGGCCTATTGTAGATAAGATAACAGAGTGGCCTATTGTAGATAAGATAACAGAGTGGCCTATTGTAGATAAGATAACAGTGTCCTATTGTAGATAAGATAACAGAGTGGCCTATTGTAGATAAGATAACAGAGTGGCCTATTGTAGATAAGATAACAGAGTGGCCTATTGTAGATAAGATAACAGTGTCCTATTGTAGATAATATAACAGAGTGGCCTATTGTAGATAAGATAACAGAGTGGCCTATTGTAGATAAGATAACAGTGTCCTATTGTAGATAAGATAACAGAGTGGCCTATTGTAAATAAGATAACAGTGGTCTACTGTAGATAAGATAACAGTGGTCTATTGTAAATAAGATAACAGTGGGCTCTTGTAAATGATACAACAGTAGCCTATTGTAGATAAGACAGCAGTGGCCTATTGTAGATATTCTTACATCCCGTGACCTGTTGCAACTTCTCAAGGCTTGCGAGAACCTGACAAGGAACTGAGTAGCCAGGCTTCTTAATAGGCTCCGCGCATGAGGGAATCCGTTCCATAGCTCGAGAATTCTATATACTGGGACCCACTGGACTTGCTTCCATGGATAGATGGAATACGTGGTACTGTGTTAGCTCGGAAAGCGAAACTATAAACCAATGTTACAATCTACAAACAAGCGAAATTATAAACCAGTGTTACAATCCATAAACAAGGGAAATTATAAACCAGCATTACAATCCATAAATAAGGGAAATTATAAACCAGTGTTACAATCCATAAACAATAGGAATTATACATCAGTGTTACAATCCATAAACAATAGGAATTATAAACCAGTATTACAATCCATGAACAATGGAAATTATAAACAACTGTTACAATCCATAAACTGAATCAGAGCGCGCGAAGGTTGATAAATGACACAGTCGATAAACAGCAAACATAGAATAAAAGTCACAGAATGTTTTAACGTTTCTGCTACAGAGGAAGGGCAACAATGGTTATTGTTCATTTTTAGCAAAAATTCTTCTCCTTCTTGCGTGCGATGGTTGTTCATACCCATTATTTGGTCGTGAGTAATATAAGGTTTCGTATCTTCTTTTTTCTCTGTTTACTGCCTCATCTGCTGATATTTTCACTATTTTATATGTTTATTTCAAACGAAATTTTTAACTGCAATGAGACTAGAATCTATTTCCATTATAATGAGAATATTAATTGTCTACACGTTAATGAGGATATTAATTGTCCAAATTATAATGAGAATGCCAAGTATTTATAATCAGATTATAGTTATATTACTATTAGAAGATTGACTGGGCACGCTGTTAAAAGACTACTACTACTTATTAGCACTACAGTGTTATAAAAATATGAACTGTTCGTATTATAGTGAGAATATTAATTGTTCACACTATAATGAAAACTTCAGCCGTTCATTTCACTGCGATTTAGTGGCAAAATGAACAAACAGGTAAAAGAAACATCTAAAACAACAACAACAAAAAAAGACTGAAATGATACATACAGAGAAGATAGACAGAAAAAACACAGTTATGTGTGTATGTGTGTGTGAGAGAGAGAGAGAGAGAGAGAGAGAGAGAGAGAGAGAGAGTGAAGAAGAAGAAGAAGAAGCAGCAGAAGAAGAAGAAGAAGTTCTTCTTTAGAAATAATTATCCGGCATCCCCATGGCCCCACCTAACCTTTATTTTGTCACCTTTAAAAAAGAGGAGGAAGAATTGTCGTTTAACAAAACAATTCCTGCGATATCTTATTGTGTGAAGCTACAGAATGAAACACAACAAAATCCACATCAAACTACACACCAGCTGGAAAAGAAAAATGAAAATAGAATTAAAAACAAGACCCAGTTCATCAACTACAGAGATACCAGCAAACCACAGCCTTTCAAGTAAGAACGGGGCACTGCAGATTTCTAAAAGACATCTATCGCCTCAAATTATCACATACAAATGAGTGTCCCCGCGGCTGTGGGATCCAGACACCAGAATATGTCCTGCAAACCTGCCCAACCCACTCAAACCTCCGAAGACAGATCTGGCCCGAGGGAGAGAAACTGAAAGAAAGCCGTGGGGCTCTCACTCAAGCCTGGGGAAGACGGCGCACTTTCTCAGGGCGACAGGGCTGCAGATTTAGCATGACCACACTTCCCCGAACGCTGAAGAAGAAGAAGAAGAAGAAGAAAAGAAGAAGAAGAAAATGAAGAAGGAGGCAAAAGAAGAAGAGAAAAGAAGAAGAAGAAGGTGCAGAAAGAAACGTTTTCTCACAAACGAAACCCACGAATGTTATAGTAATATTACCTTCCTTTATTAATTATGTTGAAACTGTCGCAAGTGTAAGTCTATGTTAATTTTAAAAGCTTTTAACTGTGTACATCATAATTAGAATGTTAACTGTTCATTTCTCTACGGAAACGCTCATATTTTAACACATTTATTAAAATGTTAACTGCTTACTTTTTCTAGGAAATTTAAGGGCCTACATTCTTACATCTTCCATCCTTCCCGTGCCGTTAAACGTCACATAGGGCTCGCATAGTTGTTTGCCAAGTTTTCCTGTTCTCGGGGAGTCTTTCAACTTCATCAAGGGATGTTGCTCACTAAACTGGCTTCTCTTAACAATGTCCTCTTTAGAGTTTCATGCGGTCGATCTCTTTTTCTCGGACTGTTGTGCTCCACTTGATAGCTTGTTTTGGTATTCTCTGATTGTTTCTTCTCATCACATGACCTACATATCTCCATCTTCTTTTTCTGATCACACATGAGACAGGTTGTTGTTTGCTCATCTGTCTTATCTCTGCGTTGTTCTTGAATTCGTTCAACTTTATACCAAGTATTTTCCTTAGGCATTTGTTTACAAAAGAGTCTAACTTCTTATCTGTTTCTTTAGTTGATTTCCAACTTTCGCATACATAAATGAGTGTGGATATCACATTTGAATTGAATAATCTTAACTCAGTTTTTTGTGCTTATAACTTTTGAAATCCATATGTTCTCAAGATTTTTGAAGGACAGTGCTGTTTTTGCAAGTCTAATTCTAACTTCCTTCCTGGTGTTACCATCCTGGTCTATGTAGCTGCCAAGGTACGCAAATTTGTTTTCTTCATTAACAACTGTTCATTCTACGTATATTTTTCATTCTTGATTAATGAGAAGTTTCATTATTTTCGTTCTGTCTTTGTTAATTTCAAGACCTATATTGCTAACCAAGGAAGACAGGGAATCTGTTTTTTCTGCATCGATTTCACATTGTCACAGATACGAGTTATGTCATCTGCAAAATCAAGATCTTCTATTTGGGTCCCATCTACCAAATCAGCGCCGGTTTTACCTGTACAGCATCTTTTCATTATAAAGTCTATGGCAATTCAAAAAAATTGTACATCTTTGTATTTTAAGCGGATAATATGCATCCTTGTTTCACGCCTATTTCAATCTGAAACCATTCGCTCATTCTTTCTCCTGTCTTGACTGCACAAACATATCCATTGTAGAGATCTCTAATGATGTTGACAGTTTTAGATGGTATTCTATATATTCTTAAAATATTCCACAATGAATCTCTCTGTATGTTATCAAATGCGTTTTTAAAAATCTATGAAGTTCAGGATTAATGGTTTCTGCTTTTCAGTATGTACATTATTTAGCACCTACATTATTTAGAGAATATTCCAAAAGCAAAAAATGGAAGAAAGAAATTTCTACATGGCAAGTACAGACGTACATCAGCAGAAGATATATTAGTAAAGTTTGTAGATTGTTCTAACCAACAAACGCCGGAACAAGTGGGTTTGCAACTCATCAAGGATGATCTCCCTTGCCAATATGCATTAGCATACGATGTCCTCACAACAGAACTTCTGTTAACGAGAAATTCAAGCAAAGACCCAATCCTTTACTTCAAAAAAATTCTGCTTTTATTTGACACTTTTAAAGCAAATCTGAACGCATAAAACGTAGGTAAAGTGTATTTAGAAAACACATACGCACACAAACACAGTGTAAAAACCTTTCTGGCTTCCCAGGCAATCAGAAAACAATGACATTGATTATTACGACTAAATTATGTTTAACGGAACAAATGTGAAATATAGGATATACTTTGATAAGGACATCCTCGAAACCGTACAGAAAAGTGGCTATTATATTTGATGTTATTGATTCAGATATAGGTTTTTGAATTGTGTTTCTTATTATTTTTTTTTTTTGGGCGTTCTGAAACTTCAAATTTCCCTGGGGAATTTCGCAGCATTTTCGTTCCTTGTTTTCATCTTTTCTTTTCCTTAGCCATTTTCTAGAGAAACCAAAACGTGAGCATGTTGCCATTGTTAGTTCTGAAGTTTTCTTTCACCTGTGAGCATCATAGAGGACGGTGTGGTCAGTTTAACGTCCAGCCGCCCTTGCTTTCCCCAGTTTAAGAAACTGGATTGATTAGGACACCTGTTATCAACCTGCATCTTGAGGGGCAGGTGAAACCAACAGGTAAAACATCTACAAACACACTCACCTGCACTCTCTCACGAATTGGCTAAATTTAATGTGCCAGAATATGGTATCACCGCTTTCCAGTGAGTGTGATATGTGCTAATACACAAGTCTGGGACATCTTCCCACATATAATTTAATTCTATTGAAGAAAGCGTAGGAGCAATTTCATACAGTAACAAGGCACAAATCTGTGACATTTCAGCTTTCATCTTATTCGAGCAAAAAACACGGAGAAAGAAGACAGACAGACAGACGGACGGACGGACGAACGGATAGATAGATAGATAGATAGATAGATAGATAGATAGATAGATAGATAGATAGATAGATAGATAGATAGACAGATAGATAGATAGATAGATAGATAGATAGCATTCATTCTCATTATTTTGTTCTTATGAAAACTGGCACATATTTTCAGTTCACAAAATATAAAGAATATCTCTCTATCTATCTATCTATCTATCTATCTATCTATCTATCTATCTATCTATCTATCTATCTATCTATCTATCTATCTGTCTGTCTGTCTGTCTTTATATGTATCGTTCTGTTTTCTGTTTTTCTGTCCGCCATATAGTCTTTCACATGTTTGGCTTATTTTTTCCCTTATTACTCATCTCATTGCTATATAACCAAAATTCATTCCCGATGGCCCATCTGAAGAGCATTCTGGGCTCTGCCCTAGGGCTCCGAGTTTACCGAGGTTACGGCACGTAACGAGCGAGGTGCCCAACAAAAATGGGAGTCGTAACTAGTTTTTCTATCAAGTTCCTGTCTCCGGTGATGGGGTTTTGTTTGCTGTCTCAGCAATTACCATTTTTGTAACTCCTGGTAGGGAACTCTTTTTTTCCTGGTGAGGTATTGTCTACAGGGAAGAGTACGGAGTTATTGACACAAGGAAAAACACAACCGTAAAAATTCACAGATAAATTTCGCTGTTCATGCAAACTGATTTTTTGTTCTTAAACTGTTGTTTACAAATTCTTCAACTCTGAAAACTTGCCATGGATTCAAAGCTGTAGGAAACTAAGCTCGAAATGGACTGGTCATATATGCGATAGGAAAAATATTGCTATAACGGCAAGGAGATGGCCACTTGAAGGAAAGAAGATGAGATGTTGATCAAAAAGAACATGTCCAGGAACTATGAAAGCCCAGAAGGACAGCGTAAACTATAACTGTGGTAAAATATAATGGCCAGCTGCAGTCTCTGAGACCTCAGAAAGAATCTGTTGCTGCGCAGTACTACTTCTTTCGCTCAGACATCGTCATCGATCTCTCTCACAGATGGGGCAGTTCGTCTCTGGTTTTTTCAGCATCACCATACAGCTTCTTCTCAAGCTCCTGTGTATGATTTGTTTGTGTAATCTGACAGCTAAGGAGGATGTGATGTGGTGTCTGCTATTCTTCGCCGCAATCTGTTGTGCCAAGTTTCAGCTTGGGGTATAAATGGCGTCTTGTCCTGAAATGTCCTGTTCTCAGCCGTAAGATTATCACTTGGTTATTTCTTGAGAACTGCCCACTACAAGGCGCAACAGGCGTTAGTGGCTTCGTCGATCAGTGTTCAAGGTTACAGATCTTAAGTACATCCACGGTTTAATTTGCCTGGATTGTTTTCATTTATATTGCTGTATTATACAAGTACGTTTAACTACCACAGTTAGTTTTCACCTATAAACTGTATTATATGTTTCTTTACTTACATTCTTTTACGCATGTGATAGATAATTTAATACATGACCTGCAGACTGAACTATTTTTTTTTCTAAAGCAGAATTAATAAAATTTTCTGAGAACAAAATCCCAATATTCCAAAACAACTTCTACATTCTCCCTATCCACCAAAGATGAAAGAGTAAACCTGCAAGTGCAAGGAAAAGACTCGCCCTGTGAAGATAATCCAACATCTTGGACTTAAACTGGACAAAAGACTTACCTAGAAGCCACATCTCAGGGCCACTGAAACAAAAGCAGCCAAGAAGCTGTCCATTATTTAAAAAAAATCTAGCAGGCACAAACTTGGGAGCAAACAGCAACATTCTCAGACATGTCTGTACTGCACAGTCATACCAACAATAGATTATGGTGGCATGGGCCACAGCATCAAAAGCCAACACAAATCTTCTAACAAAACTGCACAGTGCAGCACGGAGTCTGATCAGGGGAGGATTAAAGACTACTCCAAACCCAGAAATGGAGGCCTTTTCCAACATCCCAGATGTGAGACGGGACGAGAAATTACTTACCTACAGAGAAAAGCTGCTACGCATGCCCAAACGTCCCCTGCACAGACAAAAATAATAAAGAATTAAACACCCCAAAACAGAACCAAGAGAAATAGGTGCCTCCACAAATCGCGCAAACTCTACTCCCTTTACAAAGATCTGCTCTCCACCACGCCTTAAAATATCGATCCCCTACCTATCTCTCTCTCTGAATCTTAAGTGCCCAGGGCACATGGGGCTTCCGCAAGGGTTTTCCACAAATGCCTGTCCTTCGCCTTTTTTTCTGCTCTTGCCCAGGTGAGCCATCTATTGCTCAACATCCTTTCTGTTGTTCTTCTCTATGTCTCTTTTGGTCTACCCTTACTTCTGCTCCCCTGTGGTGTCCATCTTAGTGCTATTTTTGGTAGTGAGTTGTCAGTCATTCGGAGCACATGTACCAACCATCGCCAGCGTCTTTCCTCAATAATTGTTGTCAGTGGTTTCATCTGCATTTCTGCTAATAAGATGTTATTTCTTATGGTGTTTGGCCAAAATATTTTTCTAATTCTTCGTAAACATTTAGTCTGGAAAGAATTCAACTTGTTTTCTATGGTTTTGGTGATTTTCCAGCATTCACTTCCATAGAGTAGTACACTTAGAACATTACTCTTAAATATCCTGATTATCATATTTATGCTTAGTGTTTTTGATTTCCATATAGTCTGCAGCATTGCAAAAGCCTGGTTTGCTCTAGTAAGTCTGCTGTTGATGTCCTCTGTGCTGTCTCCATTTTCTACTACTCTGCTGCCAAAGTATACAAATTCGTTGACCTCCTCCACTAACCTGCTATCTACTCTGAGTACATTTCTGTACTCACAAACACAGAAGATTATGTCACAACTAAACAAGTTTCAAAACTCAACTATAGTCCTACAATGACTCCCTTCAAACCGTGGAATAAACGGAAATGAAAGAGCGGACGTCCTCTCCAAGGCAGGAAGTAAAATGGAACAGATCAACCACCCGGTAACATACCAAGAAGCAAAAAACCATCCTCCACAACAAACTAAACAGCAACTGGAAAACAAAAATGAAAGCAGAATAAAAAACAAGACCTCATTCATCAACTCCGGAGATACCAGAACACCACAAACGTTCGATTAAGAACGGGACACTTCAGACTTCTAAACCACCTCCATTCATTCATTCATTTGCATGTCCCTTGTGGAACTTTGCCTCCCTAACAGCACTCCTGTAGGCCTCTCGGTTGTGAGCAAGATGGCCTGCTGCTGATTGCATCCATTTTACAGATCATCAACGATGTCTTGCAGCCATCTTCGCCTTGGTCTTCCTCTCTTTCTTTAAACCACCTCCATCATCTCAAAATATTACACAAAAATGAATGTCCCTGCGGGCTTTGGTATCCAGGCACTATAACGCATCCTGCAAACCTGCCCAAGCACATTCAAATCTCCGAGGACAGATCTGGCCCGCGGGAGAGGAACTGACAAAAAAAGAAAAGCTGTGGGGCTCTCACTCAAGCCTGAGGAAGACAGCGGACTTTGTCATGGCGACAGGGCTGCAGATTTAGCATGACAACACTTCCCCTAGGGAAGAAGAAGAAGAAGAAGAAAAGGAAGAAGAAGAGAAGAAGAAGAAGAAGAAGAAGAAGAAGAAGAAGAAAAGAAGAAGAAGAAGAAAAGGAAGAAGAAGAGGAAGAAGAAGAAGAAGAGAAGAAGAAGAGGAAGAAGAAGAAGAAGAAGAAAAGGAAGAAGAAGGGGAAGAAGAAGAAGAAGAGAAGAAGAAGAAGAGAAGAAGAAGAGAAGAGAAGAAGAAAAGGAAGAAGAAGGGGAAGAAGAAGAAAGAAGAAGAAGAAGAGAAAAGGAAGAAGAAGGGGAAGAAGAAGAGAGAAGAAGAAGAGGAAGAAGAAGAAGAAAAGAAGAAGAAGAGAAGAGAAGAAGAAGAGAAGAAGAAGAAGAAAGAGGAAGAAGAAGAAGAAGAAGAAAAGGAAGAAGAAGGGGAAGAAGAAGAAGAAGAAGAGAAGAAGAAGAGAAGAAGAAAGAAGAAGAAGAAGAAGAAAAGGAAGAAGAAGAAGAATGTCTGAAACAGAAAAATCTCAGACATAATTAATGATATTTATTCTTTCATGTTATTATTTGTTTTAGCAAAATTACAAGAGAAATTTCTAGCAGTCTTTTAAATCTGTTAACTGAGAGGGATTTTTTAAGTTGCCTGACAATCTTTTGACGACAAGAGGATACCATTTTCTTCTTTTATTGCTCATTGTCTCCTTAATGGCGTCACATAACCACTAAAACTGAATTTCTTCATCCACTAACATCCGCATGTTCAGTATATCCAGTTTGCCTCATCGTGCAGGCAGATATGCTCTAGTTTTCGGAGAAAGTTTTCTAAACAAAGTCTGCCGGGTACTCACTCGCATCTTCAGCTTAGTACGCTTATTTACATTTGTTACTACCTAAAATCAACTTTTTATATTTGTTACTAACTAAAATCGACTTTTTATGTTTGTTACTACCTAAAATCGACTTATTTATATTTGTTGCTGCTTAAAATCGAGTTTTTTACAAATTTAAGAAGGTCGACCTGTTTATATTAGCCATTAAATACGGTGGAGTTATTTACATTGGTAATTATGTAACATTTAGAATGCTCAGTCTCAGAAACTGCTTCGCTAGCGATACCACCGCTACTATCTACAGGAAATTTGCGCACGCGCACACACACACACACACACACACACACACACACACACACACACACACACACACACGCATAATGAATCTAACAACGACAAAGAATTTCAGTCGAGCCGATACTGGAGCAAATAACAGCGAAACTAATAAAGAACACAACGAGATCAAGATTTTCACTGCCTGATTCCAAGAAGACAATGAAAGTAATATTGTAACATATTCAAAGCTTGTAAAAATAATATAATAGTCATCATATCCAGACCATGTAAAATATATGCACGAAGATATTTCTCATTTTTTTAACCTTAACTTTCTCATTACAGAAAGCAACTAAACCTAATGAAAGTAAGACAAGAAGAAAACAAACATTAGATTTACACCCCTATTTTCCCAGCATTTACATCGAAAAACACATTGTTACTCTCTTCAGATATTTTCCTTATCGATTTAAGAAGCTCATCAATTCTATACAACTTTTACAGAACCCCCGAAGACTTTTCATAAACAGGGGCAATAACAACCCTAATTATTTACAGCTCAATCGGCCATTACAGGAAGAGATGGATATTTGTTAAAGGTTGCATTGACTGAGAAGGTTTAGGATACTGAGAAAACACCTAGAGATTTTCAAGGGTAAAGATAACCCTACCAAAACTGTAGAATCACCCATCAAGCTCTAGGTGTCGCCCTTGCAAAGCATATAGAAATTTTCACAAATAGAAAACTGCAAGGCCTTCGCGCAGTATAATAAGAGAGCACAATATTGTATGGCAAGACCTTGAGATAATCGTAAACAAAGCACTTTTAGACATGAGAGAAAGAAGACATACAAGAGAAGTTTTCTTTCTGTCTTGAAAGTTTTCTTTCTTTCAAGGCTAAAAGTGCTTTGTTTACGATTATCTCAAGGTCTTACCACACAATATTATGCTCTCTTACTTTATCAAGTACTTTACTCTGTAGTCTGATAGGATGATTATAGGGCTTGATAGGGTGACTCTATGGTCTGATAAAATGACTCTGGCTTGACAAGGTGGCATAGTATCATTATCATACAAGTGTCATTCATATTATCATACATAGTCACCTTGTGAAACCAGAGGCAATTTATCAAACCATAGAATCATAGTCACAGTATTAAGCACTGGAGTAACCCTATTAGGAACTAGAGTCACCATAACAAGAACTAGAGTCACCCTATTACGCAGTAGAGTCATTCTATCAAGTACTAGAGTCACCCTATCAAACATTAGAGTCACCCTATCAAGCACTAAAGTCACCTTATCAAGCACTAGAGTCACCCTATCAAGTACTAGAGTCACCCTATCAAACACTAGAGTCACCCTATCAAGTACTAGAGTCATCATATCAAACACTAGAGTCACCCCATCAAGCCGTAGAGTCATCCTGTCAAGCCGTAGAGTCACCTTATCAAGCACTAGAGTCACCTTATCAAGCACTAGAGTTACCCTATCAAGCCGTAGAGTCACCTTATCAAGCACTAGAGTCACCTTATCAAGCACTAGAGTTACCTTATCAAACACTAGAGTCACCCTATCAAGTACTAGAGTAATCCTATCAAACACTAGAGTCACCCTATCAAGCACTAGAGTCACCCCATCAAACACTAGAGTCACCTTATCAAGTACTAGAGTCACCTTATCAAGCACTAGAGTTACCTTATCAAACACTAGAGTCACCCTATCAAGCACTAGAGTCACCCCATCAAACACTAGAGTCACCTTATCAAGCACTAGAGTCACCTTATCAAGCACTAGAGTTACCTTATCAAACACTAGAGTCACCCTATCAAGTACTAGAGTCATCCTATCAAACACTAGAGTCACCCTATCAAGAACTAGAGTCACCTTATCAAGCACTAGAGTCACCCTATCAAGTACTAGAGTCATCCTATCAAACACTAGAGTCACCCTATCAAGTACTAGAGTCATCCTATCAAACACTAGAGTCACCCTATCAAGCACTAGAGTCACCTTATCAAGCACTAGAGTTACCTTATCAAGCGCTAGAGTTACCCTATCAAGCACTAGAGTTACCCTATCGAGCAATAGAGTCACCCTATCAAACCGTAGAATCATTCTATCAAGTACTAGAGTCACCTTATCAAGCATTAGAGCCACCTTATCAAGCACTAGAGTTACCTTATCAACACTAGAGTCACCTATCAAGCACTAGAGTTACCTTATCAAACACTAGAGTCACCCTATCAAGTACTAGAGTAATCCTATCAAACACTAGAGTCACCCTATCAAGCACTAGAGTCACCCCATCAAACACTAGAGTCACCTTATCAAGTACTAGAGTCACCTTATCAAGCACTAGAGTTACCTTATCAAACACTAGAGTCACCCTATCAAGCACTAGAGTCACCCCATCAAACACTAGAGTCACCTTATCAAGCACTAGAGTCACCTTATCAAGCACTAGAGTTACCTTATCAAACACTAGAGTCACCCTATCAAGTACTAGAGTCATCCTATCAAACACTAGAGTCACCCTATCAAGAACTAGAGTCACCTTATCAAGCACTAGAGTCACCCTATCAAGTACTAGAGTCATCCTATCAAACACTAGAGTCACCCTATCAAGTACTAGAGTCATCCTATCAAACACTAGAGTCACCCTATCAAGCACTAGAGTCACCTTATCAAGCACTAGAGTTACCTTATCAAGCGCTAGAGTTACCCTATCAAGCACTAGAGTTACCCTATCGAGCAATAGAGTCACCCTATCAAACCGTAGAATCATTCTATCAAGTACTAGAGTCACCTTATCAAGCATTAGAGCCACCTTATCAAGCACTAGAGTTACCTTATCAAGCACTAGAGTTACCCTATCAAGCACTAGAGTCATCCTATCGAGCAATAGAGTCACCCTATCAAGCCGTAGAATCATTCTATCAAGTACTAGAGTCACCCTATCAAGCATTAGAGTCACCTTATCACGCAATAGAGTCACCTTATCAAGCAATAGAGTTACCTTATCAAGTACTAGAGTCACCCCATCAAGCACTAAAGTCACCATATGAAGCACTAGAGTCACTCTATCAAGCCCTTCGAGTCACCTTATTACGAGAAGCTATTTTCACCCTATCAGGCACTAGAGTCACACTATCAAGTCCTAAATAGACACGTTTTGGCTGTGATGTTAGTGCCCGCATTGTCATTGATTATGAGCACAATACAAAGTTATGTGATCAGCATTACGCCTGTGAGCCTGCCTTTTTCCCCCAGACCCAAAGATGCCTAGCGTCCACTTCTACAGCTGAGTATCTGGCACTGAGTTAAAAACATCGACCTTCAGCATGGAAATTGAGTGCACCTACCTCTTCGCTACCCAGCTCTATACAGCAGTCCTAAAGAGTAATTAACTTCGATCACCTCCAATGTCTCTACTACTGCTGCTAACTTTCTCGATATTGCCGTTACTATCGGCCCTACCGGGCTTACTACTTCTGTCCACTATAAACCTACAGACTCTCACAGCTATCTCTTGTAGTCTTCCTCCCATCCCGGATCGTGTAAGGCCTGTTTTCCCACCTTCTTAGGTTGCGACGTTTGTGTACTGGGGATGCTGACTTCCATAATCAAGCCCACAGAATGCTAGATTTCTTCCGTCAACGCGGCTATCCAGAACATGTTCTCTCGTCGTCTTGGAATCGCATCGGCCATATATCGCGGCAACAAACCCTCACTCCTAAACCACACTGTAGCTCGGACAGAGTTAAACTGGTACTCACGTACCACCCTCATAGCTTGGCAGTTACTGTTTCGCCATCTCCACCTCCTCCAGACCGGGCCTGATGCACGTGAAATCTTTGAGGAACCCCCATTGGTGGCCTACAGACGGGACAAGAACCTCAGGGACCTTTTAGTTCGTTGTCGCCTTAAGTCAGACGACACTTTTATGGTACCAGACGTTGTGGACGTCGTAGATGCAACACTTGCCCGTTTGTTGTCGAGGCTAGCCAGATCTCCTTCCCTAAGTCCACGTTATCAGTTCAGGAGGGCTTCACCTGCACTTCATGCAGTATTATTTATGCTATTATGTGCAAGCGATGTGACATGAAGTATATAGGGGAGACCGGTTTACGCTTAGGAGCTCGTTTTCGCCAGCATCTTAACCGCATTTCTAAGAAAGCTTGGACCCCCGTGGCTAAACATTTTTGCCTTAGCAACCACAGGGGAAAGTAGGACATTTCTGTTAGTGCGATCCGCTCTTGTTCTGCTGATGTATGATCTCGGAAGGTCCTGGAACAGCGCCTTATTTTCCAGGTTGGCTGTCTCCACCAGCTGGAATTAACAATGATTTCAACTTCCTTTATTTTCTTTATTTTTCCACTTTTTTCTGCGATTTACACTCTACTTTCTTGTTTCTTTCTCCTAGCTTCCCGCCGCCACATTCTCTTCTTCTCTGGCGGCTTATTGGTGTTTTTGCCCCTCCGGGTCTGGTCCTATTTACCACTTTTATTATCTCCCTGCTTCCCTCGCCCCACTACGAATTACGTCTCTAGTGTGCTACGTGTGTTTATTGCACCTTCTGTCCGTTCCTTGTTCTTCTTTCATTATCTCCCCGCTCCCTCTTCTTCTCCCCCCCCCCCCCAACACCTGCGCTACAGGTGTCTATTGTCCTTCCATCTCTCCTTTTCCCCGCCTCCTATTTCCTATTGGCTTCTTCTGGTTTCCTTTGTAGGGCCCCCTGTGGTCTCTATGCCTAGACAAAGGGACATGCATTCTTGTGTTGCTTCCTATTCCGGAGGACACCATTAAGATAAGTTATATATCGTTTTATTTGTGTATGTAATCCTTGAAAAAGGCTTACGCTGAAATAATTGATGTTGTATGTTTTTCAATTATAACATTCTCATCTACTCTCGTACTTGCAATCATTTTCTCCTCATTTTACTCACTCCCTCTGCCGTTTTGTAAAACTACACCATAACCCCTATTTACCTTTATTAATTTTGACAACAGACATAATGAAGATAATAAAAACATCGGGCTTATGGCATCGATGCTGATTTGTGTAACCAAAATTTTGGTATGCTATGGTTCGTTAAAAAAGCATGAAAAATATATATAGAAGGAAAAATTGTTGATTAAGCAAACAAATTTACATACTTTGGCAGCTACATAGACCAGCAAGGAAGTTAGAATTAGAATTGCAAAAGCAGCATTGTCCTTAAAAATTATGAGAACGTATGGAATTCAAAAGTTATAAGCACAAAAGCCAAGTTAAGATTATTCAATTCAAATGTGATATCCACCTTCATTTACGCATGCGATAGTTGTAAATCAACTAAAGAAATAGATAAGAAATTAGACTGTTTTAAAAACAAATGCATAAGGAAAATAGTTGTTATAAAATGGAACGAATTCAAGAACAACGCAGAGATAAGACAGATGAGCAAACAACAACCTGTCTCATGGGTGATCAAAAAAAGATGGACATATGTAGGTCATGTGGTGAGAAGAAACAATCAGAGAATACTAAAACAAGCTTTCAAGTGGAGCACAACAGGCCGAAGAAAAAGAGGTCGACCACATGAAATTCTAAAGAGGATATTGTTAAGAGAAGCCAGTTTAGTGAGCATAACATCCCTTGATGAAGTTGAAAGACTCGCCGAGAACAGGAAAACTTGGCAAACAACTATGCAAGCCCTATGTGACGTTTAACGGCACGGGAAGGATGTAAGATGTAAGATGGTTTGTTAATGACACTATGATACTGATACTTGTATGATAATTACACTTTTAATTTGACACGGACACTTGTATGATAACGATAATTTTGATATATAACTTGATGTTTGATAGTGCTTCTCCTTGCTGTATGAATAATATATATATATATATATATATATATATATATATATAAATGGTATTTATGATAGTTTTGATATTGAGTATTTTGGATAAGGACAATGCATCTTCAGTGACAAAAGCTTCTATTATTTCTATACTTATTTTACAGTTGTCCATCTTTTGCTGCGAATCTCTATCAATGAACACACACTATCTTTTGCTGCGAATCTC
Source organism: Achatina immaculata (assembly GCA_009760885.1). Lineage (NCBI taxonomy): Eukaryota > Metazoa > Mollusca > Gastropoda > Stylommatophora > Achatinidae > Lissachatina > Lissachatina immaculata. The sequence continues at coordinate 74,704,577 of CM019713.1, read as the reverse complement.
TATCAATGAACACACACCAGAAAGAGAGTTTTAAAATGCTACATTTGAGTCTGTCTTGATCAATGGAAGTGAGTCGTGGACTGTCAGCAGATTAATGCAGACGATCACTAGAGGCAACAGAGATGCGGTTCATTAGAAGAATGTTAAGAATACCATAGGCAAACAGAGAATGTCCAACAACATCAAATGTAGACAGGAAGCTAATTAAATCATAAGAAAACGAGTCATCATTCATTGGGCATATAAGAAGAAGAGGACTTGAAAATCTCATTACAACAGGAAAGATAAATGGGAAGAGATACAGGGAAGACCAAGAGAAAAAAAAACATCGTGGACAATATAGTGTGATGGCACAACAAATAAAATCAACTGAGCTGATGGAAAATACCAAGGAACGAGATCTCTGGAGATATATGACCGCCAACGCCTACCGGCACGGCACCAGATGATGGTAATCGCATTCTTTTAACTTTCCCCATCACGGTAAACATGAACAAATACGAAGTACATACATGAAATGTGATATTTCTGGCAGTGACAAGAAAGACACGCCATGTTCTCTTCTACAACATGTGACCACATTTCTCCGAAAACTCGTAAATGAATCCCTACTGTTCAACTGAAACCCTGGTCGACATCTACCGCTCTCTCTCTCTCTCTTTCTCTCTATTACTCTCTCTCTCTCTATCTCTATTTTTCTCTCTCTATCTCTCTCTACCTCTCTATATTTCTCTACCTATTTTTCTTTACCTCTTTCTTTCTCTTTCTTTACCTCTCTCCCTTTCTCGCTCTACCTCTCTCTCTCTCTCTTTGTCTCTCTCTTTCTTTCTCTCTCCCTTGCTCTCTGCCTCTTCGAAAAAAAAGAGACAAAAGTCATACACTCCTGTGTGGAATACAGTCTTACCCCCCCCCCACCTCAAAAGTATGATCCCTATCTATCTATCTATCTATCTATCTATCTATCTATCTATCTATCTATCTATCTATCTATCTATCTATCTATCTATCTATCTATCTATCTATTCTGTCTGAATGCCTACCTACCTACCTACCTACCTACCTATCTATCTACCTTCCTATCTACATGCCTACCTACTTACCTACTCACCCACCTACCTACCTACCTAGCTACCTATCTACATACCTACCTACCTATCTACCTACCCACCCACCTACCTACCTACCTACCTAACTACCTACCTACCTGGCTGTCTGTCTGAATGTCTGTCTTTCTGTCTGAACGCCTGTCTGCCTGAGTGTTACCAGGCCTCCTTAAAGTATCTGCTCCCCTCTCTTACCGTCGACTCCCCAACAAACAAGGCCAAGCTCTGTCCTACACGAACTCAGTTTAATGCTGGTTTAGAAATAATCTTAAGAAGGTGAAATAATATCTTCTAACAAGAATTTCATTGAAAATGTGTGTGTGTGTGTGTGTGTGTTGTTATACGTATCATATCTCGTATTAGTTACCTCCTATGCAGTTGAAATTATCTCATATTTGTGAATGTAATGGTCATCTTTTACAGTATTATCACTATATTTTTTTAAATAATTTATATACTTGTACTAAGTCGACTGTGTGACAAGAATGAAAGATGAGCTAAAAAGGGCAAGAATATCAGAAGGGCTTGTATATGCAGTTCTTCATCATTCGAAAAAACGATTCTCTTTCTCTTTCTCTCTCTCTCTCTCTCTCTCTCTCTGTGCCTCTCCCCTCCTCTTAAAGAACTAAAAAAAAAAAGCGAACAAAAAGATAAAACTCAGCTTAATGAATTGCAATTATTGGCTTAGCGAGTAGTCTGTTTCTCCTTCTTGCTAATGCTTTCCTGGAACAAGCTGCGACCACCCATTTTCTGGTATGATGTATGTCATTTAACAGGCCCAAGAAAAAGAGGTCGCCCACGTGAAACTCTGTAGAGACATTGTTAAGAGAGGCCAAATTAGTAGGCATAAAATCTCTTGATGAGGCTGGAAAAGCTCGCCGAAAACAGGAAAACTTGGCGAACTACCATGCGGGCCCTATGTGATGTTTAACGGCCCTGGAAGGATGTAAGATATATGCCATTTATGTGAAGTGGATATATTGAGACTGACCAGGATAGTAAGAGTGATTAGGATACTGAGAGTGACCATGGTAGTAAAAGTGACCAGGGCAGTAAGAGAGTGACTAGGACAGTAAAAGTGACCAGGATAATGAGTGTAACCAGGATAGTAAGAGTGACCTAGATACTGAGAGTGAGCAATGATGTGGAGAGTGGCCAGGATACTGAGAGTGACCAGGATCATGAGTGTGACCAGGATAGCAAGAGTAACAAGGATACTGCGAGTGACCAGGATAATGAAAATAACCAGGCTGATGAGAACGACGAAGAAAATAAAAACAACTTTAACAGCAAAACTATTACTATTAGCTCTCCTGATAACGTCAGCGATAATCAGCTTTAGCGTTATTTTAATGCCTGTTAATAACATTTATTACTATTCTGATTTCTAGTGATGAAACAATGATAATTATGAAAAACATAATCTCTACCCACTCTGCAAAAAGCAAACGAACAGCCAAACAATTCAATTCGGAAATATTAAGAACATGCATTAATGAGAATAACGACGAGGAGAAATATGTTGATATTGGAGCATCCAAGTCTTTTAGTTAATGAGGATTAAAGGAAAAGAAATATGGATATATATATATGAGCTCAAAAGAAACCGTGATATTTCTCCTTGCCCTTTTCACAGATGTCTGATCTCTTTTCTCTTGCAGATAATAGTTTTTTTTTTTTTTTGTCTTTTCTCATACAGTCTTTTCTCTGACCTCCATAAAGAAAATGTCGAGTAAAATGCCCCGACAAAAACCCGTATCTGAACAGAAGGCGCTACAATTCATCGTCGTCATTCGAGATCTCAACGCCCCGCACATGGGCCTTAATAAACCACAACGCAAGTGGCCTCCCTTCTCTAAAAAAAAAAAAACTTCCTTAAGAAAAGCAACGTTTGTCTATTTTCTTTCCTCCCTCTAAAAATCACATCAAAAAATGCTTACATTTTCTGGTTCCCAGTATGAGTTTATATTGCTTCCTTTTCGTTGCCACATTTTCAGCGTGAATTGTAGCGGGATTTCTCCAATTCACCCATCAATACTCTAATTCTTCTTCCTCCCTCCCGCCTCAATAAACAAGAGTTCTGTACAATCCAGCATTAGCATAAAACGAAGATATTAGAGAAATAAACTAAAAGGCTTGGAAAGAAAACAAAATCGTCTCCATATGCACAGATTTTTAACCTCGTTTGTTTTACAGTGAACAAAATCTTCCCGCCCTCTAAGTGTCTCTGGCGCCATATTTTTATTCCCGCCAAATTACAACAGAAGAGACAACTCCACAGACAGGAAGCTAGAGCTTGTGCTGTTTGTACTGCTAAATCTAGAAACATATACACAAGCCAGGGTATCATGCTTGCTCCAGTCAATTAGTCTATTCGATGAAAGACAGTAGAACAGAAATAACATGTATATTTTGTCCCATTTTGTTTGGTTTTTTTTTTCGTGTCATATCAGTGACCAGAGAAGAAACAATCAGAGAATCCCCAAACAAGCTATCAAGTGGAACACAACAGGCCGAAGAAAAAGAGGTCGACCATGTGAAACTCTAAAGAGGACATTTGTTAAGAGAAGCCAATTCAGTGGGCATAACATCCCTTGATGAGAGTGAAAAACTCGCCGAAGACAGGACATCTTGGCGAACTACCATGCGGTCCCTATGTGACGTTTAACGGCACGGGAAGGATATAAGATGTAAGATATCAGTGACCCAGAGAGGTTGAATTAGTTATTCTACAGATTTGTATCTTATGGACTTTGTTCCCTTGATTTCTAATAGAATTGTAGTTTTAGTTCTCTTTTTGTCTCTTTAACTTGTGCGGACACTAGCAGCAGCATCTTAAGAAACCCATTCAGAATCCGAATCCAAGAAACAGTATTGAAGGGAGAGACGTCCGAAAGCATACATCACTTCTTTCTGTTTCTGAAATACAACATTTTTTTCTAGGTTAATGTTAGATTATAGTTGTGTTTTAATTTCCTTCTTTCCGTGCTCTAGGTTAATACTGGTTTAAGGTGATACTTTATGTTGTTGTATATATGCTATATAGTATCGTTGGACATAGTGAATGTTTAATTTCTATGTTTCGCTATCATGATGTAATTCTGGTCTTGTCACATTCGAAAGAATGAATTTGTTAAACAAACGTATGACTTCTGACGTGCTCAGGCCAAGTCAGCATTCCAGAAAGTGAGAAACATCTTGTGCATCAGATTCATATCAATGGAAACAAGATTCCGAATACTTAAATGTTACATCGAGCCAATTTTGTTTTACAGACGTGAAGCATGGTCCATGAATAAGAGAGTACAGCGAGAAGTGGAGGCCATGGAAATGTGGTTCATAAGAAGGATGTTGAAAGTACCATGAACAGCTAAGAAAACCAGCGAAGAAGTCTTAAGAGAGGCTGGAGTTGAAAGGCCAATTACAGCAACGATCAGAGGCAGACAAGCGAGATTTGTAGGACATTTTTCCGAGAAGAGGAAAATTGGAACACATTGTAGCAACTGGAAAAATTGAGGGAAGAAGAGACAGAGGAAGACATAGAGAGAAGTTACTGGATGGGCTATCAGTGTGGCTAGGAAGAAACTCACCGGCGGATCTCATAATCAAGTCTAAAGACAGGGAACTGTGGAGAGAAATGATTGCTTACGCCACCGCGGCTCGGCACTTGATTGATTGATTAATGGCTTCTGAGGATATCATTTATAACTGTGCTTTCCATCTTAGAAGCTGATTTTAGGGCAAGCAAATGTCGGTTCTTTGCTGAAGTTACCGTATATGATTTCTTAGAACAGCTTTCTTCCTAGTTCATGATACAAAAATCTAAACTGGCATGAACAGCAGCAACAGCACACAATATTGAATAGCATTAGTCTCTCTTCCTCCTGCATATTATTCTGTCTTCAGTTTTGGCCATAGTTTCTTATTCAAATCATGCAGCACAGTTTTACAGTTACTCTCCATGTTGTTACGGTCTTTCACAATTTCTTCCCTGTTCTCGTAACCGAGTGTTTTCCAGGCTTGTTTTGGCTGCAGCCCCCTATTCTACCTGACCACATCTTCACCCCACCCCCCTTATGTACTACAGAGGTACAATGACCTAATAAACCAGGATATGCATTACACAAATAAAAAAAAAAACTAAACTAGCAAAAAAGTTTATTTAGCAGTATGAGGGAGTACATTAATAACTCACGTGCTGCATTATTTTCTCAACTTTTAATGTGATGAGTTTCTTGTAGGGACGTTTCTCAATATCAGGATGAAAAGTGCTAAGAGGGACGGTATTACTGCCCCCGTCTGTTGCTTTGTTTTTCTTCAACGCCCCCGCTTCTGTCCTCATTTCTTCCGTGCACCTCCCCCCCCCCATACTGCCCCTGTTTTCTTTCACCGCCCTCGGTCCTTTTTAAAACGCCCACAAGGAGGGCGTTATCGCCCACTTTAGGAAACACTGTCGTAACCAATGAAAAAAAAATCTAGTCTATTTTTAGCAACTTGTGTTGTATGTCAGTTCTGGTTTCTGGAGACAATGTGCTGCGAGATTCCATTGGCAGAAGAGTCTGCTTTCACGGATAATTGTTTATTTGTTCTTTTCTTTCCAAATAAATTGCGTAGATATTTTATCCAGCTCTTATCCGCGTCTGAGCTCCTTGTCCGGAGTTCTGTTCCTTATTTTTGGTACAACCTTCACATGGCAAAAAATTCGTTATCATTATTAGAGCTTTTATTTTCTTCATACATATTGTTCTTAGCATGTATTTTATATGCCAGCTCTCTCTTTTTGTTGTCGGCATATTCTTTATACATTTTATCTTTTAAATTACTAATTAAAATTTTAAAATCGTTATTTATGTAATGCTATTTTCTTTTTAGAGAAGAGAAACAGTATTTACAAAAGAAAACAGAAGAAGAGAAGAAGAAGAAGAAGAAGAAAGGTAGACAAAAGGGTGGATGGAGAAAGTGATATTGCATAAAATTATCTAGACTGAACTGCACCGGATTGGCTGCAGCCATTAACTTTACTTCTGCAAAGCGTCTGACAGCTAGAGCTCAGTGTCCGAAGACTGTCCGGTCATTCTTCTACTTTGGCTCAGACATGGACACCTCTCTCTCTCTCTCTCTCTCTCTCTCTCTCTCTCTCTCACATACAAATTTGACATTTATCTCAGGTTTTCAGCATTTTCATAGGCTTCCTGCAAGGGCCTGGGGTCTGGACTGGCCCTTTGCCTAAGTGGGTTGTGTAGCTGGCTGCTCTGTCCGATATAATGCTGTTGCTCTTTGTCGAGGACAGATAGATCTGCTGAGCCAATTTCAGAGCATGAACTACGGAGTCCAATAACACATTTTGAGGTGTTAAATTGTTACGAGGCTGCCAACGCTGTTTTATAGTCTTAAGCAGTAAGAAAATGTTGAGTTAATGAGGACTGTTGTGTTAGAAAGGTTTGCTTACTAAGCCTTTGTACAGGACAAAAATACACACACAAAAAAAACTGGATAAGCTGTTAAGGATTAGGAAAATCTAAATAAACTTTAATGAAAACTAAAAGATGATTTAAATGCTTAGATTTTTTTCTGAAAAACAAAAACATGAGATATAGATATCTTAACAAAACAACCAAACATCTTATCTTGTCATCTTCTTCATTAAGCACGGAGAGATCATGGAGACATTTTGAGAGAGCTTGGCGGTTTGATAAGAACCAGACAGTTAAATATTTGGGTTATATTAAGAGATATAATACAGTAATGAAAATAATACTGGAAGGAAAATCTGAAGGAAAAAAGAGGGGAAGAAGACAGCAACAGTGAGTGGAAAAGGTAATAAATAGACAGACTGGATTTAGATTAGCCAGGTGAGCTGTAAAGACAAGAAACAGAGCATGTTGGAAGACCTTCGGAGATAACCTTAATAGAGATGACACCACAAGATGAGGCTGAAAAAAACGTTGTCACAAGAACCAGGTAATATTTGAAGTATTAAGTAGTAAGTCAGGAGACAGAGCATGTTGGAGGGCCACTGTAACGAATTTTCCAAGGGAGAAACGCCACATGATGATGTTCCGTCCTTCTTCTGCCTTGTCAGCATCATCCTCTGTCTGCTGTGGTACACAGTTTGGATGACAAGCAAAGAACCCGGCCAGAACTGCTTGACTTATCACACCAGAATGTTTTAAGACTCCAGTGTTACTCCAGGGTAATACGTCCTCCTTTACGCCAATATGTCTTCATTTACTCATCTACGCGGGTACGTCCTCATTTACACCGATATGTCCTCATTCACGCCGATATGTCGTCATTTACCCCGATATATCCTTATTTACGGCCATATGTCCTCATTTACGCCGATATGTCCTCGTTTACGCCGATATGTCCTCATTCACGCCGATATGTCGTCATTTACGTCGATATATCCTCATTTACGCCGATATGTCCTCATTTACCCGGGGACGTCCTCATTTAGGGGGGGGGGGGTGGAAGGGGTAACAATTAAAATCTGTACCGTAAGTCCCAGTTCTTTCCGCACTGTGCAGATATCACGAAGTTTGATCTTCACGTTTGTTTGTTTGTCTAAGAGTCCCCCAAGTTAACAAATGGGATAGGACTGTCATACGATATTAGCATTTCTTCGTTTTAAAACAACAGACCAGATAGCAGGAGAAAGAGTAGGCTGCAGGTCCCAAGTGCGACGCAGAAGATCTCACAGAACACTGCAACATAATCTCCTACGATTTTACAGAGGTATTTGATGATTATGATGATGATGATGATGATGTGTGACTATCCAAAGAAATCATAAAACGTTTACTTAATGGTGACTATCCGAAACATGCACAACATTAATTTGCCCTTGTATGAACTAGCCGGTGAGATTGCATTACACAGCCAAAAACAGCCTGTTAGTTAAATAAATTCTTTCAGCGATCATCCCATCTCCACCCCTTTAGTCAAGCAGACACCCACATACCCACCCGAAGACACACGTCAGCGCTAATTAACTAATAATTAACATTACTGTAGTCGCTAAACTGGAGTAATTCAATAACGAACATGTGTCACATACGCGCACACAAACACATACACAAACAGACCTACCTACAGTTTTTTAGCTCTGGTGCCAGATTTTTCCTCCATATCATGCCACTTTCAGGAACATTTTCAAGCAGGAAAATTGACAAATAGAAAGTAAGACTGAGTTTTGTGACAGTTCAAATGTACTAAAGATGTCTCGGTTTTAAGGCGTCTTTTCAGTCAAGTTACATTCCTGAAAATGAAATTAATTTATCTTCACGAAGTATTTTTTTACGCAGTTTAATGGAAAGATAGTTTCATATTTTAATGACTATGTGAATTAAATATAGCACTAAAGTCATTTCTGGGTTTTAAAAAATGGCGATATTTTTTGGCTTTTAAAAAATTTTTTTTTCTTGTGTGTCTTTGGGATTTTTGTTTTGGCTGTGAAAGAGTGTAACGTACGTACACATTTGACTTACGAACAGAAGTTGAAAAGAAACTCGTTCGCAAATCGGGGACAGCCTGTACAGAAGATTTAAACAAACTTCGCAACACCAACAACAAAAACAAATTTGCGAGTAGTTCATAACTTGTGTGATAGAGAAACAGCTGAAATTTGAGTTTGTAAAACGATGTGTGCTTGAAGACAAAAAAAAAAAAATCATTTTTTTCCTTCGCTCTTTCTTTCTTTTTTTTACATCTTCTTCTTTCTTCTTCTTCTTCAACAGCCATTAAGGCTCAGATAAAGTTCGCCTCCATTCCTCTCTATTCCTAATCTTCTCTCTCTAATTGGTGACACCAATTTCTTTTATATCCTCCTCTATGTTGTCTTTCCATTTCTGTCTTGGTCTACCCCTTGGTCTGGTTTCCTTCATCTCTTGTGTGTACATCATTTTCGTTTGTCTGTTCTCTTCCATTCTTTCTACATGCCCAAGCCAGCATAGTCTGTTCAGTTTCAAGACATTTATTGGATTTAAATAAGCTGTTCAGTTCAGTGTTCTTTCTAGCCCTCCATTCTCCACTGTTGGTATCCTTTATCGGCCCAAAGATTCTTCTTAGGATCTTGTTCTCAAAGATCTGCAATTGTTGTCCATCTTTATTTTTTGTACTCCACGTTTCTGATCCATACATGACGGCTGGTCTTATCGTAGTTTTGTAGATTGTTATTTTGGTGTTTTGGGACAGGACTTTCGATTTTAACAGGTTCTATTTTACATATAAGACAAAAATACCGTTTATGTGAAAGTGTAACTAGACATGACCATACAACATCGACATGGCCGAGTGCTGTGTTCTCCAACATTTAGACGGTTGCACATTCTACATGAGGTCTGTGCTTCCAGTCACCGTCAATTTTACACTTTCGCAGACATTTCTCCAGATTCTTACGCCTAAATGTGCACACTAATTCAATTTACAAATGTCTGTAATTCCTTGAGCAGTTACTGTTAACAGCTTTCCAGATTATTTCAAAACTTGCATTCAAATCAACACATCCGGGTAGTGAACTGTTCAGTGCAGTCCCCTCTCGGCCGGAGGCGTACTAGTCGATCCAAGCTTTAAAACAGATATCGAGTTGAGAAAGGAACAGCTGGCAGGTGTGATACTGACCACGACACCCTTCTGTGTGCTGGCAGGTCAAGGGCCTTTTGTCTGAGTGGGTTGTTTTTAGCTAGCTGCTCTGTACGATATAATGCTTTAGCTCTTTGTTGAGGACAGATAGATCTGCTGAGCCAATTTCAGAGCCGGAACTACGGAGTCCAATAACACAGCTTTAGGTGTTGTTATGAGGCTGCCGAAGGTGTTTTATAGTCTTAAGCAGTAAGAAAGTTTGAGTTAATGAGGACTGTTGTGTGAGAATGCATTTGAATCATTTCTACATCTGAGGCCAATGATACAATAAAGTCAGTCTGCACTCCAGATGATGTGCCTAAAGGTGATGACTGGTTACGGGTACAGGACCGACCTCAGCTAACAAAGAATATTATACAGAAGAGCCGTGAATGTAGAGATTTGGCACAGAGAGCAGTTGAACTTTGGGTTTAAGATCTCATCCAGCGTAATGATAATGGCAATGGTGTGCCATATAAATAAATGGCCACTAACACCTTATCTCGGTAAATGTAAAATTGCATGACAAAAGGCTATAGCCTGCCTTTATGCGCAGTTCAACATAAATAAAGACAATGGCAACTAAGACCGGTAGGTAAACAAAGTTAAGTTTGTTCACAGAATTCTGTCGCACAATGCTCCGCCTTACTTGTGGTCACTGTTTACGTATAACACTAAACATAGCCAGCGTTTAAAAAACTGTCTTCTTCCTAAACCCAGGATTGATCTGTACAAGAAAAGCCTTGCATACTTTGCAGTACAGCTCTGGAACACCCTCCCCTACAATTTAAAATCCATTGGTAATACTTCATCCTTTAACTCAAACCTGTTTCATTATTTACTTGCTTGTAATTATATGCCTCCATAAAATAACCAGCACTCTCTCAACACATGGCTCGTAAAACATCAAGTACTTCAATGACATAGTTAGAAAAGCAACTTGTTAGATATTGTTAGAAATTATTTTAATGTTTGTTAAAAAACATATGTTAGAAGATCTGTATTTACAATGTATTTTTGTTTATGTATATGTCTGGGTGTGTATGTGTGCGTGAGTGCTATCTTATTAGGTTAATTACTTCTTCTCTTTTACTTTGAATGTAGTAGTTAAATCTTACACTCTTTTGATATGTTTTTCCTAATTTAATTAGTATTTTTGTACTAAATCAAGTGTGTGGGAAGAATGAAAGATGGAGTGATGAAGGGCAGAATGTAAGACGGGCCTGCGTGCCCAATTCTTTACCCTTTAAAAATAAAGATTATTCATTCATTCAAGATTATTCATTCCTGTGGTGCAATCAGTGTATTTCTCTGGTGCTAATCAATGTATTCCTGTGCTATTCAATGTGTATTCTACTGGCATTGCGTTGATATTTTAGAACGGCTTGGGGAGAACGCTGACCTACGCTGATGATATATTAACTTATGAGCATGGGAGAGAACTGGCCTCAAGGATGCAGAGCAGGGTGGGTCAGATAACAGGCTGGTGTGAGGATAACAGGCTGGTGTGAGGATAACAAGCTGGTGTGAGGATAACAAGCTGGTGTGAGGATAACAAGCTGGTGTGAGGATAACAATCTGGTGTGAGGATAACAGGCTGGTGTGAGGATAACAAGCTGGTGTGAGGATAACAAGCTGGTGTGAGAATAACAATGGGTCTATAAAGCCAGAAAAACCCACTACCATGTGGTGCTGATTAAATAACAGAACTGTAGGATCTGAAGTTCCGACTGTGAAGTGTTAAGGCCAAGACATTAAGAGAACACATTTCATGAGGTATCTAGGGATCACATTTGATCGTTCATTATCCTTTGCAGACCATGTGGACAATGCAATGCAAAATGTCAGGAAAGCGCTGGAGCGGTTAGGTTAATGGCCGCAACGGGCTTTCAACAGCGCACTCTCTTCTTGCTGATGCTTGCTCTGGTTCTGTCACCACTGGAGTATGGTCGTGGACTGCTCACCCTGTCCAATGCGCAGCTGAACAGACTAGAGCGTGTACAGAACGGGGCAATGAGAGAGGTCTTGGGTTGCACCAGGGATACTCCGGTGGCAGCCATGTGCGTTTTGTTTGACATGGAGTCTAAACAGAAGTATGCTCAGGTAAAGGCATATATCAGAGCTGCTGACATAAAGGAGCCGGGGTTGATAAAGGGAAGACGCTTCAAACGAGGCAGATTATGGATGGTTGTGTAATATAGGCAGGAAAAAAGGACAGACTATTAAATCTAAGTCTGTTTTCAACACCAGAAGCATACCAGAAAAAAATAAGGTCAGGGACTAGTCGACTCAGGGGTGCGCAACTCTGAGTAAAATCGGTACCGACTGATCCAGTAAATAAAGGAGAAACGAGATAAAGTTAATCGATAGGGATTTTGTGCGTTGAGCACGTGCGAAGGTGCATTCAGATCGGAGGAGATCGTGTTCTCGTTTAAGCACGAATGAGTTTGTTATTTCTTCGATGGATATAATTATGTGTTAAGTTAGTTATGGTTTATATCCTGTGATTTGGAGCACGCAAACTGTGCTGTCGATTCCTCTGATCCATCCCGACCCAGTCAGGTATGATTGTGATAGATAAATGGTGCACGAGTAATCATAGTTCTGTTATAATATATATGTTCTATGTAAGAGTTGGATATTTTGGTAATATGCAATGATGGTTTGTATGTGCAAATACAATATGCATCATGTTATATGCATTTTTGTCATATATATATTTCATTCTAATAGTTCCTTTTAGTTACAGTCAGACATTCATTTATTAAGGACGATAGTTTGAGATTATGTATGGGACGATTGTGTTGTAATCGTGCTAACCCCATAATATGCACAAGGTGTTAACTTGATTTCAGTTATTCCATTGTTTGTATTTTTATTAAGGAATTTTTTTTAATTGAAAGAAATGGATAAAAGGTTGATTTTGTTGTTAATAATATACGTTTGTGATCTTTTGATGAGGAATCGTTTATTTGTGTTTTCTTTTTTATTGTAATATTTTGGCGTGTAGGAATGAATGAGAAAGAGGATAGACTTAATGTGGTTTAATGTAAGAACATCCAAACATTCAGTCGCTTGTACCCTAATACCTGTATAAAAACAATAGAAAAATAATAGAAAATATATCACATTTTAATTATTCCCACATCTGAGGCCGATGATACAATAAAGTCAGTCTGCACTCTAGATGAAGTGCCTAAAAGTGATGACTGGTTACGGGTACAGGACCGACCTCAGCGAACAAAGATTATTATACAGAAGGGTCGTGAATGTCGAGACTAGGCACAGGGGGCAGTTGAACTTTGGGTTCAAGATCTCACCCAGCATCGCTGTGGGTCTTCCAACACGGTAATATATACAGATGGTTCAGTGACTCGGAACAGCAGATGTGGTTGGGGTTTTGTTGTCTATCACAACTGAAAAGTAGTGGCACAGGGTTTGGGAGTCTTTGAAGTCATCATATCAAGCATACGAATGGAAATTGAAGCTGTGTCGGTGGCAATGGAATGGATAGTTGCTCATGATGTGGTTAATGGTGTCATTGTGATGGATTCACAGAGTATGCTTCGTAAGACTGAGAAGAAATTGCTTAAAAAAGAATGGATTCATCTGTCAGTCAACTGTGACAAGCCTAACATGGCTTTACAGTCCAGAGCATGCGAGAGTACATGGCAATGATGTGGCATATAGACTTGCTGGACAGGCTAAAATAAATGGCAGACTGGCAATGGACAATGAGGACATTGCTAAAGCTGTATTGGACAGACTGCGGGAAAACGAAGAGCGGAAATGAAAAACAATCTCAGAAGGTTGCTGGAGCTAGGACAAATTGAAGGTGCTGGCAGGAAATCCAAACTGTGTGACAGAAAACGCGTAGTAAACAACTAACATTTGAAAGGAACTATCAGCAAACATTCTCTCGGATGGATGCTGCGGCATGCGGTGCAGCATATATGGACGTTTTCCCAGAATGCAGGGAAGCCGGAATCTGAACATTGAACCTTTGAACCCTGTCATGCCTTAGGCATATAGGGATATCGTGTTAGTATCCATATTTTCCTTGAACTAGAGGAAGATGTGGTCAACGTCACGCCTCCCACCTCCCCAAACTCCAGAAGAAGTCAGGTACCTATTTCTACAGCTGGGTGACTGGGGCATCTCTCACTAAAGGCAACAAAAATGTGCTTTCTCAGAAGAATGTTAACAGCTGGACGTCTAAGATATCGAATGGGGGAATGTTCGTCAAAAATAAGTCAAAATATTTATTTAATTAGGATCAAGCAACAAAATAATATCTATATTGTTTGACATGTAAACAAAAAACAAAAAGAATGGAATAATTTGAAAACAATTCACCCCTGGAAAATGAAGAAAAGGGAAACTGGAAATATAAACTGGAGAACAGAGAAATGTCGAAAGAGAAGATATGGACACATCTGACAAAAATGACATGGCAAGAAGAAATTACTATGTGAGCCCATGTGATGGAGCGGAACGTCACACTTGCCACTGGTCCCAAAGATCAGGCAACAAAGATGACTGCTCCCAGAAATCAGGCAACAAAGATGACTGCTCTCAAAGATCAGGCAACAAAAATGACTGCTCCCAAAGATCAGGCAACAAAGATGACTGCTCCCAAAGATCAGGCAACAAAGATGACTGCTCCAAAAGATCAGGCAACAAAGATGACTGCTCCCAAAGATCAGGCAACAAAGATGACTGCTCTCAAAGATGACACTATTCTTTTGGTGTAAGTAGATTAACAAAGTTTTGTTTTCAAGTGTGTTTTACGCCGATCCTTCAGTTCAGTTTGGCTATTTTTCTCGCATAAATACGTAATAATATAGAAATAACATGATATTTATAAACATTAGCGTACAAACAACAGAATTACGTCAAATGTAAAACCATGACACGCGTCAATGCCATACAAAATAACAAGCATAATGAGAACTTATTAGCACCCAGCGACCCGTAGCTGTCTGCTTGCGTCAAGCTTGGCTAACTTTAGCCCGCCAAGACCCTGTTGTGTTTCCCAATGGTGCCCTTGAAAACAGACAGTAGCCTGGAATAGAGATCGCATTGGGAAGACGAACCTGGCCCTAAATATGGGTTGATGTGATGGGCCGAAAGACGTGTAACTGGGACACTACGCAACCATCGCCCTTCTGAGGGCGAATGAAGAAGAAGAAACATCAAAAACACTGAAAAAAATATGATTATTGATTTGATCATAAGAAGAGAAAATAACTTGGCGTTCAGGAAGCCTTACCTAAACTTTGTTATATTATTATTTTATTATATTTATAATATAATTTACTATATTTATTTTCTGAACAAGCAGTGAATGCTTCAATAAAATATAAAGAAAAATCTGTTTTCTCAAGCGTGAAATTTATTTGCTTGTAGTTTTAAGATCAGAAATCTTCACTTCAGGGCATCACTTTTTTCCTAATAATTGTAGCATTTCTGCAATCTTGAAATCTATTTTCTAACGTCCCAATTTTTCAGTAACAAGAAAAAGATTCATCTTTGTCAGCCTTCGCCTCCACAATTTTCAGTTCCTGAAACATCACATTTATTTCATAATGTGAAGGTAAGCATTTCTTGCAACTATGAAATACATCTTGGAACTGCAAATGTATTTCAGTCCAAATAACCTACATTTTTCCCCCTCCAAATACTGAAATCAATATATTGGTAACAATAAGGTTATGTTTTTTTTACATTGTAGAGCTCATTATGATGTCGCGAGGCCAAGAATCTCTCGTGAACTGTAAGATTTTTTTAAAAGGATGTAGTTTTTGGTGGGAGGGTCGAATCGATATCGACACTATTTTGTAGAAACGTTGGATTCTTCTTCCTCATCCGATACTCTTTCTTGTTGAGCAAGCTGTAAAACTGGGTACCTGGCACACTCTGTTGAGAGAAAACCTGCTCGCTCAGGAAACGGAGAAGAGCAGCTTGCACAGCGAAGCATACTAGTTTACGCTGCCCTAACATCTCTCAGTGGCGGAAGTGTTACTAAATGTCATATGAAACTTCAGGCATGTGTCAGAAGAAGAAACTTTGCTGGTTATAATTTCGCCTTCATAAATTCTGACCTAGATAATATTATCACGGTGATAATAAAATTTCCTTGCATACGAGTCGTCTGTTATTATGATTAGTATTATTTCTCGCTTGCCATTAAAGATAATTATGCCAAGACCTTGTTAATCTGCAAGCCTAACCGGCAATTTACGCCCAATGTAGTGATACCAACACTGCACCATGTCAATAGTTAACTCTACATTTATAAGAGTTCTCTTGCATCGAGTTACGCAATCAGCAATAAAATACTACACAACATTCCCTTATTTTGTAATCGATTATATTTCAAACTCCATGTATGCTCTAAATTTTGTTATATTTTAGTAGAAGAAAGTATCGTTGGAAGCAGAAAAGTTTCGGAGATTAAAAGGACTGTGTATTTAGGTTTTTTTTTTGTGAGTAATTTGAGAATCGTATGTTTTCTCATTACAAAAAAATGTTATTAAAGCACAATGTACATACGTCTGTAAACAAAATCTCTCCATTTCCCGCCTTAGTACACATTTTGACCTTTATAGCTTGAATAATTGTTGATGATAGTCGGGTTTTTTTTGTGGCTAATGAGATCCATGGAAATATGACCTTGAGTTCGCAGTTGCCGAGTTTTCCTGAGAAAATCTTGAAAAAGGGGAGCTAATCCTTTCGTGATGTGGGGCACGGCTGCCTACTTCAATCATTTCCAATCAATTTTTGCTAACAGAAGGTCTAGTGTAAAATTTAAGTTAATTTGCGGTTTATTTCTATGCTTTTTTTCCTTTTGTATTGCTATTTTCATTTTCTTTTTTTTTTATAATTTGAAGGGCAAGTTTTTAGCAAATATTTTTATAAAGGTGTATTATAAATCTCCAAGACAGATACAGAGAGACACCACAGAATAAGATATAGAGGATAATTGTGCTACCAACTGGAGAGATAAGATTAGATATGGAGGGGAATGGAGCGAATTTAATCTGCAGCAATGAGGCTTAATGGCTCGGAAAGCTGAAGACGAAGAATATTTTAAACACTAATTTCCACAGATTATTAAAAAACTGTTTTTGGCCAGTCTAAGAATATATTAGCAAAAGATCGGAACAATAGTACCTTGTCTATGAAGAGTCTGACAAATGACTACATGCAATAGTGGTTTGTCTAAGAACACTTTGACACGCTCTGTAACAATAGTGCTTGTCTAAAACACTTTGATATAGGACTGGAACAACAGTGGCTTGTCTAAAAACACTTTGACATAGGACTGGAACAACATTGGCTTGTCTAAAAACACTTCGACATACGACTGGAACAATAGTGGCTTGTCTAAAAACACTTTGACATAGAACTGGAACAATAGTGACTTGTCTAAGGCAACATTGATAAACAAAAATCGTGACTTGTCTAAAAACACTTTGACAAAGGACTGTAACAACAGTGACTTGTCTAGGAACACTTTGACACATCACTGTAACAATAGTGACTTGCCTAAGAACAACAATTTGACAAACGATTGCAACAATAGTGACGCCTAAGAGCAACAATTAGACAAACGATTGCAACAATAATGACTTACCTAAGAACAACACTTTGACAAACGATTGCAACAATAGTGACTTGCCTAAGAACAACACTTTGACAAACGATTGCAACAATAGTGACTTGCCTAAGAACAACAATTTGACAAACGATTGCAACAATAGTGACGCCTAAGAGCAACAATTTGACAAACGATTGCAACAATAATTGATTTGTCTAAGAACACTTGAAGAAACGACTGTAAAAATGGTGACTTGTCTAAAATATTTTATTGTATTTTATTTCTAAAAATAAAGCTAAAACTAGCTCTGTATTCTGGTTTATAAAGAACATAGTGCTTGTCCATATTTGTCACCGCCCACTGACACACAACAGAATGATAAGGTCAGTATGATCAATCCTAGTAGCCGTTTCTTTCACAGCTCCAGGAGAAACCTTGATAGGGAATTTTATACAGTCTGGTTGACTGAAGAGGCTCTGCCCGTGAAGCAACCCGCCAACATTCCCCATTAATAGTGCACCAACCACTTCACTGTACATGTGTTCTGGTCAAATTGCAGGGCCAGCTTAGTTTCAGAAAAAAGACCAACGAAATGATGCATCAGCACCATTTAGATGAGGAGGGACATGTCGATCCCTACCCCCTACCCCCCATCATTTGAATAACCCACCATCATGACCACAGTATAACAGCTTTTGAGATAAAAAATTATTCTCACGAGCTCTATTTTGTCAGCAATGATAGATAATTGTAAAAGCAGCATTGACCTTCAAGAATCTTGAGAACATATGGCACGCAAAAGTTATAAGCACAAAAACCAAGTTAAGATTATTCAATTCAAATGTGATATCCACCTTCATTTATGCATGTGAAAGCTGGAAAACAACTAAAGAAATAGACAACAAATTAGACTCTTTTGAAAACAAATGTCTAAGGAAAATACTCGGTGTAAAGTGGAACGAATTCAAGAATAACGCAGACATAAGACAGATGAGGAAACAATAACCTGTCTCATGGGTGATCAGAACAAGAAGATGGACATATGTCGGTCATGTGATGAAAAGAAGCAATCAGAGAATACCAAAACAAGCTATCAAGTGGAGCACAGCAGGCTGAAGAAAAAGAGGTCGACCACGTGAAACTCGGACATCGTTGGTGACTATGGACTGGGGGAGAGGAATGACAGAGGTTATAAATTAATTGAATGGGCAAGAATACACAGCATGGTTGTAGGAAATACCTGGTTTAAACAACATCCTCGAAGAAAAAGCAACGTGGTGCAGCCCAGACAAAAAGACTTTTAACCAGATAGACTACATATTAATCAACAAACGATTCCGCAATGCATTACTGACAACAAAAACAATGCCAGGAGCTGACTGCAATAGTGACCATGATCCACTCTGTGGAAAAGTTAGAATAAAGCTAAAGAAAGCAGGCAGAAAAGTGAGAAACATCAAACTGAATACAGAACTTCTTAAAAATGACCAAGAACTGCGAGAACAATACAAAGTTATTAAAACAAATAGATACAATGCAATAACAAAGATAAATAGTATAGATGAACAATGGGAAATGTTAAGAGATTCTATCAACCAAACTGTTAAGGAGATAATAAAAAAAGTAAAGATAGTCCCATAGCATTTCAAATGCCGTAGGGGGTGAAGCGTTAGAGACCTCATTATGCTGGGTCATCAGCGTATGAGGTAGGGTGACCAGTTCCTTTCCTCGCTGCCTTTACTTCCCAGATTTTCTCTGGTACCCATTTTACGAGGCTGGGTCGACCTCAGGGCCGTATTGGTCGGAAAAAAATCCCGCTCAGCTGGGGATTCGAACCCTCGACCATTTGGTTGCTAGACGAGTGCTCTAACCACTACGCTAGCCGGCCCCCATTCAGGAGATAATACCAACGAAAAAAGAAGCCCCTAAAAATAAATGGATAACAGACGACATCTTAGGACTGATGGACAAGAGGAGGAGGAGTAAAAATAACGAGGAAAAATATAGCAAGATAAATAAAGAAATAAGACGCAAATGCAGAGAAGCAAAAGAAGTGTGGTTAAATGAACACTGCAGACAGATAGAGGACTCTCATAATAAAGACAGCAAAAACATGCACAAACGAATTAATGAACTCACAGGCAGGAAAACAAAATATACCACAGGATGCCTGAAATCGAAAGAAGGTAAAATGTTAATGGGAAAAGAAGACATTGTGGACAGGTGGACAGAGTATATCGGTGAGCTATATGGAGGAGAAAGACCAGAATTAACACCAGATACTGAACTGTGGTGGACCGCCAATACTTGAAGATGAAATCATAGATGCCATCAAACACATGAAGAAAGGAAAAGCGACTGGGCCTGATAATATAACAATAGAAGAAATAGAGGCACTAGAGGAGACAGGAATAAAAATAATAACAAAGTTACTGAATGACATTTAAAACATTGGTTATATTCCAAGTGACCTGATTAAATCCATGTTTATAGCACTACCAAAGAAACCAGGTGCAAAGGACTGCGACGACCACCGGACTATCAGCCTCTCATGTCACATAACGAAGCTACTTCTGAGAATAATTATGAGAAGAACAAGGAACAAAATAAAAATAGAAATAGCAGATGAACAGTTTGGATTTGTTGAAGGAAAGTGAACACATAATGCCATTTATGCTTTACGAACACTAACAGAAAGAGCTTTAGAAGTACAGAAAGATCTCTACTTATGCTTCATTGATTACACCAAGGCATTTGACAAGGTGAAACATAATGAAATTATTAAAATGCTTGAAGACATCAATATAGACGGCAAAGACTTGAGGATTGTAAAACATCTATACTGGCAGCAAGAAGCAGCAGTTCGAGTTGAAAATAGAATTGGAAAATATCAACCTATAAAACAAGGGGTGCGACAAGGTTGTGTACTATTTCCAGACCTTTTTTCTCTGTACAGCGAGAATATTCTAAGAACAATCATCACAGAACCAGGCATAAAAATTGGAGGATACAATATTAACAACCTTCGGTATGCTGACGACTCAGTACTGATAGCTGAGAACCAACAAGACCTGCAAAATCTCTTGGATAAAGTCGCCAAAGAAAGTGAACAGAAAGGCCTTACTTTGAACATCAAAAAGACAGAGACTATGGTTATATCTATGAAACACAATCCACCAGCATGCAGTATTAAATTAAACGGAACCATTCTAAAGCAGGTGCAGAAATTCAAATACCTTGGAGCAGTAATAACTTCAGATGGGAAATGCAGAGCAGAAATTAGGAACAGAATAGGCCAAGCAAAGACGGCATTTCAGAGAATGAGAAACATATTAGCTAACACATCTTTATCAATGAATGTTAGAAAACGAGTCCTAAAATGCTATATTGAACCTATCTTGTTATATAGAAGTGAATCATGGACAATAGGCAGGTCTGCACAAAAATCATTGGAAGCAGCAGAAATGTGGTTTATTAGAAGAATGTTGTGAATCCCCTGGACAGCAAAAATAACTAATGAAGAATGTATGAGAAGAGCTGGAGAGACAAAAAACCTTGTGAAAATGATAAGAGAGAGACAATGTACTTTCATAGGACATGCAATGAGAAGAGGGGGCATTGAAAATATTATAACAACAGGAAAAATAGAAGGAAGAAGATCAAGAGGAAGACCAAGAGAAATGATACTGGACAGTCTGACGGGATGGTGTGAGAGGAAATCACCAACTGAACTGATGGCCTGCATGAAGGATCGGGTATTCTGGAGAAGCATAATAGCCAACGCCAGTCGGCACGGCACCTGATGATGATGATGACGTGAAACTCTAAAGAGAACATTGTTAAGAGAAGACAGTTTAATGGGCATAACATCCCTTGATGAAGTTGGAAGACTCGCCGAGAACAGGAAATCTTGGCAAAAAGAAACTATGCGAGCCGTATGTGACGTTTAACTGCACGAGAAGAGTGTAAGATGTAAGAATTAACTGCGGATAGTGAGTAAATATTCATAACCACTTGAGTAAATGTGATGTTACTGATTCCACAAATCATTTTTGTGGTGTATCTAGTTCAACAAATCACAAATGTGATGTATCTAGTTAAAAAAATCGCTAATGTGATGTATCTAGTTCAACAAATCAGTGTGATGTATCTAGTTCAACAAATCACTGTGATGTATCTAGTTCAACAAATCACTAATGTAATGTACCTGGTTTACCAAATCGCTTATGTAAGATGTAACGTAATCGATAAACCACATATGTAAGATGTAACTTAATTAATAAACCACTTATGTAAGATGCAACTTAATCAATAAACCACTTATGTGATGTAAATGCAACTTAATCAATAAACCACTTATGTGATGTAAATGCAACTTAATCAATAAACCACTTATGTGATGTAAATGGTTCAGGAAATTATACGAATCTTTTTGTCCATGTTTCCTTACAGCTGTTTGATGTTTTCCTGTGACTGTTTGATGTTTTCCTGTAACTGTTTGATGTTTTCCTGTGACTGTTTGATGTTTTCTTGTGAGTGTTTTGACTTTATCATGTGACAGTTTGATGTTTTCCTGTGAGTGTTTTGACTTTATCATGTGACAGTTTGATGTTTTCCTGTGACTGTCTGATGTTTCCTGTGACTGTTTGATGTTTTCTTGTGACTGTTTGATGTTTTCTTATGACTGATGTTTTCCTGTGACTGTCTGGCTTTATCATGTGACTGTTTGGCTTTATCATGTGACAGTTTCATGTTAACCGGTGACTGTTTGATGTTTTCCTGTGACTGTTTGACTTTATCATGTGACTGTTTGACTTTATCATATGACTGTTTGACTTTATCATTTGACTGTTTGATGTTATCCTGCGACTTTGTGACTTTAAATTGTGATTATGTAATGTTATTGTGTGACTTTTTATTGTTATCTTGTGACTGTCATATATGATAGTGTGATTGTTTTTCATTCACTCAAATGCATATCCCGTGCGGAACTTTGCCTCCCTAACATATCTCCTGTAGGCCTCTCGTTTGTAAGCAAGATGGCCTGCTGCTGATGCATCCATTTGAAGATCATCAACAATGTCTTGCATCCATCTTCGCCGTCGTCTTCCTCTCTTTTTCCCATTATGTATCCTTCCAAGACGGTCTTCTCTAGATTATCATGACGTTTAATGTGTCCAAAATATTTAAGTTTTCTCTCTCTTCGCTTTCTTCAATATTAAGTTCTTGTAGTATAGATATATTTATTCTTTTTTTGTGTCCACGATATTTGGAGAACTCTTCTGTAGCATTTACATTCAAAGGCATTTATATGTTTCTTAGCTGTTTTGTTAAGTGTCCAGGTCTCACAGGCATATGTCGCGATGGGAAAGATGCATGCCCTTAAAAATCTTAATTTTGTAGTTCTGTCTGTTCATCTCCATAGATTCTTTATTTGTTTTACTTTCCGAAGAGCTATAGATGTCTTCCTTTTAATTTCTATCATTGTATCTCCATTATTAGTTAGTCGTGATCCAAAATATTCAAAACTCTCCACTTCTTCCACGTTTTCCTCATTGATACATATTTCAGCTGCCTTGTTTGTTTTGTCGATTGTCATCAATTTAGTTTTGCTTGCATTAAGATAGATGTTTTGTTCTTCGCTGTTCTTATGGACTGACATATTTAGTTTTTCCATTCCTTTTTGAGTTGTGGACAGTAATACTGTGTCATCAGCATATATAATCTCTGGTATTTCATAACCTCCAATTGTTATAACATCGTAATATTCTTTGTCTACATCTTCTCTAACATGTGATTGTTTAATGATATGTAATCTTGTGATCCACTTATGCTCTGTTGTGACACTTTTATGTCATTTTGTGAAACTTTAATGTTATCTTGTGGGTGTTTAATAATATCTTGCAATGGTTTAATGTTATCTTATGACGTTTTGATGTTATCTTGTGATGTTTGTTGTCATCTTATGACCGTTTAACATTATCTTGTGACGTTTTGCTGTTATCGTCTGCTGCTTTGACGTTATCTTGTGACGTTTTGTTGTTATCGTATGCTGCTTTTTGTTATCTTATGACTGTTTAATGTTATATTGTGACGTTGTGCTGTTATCTTATGATGGTTTGATGTTGTCTTATGACGGTTTAACGTTATTTTGTGACGTTTTGTTATCTTGTGATAATGTTATCTTATGACATTTAACGTGTGACGTTTTGTTGCTATCTTGTGATGCTTTGATGCTATCTTATAACGTATGACGGTTGAACGTTATCTTGTGACGTTGTGGTGTTGTCTTATGCTGCTTTGATGCTATCTTACGACGTTTTAACGTTATTTTGTGACGTTTTGTTATCTTGTGAAGCTTTAATGTTATCTTATGACGTTCAATGTTGTTTCGTAAGATTTTTTTTGTTATCTTGTGATGCTGTGATGTTCTCTTATGACGGGGTTTAATGTTATCTTCTGGTGTTTTGATATTATCTTGTGACAGTTTTATGTTATGATGTATTGAATCTAAATAGACTAATTGTACCTGGAAAAACATCTTTACATAAAAACAAGTTTTTCACTTATGTTTACGAGCAAAAGGAACTGTAGATTGTAGATTTGGACAATATTTCATTCACTACCCCACACTTGACAGTTATGTCCCCCTCCCCCTTCCCCCGTCCCCCCATCTCCAGGAAGAGCCATGTATCTTACACGTGATGTGACTGGAGTGTCTTCCACCGAAAGAGGAACTTCATGTTGAGAGAGGAGTACACTAACCACTTAGCTGCCCTAGCGCCCTTGTCAACATGCAGGAAACAGTAGGTGGCGAACATTTTGATGCATATAATTTAACAGAAGGGTTGATAACAAAAGTTCTTTAATTGATACTTTCCACCATATAATAATAATAATATTTATCATTATAATTATTTGAAATGAATCATCTTAAGAAACATGTTTAAAACAGAAATAGTTTTTCAGTGAAATCTCGGACACATGAAGAAAAAAGATGCAATGATATAAAAGAAAGGATGAAAATGACCAGGATTGCCAGGAAAATTATCCTGAAATAACTTTTAAGTTTGTGACAGATTTGTAAACCTTGTTTTATAATGCATCGCCATTTGTAGTATACAAACATGCTTGCTAATGTCTGGAGTGCCTAATGCTTGCATGAATGCAAACCGTTATCAATATTCAATTTTCACGGATTTAAAGAGGATAAATAAATACTGACGCGTCTCCACACCCAGAAAGTTTTGGTTCTACCCCTTCTGCCGTTGCTCTCCAGTCAATAAAGATTTTCGCATGTGACACGGAGCAAGTGCATTTATGACATACTACTGCCTTATAGAAGATGGGGCGCCTAAAGAACTGTCCAGAGTACAATGACAATGACAATTCTAAAATAGCGAAGGAAAATAATTTGTTTATTTGGCAAAAACAAACTGGTTTATCCCAAAAATAGACTTAATCCGGGTTGAAATCTGGCAAGCGTTATAATGTTCTGAAACTATGCTTGGCTTGACACAATTCGTTTACAAGTTACATCTGGTCTTATCTTTTTTACAATCATGAAAAGTCGGCTTGAATGTCAGTAAAATGTTGGTCAGTTATCGAAGCGTCATTTATGTTTAAAACCATTCCTAGAAATCAGAATCGTAAATATTTGATGAAACGGTCGAATCATTTCAGTTTATGAACTTTGAATCTCGAATAGTGTGCCACTTTCACACAGATCAGAATTCTTGAGTGAACTTGTAGCGAAGATAAAGCAAATGTCACGTCCTAATGTGCATCAGTGGCACAAGAACTTGACCTGTGCGGCAACAGTAATCTACACAATCTTATCTGGGTGCGGTCTCTTCTTGACAGCATTAGGAACATTCAAGACGGCAATGTCAACAATTTTGTTGATAAAGACTTTGATTTTTTAAAAAACAGTTTCTAATAATAGTTGCTCTATGAACTTTGTGGTTTTTTGTCTGTTTTCCTATTTTGTTTCGTTATTCCTGCTCTATGAACTTTGTGGATTTTGTCTGTTTTCCTATTTTGTTTCGTTATTCCCTCCACTAAGAACTTAGTTTTGCGAATATTTTATTATTTCTTAAAACACTTGCAGCCTGTATACCCTGCCATATTTTCCATATTTATATGCAGTAACACAAGTGTTAGTCATCTACAGCTGGTACATAGATGTGGAGGTAGAGTCTGATAGCTGGGTGCTTGGACATGGAGAGAGTCGAACAGCTGGTACATAGATGTGGAGGCAGAGTCTGATAGCTGGGTGCTTGGACATGGAGAGAGTCGAACAGCTGGTACATAGATGTGGAGTCAGACAGCTGTTACTTGGATCTGAAGTCGGGGTCAGTAGAATTATATGATAATAATGAAGTAGGGGTCAGTAGAATTGTATGATTATGAAGTAGGGGTCAGTAGAACTGTATGATTAATAATGAAGTAGGAGTCAGTAGAAATATATGATTAATAATGAAGTAGGGGTCAGTAGAACTGTATGATTAATAATGAAGTAGGGGTCAGTAGAACTGTATGATTAATAATGAAGTAGGGGTCAGTAGAACTGTATGATTAATAATGAAGTAGGGGTCAGTAGAAATATATGATTAATATTGAAGTAGGGGTCAGTAGAAATATATGATTAATAATGAAGTAAGAGTCAGTAGAAATTTATGATTAATAATGGTGTCGGGGTCAGTACAAAATGTACACTTAATAAAGAAGTATTGGTCAATAAAAATATATGCCTAATGAAGGAGTTGGGATCAGTAGAAATGTACAATTAATGACGGAGTAGGGGTCAGTAGAAATGTACAATTGATGATGGAGTTGGGGTCAGTAGAACTGTGCAATTAATGACGGAGTCGGGCAGTCAAAAATATGAGACTCAAGTCTGAAATACAGTAATAATGGGAGCGGCAGGAAGTAGATTGGGCTGACGTGTGCTATTTATGAAGAACTTGAAGTCCGTGTTGGACAGCAGAAAAAAAAATAGAAGAACTGGACTAAAGAATCAACGACCTGCCATGCGTACTTCACAGAGAACGACAAAAGCTGTCTCTAAGTCACCTTCTGACCTTAATACTTTTGCCCTGAATTGTCAACTCCACCTTATACCAGCATGGGTACCGGCTAGCGTAGTGGTTAAAGTACTCGTCTAGCAATCGAATGTTCGAGGGTTCGAATCCTCAGCTGAGCGGGATTTTTTTTTCTGACCAATACGGCCCCATGGTTCACCCAGCCTCAGAAAATGGGTACCAGAGAAATCTGGGAAGGTAAAGCGGCCAGGCGTGATACTGACCACGTCACACTTTCATGTGCCGAAGGTCGTGAAAAATAGGCCCAACACCGTATTCCTCAATATGCCTTAATGGCATGGAAACGAGAATTTTACATTTTTTTTATGCCAGCATACATTTTGTTGGGAAGTTTTGGTAAGTAGAAATTGGAGGGAGGTTACTGTATATTTTAGAAACATGGGGTGGGATAGAAATGCTGTTTTCTTTTTTCTTTGTATTTTACATAGACTGTCTAAATATTTTACTGAACATGTCATTAGCTTTATGTGTGCAAGTACAACCAACATCGGCAATACTGTTTTTGAAAGATAAAGATAAAGCCATTTCTCTATAATCTGCGCTACATGAGCTTCCAGTGCTCTATCAGATTTACGTGATTCAGAAATATCCCAAGGTAAATATGTAGTGAAATAAAGACTCACACGTGCATTATTTATTTCAAATCTGACACTGAATATCGTGCGACTGAACATGGACCACGCTCTGAGAACCCTCGACTTGGCGGACTGCTAAAGGGAGAAGGTTTTCTGGGAGTTCAATTTTTCAAAATGAATATTCATCGAAGTTTTTGATAAGACAGTGTTCGCAATATACAATGCAACTTCAATTATCCAGAATTTTATCCGGGACACCGAGGTCCACAAAATCAAAGATCAGTAAAGAAACAGAACAAAAGTCCAGAGAGTGAGACAGTGATTAATAAAAAAAAATGTAACAAAAGAAACAGCGAGACAACATGAGATGATCTTCTTCTCTTCTTCTTCTTCGTTCGCACTGTCTGTCTATATCTGCAGTCCTGTCTCTTGGATAAATTTCACTGTTTTTTGTAACTCATGTATGGAACCGTAGAGCTTATCTTCTTTAGTGGTTTCACTGGGCCAGTAATTATTTCTCAGTTTCTCGTAGTTGATGCAGTTCTGGAGGATATGTTCCACGGTTTGGGGCACCTGGGCACATGTACATAGATTAGTAGTACCAACCTTAAACTTTGTATACATATGACTTCGGAGTCGGCTGTGTCCTGTTCGGAGACGGAAGATGGTGACTTGTTCCTTTCTGTTTAGCATGTGATAGTCATCATGTGGTGGTGTTTGTGGCTTCCTGTAGGTTTTTATCATGCTTTTCTTCTGATTATAGGTGACTGGTATGTCTGGTTGCTCCATTTCAGTGCCCTCTTTGGCCAGATGGTCAGCTTTCTCATTGCCTGGTATCCCACAGTGGGAGGGAATCCATTGCAAAGTGACTCCATGTTGTAAGCCAATTTTTGACAAGGCATCCTTAAGGTCTGGTAGTTTGTTGCACTGAAGAGCCTCCAGTACTGATCTTGCATCTGTGAGAATTACTACAGGACATGTATCAATTCTGGAGTCTGATAGTTTTTCAACTGCAGCAATAATTGCCCTAACTTCTGCATCAAAGTTGTTGCAGTATTTACCAGTGGGTATGGAAATCTTGTCAATGGTGTTGTTTGGATATTCAATATATGCTCCTGCCCCACCATTCTTTATGGCATTATGTGCAGATCCATCTGTATACACACGTATCCAGGTGTCACATGGATATTTGTCATCTAGAACACTAAGTGTGGCTATTGATCTTACAAGACTGCTCTGCATCTCACTATTCTGCACACCTTTCACTTCAGTCTGAATAGTTATTTGTGTATAATCTGCTTCTTTCCATGGTGTATGCTCTGGTACAGATGATAATGGAGTGACTACAGTTGGAAGGTCAGGTATCAGCTTACGCATACGCTTGGCTTGATGAATGAAGCTGCTTCTTTTAAGCCGTCCTAATGCCAAGTTATTGAATCTCTCCTTCAGGGGATGGCTTACAGAGCTAAGGAATTTTTCTCCCATGGTCATGACCTTTGTCTCTCTACGTTCCTTTAGCGGTTGAACACCAACTATTTTCTGCATTTCTACTATTGGTGTGGACCTCATGGCACCTGTGATAATCCGTAGTGACTGATTTTGAACCTTGTCTAGATTATGCAGCGTAGTGTTTGATGCTGTGCACCAAGATGTTGAGCCATATTCTAAATGTGGTAGAATACTTTGCTGATATACGTTCTTGAGGATTCTTTCACTAGCTCCCCATGTAGTCCCACTCAATTTTCTTAATATGGCTAGTTTTCTTCTGGCTTTTGCTTCTGCACTGTTGATGTGTTGCTTCCAAGTCAGTTTTGAGTCAAGAGTCACTCCTAAGTAAGTGGGTTGGTTGTCCATCCTTAAGGGTATTTCATTTACAAAGATCTTACCTGCTTTCTGTTTAGATGAGAGGGTGAACAGAGTGGTACTTGATTTCTCTGTGTTGATACTTACACACCATTTGTTTGTCCATGATGTCAAGATGTCTGCTGCTCTTTGGAGTCTCTGTGTAGCAACTGTCGCATATTCATCTGTACACCACATGACCAGATCATCTGCATACAGTGCTGCTTTGATTCCATAGGGAAGTTCCTTGACCAGGTCATTAATGAATACAAGGAATAGTGTAGGCGAAAGGACTCCTCCTTGTGGTACACCGTGTCGCAGAAGTACTTTCTGGCTTTTGTGTCCATCCATTACTACTCTAGCTCTTCTATTGTGTAAATAGGACTTTATCCAGTTGTACAGTCTTCCATTCACATTGCAGTTTCTTAGTTTCCACAACAGACCTTTTTTCCATACTTTATCAAAGGCTTTCTTCAGGTCTATCCACGCTGCTAGTACAAGGTTTTTCTCTTGGAATGCATCCTCAATCTCTTGAGAGAGATAGGTCACTTGATCTTCCGTACTGTAGTACTGCCTAAATCCTGCTTGTTGTGGAACGAGAAGGTTTTCACTTTCTAGGTACCATTTTAGCCTCAGGTCAATGATGCGTTCCATCGTTTTGCATAGGCAGCTAGTGAGACTGATTGGCCTGTAGCTGGAGGCAGTATCACTGTTTTTCCCTGGTTTTAGCAGTGGTACCATGCTTGCTTCCTTCCAGATTTGAGGTAACTTACCTGTGCTCCAGCACATATTGAAAATATCCAACAGCTTTCCCATTGCTGCCATTCCCAGGTTCTTGATCATTTCATTGGACACTCCATCTGGTCCTGGTGATTTCCTTGGTTTCAGTTTACTAACTGCTAGGTCTAACTCACTGCGTGTGATTGGTGCATCCATGACCTCCACTTTTCTGACTTGTTCCTCCTCTTTCTGTGGCTCGATGCGCACTGTACGCTCCTTCTCTGGATGGATATCAATGTTGCAGTCCTGTGCAAACATGCGAGCAAAGTGATCTGCTACCTGCTTACCTGTAAGAGTTTTCCCATCCTCTATTAGTGTAATCTTTGTACTTCTTCCAGTACTCTCATCATTTAACTGTTTGATTAGTTTCCACAGTTTCCTTCCATCCTTTTCAAAGTTTAGGGACTCTGTTTTCTCTCTCCAACTTTCCCGTCTGGCTTGCAGCTTTGCTCTCTGAAATTTGGCCTTAGAATGTTGGTAATTATTGTGGTGTTCTTGGCATGGTCTATTTTCTGCTTGCTTTCGAGCTGCTTCCACGTCATCATGGAGTTTTCCCAGCTCACTAGACCAGTATGGTTTATAGTCCCTGCGAGCTCCTCTGGGAATGGTTTCACGAGCGGCCTGAAGGATACAAGCATTGAATTCCTTCACTATGCTGTTAATATCCTTACCTTCTATGGACAGCTGTCCCACCAGGATACCTGTACGATGTCTGTACATTGTCCAGTTTGCTTTTTTATAGTTCCATCTGGGGAGAGGGTTACTGGTGTTAAGGAGTTCATTTTCTATTGTCAGGAAGACTGGTCGATGGTCGCTACCTCCAAGTTGTTTTCCAACTTCACGTGTAATGTTCCACTTCAGATCTGGAGAGTGGAATGCCAGATCTGGTGTTGATTTTGTATGCCAAGCCCTTGAGTAAAATGTTGGGGCATCCATTGGCTGGTTGATCAGGAGAAGTCCATTATCATCCTGCCAGCTCTCAACTTCCTCTCCTCTCTTGTCTATGTGGTCATAGCCCCAGCTCTGGGAATGACTGTTAAAATCACCACAGACCATCAGTCTCTCTTTGTGTGGGATTGTTCCTAAAGCAAGTGGGCGGTCATTAGGACAGTAATAGTTAAGGAGGTGGAAATCTGTATTACTACTTTTTAGATGGATCATCTGGTATTCGGCTCCTTCCATGTACACTCCCACCTGACATGCGCTGATGTTATTCTTAACAAGTGTGAGTACTCCTCCTTTTCTTCTGTCCTGTCGGTCTGATCTAAAACACTGGTAGCCTCTGATTTTAAAGGCGGCATCTTTGGTTAGGTGTGTCTCCTGTATGCAGCATATACTTACCTGCTCTGCAAAAAGTATGTTCTCTAGTTCAACCTTTTTGCTATAGCCATCTCTAACACTGCTGACACCCTCAGCATTCCACTGCATTATTTTAAGTTCTTGCTTTTTGGCTGTTTTCTTCTGTTGTATTTTTTGGCCAGTAGCTCTACTCTCATGTCTCCTGACTCCACAAGACGAACTGAGAGGACCTCCAGTAGCATTGGGTGGACCCTTTCGAGGCAGGGGGCCCGGCACTGCACCTGCCTGGTTAGTCTTCACAGGGCGAGCACCATGTTTGAAAACTGTAGATATAGACATTTCATTAGCGATAATGCGTGTTACCCTGATTTTTGCGATGCGCCTTTTGGCTGGGTAACTCCGACTTCAGCACCTTTCCTTGCTAGGGCAGACTGTGGTCTTGCTCGGACTGCCATGAAGACAGTGTGGCTGGCCTGGCCAAAACTTTGTTTTCCAGCCTCTGGTGGCTGTACTTAAGCCCCTTCTCCATGTCAGATGGTTTGAGACAGTTCCACAAAGACACTCTGACTCTGAGATGAGGAATCTGATGAGTGCTTCAACGATAACCATTCCCCGCCACCTATAGTCTACTGGCTCTGTTTTGTTTACATCATTCTGATAGCCATTGTTGTAAAGACCCATAGGCTTGTCACGTCCTGGATTCATTGGTTTCACACCAGACTTCCCTCATCCCCGCCAGAGATCTCCATGTCCTCATCCGTCCACCAACCTGACATTACATTTTGCAAAAATAACAATTACAATTACAATTAGTGTTGATTGCTACAAGTTTCTGGGCTACAGAGGTAGGTCAGAGTTTTTAAGCAAACAGATCTATGTTCCCTGTCTCACAAACACTATGTTAAGATAAGTGTGCTCTTAACACAGTTGTTCCCAGGGGAAACATGAGATGATGAACAGCTTATAAACCAACACAAATACACATGATTAGGTTGTCCATATATAGGCAGCAGATGATGATACTAAAACATAACTGTGTGATCATGAGAGTGAGAGAGAGAGAGAGAGATCATGAGAGAGAGAGAGAGAGAGAGAGGGAGGGAGGGAAGTAATACTTTACATATATGTTACATAAGTACAGATTTTCAGGGATAGACAAATCTGTGAGCGTCCGCTATATTAAAATAGAGAATCTCCAGAGCACTAGAACAAACTGACAATTGCAAAAGTTCCTCTAGCTGGTGGAAACAATTCATTCATTCATTTGCATGTCCCTTGGGGAACTTTGCCTCCCAAACAGCACTCCTGTAGGCCTTTCGGCTGTGAGCAAGATGGCCTGCTGCTGCTGCATCCATTTCCATATCGTCAACGATGTCTTGCAGCCATCTTCGTCTTGGTCTTCCTCTTTTTCTTTTTCCCATTATGTATCCTTCCAATACGGTCTTCTCTAAATTATCATGACGTTTAATGTGTCCAAAATATGGAAACAAACATGACGTAAATTACTTTTTAGAGAAAGATTATCTTCCAACATATTGTCTTTACCTCATTTCAACCATATTTCATTCAACTGTGCAGAGGCAGAAAGATTTAGTTCATATGGATCTGGATGGCACTCTTGCAACTTAAACGAAACACTTTCTCCACACAGCACACCGAAAACGAATAAGAAAGTCCACTAAAGCTAAATATGTTTGGCAACTTTCACAAACAATTAACATGGCAACTTCCACAAACGATTAACATCAGTGATAGCGATACTTCTGTTTGAGACCGGTACAAATGTAACTTTCTTTCACTTTGCATGAAGTCAGTCAATTAGTCATTTGCATGTCCCCTGCGGAACTTTGCCTCCCTAACATCTCTCCTGTAGGCCTCTCGGTTGTAAGTAAGATGCCCTGTTGCTGATGCATCCATTTGCAGATCATCAGCGGTGTCTTGCAGCCAAATTAGCCTTGGTCTTCCTCTCTTTCTTTTTCGCATTATGTACCCTTCCAAAACGGTCTTCTCTAAATTATCATGACGTTTAACGTCATGATTTTAATTTCGCTTCTAGTTCCGGTCAAGATGGCGACGAGCGTACTACATGTTGTGAACTGGTGAAACAATTCGTGATATTTTGGACTTAATTCAAACACAGATTATAACCCAGTGATGTATTTATAACCCAGTGATATTATCTAGACGCGACTAGTAGGCCTTGCCATGATATAATCTTGTGGAGAAATTCTAACTAGATTTAACGGACAATTGAAACCATTAGTGACGTCACTTCCAGCCAAGATTGAAGGTAAATGGGCTCACGAATTTCTGCCAATTTATTTCTATTCTCGCCAACCACGTCACTAAGAGATACTAGAAAGCTACTTAACATATAAATATTTGAGATTTCGAGACAACAGAACTGAATCTTAATCACTGAGTTTAGAGAGATATCAATATTTTCTTGCGTATCCATTATATGCCAAAATGTGTGGCAAGCTTCCGGTCAAGATGGCGGATCCATGACAACAACGTACTGTATTTTCAAGCCAGCAGAATTTTTGACATGGATTAGACCCGGTTTCTGCCTTCTTGTGTCATTTTATGTGGTACTTTCGCTGCGATTTTTTATGAGAACGATGCTGGTAGCGGGAACTTATATTTTTCCGTGTCGGCGACCTTGTAGCCACATTTCGCTGTGATGTCATGCGAGTCTACGGGACACCCTTGGGCAGGGTGAAGTACCCATATAGCCCCCCGATCAGGGTGACGTGAAGCCATGGGAGCAGGTGGTGGATGGAATGGGAGATCAGATGACAGATAATGTTGATTATGGTCACCATTCTGTGATGGTAGGCAGATGATCTCAGTGTAGGGACAATGGCTACGATCACTGACTAGTACAGTCACTGCCCGGAAGGAAAGCAATGGTAAACTACCTTCTGGAAACATACCAAGAAACCCAAGCAGCATTCATGGACAGTCAAATAGGCAAAAGATCTGGTGGTGAGTCCCCCAGGCCAGATAGATCTAATTTTAACACTGGGGAAAAGTGTGAGGCAGAGGTCGGTACTAGTAATTGTGATGACGGACAAAATCCTGACGGCGTTACCAAGGAAAATCCCTGTATCAAACTAAAAAGAAAAATAAGAGTAGGAACATGGAATGTAAGAAGTATGTATGAGGGAAAATATCAAGTAATAAGTGACGAGATGAAAAGAACGCGGATACACATTTTGGGAATCTGCGAACATCGATGGAAAGGATCAGGACACTTTAAGAGCGAGAATGATAATATATTTATATATTCTGGCGGAGAAGTAGGAGGAAAGAATGGAGTGGCTTTTTATTTGGACAAATCAACATCAAACGCATTACTAGGCTACAATCCAGTAAGTGATAGAATCCTAACAATCAGACTTAAGGGCATTCCTAGAAATGTAACAGTCATCCAGGTATATGCACCTACATCAGCAGCAGAAGAAGATGAAGTAGAACATTTTTATAACACACTGCAGACGACAATGGACCAGATACGGAAAAATGATATTGTATTTCTAATGGGTGATTTTAATGCAAAAATTGGTACAGAAAGAGCAGAAGACGAAGGACATGTTGTAGGGAAATTTAGCATAGGACACAGAAATGAGGCAGGTGACAATCTAATGGCGTTTTGTATGGAAAATGAGCTAATGATCGCTAACACACTTTTTAAACAACATCCAAGAAGACTTTACACATGGACGTCACCTGATGGGAGAACCAGGAATCAAATAGATTACATTTTAGTGCAGAGAAGATGGAGGTCAAGCATAACATCAGCAAAAACTTTACCAGGTGCTTATTGTGACACGGACCATGAGTTATTAATAGCAGACATGAAGATAAAGATAAAAAAGACAGTTATGGGATCAAGACCACTCCGCTTTGACCTTACAAATATACCAGAACAATACGGTATAGAAGTGAAGAACCGTTTCGAAATCCTGATGGCTGTACAGGAAGAGATGACACCAGATGAATTGGCTACGCAGGCCAAAGATATCTTAGTAACAACAGCTAAAGACCTGATTCCAGTAAAGAAAACACAAAGGAATAAATGGATCACAGCAGGTACACTAGAACTGATAAAACAATGTAGAGAAATGAAGACACAATGGAGAGTGACAGACAACAACAAAGATATATATAAAACTTTAACAAAAGAAGTACGAAGAAAAATAAGAAAAGACAAAAAACAATACATACAAGATTGTTGTGAAAGAATAGAAGAACATCAGAGATGTGGAAGAGATAGAGAAATGTTTAAAGAAATGAAGACATTGACGAGAAATGTCACACCTAAGCTAAATGTAATTTGTGATGAGATGGGGAATACCCTGACAGAGACAGAGGAAATTCTGGAAAGATGGAAGGAATATTGCAAAAGCATGTATGAAACAAACGACTGTGGCAGCAGAAATCAACAGTGTGAATTATTATTGGATGAGAAAGAACCCGAGCCGACAATGGACGAAGTTTTATGGGCAATAAAGAGTCTGAAAAATGGTAAATCACCAGGATGTGATGAGATAACCGCTGAATTTATTAAAGCAGGAGGAAAGGAGTGTGCAACAATCTATCATGCACTATGTGAAAAGATATGGCATTCAGGTATTTGGCCAAAAGAATGGAAAAGAACTGTATTCATACCACTGCCAAAAAAGGGTAACCTGAAATTATGCACCAACTACAGAACTGTTGCCCTGATTAGTCATACCAGTAAAATTCTGTTAAAAATCATAATGGGTAGACTTCGAAAGAAAATAGAAGAAGAAGTCAATATGGTCCAAGCTGGCTTCAGGCAAGGAAGAGGATCAAGAGATCATATATTCAATCTAAGATTAATAATAGAGAAATGCAGGGAGTTTAATGTGAATCTATATTTATCCTTTATAGACTACTCAAAGGCATTTGATTGTGTACAACACCAGAAACTTTGGGACATAATGGAAAAAATGGGATTTCCAACACATTTGATACAATTAACATCACTGCTGTATTTAGACCAACAAGCAGCAGTAAGAATAAATGGTGAAACAACACGTTGGTTTGACATAAAACAAGGGGTCCGTCAGGGGTGCATATTGTCACCCTACTTATTTAACTTGTATACTGAAAATATAATGAGGAATGTTAGAGAAGATGTAGACAAGGAATATTACGATGCCATAACAGTTGGAGGTTATGAAATACCAGAGATTAGATATGCTGATGACACAGTATTGCTGTCCACAACACAAGAAGGAATGGAAAAACTCATTATGTCAGTCCGCAAGAACAGCGAAGAGCAGAACCTCTATCTTAATGCAAAGAAAACTAAAGTGATGACAACTGACAAAACAATCAAGGCAACTGAAATATGTATCAATGGGGAAAAACTGGAAGAAGTGGAGAGTTTTGAATATCTTGGATCATTACTAACTAATAATGGAGATACAATGAGGGAAATTAAAAGGAGGACATCTATTGCTCTTCAGAAAGTAAAACAAATAAAGAATCTGTGGAGAGGAGCAGACAGAACCACAAAAATAAGATTTTTAAGGACATGCATCTTTCCTATCGCAACCTATGCCTGTGAGACCTGGACACTTAACAAAACAGCTGAGAAGCACATAAATGCCTTTGAATGTAAATGCTATAGAAGAGTTCTCCAAATATCGTGGACACAAAAAAGAACAAATATATCTATACTACAAGAGCTTAATATTGAAGAAGGCTGGCTAGTAAAGAGGATTAAAGAGATAAAACTTAAATATTTTGGCCACATTAAACGTCATGATAATTTAGAGAAGACCGTATTGGAAGGATACATAATGGGAAAAAGAAAAAGAGGAAGACCGAAACGAAGATGGCTGCAAGACATCGTTGATGATCTGGAAATGGATGCAGCAGCAGCAGGCCATCTTGCTCACAACCGAGAGGCCTACAGGAGTGCTGTTTGGGAGGCAAAGTTCCGCAAGGGACATGCAAAGGAATGAATGAAATGAATTAACGTGCCCAAAATATTTAAGTTTTCTCTGTTTAATCCTCTTTACTGACCAGCCTTCTTCAGTATTAGGTAGTATGAAGCTCTGTCATTAATTGCACATTTCTACGTACCCCGACTCCTTCATTAAGTTGTATGGATATATTTGTTCTTTTGTGTTCTTTGCGTGAAGCACTTACCCGAAATACCGGCTCTCTCAGTATAACATCTCCGTACTTTATACTTTTTTAAAAAAACATCAGCGGAAAGTAAATGTTCGCATGAAAATGTTTCTTCTCTTATTAGCAACGAGATTTAATCTTTGCCACATCTTCACATGCTGAACCAAACCAGAACTGGCAGATTCTCCGCCGTACAAACTGAGCATCATCAGACTACTGGCTCAGTTATCCTCCAGCCGGTTTCGCTGGTTGCTTTTTAATAGTTTTTTTTATATTATAAACCGGTTACAGTAACCGACGACCTGCAAAAGTTTCGACGATTTTTTTTCTTTCTTTCTTAATCGTAATTTACTAGTAATAGCCGATCAACCCGATCACTTACTAACATCCATTTTAATCACAACCAAATTATGGCGATATTAGATATAATATTAGATATAATATTAGATAAGACATTATTGAGATAAGACAGATGATTGAACAACAACCAGTCTCATGGGTGATCAAGAAAAGGAGATGGACATATGTTGGTCACTTGATGAGAAGAAATGATCAGAGAATCCCAAAACAAGCTATCAAGTGGAACTAAAAAGGCCAAAGAAAAAGAGGCAGACCGCGTGAACTCTGAAGAGGACATTGTTAAGAAAGGCCAAATTAACAGGCATAAAATCCTTTGATGAGGTTGAAAGACTCGCCGAGGACAGGAAAAATTGGCGAACTACCTTGCGAGCCCTATGTGACGTTTAACGGCACGGGAAGGATATAAGATATAAGATATTATGGCGATGGAAAAATCGTTTTTAAGAGAGTCAGGAACCAGATAGACATGGATGTAGCGAATATAGCTGTTATCTTGAAAGTACATAGCATGACAGTTTGTCAGGTTTCCAGTTGATAACAGTTTATGTAAACATTTCTACTCAGTATTTCACCGCTCTCACAACAGACACAAGGTACAAAGGAAGCGGCCGTGTTTTTCTATCCTTCAAGTATAATCTTTGTGAGTGATCACAATGGCTGATGTTAACAGTGGAGATTTCATTCTCCACTCAGAAAAAGCTTCAAATTCTAACATCTCCACATGAGACGAACTCTGACCTCTAAGAAAGTTAACTAAAAAAGTTAGCTTTGGGTAACAAACATATCCTCAAACAACGGCTTTCAAGCAATAAAACTAAGACCAGACAAATGATAAATACGACTGGTGTACAGTGTACTATTTATGTAGTCTTGAGTCATAGAAAGCTCTCTTGAATGCCTCCATAAAATGTCATGATTTTCAACTATCCCAAAAACTCCTAACTGATGGTCTAGATAGTTGTACAGTTACTGTGTTCTGTACAATTTGAACTTCTCCTCTGTAGCTCATGATTTTTCAATAACTTTGCAAAAAAATTAATTTGGAAATGCAATGCGAGTTTATAAATAAATTACAAGACGAAATCATGAATATGATAATAATTTATTGCAATGTGCCATATATGAGTCCATCAAAAAGCAAATCCAAAACATAGTATATTAATATTATTATATATATCATATTAATGCGAGAGCTACTGCTCGTAATAATACACATTATACGGGTGTGAATGTTCACTAATGTAAAGATGTGGTAGAAATTTGGCTTAAAGTTAAAAAGAATGTTATCCTGTAACTTTAGTAAAGCTAGTTGCTAATTTAGTAGAGCCTGTTGCTACTTTAGTAGAGATTGTTGCTATTTTAGTAAGGCTTGTTGCTGCTTTGGTAGATCTTGTTGTTACAATTATTCAAAGTTTAATTTAATGTGACAGAGCTAAATAAAGATCTTATTTTATAAAGATCAAATCCTGGATGCAGCGAATACGTAATTTGATGGCAACATACAAAGAAAATTAATCAAGACAGCATGCGTGGTAAATAAAGAAATATTAATGTTCTGACATTACTTCCCCCGCAAGAACTGTCCAAGAATGCCCTTCCACAAAATTTCATTCAGATAAACCACTAAGCAACAGATCTCTGAAGTAGACGCTATGTCTGAACGAGTATGTCCTTTAACTGGCATGAACAAATGTTCTCTGGTGTCTAAATGTTTGTCATGAATCGAGAAAACATATACCATTACGTCTACTTACTCAGTTTGTCCCCAAAGTTCTGTATATGGTTTTCCAGCTCCCAAAAGCAGCTGCTGAATGGTCTAGTCTTCTCATGCGAATGTCCTATTGTGTCTTTGACGATAAGTTTTCTTTGGCTGCGGTCGAGAAGCAAATTCCGCCGCGAAGAATGCTGGAACATGCGTCTTATTAATTATTATCGTCGCCGGTAGCCAGCGAAACGACGCACGTGGAACCGTTGGCGCATGCGCAGCTCTGATCCCTGTTTTGCCCTACACTCTCTGGTTGGTGCTACTTATCTTCCCACTATTAAAAAAAAATCGCGAAAGAAGATGATGAGCCATTGTAGGTTGTGAGATCACTCACTGATCACGTGGTCTGTCGCTAGAGCTTCTATCAACGGTTTCAGGTCGCTGCTGTCTGGAGAGCAAGATCGTTACTTCGTGTGAAACCACCCACAATTTGTAACATTTTGCAAAAACAGAATTGATCATCTTGGTTTTTAAAAATTTGTCATTAGTTCATTTTGCGTGTAAATTCAAGAGATGTGTAGGAATTAGAAATAACTCAACTGTCTTCTTTTTTTAAAGGAATGTATGTTCTGTATCTGAATAATTGTCCTCTTTGGTAAAACGAACTTTTTTTGTTTAAGTCCTTTATAATAAAATACAACTTTTCCTTGGGTAGTTTCACGTGAAACTCTGAAGAGGACATTGTTAAGAGAGGTCAGTTTAGTAGGCACAAAATCACTTGATGAGTTTCACCTTGGCTGGAACGTGCGTCTTAGAGTCTCATAGTTTTTGCACTTAACAAACGTTGACACCAGCAGAAACTGAACACAATCCGAGAAAAGGAATAACTGGAAATGATATAGAAATTAAACAAAGAATATAAGTAAATATATATATATATATATATATATATATATATATATATATATATATATATATATATACATAAAACAAATGGTGAGATCTAAAGTTGAAAGTTTTCAGGTATCTTACGTACTCGTCGCTATGAAAAGACCTAGAAATCCAGACACTAAACTACAAAAGACATGAGATGTAAAGTTCTGGAGACCTGCGTATACAGAAGAGTTAGGGCCTTGTTTATAAGTAACAAAAACATTCGATAAAAGCAATGAAAACAACAAGATAAGAGGACTGTTCTCTAACGACTGTTCTTCATCGACTGCTCTTTAACTCTAATCTCTCTCTCTCCTTCTCTCTCTCCTTCTCTCTCTCTCTCTCTCTCTCGCTCTCTCGTACATGCCAGTCAGGCGTTGGTCGTATTTGATTTCCACATCCATCAATCCTGTCTATAAGATGTCTATTGGACCGTGACCTATGCCACTTTTAGTCAGTCAAGTATCGTGTGTCTTTGTCTTCTTCTGCCCTTTTGTCTCTCCAACTTTCCCGTTGTCATTAGATGTTCCAGTGGGCCTCTTCTCAAACATGTCCTACAAATCTGGATTTTTGCATTCTGAATTTTCCCATAATTTCTCTCTTGTGCCCAGCCTCACTTAGAAC
Organism: Achatina immaculata; assembly: GCA_009760885.1. Classification (NCBI taxonomy): domain Eukaryota; kingdom Metazoa; phylum Mollusca; class Gastropoda; order Stylommatophora; family Achatinidae; genus Lissachatina; species Lissachatina immaculata. The sequence goes on along the minus strand of CM019713.1, from coordinate 74,663,856 downwards.
CAGTTCATTTGTTTTCTTGGCTGCCCCGTGGTATCCTCTTCAATCTTCTTAAGAACCACAACTCCGCTGCTTCCAGTAGACTCTGGGTGCTCTTGGTTACTGCCCATGCTTCGTATCCATATAACAATACGGGTTCGATATAGCACTACATAACTCTTTTTTGGTATTCATCGACAGAGCTTATTGCCTAGAATGTTTATGATTTTCATAAATGCTGACATGGCCTGGGCTATTCTGCTTTTTATTTCGGTTTCACATCTTTCGTCTTGTGGTATTAGTTGAATTTGTCCATTCATTCATTTATTTGCATGTCCCTTGCGGAACTTTGCCTCCCTAACAGCACTCCTGTAGGCCTCTCTGTTGTGAGCAAGATGGCCTGCTGCTGATGCGTCCATTTGAAGATTATCAACGATGTCTTGCAGCCACCTTCGCTTTGGTCATCCTCTCTTTCATTTTCCCATTGTGTACCCTTCCAAGACGGTCTTCTCTAGACTAACATGACGTTTAATGTGTCCAAAATATTTAAGTTTTCTCTGTTTAATCCTCTTTACTAGCTTTAATTCTGTGCCTTTTACTTTGATACTGCCTTTTGATGGTGTTTCTTTACTGGATATGATCATGACCTCTGTCTTCTTTTTACATAAATTAAGTCCTTTATCCTCACTTTTTTTTCTACAACTTTGTCTAACAATGATTGTAGTTTTTCTTTGCTTTGGACTATCAGCACCGTGTGGTCCACACATCTTAGACTGTTAGGTTATATCCTCCCGCTGCTATTCCAGGTAGATTTTCAAATTGTCTCACGATCCTTTAAACTACCATTCTCTAACGACTGTTTTCTAACGAATTTTCTCTGTTTTCTATTGATCGCCTTCTAACGACTGTTTTCTAACGAATGTTCTTTAATGATTGTTCTCTTTCGACAGCTTTCTAATGACAATTTCAAATGACTGATCTCTGATTTCCATTTATCACATTCTGTTGATCACTCTTTCTAAAGACTGTTTTCTAACTATTGCTTTGTATCGACTATTCTCTAAAGATTGCTTCCTATCGACTTCTCCCTGATGATCATCTCTAATGATTGGTCTCTATCGACCGTTCATTAACTATCGTTTCTAACGACTGTTCTTTGTCGACCGCCCTCTAACGACTGTTTCTAACGACTATTCTTCATCAGCCCCTCTCTAACGACTGTTTTCTATAGGAAATTCTCTAACCACCGTTTCTAACAACTGTTCTCTATCGATCGCTCTCTAACCACAGTTTCTAACAACTGTTCTCTATCGATCGCTCTCTAACCACCGTTTCTAACAACTGTTCTCTAGATTTGTGGACACTTCTTCCTGTTCAAGGCTACTTTGCTGGGACCTCCCTAAGACTTCACAGCTGACGTGGACTGTACATTCTGTTACACTGTCCAGCATCTTTGTTCAATATTCTGGCACGCTTTTGCCCACCAGAAGCCTAGTCTCTGGCCAGATGCCGCAACGGTTTAGCTGCGCAAGTTCTGAGTTTGCCTGAGTTTTACGCTTTTTTATTTCGTCACACATCTCATACAAAGATAACAAAACGCTCTATTTAAACATTCAAGTGGGTGACAGAGTGCGGCCTTGTGCTGTTAGACTTCGAAAACAATCGTAGACGAAGCACTTTTATGATGCGAGAGAAAGAAAAATGACGAGAGAATGACCTGGAACTCGAACAACGGACTCCCGGTAGGACGAGCGGTTCAGTGCGTTGTTAAAATAATAACATGAGCAGAGTGGTCAGCACTGACCTGTCCTCTCACCAGGATGGGCATGGATTCGCCTCCAGCTACAGGCGCCCTCTAGGAGACTCTGCATATAAATTTGGCTCTCGATATATTCGTGTTGAGGTAAAAGATTATCAGAAACGGAGAACATCCATCTGTAAACAACACTACAAATCAGTCTTATAAATAAAGAACACAGTGAACAGCTGGTGAATATCAAAATAATAACAAAACAGCAATATTTTTTTTAAAAATCTTTAGAGATGCTGCTTTAGTGCTGTTGCTAATGAACTCGCCAGCTAACCAAAAGGTCCCGGGTTCAGTTCTCCATTTGGGCCAAAGATTGATGATGGAACGGAGCAGCACAGAATCAGAAATAAGTGCTAGGGTTTCTCTAGCAGTGTAAAGACAGAGAATACAGACACTGACTTCTCCTTGAAGTATGAAACCAAATCTCTCCCTTTCGCTACCTCGACTATCAGGTCAAGACGATGCCAGAGCATATTTTTATTCTTTACTTTTTTGAATTTTTTTTTACATCCATCGCTCTTAAAAAAGTAAAACAACTAATGAAGCTGTGGAGATAACAGACAGAATTACAAAAAAAAACAAAACAATAATAAGATTTTTAGGGGCACGCATCTTTCCCATCGCAACATATGCCCGTGAGACCTGGACACTTAGCAAAACTGAAGAGAAACAAATAAATGCCTTTGAATGTAAATGCTACAGAAGAGTCCTTCAAATATCATGGACAAAAAAAAATGAACAAATATATCCATACTAATAGAACTTACTATTGAAGAAGGCTGGCCAGTAAAGAGGATTAAACAGAGAAAACAAATATTTTGGACACATTAATCGTCGTGAGAATTTATAGAGGACTGTTTTGGAGGGATACATAATGGGAAAAAGAAAGAGAGGAAGACCAAAGCGAAGATGGCTGCAAGACATCGTTGATAATCTGCAGATGGATGCATCAGCAGCAGGGCATCCTGCTTACAACCGAGAGGCCTACAGGAGTACTGTTAGGAAGACAAAGTTCCGCAAGGGACACGCAAATGACTGACTTTTTCGATGACAAAGAAAACTGCAAAAGATTAGGATGACGATAGAAACAACTCCATGTTAACGAACCTCAGATTTCATAGAAGGACAACAGATAGCATATGCCAGGGTTTATATCAAATCAAGAAACAGCAAAGAGGATTACGTAGTACTCACTAAGAAGGCAGTGCAAGATGATGATGATGATGATAATGATGATGATGATGATGATGTGTCTGAAGTGCCTGCTGTAACAACAGTTACAACTACGACGCTATTGGTAGTGGCGCATGCCGTGGATACAGCGTGCTATACTTAAGTGGCTTTAATCTGATGCCGTCCGCCACGTTGACAATAGTCGCCAGAACGATCACCACTGATCACTTATCACTGATGATGAGACACAAAAGGCACGTCATTTGCTAAAGTCTTCAGACAAGAATAGACCTACGACTCAGACCTACATGTACTACGCGCTCTGTAGAGCCCTAGAACTTGGAAACGGAGAAGAAAATACAGTGGTTAATCATCCAATGACGCACAGCGCCCAGATCTGTCCGTCGTTACAAGGGCCTGTCGCTTCATACTTTTGTAACCTGTCACTAGACACAAATACAACTGATAATTTATCTTCCAGATAAACAAACGAATGCTAAATCTAATTTTAAAATGTTGAATTTGTTTTCATGATGTAAACGACAGACGTGGGTGCATATAAAATGTACTTAAACAGAGTTTAATTAATTATTCGGGGTTTTGGAGATACCGATTTATAAACTACAACTCCGGCTAAATATGGGCAATTCCTCATTTTCCGCTTCACAAAATGGCGGATGCGTTTGTAGTAGTGTTATTTATGTGCGATCTTGTGATTCTTAGCCTGGAAGTTTAAAACTTAATAATATTGCTCATATATATATATATATATATATATATATATATATATATATATATATATATATATATATATATATTCAAAAACAGCAAATAAAATGGTTCGGCCATGTGTCAAGACTACCGACAGAACATATACCACAGAGAGCAATGTTTTACAGACCACACAAGGTTTGCCCATGCAAACGATGTACCGATGGTATAGCAGAGTCCCTGAACATCTCAATGTACTAAGCCAACAGGCAACCCTTTGGGAGACAGCTGCATTTCGCCTCTACACCTAACAGTAAATGAGGAAGGACAAGACAAGGCAAGACAAGATAAGACAATATAGCTCATTTTGAAAAATATTTTGGTCCAAATGAAGGTTTAAGAAACAGCCGTATGAGACGGGCTCCAACAAACGATGATTATCACTAGAAATATACTTCGGTTTGTTTCGTCGCCGTCTACAAAAAAAAAAAAACAAAAAACCGCAGAATTATTTAATAAGAAACATTGTTTTTCAAACATTCACTTACTCATGAATAGAAAAAAGCTTGCGTGAACTTACAGAGCCTTTCTGTTGGTGAATAATATACCATCACGAGTAAAAGGCAATGAAAATTAATTTAAAACTTCTAAGTAAAATTAAAATCTTTGCTCTTAACCATCAACATCTAAGTAAAAAAAAGGGAGACAGACAAAAAAAAGCAATGACTCGATCCAACAAAAACAACAAAGTGTTGTATGTTGGTCGAAGCGAACTTTGAGAACGAACTAAAACCAATTTTAAAACCCAACGTAACATAATAGCAAGACAGAAACGATGGATAAACATTAAAACAATCCTGTGCCGTTTTTTTACAACATTTAGATAAAAAAAACGTCATAAAAACAATGAAGTCAAGGCCAATATAAGCGGTGTCTCCTTTCCTGGTTGGTATTTTCAGTTCTTTACTGTCACGGACGAAGGAAGGCTTTTATAAAAAATATTAAAATATTCGGTTTCATGCTTTTTTTTAACAAATCACATTTACTTCACTTTCCTTCTTCTCTTCACTTGAAAGTTAATCTTTCGGTTAAAAAAAAATAACCATTATTCACTTTCATTATCTTTTGTTTGTATTATTCCACTTGTCATATTGCAGGTGTTACAGGATATGTCATGAGAAAATGCAAACTAGAAACTCATCGTGATAAAAGGAAAGATACAGGGGAAAAGAGGCCAAGGCAGACCAAGAGAGAAAATTCCTGGATGGACTGACAAACTGGCATGGAAAGAAGACACCAGAACAACTCACAGGAGCAACACAAAACAGAGAGTTGAGGAGAGTTATGACTAACAAACTGACATGGAAAGAAGACGCAAGAACAACTCATAGAGGCAACACAAAGCAGAGAGTTGAGTAGAGTTATGACTAACAAACTAGCATGGAAAGAAGACGCAAGAACAACTCATAGAGGCAACACAGCAAATAAAATGGTTCAGACATGTATCACGACTACCAGCAGAACCACAGAGAGCAATGTTTTACAGACCACACAAAGACAGAGTTATGACTAACAAACTGGCATGGAAAGAAGACACCAGAACAACTCATAGAGGCAACACAAAGCAGAGTTGAGGAGAGTTATGACCGCCAACGCCAGCAAGCACGACACTTTGAAGATAGATATTGCAGACATTGAAGTCTGTTGTTGAAGGAGCACCACAGAGAATACTTTTACGGTATTATTCTTCAGTATGTTGTTGAAGGAGCACCACAGAGAATACTTTTACGGTATTATTCTTCAGTATTCGCGCCTTCGCTTAAGAAAGCTTGCGAGGGACTGTGACATAACGTTAGTAACTCAGCCAGACAGTTCTATGAAGGTCTCATTGACTTGGCTAGGACCTGGATTTCTGGTCCTGTGTTGGGCGGAGCCTGGGTCTGTAGTTAGTGTCATGTCTATCTTATCACGTGACAAATTAGTGGGTTAGGGGTTAGTGAAAGAGAAACGTCTAGCAATGGCTCTGGCGAAGTTTATTGACAAGTGATTTTCATCACCATCCTGTGCCGGAAATTTCACTTCACATTCAGTATAGCGTAACTGCCTCTCACTACAATCCTGTGCCGTTTTTTTACACTTTATGCTCATCATAATCTGGTGCCATATACTTCACTTTATACTCATTATAATCTGGTGTCATATACTATCTTTATACTCATTATAATCTGGTGCCATATACTATCTTTATACTCATCATAATCTGGTGCCATATACTATATTTATACTCATCATAATCTGGTGCCATATACTATCTTTATACTCATCATAATCTGGTGCCATATACTATCTTTATACTCACCATAATCTGGTGCCATATGCTTCACTTTGTACTCATTATAATCTGGTGACATTTACTTCTTCTTCTTCGTCTTGTTCGTTCGCTTCTACCAGCTAGATTGCCCCGTGAACCTACTGAATTTACTCCTGTGATTCTCGCGATAGTCTCATTTAGGATGGAGGCTCAGAGCATCGTGGGGCTTGGGCCTATATTCTGATATATTCATGATAATCTAGAGAAGAACGTCTTGGAAGGGTACATAATGGGAAAAAGAAAGAGAGGAAGACCAAGGCGAAGATGACTACAAGGCATCGTTGACGATCTGCAAATGGATGCATCAGCAGCAGGGCATCTTGCTCACAACCGAGAGGTCTATAGGAGTAGTGTTAGGGAGGCAAAGTTCCGCAAGGGACATGCAAATAAATGAATGAAGAGATATGGCCCGTTCCTCGTACAATATAACCATTTTATGTAGAGATCTGGCGTGCTTCTTGTACAATATAATCATTTTATGTAGAGATCTGGCGCGTTTCTTGTACAATATAATTATTTTAAGTAGAGAATAGATCTGGTGCATTTCGTGTACAACAGAACTATTTACATCATTTTATATAGAGATCCAGGGCTGACTTGAGCTCAGAAATCTTCGGTCTGTTACGTGCTGTAGACACGTGTGCCTAGGGACACAGTTATACAAAGCTGAGCCACGGAAACCCAATACGCTTATCGTATCTTTCATTTGTTATGTCCTTCATTACATAGAAACATTAACGAGTACTTGCGGCGGGCTGCGTTTTAGTGGCACACCATGACATAGTTACATGTAGTTTACAATAATATAACACTAACAGTGGTCACTTAGGAAGTGTTAAAATCCAACAAGACATGGGTACAGGGTTGATTTATTGTTGTTCTTGTACTTTTTTACTTCTGACAAAGTTTGATGAAAAAAGACATTTGCTTTCTAGTATAATAATCATTTCTGTTCTAGCACAGCAGAATCCTGGAAGTAGGATTATGGTACAAAGGCGGCAGCAGTCAGTCATTTGCATGCATCTTGTGGAACTTTGCCTCCCTGACAGCTCTACTGTAGGCCTCTAGGTTGTGAGCAAGATGCCCTGTTGCTGATGCATCCATTTACAGATTATCAACGATGTCTTGCAGCCATCTTCGCCTTGGTCTTCCTCTCTTTTTTCCATTATGTATCCTTCTCTAAATTCTCATGACGTTTATTATGTCCAAAATATTTCAGTTTTCTCTGCATAACCCTCGTTACTAGCCAGCCTTCTTTAATATTAAGTTCTTGTAGTATGGTTATATATTTTGTTTTGTGCCAATGATATTTGAAGAAGTATTCCGTAGCATTTACATTCAAAGGAATTTATGTGTTTCTCAGCTGTTTTGTTAAGTGTCCAGGTCTCACAGGTATATGTTGCGATGGGAAAGATGCATGCCCTTAAAAATCTTATTTTTGTAGTTCTCTGTTCCCCTCCACAGATTATTTAGTTATTATATTTTTTGAAGAGCGATATATGTTCCCCTTTTAATTTCCCTCATTATATCTGCATTATTAGTTAGTAATGATTCAAGATATTAAAAACTCTCCACCTCTTCCAATTTCTCCTCATTGATATATGTTTCAACTGCGTTTTTTTATTTTGTCAGTTGTCATCAATTTAGTTTTCTTTGCATTAGGATAAAGGTTTTACTCTTCGCTATTCTTACGGACTGACATAATTAGTTTTTCCATTCCTTTTTGTGTTGTGGACAGTAATACTTTGTCATCAGCATATCTAATCTCTAGTATTTCATAACCTCCAATTTTTATGGCACTGTAATATTCCTCGTCTACATCTTCTCTAACATTCAGCATCAGACAAGAGTTTATTCAATTTCCAGCATAAATTCATCAGGGTCATGAGGTGAAATAACATAAGCAGAAGAAACAGGTGAAATCTGACAAACTATTTGGTGGTAATTCACAGCAAGAAATGCTACCAGACAAGGCACGCAAAACCACAAAACCCGTGGGAAATTTCCTAAGACGAAGCTAGTAATGGAAACTGCTGACGAAAGAATAAGAGCACCAAACATATTTTCTGGAAAAAAAAATGTTCCGTGATATTTTATTGCAAACATGGCTGTGAAAGCTGCTTTGCTATCATATATAGTTTACTGAAGTTTAGGAAAGTTTCACAAAAACTTCGGTAATTAATTTGTTAAAATCGGTAGTTATTCTGCTATACAGTGGCGTAGAGTGGCGTAGAGTGGTGTAGAGTAGCCCTCGATTTGGAAGAAAACCATCGACATTTTTCTTTCTGACTTAGCAACGATGACACAACATTCCTGATCAGCAAAGGAAGGAAGGAAGGTCATGGTCTAGGGAGGTCTGATTTTTTTCTAACATTCTTATCAAAGCTTCCTTCGGCTTGGACTGAATTACAGAATTCTCCTTGGCCACGTGCCATAGAACGCTTCCTGCTTGTCTTTTCAGCCTCAAGACAAAAATATTGAAAGCGACAAATTGAAGATGGCGGGAAAAGGCCACTGCTACAACAACAACACTGTGTCACGCACTCTTACAAGGACACTGATCGAAGCTTGCTTTCATGTTGAAATAATAAATACAATTTGGTACTAGACTTTGTCGTGTCTCTTGACTTCTTATTCTATGTCGAGATACTAGACTTTGTCTCTTGACTTCTTATTCTATGTGGAGATACTAGACTTTGTCTCTTGACTTCTTGTTCTATGTGGAGATACTAGACTTTGTCGTGTCTCTTGACTTCTTGTTGTATGTGGAGATACTAGACTTTGTCGTGTCTCTTGACTTCTTGTTCTGTGTGGAGATACTAGACCTTGCCATGTCTCTTGACTTCTTGTTCTGTGTGGAGATACTAGACCTTGCCATGTCTCTTGATTTCTAGTTCTTTGTGAAGATACTGGACCTTTTCATGTCTCTTGACTTCTTGTTCTATGTGGAATTACTAGACCTTGGCATGTCTCTTGAGTTCTAGTTCTACGTGGAGAAACTGGACCTTTTCATGTCTCCTGACTTCTTGTTATATGTGGAGAGTGTGTCAGGATTTTCAGAGGATACTGGGTGACCCATAGGAACGATCATGATGGTGGCTAGACATGAACATTTAAAAAGTAGTAGTAGTAGTAGTAGTAGTAGTAGTAGTAGTAGTAGCAGTAGCAGTAGTAGTAGTAGTAGTAGTAGTAGTAGTAGTAGTAGTAGTAGAAGAAGAAGAAGAACTGGAGGTATAGGAGGACACAATTAAAAGACACTTTCAGTCATATCAGATTTATCTATTATATCTTACATCTTACATCCTTCCCGTGCTGTTAAACGTCACATAGGGCTCGCACAGTTGTTTGCCAAGTTTTTCCTATTCTAGTTGAGTCTTTCAACTTCATCAAGGGATGTTATGCCCACTAAACTGGCTTCTCTTAGCAATGTCCTCTTTAAAGTGTCACGTGTTCAACCTCTTTTTCTTCGGTCTGTTGTGCTTCATTTCATAGCTTGTTTTGGTATTCTCCGATTGTTTCTTCTCATCACATGGCCTACATATCCTCTTCTTCTGATCACCCATGAGACAGGTTGTTGTTTGCTCATTTGTTTTATCTCTGCGTTGTTCTTGAATTCGTTCCACTTTATACTGAGTATTTTCTTTAGGCATTTGTTTTCAAGAGAGTCTAATTTCTTGTCTATTTCTTTAGTTGTTTTCCAGCTTTCGCATGCATAAATGAAGGTTATGGAATCTCGCAACAGTTGTAATCTAGTATCTGCTCTCTGTTTTTATTACACAAAAAAACCACGAGCAAACCAAAACACTTTTATGTAGATAATACAGTGATGTCGACAAAAAGTCCAGAATATTGCAGAAACTAGTTAAAAAAAACATGTACGTAATGAAACTAGGAATGTGGATTTGAAACCAAAAAAAAAAAACTAGGAAAAAAAGCCACAAAACATTCAACATAAAAATCGCTTTATAAAAAAAGTAGGAAAACATGATGAAATAAAACTTTTAAAAAATGTGTCTTACACCTGACTCCATTCTTCTCTAGATGCACGTGCTCGGTTCTACGGCTGCCATGTTTATAAATATGGCGTCAGTGCAAAAAATAATGAGTAAATAAACAAATAACAAGAAATGATAATAACAAAGACAATTTAAAGAGAATGATAAAAAAAATGTACATCCATACAAACTATACAGAATTTATATTTCACAAAAGTTAAATGTTACATATACTTCACAGTTTCTTCTGTGCAAAAATTCATTGAAACAAAATAAACAGAAAAGTGGATGATGCATTCGCAGCGTCTCTGCCGTACAGATAAATGACAAGTGACGCGCCAAGTTTTTGGGTAACAAAATGTTACAAACTATTTAAAAGAAAGACAGGAACAGTTATATTCATTAACGAGCACACGGTTGTAACTTTTCGGTTTACACCTTACTCGTACAAAACATACAGGACAAAGATATAGAAAGCAAATACTGATATTGATGAACGATATATAACAAATATGAATGAAGAAAATAACAGAAAAAAAATAAAATGGAGCACGTACCCATGACTTGCAAGAAGCTGCATACGAGAGTATTATTGGTGAGGTTTTGTGGATGTTTAAATGAGGATTTGTGAGGTGTGATGGGTTGGTGATGGGGATGGTTTGAATAAGAGGGAAAAGGGTGGGTGGAATAGATGAATGTGGTTGAGGCAGAGGATAATACAGCACGGTGAATTTTCTGGAATATAAGTTGTACGTGAGGAAAGAGCAGATGATAATTTAGTAAGGGATGGAATAGAACTGTGGAGAAAGGGACGGCTAAGTATAGCTGAATTTCAAATTTAGTCCGTGTGGTTCCAGCTTTCCATATTTCTGTAGGTGTCGGGTCTCAAGCGCCAGGCAGCTCCTATCACCAGAGTGATATTGTTTAATACTGTTACTAGGAAGTCAGACTTGTGTCTGTGGTTGGGGCGGTTGAAAATGATTAGAGATTGGCTTAGAAGCGTGCCATAAAGAGGTTTCTGCATGCGATCACCTAATCTGATAACCTAAGACAAATGAGTAGTGAAGAAGACGTAAATAAATATAGGAAGTTCTGAAATTGAAGAAAGAAATGAAATTATCACCAAAAAAAAATCCAGCAAAATAAAAGACAAAATGTTATCCTTTTTGCAATGTATAATACATTACTGAAATATTTCTCTACTCTGATGTATAATAATATAACAAAATGTTTCTCTCTTGCTGAAGTATAATAATGCAGGGTCCGGCATAAAGCATAGCTAGATTGAACTGACGTAGTGCGCAGAAACTGAATACGTGTGAAAAAAAAATATGACGTCAGAGATGAAGCAGACAAACGGTCATTTTTAACAATTGCTTCTTGGCAAACACAACATCGCGCATTCACCGTTGAAACTTATTTTAAAAGTGGAGAATCGTCTACTACTGTACAACGAAAGTTTCGTCGCCATTTTCAGTTGCATCTCCATGATAATGTTCCCGATCGGAGGACACAATAATTTTGAGGTAGGTCAAAAAATTTAAGGAAACCCCTGATTACCTTAATAACACGTCTACTGGTCGTCTAAGAACTCAACAAACACATGCACGAATTCAAGAAGTCCACAACGCATTGCTGAGTAGCCCTCGGCGATCAGGTGTTAGGAACGCTTTGGCACCTGACATCCTCTTACTGTTAATAGTGATCTTTTTGTGCATCTTTCCCATCGCAGCATATGCCTGTGAGACCTAGACACTTAACACAACAGCTGAGAAACATATAAATGCCTTTGAATGTAAATGCTGCAGAAGAGTTCTTCAAATATCGTGGACACAAAAAAGAACAAATATATCTATACTACAAGAGCTTAATATTGAAGAAGACTGGCTAGTAAAGAGGATTAAAGAGAGAAAACTTAAATATTTTGGACACATTAAACGTCATGATAATCTAGAGAAGACCATCTTGGAAGGGTACATAATGGGAAAAAGAAAGAGAGGAAGGCCAAGGCGAAGATGGCTGCAAGACATCGTTGATAATCTGCAAATGGAAGAATCAGCAGCAGGCCATCTTGCTCACAACCAAGAGGCCTACAGGAGTGCTGTTGGTGAGGCAAAGTTCCGCAAGAGACATGCAAATGAATGAATGAATGTGCAGATGCTAACTGAATACTTCGTTCCAGACTTAGCCGGTAGAAATAAGAGACTAATATGGTTTGAACAAGATGAGCAACTGCCCACACAGCCCGTCAGTCCATGGCCATGCTGCGACAAGCATTTCCCAATCGTCTTATTTCCAGATTTGGGGATATTCTTTGGCCGGAAAGGTCACCGGGTTTATCGGCCCCAGTCTTCTTTTTGTGGGAGTATCTCAAGAACACGGTGTATGCTAGTCGACCACAGTCAGTTGAAGACCTAAAAGATCGAATCCGACACTGCATTCAAAATATCCTTTGAACACATTAAATGGTGCTATGCAGGAATGTTCCAGCCGCCTGGCTGAATGTATCAAATGTAATGGCGGTCATCTAATCGGAGTAATTTTCAAAACCTAAATATGATTGTCAGTAATAATAAAAATACCCACTTTTCTGAGTTTCATTTCACTTTTTTTTTAACCCAAAGCATGTATAGCGCTTATTTATTTTCCACTTTTAAAATCCAGCTATGCTTTATGCCGGACCTTGTATAATAAAATGTTTCTCTCTTGGGTGAAGTATAATAATATAATAAAATGTTTCTCTCTTGCCTGAAGTATAATAATAAAATGTTTCTCTCTCTTGTGAAATATAGTAATCAAATGTTTCGCTCTTCTGAGCTATAGTAATATACTGAAATGTTTCTCTCTTATGAGGAACAATCATACACTAAAACATTTTGCTCTTATGAGATACAACGAGAGAACTCGCTCTGGCGAGATATAATCTTTCAGGCGTCCCCCGTTTATTCGACCCGTTATGGGAAAAAGATTAAGCTCCAATATTAGAAATGGTCGAACAATGGGGCGGAGTCCATTCCTTTCCTTTTTAGCTTGCAAATACATTTTGGCTGCCCAGAAATGTGAATAATAAACCATGCATCACTTGTGAACGTACGTGAAAGATACAAAGATAAAAATCAAAATCCCCATGTCCGTGCCGTTAAGGCATACTACAGATATGATGTTAGGCCCGTATTTCCAAGACCTTCGGCACATGATAGTGATGTGGTCAGTAGCAAGCCTGGCAAGCGCGGAAGATAAGCAGACGCTGAAATAAACAAAAACTGAAAGCTAAATAAACAAAAACTGAAAGCTAAATAAACAAAAACTGAAAGCTAAATAAACAAAAACTGAAAGCTAAATAAACAAAAACTCAAAGTTAAATAAACAAAAACTGAAAGCTAAATAAACAAAAACTGAAAGCTAAATAAACAAAAACTAAACATAAGTTTATCTTAAAATATTCTCATTCTTGCATAGATGGAACGATGAATATGCAGTATTGGAATGATGATGATGATGATGTGATGATCTTCAGTAAAGGTATTAGCAAAAAAAAAAAAAAAAAGATCATGCTTATCCTTATCAGAAAATTCAGAGAATCTTGAATTCTCGTCTTCAGTCCAAAAATTGAACACTTTTCTCATGTCAACAATTAAACAGCACTGCTTCCTAGCGACTTTAGTATGTTCATTCATTCATTCATTTGCATGTCCCTTGCGGAACTTTGCCTCCCTAACAGCACTCCTGTAGGCCTCTCGGTTGTGAGCAAGATGGCCTGCTGCTGATGCATCCATTTGCAGATCGTCAACGATGTCTTGCAGCCATCTTCGTTTCGGTCTTCCTCTTTTTCTCATTATGTATCCTTCCAATACGGTCTTCTCTAAATTATCATGACGTTTAATGTGTCCAAAATATTTAAGTTTTCTCTCTTTAATCCTCTTTACTAGCCAGCCTTCTTCAATATTAAGCTCCTGTAGTACAGATATATTTGTTTTTTTTTTTGTGTTCACGATATTTGGATAACTCTTCTGTAGCATTTACATTCATTTATCCTCTTTAGTATGTAGCGTTCTTAATTTCCTCTAACACTTTGGCTTTACTCTTCAAATTTGTATTAACTGTTGAGCGAGGTACGCTTATCTTGCGACTACACCAGCATGAGGTCATTAAGTTTTTATTTGTCTTAATTTTTATTGCAAAACTCAGAACTCAGATTTAGAAGGCATTATGAAATACTGACAGAAATATAATAGTATTGAAAGCACAAATGTTAGAATATTACTCTAAGAATGCCGTTCATGAACAATCTATTTTTCCACCGTTGAAAACATTCACAGTACTCCATGAGGCGCACTTTCGAGCGCAGCTTCTTACAAGTCACAGCTGAGTTCTCTCCCTTCTTTCTACTATTTTTTTTCCATTTTTATTTGTTATATATCAAATCATGTCAATGTCTATTTTTTTTCTTCATTATCTGTCTCTTTGTCCTGTATGTTTTTTGTATGATTAAGGTGTAAACTGAATCGTTAAATCTGTGTGCTTGTTAACTAATAAAACTGTTCCTTGTAAATGGTTTTAACATTTTGTTATCACTGCTTTACTGCTGTGGTTTTGTGTACATTTATATATTTAGTCTCATATATACTAATATCCAAAAGCTACTCCTGTTCTCTTACATCTTACATGCTTCCCGTGCCGTTAACGTCACATAGGGCCCGCATGTTAGTTCGCCAAGATGTCCTGTCTTCGGCGAGTTTTTCAGTCTCATCAAGGGATGTTATGCCCACTGAATTTGCTTATCTTAACAATGCATTCTTTAGAGTTTCACGTGGTCGACCTCTTTTTCTTCGGCCTGTTGTGCTCCATTTGATAGCTTGTTTGGGGAATTATCTGATTGTTTCTTCTCATTACATGACCGACATATAAAACTCCTGTTTTACTAGAGATTAATTCCACTTTCACGGACATAAATTTAAAATGTTCCTTGTCTTCGAGTAGACTGTAATTGTTCATCAAAATGGTCGATTCTTTCACTGATTCTTGAAATATTGCCCCATTATCTGATCTAAATCTAGATTCTCTTCCCATCTCCTTCCCCTCCCTCCGAAACCTTCCTTTCTTTCTCCCCCCCTCCCCTTCTTCCTGAAAACCTCCACGCCCACACCCTCTATATCTTCCAGTAAACTCCTCCCCAAACGAGATGAAAGATGATAATTTTGTCGTTTCATCAAATATTTCTTTCACGGTTTCCTTAAATCAAATATTTCTTTCACGGTTTCCTTAAATCAAATATTTCTTTCACGGTTTCCTTAAATCAAATATTTCTTTCACGGTTTCCTTAAATCAAATATTTCTTTCACGGTTTCCTTAAATCAGAGTGCTGAAGGTACAATGGACAGCTAAGAAAGCCAACGAAGAAGTCTTAAGAGAGGCTGGAATTAAAAGGCAAATTACAGCAAAGATCAGAGGCAGAGAAGCGAGATGTGTAGGACATTTTCTGAGAAGAGGAAAATTGGAACACACTGTGGCAAATGGACAAATCGAGGGAAGAAGAGACAGAGGAAGACAGAGACTGGATGGGCTGTCAGTGTGGCTAGGAAGAAAGTCACCGGCGGATCTCATAATCAAGTCTAAAGACAGGAAATTGTGGACAGAAATGATCGCCTACGCCACGCAGCACGGCGCTTGATTTCTTTCCTGGTTTCCTTAACAGAAAAAAAAGGAAGTAATAAAAAAAAAAACTGAAGGACAAACAGAAACTTAATTCACTGAAAGCAATTTGACCCGAAAAGCTCATTACTGCCAGTAATCGGACACGAAACACGGCAGGAAAAAGTATCACAAAGTTAACGAGATTCGGTAACATTTAAACTGGCTACAATTTCCAAGAACTCGAATTCCATGAGCGAAATCACTAGCCGAGGTGTCACTAACAAGATGACGATATCAGTCTACCACCCAGAATAAGCTGCATGATTTCAAATTAGCACGAAAAAAAATTATGAAAAATACATTCTGGTGAATTTATTGGGGCAGTACATTTTTTTTCAAAAATCTATCACCTGAATTTAATTTTAGATCCAGTTTTGCTTCTCACGTGATCAGGCAAAGCAAAGAGTCTCGGCTGATATTCCTTCATGAGCCATTTCTGGTAGAGAGTCTACAACTGTAAAGCAGTATTGTTATCCCGATTTAACGAGAATAATGTTAACAATGACTCTAATAATGACTTTAACGCCAGCTATTTCACATGTTAACAAAAACAGTATCTTTATTGTTAATATTTGTGTTATCATTGGTGTCTCAGCTGATACCAACGCCGCAGTGAATGAAAACTGGTATATCACAGTGCACTACTTTAGAAAACATATTTAGGTAAACACGTTCATGAACATACACACACGCACACCTGGAGAGACAGACAAGCAGGCTGTTAGAAAGACAGACGGAAAATGGACAGACAGACGGACACATAGTTAGAACGAACTAACGAAAATGCTTGATTTTCAAAGGTTTACGAATTGGACACGCGGGCCCGTCTAACATTCTACCCTTCATATCATAGACAGACAGACAGGCAGGCAGATAGATAGATAGATAGATAGATAGATAGATAGATAGATAGATAGATAGATAGATAGATAGATAGATAGACAGATAGATGTGTAACAGAATTCTTTTAATTCTGTTCTTTTTTCTGTCTAAGGGATATAATTCATGGTAAATTTGGTATTTTGACTAACTGATTAAATCCCTTATTTAATTATGACGAAGATTCAGTAACTCACTAATATCCGTGAAAACAAGACCAAGCGCAGATTGCAACAGTGACTACATCCCAGTTGTAGGAAAAATTAGAATCAGGCTAAAGAGGTTAAAAGTAGCAGCTAAAAACAAAGAACTAGATAGAGAGCTGTTACGGAAAGATAAACAACAAGAACAATATAGAACCATAGTACATAATAGATACAATGCTATAGAGAAGATTGAAAAGATTGATGAACAATAGAATATGCTTAAAGACTCCATTCAGCAAACATCTATCGAAATCCTATCTCCAAATAAAAGACACGCTAAACAGGGGTGGATGACAGAAGAAATTTTGCAACTAATGGATCGGAAAAGAAGTCTTAAGGAAGATAAAGACGAATATGAGAAAATAAATAAAGAAATAAGACACAAGACACAAATGCAATAAAGACAAGGAGTGGCTAAATAAGAAATATAGTGAAATAGAGACACACCATCATGGAAACTCAAGAAATATGTACAAACAAATAAAGGAGTTAACAAACAAAAGGACATACCACAAGACAGGTTGCCTGAAGTCAAAGTATTATACAATAATGGGCAGAGATGAAACAATGGCAAGATGGAGCGAATACATTAGAGAACTCTATGAGGACAATAGAAGTGAAATAGATATACGAAACAACAATGAAAAGCCCCACATATTAAAAGCAGAAGTGAAAGAAGCCATCAAACACATTAAAAAAAACAACAAAGCACCAGGACCAGATAAAATCACCAAGAAAGAACTGGAAGCATTAGGAGAGCTTGGCATATAAATAATTACCAGATTACTGAATGAAATCTATAACAGTAACTATGTCCCATCAGACTTTTTGTAATCAGTTTTCAATACCCTTCCAAAGAAACAAGGTGCAGTTAAATGTGAAGACCATCGAACCATTAGTCTTATGAGCCATTTTATCAAAATCCTACTTCTTATTGTTATGAGAAGAGTCAGGGGCAAAATAAAACCAGAAATCGCTGAAGAACAGTGCGGCTTCGTCGAAGGAAAAGGCACAAGTAACGCCATATATATTATAAGAAAATTGATGGAGAGATCAACAGAAGTAAAAAGGGACCTATACTTACGCTTCATAGACTACTGTAAAGCATTTGATAAGGCGAGACACGCAGAAATTATAAGAATGCTGGAAGACATCAACATAGATGGGAAAGATCTGAAACGTATCAAAAACATATATTGGCAGCAATAAGCTGCAATGAGAGTTGAGAACCAAATAGGAGGATTCCAAGACATAAAATTGGGAGCGAGACAAATATGTGTTCTATCTCCTGACCTCTTCTCCTTGTACATTGAAAACATAATGAGAAATATAGAAAACACGCCAGGAATATCACTTGGCGGGTACAACCTTAACAACTTAAGATATGCAGACGACAGTTCTGATTGCTAAAAGTGAAGGGGAGCTACGGGCTCTTCTGGACATCGTGGTTCGTGAAAGTAAAAGTAAAGGTCTCAGCCTGAATAAAAAGAAGACTGAAGTGATGTAAAGAATACCATCAAAATGTAGCATTACCACTGATGGCACAAATCTGAAACAAGTTGATAGATTCAAGTACTTAAGAATGATTATAACATCTGATGGGAAATGTCACACCGAAATAAAAAGCAGACGTGCTCAGGCCAAGTCAGCATTCCAGACAACAAGACATATCTTATGCAACAGATCCATATAAATGGAAACAAGATTCTGAGTACTTAAATGTTACGTCGAGCCAATTTTGTTTTATGGGTGTGAAGCATGGTCTATGAATAAGAGAGTACAGCAAGAAATGAAAGCCATTTAAAATTTGGTTTATAAAAAGGATGTTGAAAGTACCATGGACAGCTAAGAAAACCAAAGCAGAAGTCTTAAGAGAGGCTGGAGTTAAAAAGCACTTACAACAAAGATCAGAGGCAGAGAAGCGAGATTTGTAGGACATTTCCTGAGAAGAGGAAAATTGGAACACATTGTGGCAAGTGGAAAAATTGAAGGAAGAAGAGACAGAGGAAGCTTTGAGAGAAGTTACTGGATGGACTGTCAGTGTGGCTAGGAAGAAAGTCACCGGCGGATATCATAATCAAGTCTAAAGACAGGGAATTGTGGAGAGAAATGATCGTCTACGCCACACGCATGGCACTTGAATTTAATTAATTATGATGTAGTTTGTCGGTGTAAAGAAAAGGTCAGTCTGGACACTTTAACAAAAATCCCGCGATTTTCATGTTTGATGAACTTTACCTTGACATATTTTTTTACTCAAGCTTAGTTAAGACGTTGGAAAATCTCGGTTAGTATCGAACTTTATCCTGACATGTTTTTATTAAAAGTTAAATTTGGAATCTCCAGTTAGTTTTTCACTGAAGGTCATTTTTGGACGTTACAAATACCGAGATTTTGATTGAACTTTATCTAGACTTGTTTTTATGGCTACTAAAATTAGGTTGTTTTTCACAGACTAGTCCAAGGTCTTAAACAAGCGATTTTCAAAGTTTTCGACTTTCTTGTGGACGAACGGTCACGAATAGGAAAGTAGAAATTATTGATGATATTTAAGCCCTGAGCTTTTACGTAGGATGATTGTTTATTGTTTAGACGGAGATTAGAATGTGGGATTAGGATAGAAGTGTGAGAATCATAATGACACGCTTGTGACTGGTGATCGAGTTATGCGATTATATTGAGTGAGATTTTGGATAGATAGTTGAGAGATTGATATCATTATGGGTTAGAATGTGTTCTTGGAAACTATGTAGTAATTTGTGTTGGAATATGAGTTGAGTTTTCCTTCAGTGGATCCAGGTATGTTTACTTGTAACTCAAGAATGTAACAATAGTTCTTTTGAAACATTGTAGGACTTACAAGGTCCGATACTTGTGCTATTTTCTTACGGATCCATGGAAAGGGTTCTTGTGAGAATGTAATTTGGCATTTCTGTCTATTCATGCAGTATGTCTGGCAGTTGGTCTGAGTGTGAGTGTAGTGCTGTATGTCTGGCAGTTGGTCTGAGTGTGAGTGTAGTGCTGTATGTCTGGCAGTTGGTCTGAGTGTGAGTGTAGTGCTGTATGTCTGGTAGTTGGTCTGAGTGTGAGTGTGGTATAGCCCACTCCTTCCTTATATGGCGAACAAGCTCTCCTCAAGGTTAGGAGTGGTTTGTTCATTTATTACTATCAATATTCTTCATCCTCACTGATCACCGCCCGTTCTTTTCACAATAAATACATAGTTTATTTGATTCCATAAAATTCGGGTGTCAATGATTTTCAAACTGTTGTATTGTCGGTGTACCTGTACATTTATAGTCTGAAAATTTTAGTTCGTGGAAAATCTATACTAGTAAGGTACTAAGACATTAGCCAGAAAACTAGTATGGATAGATGGATGGATGGATGGATGAATAGATGGATGGATGGACGGATGGATGTGTGGGTGATTGGATGGATGGATGGATGGATGGATGGATGGATGGATGGATGGATGAATGGATGGATGGATGGATGGATGGATAGATAGATAGATAGATAGATAGATAGATAGATAGATAGATAGATAGATAGATAGATAGATAGATAGATAGATAGATAGATAGATAGATAGATAGATAGATAGATAGATAGATAGATAGACAGATAGCAAAGAAATGTTCTTCAGAATTAAGATAAAAAATATCGGAGATAATTTGGAGATTTTGTTGGAGCTACCCTACTAAACAGAACACAAGCAGCACAAGCAATAGATATACCTGAAGCAAAAGCGGAACTAAACATCAATACAGGACCAATAACAATAAATGAAGTAAAAGAGGCGATAAAGATGCTAAAATCAGACAGGGCACCAGGTGAAGATGAAGTGACTGCTGAGATGTTGAAAGCAGAAGAAACAGAAACACCAAAATAACTTTGCCGGATATTACAACAAATTTGGGATTTAGAAAAAGCCCCAGAGGAGTGGAAAACTGGTCTTATAGTAAAACTACCAAAGAAGGGTGACCTCAGAGATTGCGGGAACTGGAGAGGCATTACCCTACTGCCACTCACTAGTAAAGTATTTTGCAGAATAATCATCAACAGAATTGTACCAACACTTGAGGAAAAACTTCGGAAAGAGCAGGCAGGATTTAGGAAAGGAAGATCATGCATAGACCATATATTTGTACTTAGACAAATATTAGAACAGGCAAATGAATGGCATAGCACAACATATGCATTATTCATAGATTTTGAGAAAGCCTTTGACAGTGTCAACAAAGATGCACTGTGGAAAATCCTAAGATGGCATGGCCTCCCCCATAAAATAGTTAATGTAATCAAAGCCCTATACGAGGGTTTTCAGTGCAAAGTTATCTGTGGAGAACATACCTCCAGCAGCTTTAGGGTACAAACAGGAGTGAAACAGGGATGTGTACTATCACCAACATTATTTATCTTGGCAGTAGACTGGTTAATGAAGGAGGCAACATCAGACAAACGCAGAGGATTACAATGGACCCTTAACACAGTGCTGGAGGACCTTGACTTTGCGGACGACATTTGTCTATTATCAAGCAGTCACAAAGATATGCAAGATAAAATAAACAAGTTAACCCAGAATGCAAACAACATAGGACTAAAGATCAACGTAGGAAAGACAAAGTTAATGAAGCAAAATGTGAACAACAGAAATGTACTCAGAGTAGATAACAAGTTAGTGGAGGAGGTCAACGAATTTGTATACCTTGGCAGCAGAGTAGTAGAAAATGGAGACAACACAGAGGACATCAACAGCAGACTTACTAGAGCAAACCAGGCTTTTGCAATGCTACAGAATATATGGAAATCAAATAAACTAAGCATAAATATGAAAATCAGGATATTTAAGAGTAATGTTCTAAGTGTACTACTCTATGGAAGTGAATGCTGGAAAATCACCAAAACCATAGAAAACAAGTTGAATTCTTTCCAGACCAAATGTTTACGTAGAATTAAAAAATATTTTGGCCAAACACTATAAGAAATAACATCTTATTGGCAGAAATGCAGATGAAACCACTGACAACAATTATTGAGGAAAGACGCTGGCGATGGTTGGTACATGTGCTCCGAATGACTGACAACTCACTGCCAAAAATAGCACTAAGATGGACACCACAGGGGAGCAGAAGTAAGGGTAGACCAAAAGAGACATGGAGAAGAACAACAGAAAGGATGTTGAGCAATAGAGGGCTCACCTGGGCAAGAGCAGAAAAAAAGGCGAAAGACAGGCATTTGTGGAAAACCCTTGCGGAAGCCCCATGTGCCCTGGGCACTTAAGGTTCAGAGAGATATTGGAGATATTTTGGGGCTATATTGGAGCTATGTTGGGGCTATATTGGAACTATGTTGGAGATATGTTTGATATAGAGCTATGTCGGAGCTTGGTTGAAGATATGTTGGAGATATGTTGTAGCTATGCTGGAGATATGTTGGAGATATGTTGGAGATATGTTGTAGCTGTGTTGGAGATATGTTGGAGATATGTTGTAGCTATGCTGGAGATATGTTGGAGATATGTTGTAGCTATGCTGGAGATATGTTGGAGATATGTTGTAGCTATGCTGGAGATATGTTGGAGATACGTCTGTCAAGAGAGAGAACAAAGCCCAGAAACGTCCATCATTCTGGATGTGAGCTCAACCAAACGACAAGACTTTAGCCTGATTTTAAAATAATTTATCGATAATATAATGTTCTGTATTGAGGAAGAAGAAGATTGTCAAGCTGACAAATGTCATTAGAATGTCCAGAAGCCTCCAGATAGTGGAGACATCAAGTTGTCAAGTATTTATGTAAACTTCTCATTTTTCGCTATCATCATCATCATCATGTGCCGTGCCGACTGGCGTTGGCTATTATGCTTCTCCAGAGTACGCGATCCTTCATGCAGGCCATCAGCTCAGTTGGTGATCTCCTCTCACACCATCCTGTCAGACTGTCCAGTATCATTTCTCTTGGTCTTCCTCTTGATCTTCTTCCTTCTATTTTTCCTGTTGTTATAATATTTTCAATGCCCCCTCTTCTCATTGCATGTCCTATGAAAGTACATTGTCTCTCTCTTATCTTTCTGACAAGGTTTTTTGTCTCTCCAGCTCTTCTCATACATTCTTCATTAGTCATTTTTGCTGTCCAGGGGATTCGCAACATTCTTCTAATAAACCACATTTATCAACATAGGTTGATATTTTCCAATTCTGTTTTCAACTCGAACTGCTGCTTCTTGCTGCCAGTATAGATGTTTTACAATCCTCAGGTCTTTGCCGTCTATATTGATGTCTTCAAGCATTTTAATAATTTCATTATGTTTCACCTTGTCAAATGCCTTGGTGTAATCAATGAAGCATAAGTAGAGATCTTTCTGTACTTCTAAAGCTCTTTCTGTTAGTGTTCGTAAAGCATAAATGGCATTATGTGTTCCATTTCCTTCAACAAATCCAAACTGTTCATCTGCTGTTTCCATTTTTATCTTTTTCCTTGTTCTTCTCATAATTATTCTCAGAAGTAGCTTCGTTATGTGACATGAGAGGCTGATAGTCCGGTGGTCGTCACATTCCTTTGCACCTGGTTTCTTTGGTAGTGCTGTAAACGTGGATTTAATCAGGTCACTGGGAATATAACCACTGTTGTAAATGTCATTCAGTAACTTGGTTATTATTTTTATTCCTGTCTCCTCTAGTGCCTCTATTTCTTCTATTGTTATATTATCAGGCCCAGTCGCTTTTCCTTTCTTCATGTGTTTGATGGCATCTATGATTTCATCTTCAAGTATTGGTGGTCCCTCACAGTTTTCAGTATCTGGTGTTAATTCTGGTCTTTCTCCTCCATATAGCTCACCGATATACTCTGTCCACCTGTCCACAATGTCTTCTTTTCCCATTAACATTTTACCTTCTTTTTTACATTTACCAGAATTTTTCGCTATGTCGTGTATTATTTTCTTGTTATTTCCCTTTCTTATTTGTTTATCATCATCATCATCATCATCATCATCACATTCTGCTTATTTTCCTCTTTGTTTTTCTGTATTGTAATTTTAATTTCGTATTCGTTCAGTTTCTGAACTTGTCAGGTACTGGCTTCATTACTCTTGGAATGTGCCCATAAGTGTCCTGCATATTCGACATCAGGATGTACTTTGGAGTTTTGGCTGATATATATAACCCAGTTGATTGTATATTGCTCTTCTTCCAGGGCATAGCTGAGATTTGCCTCCACTTCTAATTACATATAAGTCACTAAGGCCTGCACGTTATGTACTTTTGAGGAATGTTTTTCTCGTCTGATTCTTCGCTTTGCTGCCTGAAGAACTGATATGTCTCTTGTTTGTCCATTTTTGATGGTTTTCTAGCGGGTTAGCGTTTGCTGCAAATTGATCAGCTTTTTCATTACGTGTCAGAATATCGGAGCATCTGCTATGTGGAGAAATAGGGGAAGGACATGCACACGGGAGCTGGATGGAAGAGGTCAAAGAAACATTCGACCTCACATTCAACGAAGCCAACTATCCTGCCTTGTCGTGAAATCTGATTGCTTAATCCACAATGAAAGGCACACGAGGAAGAAGACAAGACAAAAGAAGACAAAAGAAGGCAAGAGAAGACAAGACAAAAGAAAACAAGACAAGAGAAGGCAAGGGAAGACAAGACAAGACAAGACAAGAAAAGGCAAGGCAAGAGAAAACAAGACATGACGAGAGAAAACAAAACAAGACAAAAGAAAACATGATAAGACAATACAAGAGAAGGCAAGACAAGAGAAAACAAGACAAGACAAGCTGTATTAGAAAAAACACACACACATAATATGGGACGAGTATATTTTAAGAATTATCGATGATCGCATCAAAGAGAAACACGAATACAACAAAATAATCGAGATGTAATTTGAATCAAGTGTGGATAACAAGATAGCATATAACAAGTTAATCATCACAGCAGACCCTCAGTTTAATACGTTCCCGACAACAAAAATGTGTTCACCACAGAAACATTGACTAGTCAAAGCCCACTGACATAAAACAAAAAGAACTCAGGCAAAGAAGTGTAATGTCTCCCTGCTTGTATAACTTGTATGCAGAGAAAATATTCAGTGACATTAGTGAGTTACCTGAAGTGGTCATTAACAGAACTACCTCAAGCACGCAGATGATACAATGCCTGTAGCAGAAAATACACACTATTTACAGAATCTTGTGACACTAATGAACAACAAAAGCTAAGATCGTGGACAAAGCGAAGATCATACGAATCAGTTTGGAAGAACAAAAGCCATCTGTAAACATAAATATAAAGGGGCACACGTTAGAAAAAGTAGAAAATTCATATATTTGGGACACATGAAACAGATTACAGGAAATGGTACACAGAAATTAATAGAAGTAGCCAAATGAATATTCACCAAAATGAAAACAAGCTTTTATGTTGAGACATATAGCACAACAGAAATCTCTATATGTCTTGTGTAGTCTAAGCGACATAACCAAATAAATCTCAACACGCAAGTGAACTAACATGAGTTATCTTTATCGGAATTGAGTAGCCTTTATTTGAAGTCTCGAGTCTGCTATTTACCTTCATAGACTGTACAAGAAAGTACTGATCTAGCAGGCTTTTGTTTGATAAAGACGTTCGTCTCAAGTGCTAATAGAGGTTTCTATGCTGTTTTTGGGTAGCTATAGTAGTTGCTTCTATAGATTAGCCAATAATAATAAGGCAGCTGAAATATATATCAATGAGGAAAAACTGAAAGAGGTGGAGAGTTTTGAATATCTTGAATCATTGCAAACTAATAGTGGAGATACAGTGAGGACAATTAAAAGGAGGACATCTACCATTCATCAGAAAGTAAAACAACTAAAGAAGCCGTGGAGTGGAGCAGACAGAACTACAAAAAATAAGATTTTTAAGGGCATGCATCTTTCCCATCGCAACATATTGCCTATGAGAACTGGACACTTAACAAAACAGCTGAGAAACACATAAATACGTTTGAATGTAAATGCTACAGAAGTGTTCTTCAAATATCAAATTAAAAAAAAAAGAAGAAATATAACCATGCTACAAGAATTTAATATTGAAGAAAGCTGGCTAGTAAAGAGGATTAAAGAGAGAAAACTTTTGGACATATTAAACGTCATGATAATCTAGAGAAGACCGTCTTGGAAGGGTACATAATGGGAAAAAGAAAGAGGAAGACCAAGGCGAAGATGGCTGCAAGACATCGTTGATGATCTCCAAATGGATGCATCAGCAGCAGGCCATCTTGCTCACAACCGAGAGGCTTACAGGAGTGCTGTTAGGTAGGCAAAGTTCCGCAAGGGACATGCAAAAGACTGACTGACTGATGGTAGCTGTTATTTTTATTTGTATATTTTCTGATGAATTTATCAAAATTTATTCGATGAGGAAACAACTGTTTAAACCATGGAACTACAAACATTCCTAGCAACCGACTCCGCTAGAGTTTGAAATAAAGCCATGATGTGTCGGATTGGGAGCACAGCACGGTCGCTTTCTTGAAGGCTCAAATAACGCGAGATATCTGCTGCGATTTGAGCCAAGGGGAGCACTGTCCCTGCGGTCTGCCTGAATCACTTACTCGGAGCATCAACAGAGAAGCTGAATAGGGTCTTGACCAGACCTGGCTCGTTGACCCTGATAGCAGTTATTGTGTCATGGCGATATTAGCTCACACGGATTAAATCTGAAAACTGGAGGAGCTTATCTTTGTCTTTAATTGAAATTAGCCCCCCCCCCCCCCCCGGTAAAGATGATGAGGTTCTTATCCTGGGAGATGGGCACTCTAGGTTGAACAGTAATACTTCATCATCTTGTTGCTGATAAATGGAAAATGTCTTCTCTCTAAATTTATTCAGTCAAGCAGTCTCCTGTTCGATTAAAATTGGAAGATTCTATTAAATAAGGAATACTGCTCACTATTAGCCAGACTGAAAGAATGCATCAGTATTTTATTGGGAGAACCAAAAAAAGAGGTAGTTTAGGGTCTTGACTAGCAATACGGCTTTAGGAATGTCACCCTTGTCCATTCTCAGCCTGCCATTTATTTTATCCTGTTCAGAAAGTCTATCTGTCACTTCATTGCCATGTACTCCCGCATGCCCTGGACAATAACGCCACGTTAGGCTTCTTACAGTTGATCGGCTTAACAGATGAACCCATTCTTTTCCAAGTAATTTTTTCTCAGTTCTACGAAGCATATCCTGTGAACCCAATGGCGCCATGAACTACATAGGCAGCTAGTCATTCCATTGCTGCCGACACGGCCTCAACTTCCATTCTCATGCTTGATATGGTAACTTCAAAGGCTCCAGAACCCTGTGCCACTACTCCTCCATCATAGTAGACAGACAGAATCCTAACCACTTCTAGTTGCCCAGAGTGAAGTTTTAATCATTACATTCAAGTCTGGCACGAAAGAATGTGTCTTTCGACCGCTGATTCTTAGGAAGGAATGTGTCTTTCGACCGCTGATTCTTAAAAAGGAATGTGTCTTTCGACCGCTGATTCTTAGGAAGGAATGTGTCTTTCGACAACTGATTCTTAGGTAGGAATGTGTCTTTCGACAACTGATTCTTAGGTAGGAATGTGTCTTTCGACAACTGATTCTTAGGAAGGAATGTGTCTTTCGACAACTGATTCTCAGCTTTTCTCCAGTCCGTTCTTTGTGTGACTTGCCAGAAGTTTTGTGGTCAGATTGTGAAGCTTAGAAATGAAACTAGGAATTAGCCTAGATATACAATAAATCATCCACTATTATGCCAGAGTTAATTTTTCACTTTCTGTAAAGCAAAATTATATTCTTGGACGAGTGTAGGACGAAGCATTACTATATTTCATATGCATAACTGAACCATTGTCTCTCACATAAATAAATCGTTCCATGGAGTCAGCATAGACCAAAACCGTTATTGTGTGACAGCCCATATCAGCTGTAATATATAATTATATATTTTAATACCATCCCAACTCATACTACAACTTTTCCTTACACACCTATGGGTGCACCCAGAACACATACTATCATCCTTGCGACATCATCTCTACTAACCAAACTCATACACGACCAACTAAACTGAGTCCAGGGTGCTCGACGGAGATCATAGCCAACAACCACATATCACATATCTTACATCTTACATCCTTCCCGTGCCGTTAAACGACACATAGGGCTCCCATAGTTGTTTGCCAAGTTGTCCTGTTTTCGGCGAGCTTTTCAACTTCATCAAGGGATGTTATGCCCACTAAACTGGCTTCTCTTAATAATGTCCTCTTTAGAGTTTCACACGGTCGACCTCTTTTTATTCGGCCTGTTGTGCTTCACTTGATAGCTTGTTTTGGTACTCTCTAATTGTTTCTTCTAATCACACGGCCTGCATGTGTCCATCTTCTTTTTCTGATCACCCATGAGACATATACTTACAACATAATCAATGCAGGTCATAATAACACGGTATATACTTCAATATCAAGAACCAACCACATCCACAAAACCACACGATGGCTCGCCCACCGAGACATGTCCCGAACTAACTGGAAAAATATCTTTGCAACATCTTGTATACTGAATAGTGTTTACAGCCTAATGTCCCGGCCGCTGACAACAATCTGTTTCCAAGAGCGCCTTTTGATCCAAGGTGACGTTTTCACGAACAAAAACTGAAGACGTGCAGGTAGCATTATTTCTCCAGACCTGTTGAATCAGCACGCTTGGGAGCCTATAACCACAGATTTTCGAGAGAACAGTACAAATGCTTACGTCACTGTAATTACTGCCCGAGAACTTTCCGAGCTTACGTCACTGTAATTACTGCCCGAGAACTTTCCGAGCTTACGTCACTGTAATTACTGCCCGAGAACTTTCCGAGCTTACGTCACTGTAATTACTGTCCGAGAACTTTCCGAGCTTACGTCACTGTAATTACTGCCCGAGAACTTTCCGAGCTTACGTCACTGTAATTACTGTCCGAGAACTTTCCGAGCTTACGTCACTGTAATTACTGCCCGAGAACTTTCCGAGCTTACGTCACTGTAATTACTGCCCGAGAACTTTCCGAGCTTACGTCACTGTAATTACTGCCCGAGAACTTTCCGAGCTTACGTCACTGTAATTACTGCCCGAGAACTTTCCGATAGGCCTTCGTAAGTGGTAAAACGTCGTAAAATTGACCGAAAACTCGAACAAGTTTAAAAACCACAATCCCTCCTACATGTTTCTACCCGCCAACTCCACCACTTGCAAACACTTTATAATACCAGTCTGACCATGTGCGAATGAGCAACCGTTTATAGACTACTTTGAGTGCGGACTGACGTCTAGCGGTGATGCAGCTTATAAAACTGTTACCAACGCAGCTTGATTTTACTCTTGATCTCAAGAAGTCTCCGATGAGCTAACATCAATAAGATGTCATTCTTATCTTCAAAGAATGAAAGCAATAACAGAGGACATTCAGTGTCATCTAGAATTTTGTACAGTTCGGTCTCCGTTCACAGCCTCAGAGACAAGAGGTCGTCAGTGATAGTGAAGATGATCAAATGTGGTTTTATCGCTCGGCGCTGGTACGGGCTCCATGACCTGGTAAGTTGTAAAAGTATGTCAAAGTAAAGTAAGATTAAGTGGAAAAAAAACTGTAAACAGGAGGGGTGGAAGTAAGTGGGAAAACTGTAAACAGAAGGGGTGGAAGTAAGTGGGAAAACTGTAAACAGGAGGGGTGGAAGTAAGTGAAAAAACTGTAAACAAAAGGGGTGGAAGTAAGTGGAAAAACTGTAAACAGAAGGGGTGGAAGTAAGTGGAAAAACTGTAAACAGAAGGGGTGGAAGTAAGTGGAAAAACTGTAAACAGAAGGGGTGGAAGTAAGTGGAAAAACTGTAAACAGAAGGGGTGGAAGTAAGTGGAAAAACTGTAAACAGAAGGGGTGGAAGTAAGTGGAAAAACTGTAAACAGGAGGTGTGGAAGTAAGTGAAAAAACTGTAAACAAAAGGGGTGGAAGTAAGTGAAAAAACTGTAAACAAAAGGGGTGGAAGTAAGTGAAAAAACTGTAAACAAAAGGGGTGGAAGTAAGTGAAAAAACTGTAAACAAAAGGGGTGGAAGTAAGTGAAAAAACTGTAAACAGGAGGGGTGGAAGTAAGTGGAAAAACTGTAAACAGGGTGCGTAGAAGTAAGCTGAAAAAGTGTAGACAGCAAGCATGGACCTAATGGAAAAAACTTTTCACTGAGAATAGAACACCAGGCTCCAGTAGGATCAGTCTAGCCCCCAGTCTAACAGCCATTACCACTGGACCATGATTCATTTTCAGTTTTTTAAAAATGCAGTACGGGATAACAGGTTCAAGAATCATATCCCTTTTAAACTTAACACCTATTGTGTTTTTTTAAACTTAACACCTATTGTGTCTGCAGGTGTCTTTGTCTCTTCGATGTTGCTATAGAGCTTCATACATCACTACTATTGTCTCTTTGATGTTGCTATATAGCCTCATACATCACTACCTTTGTCTCTTTGTTCGTGCTATAAAACCTCAGACAACATCACCCTTGTTTCCTTGTTGTTGTCGTTGCTGTTGATATATTGCCCAACAATTATTAGCTCTCTTTGTTTTGCTGTATTGCTTCACATATCATTACACCTGTCTCTTTATTGTTGGTATATTGTCTCACTCATCATTATGTTTGTCTCTTTGTTGTTGCTATATTGTCTCACTCATTACCTTTGTCTCTTTGTTGTTGGTATATTGATTCACACATCATTATCTTTGTCTCATTGTTTGTTGCTATACTTCTTCACGCATCATTATCTTTGTCTCTTTGTTTGTTGCTATATTGCTTCACACATCATTATCTTTGTCTCTTTGTTTGTTGCTATATTGATTCACACATCGTTATGTTTGTCTCTTTGTTGCTGTATTGATTCACACATCATTATCTTTGTCTCTTTGTTTGTTGCTATATTGCTTCATACATCATTATCTGTGTCTCTTTGTTTGTTGTTATATTGATTCACACAACGGAGACCAAAGAAGAATCTCTTAAACACAACATTGTACAAGCAGTTTGTTTAATTATTCTTGAAGATTGTTTCTATGTGAATTCTGTCACAAATTATCCCATAATTTTATTAAAAATAGGAAACCCGATTCAGTTAAAGTGAAGAATGAACTACCTGCTGCAAATTATTATCTGTTATATGCATGAGTATTCATCATCATCATCATCATCATCGTCATCGTCGCCTTTTACTCCCTTGAGAGCATCGGCCACGGATAAAGGCTCTCCAGTCATCCCTGTTCTTGGAATTATTCTCTGCTTCCTTCCATGTGTATCCCTTGTCTCTGAGCACTCTCATAATTTCTCTTCTCCAAGTAAGTCCAGGTCTTCCTCGTTTTTCTGTATCCTTGAGAATTCCATGTCACCGGCATGAGTATTAGCCATATCTAAAACTTTTGTTTTTTAAAACGCGAAAAATAAATTGCACGTTTCATCTTTCCACGTCGTTTCAAATTGAACAGAATTTCTGTGGTATTTTCTTTCTGTGCAGATATTCTCATAGAACTGTGCTAGAGGTAATGATGTGCCAGTCTGGACAACTTCCGCAGCTTCACTCCAGATCAATGCAACCTCACTATAATTATTTCCATACTGGGATACTAAAAATCCGGGCATAGATTTGCGCGTTGCAGAGAAAAATATAGAAATTCTGCCGGATGAAGCGGTAAAATTATGCTGTGTACACTTCTTTCCATGTTCATGTGGAGACGTCAGTCATACTCATTGTTTTGGTGAATATTTTGTCTCGGACCTGACATCTCTTACTGTATAAATCAATCTTCATTCATCTGTTTGTGAATATTGTGTCTCGGATCCTACATCTGTTACTGTATAAATCAATCTTCGTTCATCTGTTTGTAAACATTTTGTCTCCGATTTGACATCTGCTTTTGTCTTCAAGAGAATATGTTCGCTAGTTTAGTCTACCAAAAGGTAGGCCAAAGTTGAGAAGGAAAAACATTCTGAAGTCAGAAATGTAGGATTGTAATATTTGTCTCTTACCCAGGGAAAATGTGGCGGAACAAAGGGTCAGGTGGAGAACAAAGGGTCATGTGGAGAACAAAGGGTCATGTGGAGAAACTGGAAAGGCTCCACTGCCAATCCTGGGGAGCCTGCCTCATCACATCCGGGGCTTGCCCAACCGTGTTCGGCCTTTGACAACGAAGATGTTCTTTAATATTTGTAGAGAGATGACTCCGATGTTCTGT
This sequence comes from Achatina immaculata, assembly GCA_009760885.1. Lineage (NCBI taxonomy): Eukaryota > Metazoa > Mollusca > Gastropoda > Stylommatophora > Achatinidae > Lissachatina > Lissachatina immaculata. The sequence continues at coordinate 74,631,759 of CM019713.1, read as the reverse complement.
TGGGTATGTATTGCACGTGATCTAACATTTAGTCGGGATGTACATCCACTGTCGTTGGCCAAATGTAACTCTGTGAGTAGTGCATGCCGGGTACTTTGAATGAAATTACATCGCGATTGTTCATTATTTTGCTGTTTGATGAATTTCTATAAATCCAGTGTGTCCACTTTGATGAGGGCCCTCGGTGTGGCCCTTGCTGCCAGTCTTGTCGTTTCCATCTACTCGGGCGTGGCCAGGACAGTGTATCTGTGTAATGTTTTTGTTGTACCATTTCTCAGTTATGTTTGGCCATTCAGTTCCTTCGGCTTTTTTGTTCTACTTTTCTCAGTGGACTTTGAGAATCTGTAATGATGGTGATTGGCTACTTTTTCTGGGCCACCGCTGAGCGCTCATTTTAATGCTTGTGTCATGGCCTCTGCTTCTATCCGCACGGCTGAGCATGTGTTTTATGCGGAGAAAGACTGCAGACCAAGGCATCATTTGACAACGGCACGAATGCAAAAACTGAAGATAAAAGACGCAGTCGCAAGGTGACTGAATCTTGCAACACATCGCTTTCTACTACTGCGACTGATTACTCCTATCCAGCTCTGGTAGAATTAGCTATGAGAAAAGCTATACAACACAATATTTTAAGCAAATTCTGTCTTCTAGAAGGCAGTGTGAGATCAGTCAGTTATACGTCACAAAAGTCACGTGCGGTCTTTAAAAACAATCTTAAAAAGATTGCTCTTCACGCCCGTGTTTTTCAGTTCACACATTCATTTTAAAATCTGAAATCAATAGAGTGCCACAAAAGGATGGCTGAGGTCGTATGTTATATAATTGCCGTATAGAACAATTAAATGGTATCCTTAAACTGCAGGTTTGATCGAGAAGTGAAAAATCAACAACTAATATCTGATATTCAGAAGACATGTACTAATTACAGAAAATCCAGAATAGCCAAAAAGGTAGTGAAGTGAAAAAAGAAACGCATTCTCATGACAAGATAGCTGGTTTGAATTCAGTTAACAATGTTCTTAAGCCAACAGTGTTGTAAAACTTGCATTACGTCAGCGGTGTTATACAACCTGCATTATGTCAATAGTGTTATAAAACTTTCATTACGCTAATAGTGTTATAAAACTTGCGTTACCTCAACTGCGTTATAGAACTTTCATTAAGTTAATCGTTTTATAAAACTTGGTTTGTAAACCTGCCTCTAAAACTGCACCTTAAATATAGTCCAGGACAAATAGCTTTTTTTAGTCCTTCAAGACTAAAGTCTTGTAATAGTCTCAGCGCTGAAGACACGCTTCTTGTAGAAGCAGGCACGCACAGAACTGAAGGAAGCTAACAAATTGTCTCCCCTCGAACGCACGTCGACACAAAGTCTGCTTCAAGAAATGAGACTCAACAGAAGACCACCTACAGCCACATTATACTTATCCAAAATTATGGAACTTAGTATGCTGGCGTAGACTCGTCGATAGCGACCTGCCTTCTCTCCTGAAAATGTGTGGGTTCGGGATCGGCTTCAGTACACATGGGCTTCAAAATGCAGAACCCGGTTTCCACAATACGTCCCTAAAGGACGGACTAAAGAGCTTTTGCCAGTAAGGCGAACGACACTAGAATGATCTACATACTGTCCATCAACACAGGCGGAAAGTAGAAGATCACATGATGTTCACTGCAAGGAGAAAGAACCCCCCCCCCCCCCCCCCATTCAAGAAGGAATGAATTTTTTTTGTTAAAGGAATCTTAAACAGGTAAGAAACAGGTAAGAAAAAGCAAACGATCACTGACATGAAAAGGAGACCGCTTCGTACACATTAGTAATAGAAACGAATGAGAGAGAGGAGAGACACTAGTAATAGGAATGAATGAAAGAGAGAGAGGATACACTAGTAATAGATACGAATGAGAGAGAGAGAGAGAGACACATTAGTAATAGAAACGAATGAGAGAGAGAGAGAGGACACACTAGAAACGAATGAGAGGGGGAGAGAGAGAGGGGACACACTAGTAATAGAAACGAATGAGAGAGTGACAGACAGACAGAGAGGACACGCTAATCAAATACTAATAGATAGATAGATAGATAGATAGATAGATAGATAGATAGATAGATAGATAGATAGATAGATAGATAGATAGATAGATAGATAGATAGATAGATAGATAGATAGATAGATAGATAGATAGATAGATAGATAGATAGACAGATAGATAGGTAAAGGAGAAGAAACAGAGGTAGGGAACACTGACCAGAAGGTAATCGAAAAGATGGACAACCTCTCCGATTAGAATGTCAATGAGAGCACAAATTAGGTCATCTTGACAGCTAAGCACATATTGTCAACACAGAACCTGATGATCATCATGATTTAAGCTTTAATATCAAGCCTTGTTCATCTTGAACGCTTTTATCCTTAAAAAAAAAACAAAAACCTCAAATACAAAATATCTGCCAAATAACAGAGAGTATACAGGAGACGTTAAAATTGTTATCTATTGTAATTATTCTGCTATATTTAGTGCAGTTTCTCTAATGACTAATCTGTTTGTTTTAGACATTTGGCCACAAGATGTAGAAGATAATTGCTCTAATATTTCCAATAATCTTATGTGTAGACAGTAGTTTTTTAAAAATCTTATAAGAACTTATACGGGCGTTAATCTTGTCCTAAATATTAACAAAAGCTTCAGGTCAGGTAAACAAAGCTATTCTTTGGCCTTGCTTTAACATTAAATTGGATGAGGAATGATCAAGTTCAACGAGTGCGCTTCTTTCTGAAAACAGAAGCCATTTGTTTCTGCTTCCTTACTGGTAAACGTCTAATAAATAATTTGCTAATTTCTTCCCTGGGGCTATAGCCCCACCCCCTCCCCAACTACGTTACTCGGTTAAAGTAACAGAAGTTGTGGGTATGGCGCAAACTGTTTCCTTTCACTTCATTTCATTTTCATTCATTTGCATGTCCCTTGTGGAACTTTGCCTCCCTAACAGCACTCCTGTAGGTCTCTCTGCTGTGAGCAAGATGGCCTGCTGCTGATGCTCCATTTGCAGATCATCAACGATGTCTTGCAGCCATCTTCGCTTTGGTCTTCCTCTCTTTCTTTTTCCTATTATGTACCCTTCCAAGACGGTTTTCTCTAGATTATCATGACGTTTAATGTGTCCAAAATATTTAAATTTTCTTTGTTTAATCCTCTTTACTAGCCAGCCTTCTTCAATATTAAGTTCTTGTAGTATGGATATATTTATTCTTTTTGTGTCCATAATATTTGAAGAACTCTTCTATAGCATTTACATTCAAACGTATTTATGTGTTTCTCAGCTGTTTTGTTAAGTGTCCAGGCATATGTTGCAATGGGAAAGATGCATGCCCCTAAAAATCTTATTTTTATAGTTCTGTCTGTTCATCTCTACAGATTCTCTAGTTGTTTTATTTTCTGAAGAGCGTTAGATGTTCTGCTTTTAATTTCCCTCATTGTATTTCCATTATTAGTTAGTAGTGATCCAAGATATTAAAAACTCTCCACTTCTTCTAATTTTTCCTCATTGATACATATTTCCGCTGCCTTGTTTGTTTTGTCAGTTGTCATCAATTTAGTTTTCTTCGCATTAAGATAGAGGTTTTGCTCTTTGCTGTTCTTACGGACTGACATAATTAGTTTCCTTTCACTGCCCAGGCTTAAACTTACAGACACATGTTACTGTAGGCAGCAGAGGTCAAAGGTCACAAACGTATCACAATGTTTTCAGCAGTAACAGTCATTCATGTCTCAGGTACTGTATTGTGTTTCAGTACAGAATTCCGAGCTTCCGTGGTACTGTTTTGTTTTCAGGGCTTTTTGAAAACATAGTTGAGAAAATTAGCTAATTCTAGTTAAACGTTTTTTAAAAAAATGTTTCTCTCGTCATTTTCTAAGGATTACATCTAGTATGTATGTATGTATGTATGTATGGTCGCTGATCAGCAGAACAGTTCACAGTGAGTACGTTATCACGGAGGCAAAAAAACAAAACTCCCACCATTTCTCACAATCCTCAGCCTAGTTACAACTTGTTTCTATTACAGTTATGTGGGACGCAATTTTCTGCCTGTAATTTCATGCTTGTCACTTTGTAGGTCACAACCCGACAAACAGTGTCACCCTATCTCGTTACTTATAATAGGGACGTTCAGAGGGCTGATGCTATATATTCAGTTTTCAGTTCTGGAAGCGAGATGAGACTTAGCATTGATCCTGATTCATGAAAATAGCCCGGCATCGTTTAATTCAAAGGTAGAAGATTGACGTTGTCTTAATTCCTATAGTCCATTGTTTTACTGCAGAGTGCTAGGATGAAAGTATGCGTGACTGGGTCCATTGTTTTACTGCAGAGTGCTAGGATGAAAGTATGCGTGACTGGGTCCATTGTTTTACTGCAGAGTGCTAGAATGAAAGTATGCATGACTGGGTCCATTGGTTTACTGCAGAGTGCTAGAGTGAAAGTATGCGTGACTGGGTCCATTGTTTTACTGCAGAGTGCTAGGGTGAAAGTATGCGTGACTGGGTCCATTGTTTTACTGCAAAGTGCTAGAGTGAAAGTATGCGTGACTGGGTCCATTGTTTTACTGCAGAGTGCTAGAGTGAAAGTATGCGTGACTGGGTCCATTGTTTTACTGCAAAGTGCTGGGGTGAAAGTATGCGTGATTGGGTCCATTGTTTTACTGCAGAAAGCTAGAGTGAAAGTATGCGTGACTGGCTTAAAAAAATAATAGCAGGCAAGGTTTATGCTCGTTATATTCTTTAGACACAGAAAATAATGAGAGAGTGACTACTAATTAAACCCAGGACTGCAGTGGCAGGAGCCGGCGCCTAGCTACGAGAAGACAGTGCGGTATCAACTCTGACAGTCAGTCAGTCATTTGCATGTCCCTTGCGGAACTTTGCCTCCCTAACAGCTCTCCTGTAGGCCTCTCAGTTGATGTAAGATGCCTTGCTGCTGATGTGTCCATTTGCAGATCATCAACGATGTCTTGCAGCCATCTTCGCCTAGGTCTTCTTCTTTTTCTTTTTCCCATTATGTACCCTTCCAAGACGGTCTTCTCTAAATTATCATGATGTTTAATGTGTCCAAAATATTTAAATTTTCTTTGTTTAATCCTCTTTACTAGTCAACCTTCTCCAATATCAAGTTCTTGTAGTATGGATATATTTGCTCTCTTCTGCGTCCATGACACTTGAAGAATTCTTCTGTAGCATTTACATTCAAAGGCATTTATGTGTTTCTCAGCTGTTTTGTTAAGTGTCCAGGTCTCTTATGCATATGTAGCGACGGGAAAGATGCTGAAGGAGAGAGATAATGAAAGAAAGAATGAGAAATACTCTAACAAGAAGCCCGATTTTGACCCCCCCTCCAAAAAAAAAAACAGGTAATACGTATAATATCTGAATATCGTCGTTGCACACGATCAAAGTGCCCGGCTGCCTAGTTAGCAGCTGACCAGAAACTGCCGACTAGCGTCGCCATCAGCACAAACTCCCTCGTCTGGTTCGTCATTTCTTCTCCTTCCCAGAACCTTGACACTGGTACCCGATCTTTTTTTCTAAAGGCTGTGTGAACCACGGTCTGGCCGCCCCCACTGTCGTGGGTGAAAATCTAAACTGGGTCCCCTAGTCAGAGAGCAAGTGACTAATGCACTGCGCTAACATCATCATCATCATCAGGTGCCGTGCCGACTGGCGTTGGCTATTATGCTTCTCCAGAGTATCCGATCCTTCATGCAGGCCATCAGCTCAGTTGGTGATCTCCTCTCACACCATCCCGTCAGACTGTCCAGTATCATTTCTCTTGGTCTTCCTCTTGATCTTCTTCCCTCTATTTTTCCTGTTGTTATATTTTCAATGCCCCCTCTTCTCATTGCATGTCCTATGAAAGTACATTATCTCTCTCTTATCTTTCTGACAAGGTTTTTTGTCTCTCCAGCTCTTCTCATACATTCTTCATTAGTTATTTTTGCTGTCCAGGGGATTCGCAACATTCTTCTAATAAACCACATTTCTGCTGCTTCCAATGATTTTTGTGCAGACTTGCCTATTGTCCATGATTCACTTCCATATAACAAGATAGGTTCAAAATAGCATTTTAGGACTCGTTTTCAAACATTCATTGATAAGGATGTGTTAGCTAATATGTTTCTCATTCTCTGAAATGCAGTCTTTGCTTGACCTATTCTGTTCCTAATTTCTGTTCTGCATTTCCCATCTGAAGTTATTACTGCTCCAAGGTATTTGAATTTCTGCACCTGCTTTAGAATGGTTCCGTTTAATTTAATACTGCATGCTGGTGGATTCTGTTTCTTAGATATAACCATAGTCTCTGTCTTTTTGATGTTCAAAGTAAGGCCTTTCTGTTCACTTTCTTTGGCGACTTTATCCAAGAGATTTTGCAGGTCTTGTTGGTTCTCAGCTATCAGTACTGTGTCGTCAGCATACCGAAGGTTGTTAATATTGTATCCTCCAATTTTTATGCCTGGTTCTGTGATGATTGTTCTTAGAATATTCTCGCTGTACAGAGAAAAAAGGTCTGGAGATAGTACACATCCTTGTCGCACCCCTTAGAGGCACATAGGGATATGGTGTTAGTGCCCATATTTTCCTTGACCTGTCAGCACACTAGAGGGTGATATGGTCAGTATCACGCCTGGCTGCCTTTTCCTTCCCCAACTCCAGAAGAAGTCGGGTACCCATTTCTACAGCTGGGTGACTGGGGTGCCTCCGGCCGGATTCGAACCCCCGACCTTTGCCATGAGAGACCAGTGCACTAACCACTTCGCCACTCAGACACCCACCCCTTGTTTTATAGGTTGGTATTTTCCAATTCTATTTTCAACTCGAACTGCTGCTTCTTGCTGCCAGTATAGATGTTTTACAATCCTCAAGTCTTTGCCGTCTATACTGATGTCTTCAAGCATTTTAATAATTTCACTATGTTTCACCTTGTCAAATGCCTTGGTGTAATCAATGAAACATAAGTAGAGATCTTTCTGTACTTCTAAAGCGGCTCCTAATTGTTTTTTACAGAGGCGACATCAGTTCTAGAACTGAGAAGCAAGAGCAGGTGTAATACTGACCATACGGCCATGTGTAATACTTAAAATACGGCCATGTGTAATACTTACCATTCGGCCAGATGTAATACTGATCATACGGCCAGGTGTAATACTTGCTATACCGCCAGGTGTAGTACTGACCATACGGCCAAGTGTAATATTGACCATACGGCCAAGTGTAATACTGACCATACGGTCAGGTGTAATACTTTACATACGGCCAGGTGTGATACTGACCATATGTCCAGGTGTAATACTTATCATACGGCCAGGTGTAATATTGACCATATGTCCGGTGTAATACTTATCATTCGGCCAGGTGTAATATTGACCATATGTCCGAGTGTAATACTTACCATACGGCCAGGTGTAATACTGACCATATGTCTGGGTGTAATACTGACCATATGTCCGGTGTAATACTTACCATAAGGCCAGGTACTTACCATAAGGCCATATGTCTGGGTCACACGGCCAGGTGTAATGCTGACCATTGAAGCCTCAAGTCTTCAGACAGTTCCAGGAAAAACTGGCACTAAAACGTTTGTCTCACATACGTCATCATCACCATCATCATCATCAGCAGCAGCAGCAGCAGCAGAAGTAGCAGCAGGTATAGGAGAGAATAAGGAAGTAAAAGGGGCGTACTTTTTAATACGGGCAACTATGAGCAAAGGAACATAACGGCTATATCAGTTTTTCACATAGTCCTCTTTCAGTTTGATTACTTCTGAATTCAAGTCCGCGCCACTTCCTAAACTTGGAGAACGTGGCTGTTTCCACTGTCTCATTTTCTCTTGCTTCCTGGTTCTCAGTGATGGACCTTGAATTCAAGTCCGCGCCACTTCCTAAACTTGGAGATCATGGCTGTTTCCACAGTCTCATTTTCTCTTGCTTCCCGGTTCACTGTGATGGACCTATATCTTCTCGTCTGTGACAATCCCCTCCAAAAACACTCGGATATTCTTTATAACCAATGATCCTTGAACAAAGCTTTTTTTGCCGAAATATTGGATTGGCGTATGTTCTTCATTTATACGTCCTCATCCTACTTTCTGTCGCTCTCGTTCCTGCCCACTTTCCTCTCTCTCTCTCTATCATTTTTTGTAAAGTTGAACCATAAGCTCTGTCTACCTGTACTATTACTGTTGTCGCTGTATCTCGCTTCTCTTCTATCACAGTGACGTACTATAGAGATTTCCTGCCTTTCTTTTCAAGGAGTATAAACCGAAGCCAGAAATTACAAATATTGATCTGGCTTGTCATATAAACTTTTAAAAATTTCCTTATAATATTATTATATTTCCATTTTTTAAAAAGTTATATATGTTAGATTTACCATTAAATGAAACTTCGTTTGTAATACTGAATATAAAAAAACACAATACTTATTAAAACCATAAATATGTTCTATACAAGGATTTTCAACAAATTTAAAATGTCATAGAAAGATTACTATGCAAGATATTTCTAGCATCAAACCCCACGCCTTCTCTCTCGCCAGCGCCCGGCGCTAACCATAGAAGCAGGTCCTGGAACTAACCTGCCGCCGAGGAGGTACCACGCCAGCAGCAGGCAGTCAATGTTCAGCAAATCTTACATCGTCTCTTCTTTTCCAGCTGTCTTCGAGTAGCATCAGAACAATTCACTCAGAATCAGTCAAGTCTATATCTATTTTGATTCTTGTCGTTTTCATAACCGGCTAAAAACAACAGTGAAGTACAAATCTGTTTCTGGGTTATCTCTCTCTCTCTCTCTCTCTCTCTCTCTCTATCTGTATTTTGTTCTTAACTGGTTTAATAAGCAAAATAGTTTATAGGACAATAATAACCAGGAGATTTTCTTATGTTTCTTGAGGTAAGTTATTTTTTTGCCTTTAATGTTATGTTATAGAATTATTTATGTCATTTTTTATGTTAAGTTTGAAGATTAAATCCTCTTTTTAAAAATATATTTCAAAGAAATCTGGAACTTTACCAAACATTATCAGCGGAATATCAAATCTGTCTTATATGAAGTATTAATTTCTCAGTGGATATAACATATACTTAAAGAACAAATGGATAGATTGTTAGCTTGTTTCATCTAAAAATCATCAGACTATTTATGAGGTAAAATAACTGAGACGATGAGTCTAATGAAAAATGAATGACACAAAGTCACTGTGACGCAAGATGGCTGTAAGCCAAGATGAGCTCAAGAAGAGATGGCTATGAAACAAAATGTTATGAGTCAAATTGATTATGACACAAGATGACTATGAAACAAAATGTTATAGGTAAAACTGACTATGACATAACTTGACTATGAAACAAAATGCTGTAGTCAAACTGAATAAAACACAAGATGACTGTGAAACAAAATGCTGTAGATCAAACTGACTATGACACAAAATGACTATGAAATAAAACGTTATACGTCACACTGGCTATAGCACAAGATGACTATGAAATAAAATATTGTAGGTCAAAATGACTAAGACAGAAGACGACTATGAAACAAAATGCTGTAGGTTAAACTGTCTTTGACACAAGATGACTATGACATAAAATGCTGTAGGTCAAAGTGACTACGACACAATGTGACTATAAAACAAAATGTTATAGGTCAAAATGAATAGGACAGAAGATGACTATGAAACAAAATGCTGTAGGTCAAACTGACTATGACACAAGATGACTATAAAACAAAATGCTGTAGGTCAAACTAGCTATGACACAAGATGACTATGAAATAATATGTTGTAGATCAAAATGACTAAGACAGAAGATGACTATGAAACAAAATGTGGTAGATCAAACCGACTATGACACAAGACGACTATGAAATAAAATGTTATTTGTCAAACTGGCTATGACACAAGATGACTATGAAACAAAATACTGTAGGTCAAAGTGACTACGACACAAAGTGACTATGAAATAAAATGTTATAGGTCAAAAGGACTATGACAGAAGATGACTATGAAACAAAATGCTGTAGGTCAAATTGCCTATGGCACAAGACATCTATGAAACTAAGTGCCCTAGGTCAATCTGACTATGACACAAGATGAATATGAAACAAAATGTTATAGGTCAAACTGGCTATAACACAAAATGACTATGAAAGAAAATGTTATAGGTGAAACTGATTATATGACAGAAAAGGATTAGATACGATAACTTTGGTCAAAGGGTGGCACACTTCTCTTCGATAACAAATAACCGATGGCAAAGTCTCACTTCTCACCCAACACGGAGTTTTTATAAGGGACCTGCTCTTATAATAGTAGGCTGTTGTGCCATTCGAACCTGGCCAACAAGGAAGGGACCAATATATTCTTCGGGGTAATGACCTTTGTTAGAAGTCAGTTTCTTGAGTTCTGTGTCAAGATTTTAAAAACCCACCCCCGGTCTTAACTAAACGAGTGTATTTGAAGATATTAATCGTGGCAACCAAGTGCTAATAATTCTATCAACCAATTCCTGGATTTCTTACTCTTTACAAGTCGTGTGTGTACAGATTAGAAGTCAGTGCAGCAGAAGCGGGAAAGTAAACATATAAAGTTATACGTTAACTGGGGGTGGGGGTTGGCGCAGTGGTTCCCTCCCCATTACCATTGACCCTCTCATTGAAAAGTATTCTCGCCGATGCTGTAGGATATGTGTGGGGAGGAGGAGGGGGTGAGCATCGGTGCAAGGAGAGACATATCTTCCAAGGATAGATCTATCTTATAGGGAGAGATCTATCTTCCAAGGAGAGATCTATATTCCAAGACGAAATCTATCTTCCAAGGAGAGAATTATCTTCCAAGGAGAAATCTATCTTCCAAGGAGAGATCTATCTTCCATGGATAAATCTATCTTCCAAGGAGAGATCTATATTCCAAGGAGAAATCTATCTTCCAATGAGAGAATTATCTTACAAGGAGAAATCTATCTTCCAAGGAGAGATCTATCTTCCAGGGATAAATCTATCTTCCAAAGAGAGATCTATCTTCCAAGGAGTGGTCTATCTTCCAAGGAGAAATATATCTTCCAAAGAGAGATCTATCTTCCAAGGAGAAATATATCTTCCAAAGAGAGGTCTATCTTCCAAGGAGAAATATATCTTCCAAAGAGAGATCTATCTTCCAAGGAGAGATCTGAGGAGCAATAAATGTAACGAAAATGATGATCCTAAATAGAAAAGAGAATGTTGAGAGAAAGATTCATCCATGGGTTCTTTCATAAAACATTTCTGAAAATTCTGAAGATCGTGTGAGAGAAATAGAGACAGAGAGAGAAAGAGGTAGAGAAGGAGAGAGAGACTGACAGAGAGGGACATACAGAAAGACGGAGACACAGAAAGATAGACAGACTGTAAGAGAGAGGAAGAGAGAGACAGAGAGAGATACAGCAAGAGACACAGAGAGAGACACAGAAAGAGACTGACAGAGATACAGAGAAAGATGGAGAGAGAGAAAGAGAGAGACAGAGAGAGATACAGCAAGAGACACAGAGAGAGACACAGAAAGAGACTGACAGAGATACAGAGAAAGATGGAGAGAGAGAAAGAGAGAGACATGGAGGAAGAGATTGACAGAGAGGGAGAGACTGACAGAGACAGAAACACAGAGAAAGATAGAGAGAGACTGGGAGAGAGAGGAAGAGAGAAACTGAGAAGAGGTTGACAGAGAGAGACACAGAGAGATACACAGAGAGATTCAGAGACAGAGAAAGACTGACAGAGAAAGACAGAGAGAGACTGAGAGAGAAACAGAGAGACTGACAGAGAGAGAGAGAGACAGAGAAAGACTGACAGAGAGAGAGAGAGAGAGAGACAGAGTGTAAAAATTATTATTTAAACTTTGTGTTTGTCTTTGGTATCTATTTACCTATAACTTATAATAGTAATTTACTTTATTCTCTCACGTCTTCTAGGAGATTCCCTTCGGTCATGGCGCATTTAGCCTAGGTTGTGGCCTTTATGTGTGTCAATAGTTCCTAAGATTACAGCTGTGCCTATCTTCACACCGCACCTCTCCCTACGTTTTCCGCCCAGGTTCATTTTTTTCCTCCTCAGCCGCCGGGGCAAAATCTGCTGTCCCTCTACTTAACCCTGCTACTAATCAAGGGAAACATGTCACACTCAGTCTCAAACACCACCCAACAGAAATCAAGACACAAGACTTTTATACGACCGTAGAAAACCAAGGCTTCGTGTAATATCATAACATCATCATCAGGTGCCGTGCCGACTGGCGTTGGCTACTATGCTTCTCCAGAGTACCCAATCCTTCATGCAGGCCATCAGTTCAGTTGGTGATCTCCTCTCACACCATCCCGTCAGACTGTCCAGTATCATTTCTCTTGGTCTTCCTCTTGATCTTCTTCCTTCTATTTTTCCCGTTGTTATAATATTTTCAATGCCCCCTCTTCTCATTGCATGTCCTATGAAAGTACATTGTCTCTCTCTTATCTTTCTGACAAGTTTTTTTGTCTCTCCAGCTCTTCTCATACATTCTTCATTTGTTATTTTTGCTGTCCAGGGATTCGCAACATTCTTCTAATAAACCACATTTCTGCTGCTTCCAATGATTTTTGTGCAGACTTCCCTATTGTCCATGATATATAATAATATCATAACACACCACAAACCATTTACACACATAAGCATGAGAACTCCTCCGACGTTTTTCACCTTCATGTAAATATCAAAGTATTATCTTATTTGCACGTCTCTTCTTCTTCCTCTTACTGTTTATGCCTCTTCGGCTTTTCCTCTTCTTCTTAATGTTTACGCCTCTTCGGCTCTTTTTCTTCTTCTTACTGTTTAAGTCTCTTCGGCTCTTTTTCTTCTTCTTATTGTTTAAGCCTCTTCAGCTCTTCTTCTTCTTCTTACTGTTTACGCCTCTTCGGCTCTTCTTCTTACTGTTTACGTCTTTTCAGCTCTTCTTCTTCTTCCTACTGTTTAAGTCTCTTCGGCTCTTCTTCTTCTTCTTACTGTTTAAGTCTCTTCGGCTCTTTTTCTTCTTCTTACTGTTTAAGTCTCTTCGGCTCTTCTTCTTCTTACTCGTACTGTTTAAGCCTCTTCAGCTCTGCTTCTTCTTCTTACTATTTAAGTCTCTTCGACTCTTCTTCTTCTTACTGTTTACGCCTCTTCGGCTCTTCTTCTTTTTCTTACTGTTTAAGTCTCTTCGGCTCTTTTTCTTCTTACTGTTTAAGTCTCTTCGGCTCTTCTTCTTCTTCTTACTGTTTAAGTCTCTTCGGCTCTTTTTCTTCTTCTTAAAGTCTCTTTGGCTCTTCTTCTTCTTACTGTTTAAGTCTCTTCGGCTCTTCTTCTTCTTCTTCTTACTGTTTACGCCTCTTCAGCTCTTCTTCTTCTTCTTACTGTTTAAGCCTATTCAGCTCTTCTTCTTCTTACTGTTTAAGTCTCTTCAGCTCTTCTTCTTCTTCTTACTGTTTAAGCCTTTTCGACTCTTCTTCTTCTTACTGTTTAAGCCTTTTCAGCTCTTCTTCTTCTTCTTCTTACTGTTTAAGTCTCTTCGACTCTTCTTCTTCTTACTGTTTAAGTCTCTTCAGCTCTTCTTCTTCTACTTACTGTTTATGCCTTTTCGACTCTTCTTCTTCTTACTGTTTAAGCCTCTTCAGCTCTTCTTCTTCTTACTGTTTAAGCCTCTTCGGCTCTTCTTCTTCTTCTTACTGTTTACGCCTCTTTGGCTCTTCCTCTTCTTCTTCTTCGAACTGTTTAAGTCTCTTCGGCTCTGCTTCTTCTTCTTCTTACTGTTTACGCCTCTTCGGCTCTTCTTCTTCTTACTGTTTATGCCTCTTCGGCTATCTTCTTCTTCGTACTGTTTAAGCCTCTTCAGCTCTTCCTCTTCTTCTTACTGTTTAGGCCTCTTCAGCTCTTCTTCTTCTTACTGTTTATGCCTCTTCGGCTATCTTCTTCTTCGTACTGTTTAAGCCTCTTCAGCTCTTCCTCTTCTTCTTACTGTTTATGCCTCTTCAGCTCTTCTTCTTCTTATTGTTTAAGCCTCTTCGGCTCTTCTTCTTCATGTCCAACCAACCCAAAAAACAACATTCTTAGCTCTCTTGTTGAGTCCTCACTTAACAACATTAACCCCTGGCAGTTCCCTACCTCACAAGCAGCACATGGAAACACTCTGGGTCAAGGACTGTGCCCGTGATATATACGTCTAACATTTGCCACACAATTAAAATCTCATATTTATGACTTTACGTCCCACAACACGTGACACGGGGACGTCCTAACCTGATCATCCGAAAACGGCCACTTTTAGGACAGTCAAACTAACGCCCACGTTCACAAGATAGAGACATAGAGAGACTGACAATGAGAGACATAGAGAGACTGACAATGAGAGACATAGAGAGACTGACAATGAGAGACATAGAGAGACTGACAATGAGAGACATAGAGAGACTGACAATGAGAGACATAGAGAGACTGACAATGAGAGACACAGAGAGACTGACAATGAGAGACATAGAGAGACTGACAATGATAGACATAGAGAATGAACGAACGAACATACGTTATCTTCAAAGGGTTAAGAATTGGGCACGCAGGCCCATCTAACATTCTGCCCTTTATCATACAGCTTTCACTCAGTTACAGTCATTCAGCATTTGTTAATGAGCATAATAATCATGAAGATACATTAAACAATACATAAATAAATAATAAACTTATCTCATGTCCATACACTATAGACTCTGATTTATGCAACAAAATGAAATAAACTTGCATTCTTACATTCATTCAAAACTAACATATTTATAGAAAAGCAGTATTTTTAAAAATTACACCAATCAAGCCTTAATTTAAACTACTTTAAACTATGCTTAAGGAGGCATATAGTTCATATCAAACAGATGGTGACAACATTTAAAGTTATAAGAAAGAATATTACTTATAAGTTTTATGTGAATTGGTAGGGCATTCCAAAGGTGGGCAGCTGAGTAAGAGAAACTTTTTTAAACATGTGAAGACTTGGTTTTGGGAGAATACAATTGCTTAAGCGTTGACTGTGTTTTGGGTTGGATTTGAACAATGACTACAGATAGGGTGGAGCACTGTGCGATAGAATTTTATGAATTAACGTGGCGTTGTTGAAAATAAATCTCTTCTTGAGGGGTAGAATATCAAGATGTTTGTCTTTATTTGTAATACGTGCTGCATGTTTGTCATCTATAAGTTTTACTGCTCGTTTTTGAAGTGAGTAAAGTCTTTTCATGTTTGACATGGAACAACCATCCCAGATTGTGGAACAGTAGTCCAAGTGTGTTTGTATCTGTGATATGTAGTATATTTTTCTGGTGTCCATGTCAAGAAAATGTTTAATTTTAGTAAATTGGTAAACTTTTTGTGCAGTGAGTTTGGTTAGATTGTCTACATGATGATTCCAGCTGAGGTGGTTGTCAATCATGAGATCTAGAGTTTTTATGTTCACTAACATTTTCTGTCTGTGAAGTTCCATCATGGAGATGTAGTGTTGTTGTTAGTGAATTGGTTAATTTCTGTCTTGTTGTAATGAGCATGGATTTTGTTTTGATGGTGTTTATGAGCATTCCGTTGTTATTACTCCAGTTAATTAGACGGTTTATTTCAATTTGAAGAGTTTACTCAAGGTTAATACAGTCATTGTCACTAGTGTAAACTGTGCAGTCATCAGCAAAGAAGTCACAAGATGATTTTTTTTAGATGAAGTGGAAGATCATTGATGTAGATGGTAAACAGGAGAGGACCAAGAATAGATCCCTGTGGAACGCCATTATCAGCCACAGATGAACTTGACTTAGAGTTTTTGAGGCAAACTACCTGTTGTCTGTTGGGAAGAAAAGATGTAATAAATTTTGTGAAGTCAGGGTGTAATCTATAAGTCTCAAGCTTTCTAACTAGGATTTCATGATCAGTCATGTCAAATGCTTTTTTAAAGTCACCAAAGACAGCACCACATAATTTATCATCGTTTATATTAGATAACCAACATTCTGTCATTTTTGTGAGAGTTGTGTGGCAGGAATGATTCGGCCTAAAACCTGACTGACAGTCAACAATCAAATCATTTTCTTGCAGGTTTTTTTTTTGTATGTTTTTCTAGTGGTTTTGACAAAGTTGATAGAATGGAAATTGGTCTATAGCTTGAGGGATTTTTCTTCGAACCAGATTTTAAAAGAGGATATGTTTTTGCAATTTTAAAAGCCTGAGGAAAATGACAATGTGCAATGCACTGATTGTAAATGTATGTTAATGTGTCTGTAATTACTGGGGCAGAGTAACGTAATATCTTATTGCTGATTTCATCAAGTCCTGCTGTGTTATTCTTTAAAGATGAAAGATAATTGTAAACTTCACTAACTGACATGAAAGGAATACTGGGTTGCTTTAGATTTGCACATTTGCTACCTATAAATTTGTTTAATTCGCTTAAATCAAAAGTAGGGGTTGGTAGTGAAGATTTTAAGATATTGACTGACAGAGAGAGACTGACAGAGATAAACAGAGAGAGACTGACAGAGAGAGAGACTGATGGAGAGACTGACAGAAATAGAGACTGACAGAGAGACTGATAAAGAGACTGACAGAGCGACTGACAGAAATAGAGAGACTGACAGAGAGACATAGAGAGACAGAGAGAGACTAACAGAGAGAGACAAAGAGAGACTGACAGAGAGACTGACACAGAGAGACTGACAGAGATAATGACAGAGAGACTGACACAGAGACATAGAGAGACTCAGAGAGACAGAGTGAGAGAGAGACAGAGAGACAGAGAGACTGACAGAGAGATAGAAAGAGAGAGACTGACTGACACAGAGAAGTAGAGAGAAAAATATAATTTTATAGAAAAATAACAAACTAAACGGTTTGGAACAGTGTCAGAATTATAACTTCCTGTCTCTGGTAGCCTCCATGAAGCTGAGAGAAACTTGTATTCAATGTTCCTTTTATTGTCATCTAAGTGCTTGTCTATCAGCTCCCATTATCACTTCGTTTATTCTGTGATGACTCTTTGTCTGTCTTGGTCACGTGCCGGGCTATTTTGTGCCCTAAAATAGATGAAATATTTTGCATAGAAACTGAGGATCTCAAAGGCCAGTTCCACGCTCCTTTAACACCTGGGTCCTATGTGCCTGTACATTCATGTCCTCTCTCTCTATCAGCTGTTTCTTCTTTTGCTGAAATAATAATTTTCTGACCGGTTATACGGCCATGATAATATATCTCCACGAACCTTGTATTTCTTAAAGATATTTTATAAGAGGCATTATACTCCTGAAACTCTGACAAAAAGCGCAGAAAGGTATAATACAAATCACGCAGTGAAGTATCTGTTACCCAGTCTAATCGTGGCTATTTCAGAACCTCGTGAACATAGTTTTAACATGACATTCCATGTTGTACAAGAGAGCTATTCTGTTTTTAACAGGCGGCTCTGCCAGGTCGTGTAACATCAAGACCTGCGGTTACATACTCGTTATCTGATCAATGTAACAAAAGCATAGCTTCTCCCAGACCTCGTTATCTATGTCGTTCTCCGTCTTTCTTATATTTTTGTAACATAATATGGAGTATTCGTCTGGTCACCGTATGGATGCTTAGCTAAGCAGGATAAAATGACGGCAGTAATCAAAATGGTGCTACAAAGCAAATGAATAAAGATAAAACACTACAGTTTTCGGTATAAACCATTCGAAATAACATACTGGTAAGTGATTTTTGCTATCCATTGTTTCTTGTCACGTATTTTTTACCGTCCCTTAGCAAATGTTTTTTTCTGAAATATTGATTTAAAAAAATTTTTTTTGGCCTTTCTTTACTGTATTTCTCCCTTTTTTTGCTGCTTTCTGCTTAAACTACGTCATGAATTTTCAACTCCTTACGCAGTACGTCTAGGATGGTCCAAGTTCAGGTATGAGAGAAGGTAGGAGAAGAGGGATATGAGAGATGTGGTGGTGGTGGAGGAGAGATAAGTGTGTGAGGGGTAGGAGAAATGTTGTAGTGTTGGTCTCTGAACCTTTAAGGTGATATGGACTTTGTTAAATAAGGGATCCTGCTTTCATTCATTCATTCATTTGCATGTCCATTGCGGAACTTTGCCTCCCTAACAGCACTCCTGTAGGCCTCTCGGTTGTGAGCAAGATGGCCTGCTGCTGATGCATCCATTTGCAGATCATCAACGATGTCTTGCGGCCATCTTCGTTTTGGTCTTCCTCTCTTTCTTTTTCCCATTATGTATCCTTCCAACACGGTCTTCTCTAAAATATCATGACGTTTAATGTGTCCAAAATATTTAAGTTTTCTCTCTTTAATCCTCTTTACTAGCCAGTCTTCTTCAATATTAAACTTTTCTTATTTGTTCTTTTTTGTGTCCACGATATTTGGAGAATTCTTCTGTAGCATTTACATTCAAAGGCATTTATGTGTTTTTCAGCTGCTAGACTATCTAAATTAGCGGAAGTTAAAGAAGTCCTGCTAGATTGTCTAAAACAGCAAACGTTAAAGATGCCTTACTAGACTGTCTAAAACAGCAGAAGTTAAAGTAGTCCTCTGTTATTGTTTTAACTGTATGTGTATGTGCGTGTGTGTATTTGTATGTGTGACAGAGATAAAGAGATAGAGAAACAGATATAACATGTTTTTTATTATCGTAACTCTGTGGTTCGCCCATTACTTTACTGTACTTGCCCGCATTTCTTTGAATTGTTCCACATTTAGAAGTATGTAGAGGATATGGCGAAGTAAACATGTATATCTCGACCTGTCAGCAGAGATATGTTGAGGCAGCCATATTTTCTTCAACCTATCGGCAGACTGGAGGATATGTTGAGGTAGCCATATTTTCTTCAACCTATCGTCAAACCAAAGATGTGTGATGAGGCAGCCATATTTTCTCCGACCTGTCATCAAACTAGAGGATGTGTGTTTAGGCAGCCCTATTTTCTTCGATCTGTCATCAAACTAGAGGATGTGTGTTTAGGCAGCCATATTTTCTTCGATCTGTCTTCAAACTATAGGATGATATCCCCTTTAAACATGTCTGGATGACTTTCCTTTTTCAGTTCCAGGAGACATATGGCGCCAGTTTTTTACATCTGGTTTCTATATCACGTTTTTTATATCTGGTTTCTATATCACGTTTCTTCAATGGCAATGGAACTACTGGTCTTCATCCACGACAGATATTTACATAAACCACGTGCCCATGCCTACAGTTGTAGTCCACATGGAAAACATTTCATTTGAAAAATTGAAACTTTGTACCCAAGGAAAACCGTACACCTCAAAAGATGTCATACTGCCTGCGCGTAAATGTGCATAGATGTGTAAAGCAGAACGTATTTACAACTCCAAGCTGTCGACAGATTAATTACCTGCACTTGAAATTTTTTGTATGCAAGACCGCGGCAAAAAAGGAGAGCGTAAAACAGGGAAAAAAATTGTGATACATCAATAAAAACACATGGACCGAAAAGATAGAAAACATTCTCCGTGTACCGTGAAATTTAAATTACAGAACCTACAAGGTGTAAAACTGCTCTCCTTGTGAACTAAACTACAGAACCTACAAGACGCAAAACTGCTCTCATTGTGAACTAAACTACAGAACCTACAAGGCGTAAAACTGCTCTCCTTGTGAACTAAATTACAGAACCTACAAGACGTAAAACTGTTCTCCTTGTGAACTAAACTACAGAACCTACAAGACGTAAAACAATCTCCTTGTGAACTAAAATACAGAATCTACAAGACGTAAAACACTCTCCTTGTGAAATAAACTACAGAACCTACCAGACATAAAACTCCTCTCTTTATGAACTAAACTACACAACCTACAAGACGTAAAACACTCTCCTTGTGAACTAAACTACAGAACTGACAGAGCGTAAAATGTTTGCCTACTTCCGATAAATTACTTTACAATATACTATAAAGATTTTAACAAACAAGCAGTGACACGCTGGGAATTCCCAGCGCAAAGTAGGCGGTGCGCCAAATTGTATTCTCATAATTCTACTACAGAAGGCGATAATTATTTTTACAATCGTCTGAGCATAGTTTTCCTTTATTCTCTTGTGTGATTTTTTTTCAGTTTGGAAGTGTTTCTTTTAATAGAAGTATTTTTATAGCAAAAAGAATTGACTGCCATCTTATCGTCTCTAATACTTTGATTTCCTGTTTTTTACGATAGACTTTTTACGAACTTGCTTTCATACTGATGACATAGGTTGAATGTTGGTCTAATGAAGACACAGGTTGAAATGTTGGTCTAATGAAGACAGAGGTTGAATATTGGTCTAATGAAGACATAGGTTGAAATGTTGGCCTAATGAAGACACAGGTTGAAATGTTGGTCTAATGAAGACATAGGTTGAATGTTGGTCTAATGAAGACATAGGTTGAAATGTTGGTCTAATGAAGACATAGGTTGAAATGTTGGTCTAAGGGAGACATAGGTTGAAATGTTGGCCTAATGAAGACACAGGTTGAAATGTTGGTCTAATGAAGACATAGGTTGAATGTTGGTCTAATGAAGACATAGGTTGAATGTTGGTCTAATGAAGACACAGGTTGAAATGTTGGTCTAATGAAGACATAGGTTGAATAATGGTCTAATGAAGACATAGGTTGAAATGTTGGCCTAATGAAGACACAGGTTGAAATGTTGGTCTAATGAAGACATAGGTTGAATGTTGGTCTAATGAAGACATAGGTTGAAATGTTGGTCTAATGAAGACATAGGTTGAAATGTTGGTCTAAGGGAGACATAGGTTGAAATGTTGGCCTAATGAAGACACAGGTTGAAATGTTTGTCTAATGAAGACATAGGTTGAATGTTGGTCTAATGAAGACATAGGTTGAATGTTGGTCTAATGAAGACACAGGTTGAATGTTGGTCTAATGAAGACATAGGTTGAATGTTTGTCTAATGAAGACATAGGTTGAATGTTGGTCTAATGAAGACATAGGTTGAAATGTTGGTCTAATGAAGACATAGGTTGAATGTTGGTCTAATGAAGACACAGGTTGAATGCTGGTCTAATGAAGACATAGGTTGAATGTTGGTCTAATGAAGACACAGGTTGAAATGTTGGTCTAATGAAGACATAGGTTGAATGTTGGTCTAATGAAGACATAGATTGAATGTTGGTCTAATGAAGACATAGGTTGAATATTGGTCTAATGAAGACATAGGTTGAATGTTGGTCTAATGAAGACACAGGTTGAAATATTGGTCTAATGAAGACATAGGTTGAAATGTTGGTCTAATGAAGACACAGTTTGAAATGTTGGCTTAACGAAGACACAGGTTGAAATGTTGGTCTAATGAAGACATAGGTTGAATGTTGGCCTAGTGAAAACATAGGTTGAATGTTGGTCTAAAGAAGACACAGGTAGGCTGAAATCTTCGCTTAATGAAGACACAGGTTGAAATGTTGGTCTAATGAAGACATAAGTTGAAATGTTGGCCTAATGAAAACATAGGTTGAATGTTGGTCTAAAAAAGACACGGGTTGAAATGTTGATCTAATGAAGACACAGGTTGGAATGTTGACCTAATTAAAACACTGGTTAAACTGTTGGCAACCTTTAGGTATGTAAATTTCTTTTTGTTTAAACCTAACGTAGCCCTGTTATATAAACTTCCTCGTTTCAGTTTTAGAATTTTTAATTTAAGGAAACATTCGCGGCCGAGTGGCTAGCGCTTTGCCCTGTCCTGTCTAGCTGTTTAGTTGCACGCCCTGCTGAACTCCGAGGGGTTTATCCTAGGTATTCTCTTACCAATCTTCCTCTTCCTCTCATGTCTCAGGCGCTTCTTCTAGAACCTGTCCAAACAAATCCTACCTGCCTTTCTCTCTCACTTCAGAAATTGAGAGCGTTTGTTCACCTTTCTTGTTTTGTTCCAGTTGTTGTAAACATGCTTGAAAACCTGCTCACAGTCACACCAGTAATGGGCTTCTTAAGAAGACATTAAAGGTAATTTTGGGTGGATTTTAATGTCCATAACATTATTGTGAACATGTAAACATCTTTTCAGCATATTTAAGTCCATCTTAGGATACAAGAATAGAACTTGAGAAATCAGAAATCATAATTAGGAACAAAAATAAGAAAAAAAACCGTTTTGAGGAAGAAAAAAGGTGCATTCTTTGCAATTGATGGCACTGAATATTATAAAAAAAAGATAATTGAACATTCGGTAGGAAGCCAATTTTGTTTAATGGAAGTGAATCACGAGTAATTTACAGAGCTAAATAAAAATCACTAGAGACAAGAAAGATGTGATTTCTTAGAGAAGCATGTTAAGTGTATCTTGGATGGTTGAGATGATTAAACAAAAAATGCCAAAAACTAGTCTAATGAGAACTAAATAAAGTAGACCCCTAAATTACACACGTAGAATTAAAAAAATTATCTAGTGATAATATAACAATAGAAGAAATAGAGGTGCTAGAGGAGACAGGAATAAAAATAATAACCAAGTTACTGAATGACATTTACAACAGTGGTTATATTCTCAGTGACCTGATTCAATCCACGTTTATAGCACTACCAAAGAAACCAGGTGCAAAGAAATGCGATGACCACCTGACTATCAGCCTTTCATGTCACATAACGAAACTACTTCTGAGAATCATTATGGAAAAAGATAAAAATGGAAATAGCAGATGAATATTTTGGATATGTTGAAGGAAAAGGAACACACAATGTCATTTATGCTTTACGAACACTAACAGAAAGAGCTTTAGAAGTACAGAAAGATCTCTACTTATGCTTCATTGATTACACCAAGGCATTCGACAAGGTGAAACATAATGAAATTATTAAAATGCTTGAAGACATCAATATAGACGGCAAAGACCTGAGAACTGTAAAACATCTGTACTGGCAGCAAGAAGCAGCAATTCGAGTTGAAAATAGAATTGGAAAATATCAACCTATAAAACAAGGGGTGCGACAGACCTTTTTTCTCTGTACAGCGAGAATATTCTAAGAACAATCATCACAGAACCAGGCATAAAAATTGGAGGATACAATATTAACAACCTTCGTTATGCTGACGACACAATACTGATAGCTGAGAACCAACAAGACCTGCAAAATCTCTTGGATAAAGTGGCCAAAGAAAGTGAACAGAAAGGTCTTACTTTGAACATCAAAAAGACAGACTATGGTTATATCTAAGAAACAGACTCCACTAGCATGCAGTATTAAATTAAAGGGAACTATTCTAAAGCAGGTGCAGAAATTCAAATACCTTGGAGCAGTAATAACTTCAGATGGGAAATGCAGAACAGAAATTAGGAACAGAACAGGCAAAGCAAAGACTGCATTTCAGAGAATGAAAAGCATATTATCCAACACATCCTTATCAATGAATGTTAGAAAACGAGTCCTAAAATGCTATATTGAACCTATTTTGTTATATGGAAGTGAATCATGGACAATAGACAGGTCTGCAGAAAAATCATTGGAAGCAGCAGAAATGTGGTTTATTAGAAGAATGTTGCGAATCCCCTGGACAGCAAAAATAACTAACGAAGAATGTATGAGAAGAGCTGGAGAGACAAAAAATATCGTCAAAAATATAAGAGAGAGACAATGTACTTCCATAGGACATGCAATGAGAAAAGGGGGCATTAAAAATATTATAGCAACAGGAAAAATAGAAGGAAGAAGATCAAGAGGAAGACCAAGAGAAATGATACTGGACAGTCTAATGGGATAGTGTGAGAGGAGATCACCAACTGAGCTGATGGCTTGCATGAAGGATCATGTACTCTGGAGAAGCATAATAGCCAACGCCAGTCGGCACGGCACCTGATGATGATGATGATGATGATGATGATGATGATAAATGAGAAGTGGATTCCTTGAAAACGGGAAACATACGGTAAAAGAAGCAGAGAAAGAAACTAAGAGAGAAGATAACTTAGTCCTGCTTTTTGTCATGATTTTACAAAATCTGAAGAGATGGAAATCATCAAAGGTCGAGAACTTAGGAGCCGATTCATAGCCCACTCTAATAAGCAAGAAATTGACGATGATGGTGGTGATGGTAATGATGATGATTGCGATACTCCAATGAAGTTCAGTTAAGATGTCAAATATTTACAGAGAGCTTTTAACATCCTGGGACGATCGGCTGCTCGGAAAAGAGAACTGAACTGAGCTGGGCACTCAATGAGCATCGGTTGGAATTTGTAACTGAAAACATGCACTAGAGCAATCTATCTTTTTTCGAGACAGCCATCTCTTAAAAAGAATGGACTCTTCATGTTGTCTCTTTCTAGTGAGATTCTTTTTGCTATCTTACATCTTTCCCGTGCTGTTAAACGTCACACAGAGCTCTCAAGGTAGTTCGCCAAGTTTTTCAGTTTTCGGCGAGTTTTTCAACCTCATCAAGGGATTTTATGCCTAATAATTTGGCCTCTCTTAACATTGTCTTCTTTAGCATGCATAAATGAGGGCGGATATTATATTGGAATTGAATAATCTTAGTTTTTTTAGCATGCTATACAGTTTTTAAATTAAAAATCAGCTTTCAAAAGAATGCAGTAAATCCGTAAATTCTTACAAATACGACAAAATTCCTCTAAAATATAGATTTTACTCAGTTTTTCTGCACATTCTCTGTGATATGGGTTTTCGTGCCTAACCATACAATAATATATTCTATGATTTGAGTTTTCGAGGCTAACCATACAACAATGTATTCTATGATTTGAGTTTTCGAGGCTAACCATACAACAATGTATTCTATGATTTGAGTTTTCGAGGCAAACCATACAACAATGTATTGTATGATTTGAGTTTTCGAGGCTAACCATACAACAATGTATTGTATGATTTGAGTTTTCGAGGCTAACCATACAACAGTGTATTGTATGATTTGAGTTTTCGAGGCTAACCATACAACAATGTATTGTATGATTTGAGTTTTCGAGGCTAACCATACAACAATGTATTCCATGATTTTACCCAGTAACTAAGCCAGCTCTTATATTCAATAAGACGGTTTTGAAGAGACAGATCTTAAGATATTTGATCGAGTTTTCGATCAGGATCTTGCTAGGTAGCTTCTCTCACTCTGAATCTGCACACATTTAACAATCGACAACAAGACACCATTTTCGTATTGTATTTATCTCCTTGCGCTTGCGTCATGTTTCAAGTTCTGGCTTTCGTTTTCCTCCTCTATTAAACCAGCAACTCCGCACACAATCTCTCTCCATTTCAATGGCTATACCTGTTTAATAATTCACAAGGTAAAATTCTGCTTCCCGACAGTTCACAATACGGCGGAATTTAACCCTTTCTTTATCAACATTTCATAAAATTCTTTTTCCTTTCTTTATTTCACTATGCCGTTTTAAGATACCATATCTTTTATGAAGAACGAATGATCATCTAGAGCATGAGCTGGTAGAGAAGGTTTGCTTCAGTATTATTTACCTTCTAACGGTTATAAACTCCAGGAAAGTTTCAGCAGTAGCACGAAACACCAAAGGCATTACAATTCTTATTATCTTAAACAAGAAAAAAAAACTGTTTCTGACATATTTTACGTAACTGACACAAACTTTAAAAGTGCTTTATTTCTACTGTGCGTTTTTTTTCTTTCCTCATTTACATTCAAGTTTATACAAGAAAATTTCATAATTAATCTTATGAAAAGAAGCACTAAGAGTCTAGGACAGAAGTTATAGAACCCATCATTCGTTAAGACAAAAAAAACAAAAAAACTCGAGGGATACAGAAAGAGAAGGAGACCAAGAGACAATTATCTACATAGTCTTAAGGGGCAGACTCATGAAAATAAGGAGACAAAGGAGTTAATGAGAAATACCAGAACCGTGCGCAGAAAGTGAAGACTTGGTCCTGTCTATCTATCTATCTATCTATCTATCTATCTATCTATCTATCTATCTATCTATCTATCTATCTATCTATCTATCTATCTATCTATCTATCTATCTATCTATCTATCTATCTATCTATCTACCTACCTACCTACCTACCTACCTACTTACATACTTGCCTGCCAGCCTGTCTGTCTGTCTGTCCGTCCATCCATCCATACATGGATTTGCAAGTATCTTCTCTTCCATACGTGTACCAACTACCTAACCCAGCCGAGGCGATAGAATTTGGCTAAAGATCTTCAGAGATATATTTGACAAGGATGTCCACATGAAAGACAAAGTCATCTTGGAAAACATCTGAAATATTGCATATCGTGAAATCACGTGACTGGACGCACAAAATCAAGTATATCAATGTCTGCTGTTCACCCAGCAAAAAATGTCATTATTTCATAAGAAGAAAAAAATACTTTAAATCTAGAATAGAATAAATCAGACAGTAAGTCAGGTTGGAAAAGCCATAAATACTCTATGAAATAAAAGAAAAGACATTTATTTTCAAGCAAGTAATTATACATACACTAGCGCAGATTTTAATACTTATTTCAGAGAAGAAATCAATGTTCTTAAATCGTCAATACCAGCTCCTGTATACTACATATGTGAACTGTAAACATTCATTGATATAGAT
This sequence comes from Achatina immaculata, assembly GCA_009760885.1. Classification (NCBI taxonomy): domain Eukaryota; kingdom Metazoa; phylum Mollusca; class Gastropoda; order Stylommatophora; family Achatinidae; genus Lissachatina; species Lissachatina immaculata. The sequence goes on along the minus strand of CM019713.1, from coordinate 74,605,120 downwards.
GTACTAATTTGTAGCTCTTAAACATTCCATTCTTAACAGTTAATGAAGTTTACAACTATCTCTTAACGAACAACAATACAGCTGGGCTCGATGAAATTAGCAATAAGATATTACGTTATGCATCACCCGTTATTTCATATACACTAACATACATTTGTAAACAGTGCATTGCAAAATGTTATTTCCCTGAGGCTTTTAAAACTGGTAAAGTGTATCCTTCTATTCTAGGCCTGTTGCTCTTTGTTATCTACATCAATGATCTTCCACTTCATCTTAAACGATCTTCTTGTGACATTGCAGTCTACGCCAGTGACTACGATTGTATCAACCTAGAATCAATCTTTCAGGTCGAGATAAATGATGTAATTAAATGGAGAAACACCAATGGCATGATTATAAACACTGACAAAACAAAGCCAATGCTTCCAACAACAAGACAGAAACTACTAAAAATAACAAAAACAACACTACAGCTCTGAAAGGAAACATCACAGATAGAAAACGTTACAGAATACAAAACTCTAGGTCTCACTATTGACCAACATCTGACCTGAAACTGTCATGCACGAGGTCTAACAAAACTCACAGGGCAAAAGGTATGCCAGTTAGTCAACATTAAGCACTTCATAGATCAAGACACGAGGAAGACAAGCTCAGTCATTTGCATGTCCCTTCCGGAATTTTGCCTCCCTAACAGCTCTCCTGTAGGCCTTTCGGTTGTAAGCAAAATGCCCTGCTGCTAATGCGTCCATTCGCAGGTCATCAACGATGTCTTACAGCGATTCTCTGCCTTGGTCTTTCTCTCTTTCTTTTTCCCATTATGTGCTCTTCCAAGATTTTCTTCTCTAAATTCTTACGACGTTTAATATGTCCAAAATACTTAAGTTTTGTCTGTTTAATCTCCTTAACCAGCCAACCTAGGAAGACATACTACATATCACACATACACACATTTAGACCACTGCTCAGTAATCCGGGATGGTTGCGCAATGTCAAATACAAAGAGGGTTTACTCGTTTCAAAAGCGAGCAGTTAAGCTTGTTAGTGACAAAGATCGTGCACACACAAACAGATCAGCACAAACGTGTCAAAATACTGTCTCTTAAGAACGGGTTCCTTTTTAACAAACCCAAGTTGGTACATCAAATTCTTTCACAGATTGCTCCGTCTTATCTATGGAAACTGTTTAAATCTAACCCATAGTGCAGTCAACGTATAAACAACATGTCTTCCAAAACCTAGACTTGATCTTTTCAAGAAAAGCTTTGTTTATTATGCTCCTCATCTTTGGAATATCCTCTCATCCTGTACAAAAAAATATAAAAGCTATACTCCTTCCTACGACTACAGACTTTTCCAGTATCTATTTGATGTCGATTACATGTCTCCATGATCCATGAAATTTAATGTTACTTTAGAATCTTCTTACAGGAACCGAAATCAATTAATTATTTATTCTGAATAGTACTGAAATTGTAGTTTGGTAGATAGCCGTTATATAAGAACAACACAGAGATAAGACAGATGAGCAAGCAATAATTTGTCTCATGGGTGATCAGAAAAAGAAGATGGACATACGTAGACCATGTGATGAGAAGAAACAATCAGAGAATATCAAAACAAGCTATCAAGTGGAGCGCAACAGGCCGAAGAAAAAGAGGTCGACCACGTGAAACTCTAAAGAGGACATTGTTAAGAGAAAGCAGTTTAGTAGGCATAACATCCCTCGATGAAGTTGAAAGACTCGCCTAGAATAGGAAAACTTGGCAAACAACTATGCGAGCCCTATCTGACGTTTAACGTCACGGGAAGAATATAGGATGTAAGATAGACATTAATGTGTGACTGCCAGAATACTTTTTTTTTTGGCATGTATTGTTGTTATTTCTATACTGAGTGCACGGATAAGAGTGAAGTGTAAATATTCTATTTTATTTTCTGTTTCTCAGCTTTTCAATGTTATTATGTTTGTTATATACCCAGCATATCTGTAGAATGTCTGGAACACAGTGAAAGTTGTATGATATAAGGCAGAATGTCAGACGGGACTGAGTGTTCAATTCTTAACCCTCTGGAAATAAAGATCTATCTATCTATCTATCTATCTATCTATCTATCTATCTATCTATCTATCTATCTATCTATCTATCTATCTATCTATCTATCTATCTATCTACGTGCCTATCCGTCTGTCTATCTGTCTGTCTGTGTATCTATCTATCTACGTGCCTATCCGTCTATCTATCTGTCTGTCTATCTATCAGTGCGATATATAATGAATTATATGAATGGCGAATTTCTCCCAATAAAGAACAATGACTAAACGAAATGATTTTTTAACTGTATTTTCTTATGTGTCCATTGTGTTCTTATTCAGAATGCTTTGTAAGGAGCAGAGATAAGAACTCGTTACCTAGATTGGTTGACAACCCTAAGAGTAGGAATAATAGGTCAGTTACCGGTCAGTTTTCAGAAGTGCGCAACTGAGAGAAAATCGGTCTCTGGCCCAGTATATAAAGAAGACATAATAGACTTTTAATCGGGCGAAATTTGTAAGCTGAGCACGTGGTAGGCCAGCGGATCCTGGGAGTCATGTTATTGTTCAAGTGCGAATGAGACTGTTTATTCGCTGAACGAGAACCAATGTGTGTGGCTGTTAGTATTGTTTTTATGCTCTATGATGTGAATGCACGCGAGCTGTGCAGTCGACTCCTCGATCAATCCCGATCCACTTAGATAAACATTTTTGTTAGTGAATGGTAACAAACGGTAATGAGTAATTATACCTCAATGGAGGTGTAATTGTTCTATGTGCGATTTTGATATTCTTTTTTGTGATGTGAAAGTGATGTTTAATATGTGCGCTCAATTTTTATATTACTGATTTTTATGCACATGCAGAATGCTTTGGAACCGAATGTTTTGTTCTATTTTAAAGGATGATGATGATGATGATGGCTTTGCTGTACGTGATACAAAAAAAAAACAAAATCTTTACGGCTTCAAACGATAGCGTGCATGAAGTGTACATTTTCCAAGTCAGTTCCTACTTAAGTCTTTAACACTTTACACGGGGTCAAGCCTCGCTGCTCCTAGCTATGACAGAAACATTACTTAAGTTATATGAGACCATGAAATCTGATTCTTTTGTTTTTCTGTTTTGATAATTCCTGGACGTACTCAAGAAGATAAGTCGATGTCCTCCAACCAATTCTGAGAACTGCCTTCTCAGTGCAATGAAATTGTTGTTTGGTAGATAGTCATTTATATGTGTATGTAGCTAGTCATTTTACGTGTACGTAGTTACTTTATTGTTAATTATGTTTGCTATATGAGCAGAATATTTGTAGAATGTCTGGAACAGAGTGAAATTTGTATGATAAAGGGCAGAATGTTAGACGGGCCTGCGTGCCCAACTCTTAACTCTTTTGAAATAAAGATCAATAATCCACCACCACAGAGTTCATATGATCCTCACCCTTCGTATTAAAGCTATTGCCTATATAATGCAGTGGACACTATTAACATCCCTTCGTGTTAGCAACTAACATTTGTTTGAAAAACATATATTCTATGAAACAGTTCCCAAACACTTTAAGTGGTTCCCTTTAAGCCAATAACAGCTTGAACTCCCACATCCTAAGCCCATCATTTCCCTTTTCCACATCACCTTCCCCCTCCCCCACTCTCAGCACATTATTTCCCTTTTCCACATCACTTCCAGCCCCCCTACCCTCAGCCCATCATTTCCCTTTTCCACATCATTTTCCCTCCTCCTCTAACCTCAGCCCACCATTTCCCTTTTCCACATCACTTACAGCCCCCCTACCCTCAGCCCATTATTTCCCTTTTCAATATCACTTCCCCTTCTTCTCTAACCTCAGCCCATCATTTCCCTTTTCCACATCACTTTCCTCCCTCCCCAACCCTTAGCCCATCATTTCCTTTTTCCACATCACTTCCAGCCGTCTGATGATGAAGAGTTCACACATTTCTGGTATCCTACAGAACTAAATTTTTTAAAAAAACTTCGCACTTTTATAGTTTCCTACATAAACCGAACAATTTTGGACACATTAAACATCGCGATAATCTAGAGAAGACACTTTTGGAAACCCTTCACACAATGGGAAAAAGAGAGGAAGACCAAGGCGAAGATTACTGTAGGACATCGTTGATGATTTGCGAAAGGACGCGTCACCAAGCAGGGTATCTCACTTACAACTGAGAGGTCTACAGGAGAGCTGTTAGGGAGGCAAACTTCTGCAAGGGACTTGGAAGGGACTGAGTGAGATAATCTGGACTTGACCACCGACCCTCATTTAACCTTGGGTGAGCTTTTCCTGTGTTTGGGGATCCCAGACTTGGACTCGATAGTCTCAGTAGACTCGTATCACTACGCCAAAACTGTCCACAAAATCTTCCCGAACAGGTTGGCAAATGATTAAACTATTTCTTCAAATGCTGTTTCAGTTTTATCCTTCACAATTCCTAGGCATAATAATAGCTTTTTTTATATTTTTAAAAAAATCTCCACGCCCATTTCAGGATCAACAATCAACATCCCAATCCCGTAACATGCCACACTAACGTTTTGAAATCCCCTGATATTCACGCTTTGTGTGGGCGTCAGTTGATATGTTATAAAACTGTGGATGAAATTTGATTTGGGGAACTTAAACATCTATAAGCTTACATTGCACCGGGTTTGATAAAAGAAGGACGCCAGTTCCAGACACAAAAGATAGATAATGATTGCGCCGAGGCGCTCGCTCTATCAAACTTAAACGATTGTTGGAAATAGCTACTTTTTCCTGTGCCAAAACATTGGAGTAGGAAAATAAAGTGCAAGGTATGAGACTGTTCTGAAGCCAATGTACGCTCCTGTTCATCCCTGTGTTTTACATCTGGGTATAGATCTTGTGTCGGTGTTGATCTTTCTTGTGAGTAGCCTTCGCCCTTGTCATCTATATTATCATAATCATTTGATCACCATTGCCAGTAATATTAAAATTGTGACTGCATGAATTAAAGAATTGCATTATCTTTTTCATATTTTTAAAATTTTGTTGCATACACTTTTTTTTCCGGTAGTTCATTTTGGTTCAAATTTCCAAATTTGTGATGAAAAGATATATCTGACTGTGTGAATTCTCAACTTTGTGAGTAAAAGTTTTATCTGACTGTGTGAATTCTCAACTTTGTGAGTAAAAGTTTTATCTGACTGTGTGAATTCTCAACTTTGTGAGTAAAAGTTTTATCTGACTGTGAGATTTCCAGTTTTGTGAGATTTCAAGCTTTGTGAATAAGCAACATATATATTCTTTATCTATCTATGTGTTTGAGTACGTGTGTTTTAACTTTGTGATAATATTTCAGATTGTGATAATCATTTCAGATTTTCAAGTTCGTGCATCTATCGGACTATGTGATCTCCAAGTTTGTGTGTGTCTGACTGTGTGATTTCCAAGTTTGTGTGTCTTACTGTGCGATTTCCAAGTTTGTGTGTCTCTGGCTGTGTGATTTCCAATTTTGTGTATGATTGACTGTGTGATTTCCAATTTTATATTTTGTGTGTGTGCCTGAGTGTGTGATTTCCAATTTTGTGTGCCTGATTATGTGATTTCCAGTTTTGGGAGTCAGACATGTACAGAACATAGCGAAGGCTGTTGACATCCTGTAGATTATTCAGGAATTAAACACCGGAAACACGAGTCAAAATAAAATCTCTTCCAAATCTCATTTTCATTTTAGCAAACTATACCTCACTTTACCCTCTCTTACTTCTCTCTCTCTCTCACACACACACAACACACACACGCTCTCTCTCTCCCTCTCTCTTTCGGTATGAGTCAGTGTAATATCACCCACAAACATTATTTGTTAGCAGTTGTGATGGAGTAAAAAGGCCGAAGCTAAAACAACAGCTCTATAATTCGTTTCAGTTACAGCAAGTATAGTTTTAATAGCAGTCAAAGAACTTTGTTAAACTGCTCCCAGCAAGACACACGTCTTGTTGTTAGCAAGACACACGTTTGGAAGGAAAGCAAAGACCAAAAGAAAAGAAAGGAAAAGAAAACTAAAAGTAATATTTTCATTTAAACCTCTTTAAGAAGCGAAGATGCCATGTCGGATGAAATAATGCCAAGAAAAACATTTACCATTGGCTCGGGAAGCCTTTTCACACGTTCGCCATGTGAACTTTGTTTTTTTTTTATCTAAGATGCTCCTCTCTTCTAATGTAGAACTTATTGATCTAATCTCGATCTTCTAACTGACATAGATGTTTATACAAGTTGACATTTCTATACTCTCTGGGGTCAAAATAGATCCTCATTTCATAACACACTGATTGATCTCCGGTGCTGTGATAATAAATATTACTCGTGGAGATCACAGCGTGGAAAAGCTATCTGCTTGTCTGTCTGTGTGTCTTTCCATCCATCCATCCATCCATCCATATGTCCGTCCGTCCGTCTTATCTATCTATCTATCTATCTATCTATCTATCTATCTATCTATCTATCTATCTATCTATCTATCTATCTATCTATCTATCTATCTATCTGTCTGTCTGTCTATCTATCTATCTATCTATCTATCTATCTATCTATCTATCTATCTATCTATCTATCTATCTATCTCTATCTATCTATCTATCTATCTATCTATCTGTCTATCTATCTATCTATCTATCTATCTATCTATCTATCTATCTATCTATATGTCTGTCTGTCTGTCTCTCTGTCTGTACTTAACGAGTAATCTAAATTTGTTGTATATTTTTACTTCTTATTTAATCTAGAAAACACATTTTCTGGAAATGTTAAGACAGACCAGCTGGTACTGTACTTCCATTAGTCAAAGTTTGAAATAAAACGTGAAAATTCAACGTTTTATGTTAGAATCAGTTTCATTCTGTATGTACGCGTTTTGTTTACCAGAAAAAGAAATCAGTGTTTCCTTTCTTGCTCTAGAGAAAAGAAACAACCTCTGTGCTCTATATAGCATTACAAATTCATTAAGGATTGCTCTCTCGTTGGCTACACAAGTTCAGCAATGATTATTTATCCTGCTACAACCAAGTAGTTTTTGAGTAATTCGTAAACTTCGCTGGAGATTTTGCGCCAACTACTGTAATCCTGATCTTTCGTCTGTTTTTGTGTCTGACATTAAAACTGATTTCTCTCTCTCTCTCTCTCTCTCTCTCTCTCTCTCTTTCTTGAAAATGAGAATTATATTACTGCAGTGTCTTCTTTAGAAATAACAGACATTTTCTTCCTTCTCTCTTGTCTGGGACTAGCTGTCTTCGCATACAAGCAGAAAAAGGCTGTCAAGTTTCTACAAGCCTACAGCTGGTTCTTGACGAATGCCGGACTGTATTTTAAAATCTCTACAAATGTAGTTCGTTGCATGAAAAACAATGTTCTTCTGCGTGAAAACTCATGTTCTTGTGTAGCAACGTGTGTGAGATGTATGATTTGCTTTGTTAATCTCTTGTGTGAATATAACATTTTCTTTCTTAGCTGTGCAAAGGAGGTGGGGGGGGGGGGGGGGGGGGGACGGGACTCTGTAATGTTTTGATGTAAACTAACATTTTATTTTAAAAAAATAAATTTCTGCTCGAAAATAAATGTCTTACTAAGTTCTTCATGGTTATGTTTATCCTGGTTGAAGATAAAATGTTCTCTTTTGTCATTTCTCTAAGAAAACGGCAGACCGTCTTTATTATTAAAAATAAACGGTTCTTGAATAATTTATGCTGCATTAGTTTTAATGAAAACTCGTAAACAGTCCAACCATCGTCTTCTTTTTCATCTTCGTGCTCATCTTCTTGTTAATCTTCTTCTTCTTGTTCCCTTTTCGTCTCTGTATAGAAATGACAAGAATGACAACAGCCTGTCGTTTGATGGGGGGGAAAACTGCCCATTTTTCATTTTTCTCGGCTCTGTAATAGTCTTAATTTATAGCTGAGCATTAAAATAATCGATACTGTCCAGGAATGTATGCGAGAAAATGGATTTAATAGAGCGCAGGATGGCAGTAACAGGCTACCATTAGCAAGAAATCTGTTTACACAAAACATACAGACCTGCATGTTCTTTCTTCCCCCTAAGCGTTTATCTCCAGTTGAACTTGATTGTTCGTTCAATTTCAGTTTTTAGATGGTTGATGTTCACACCACACTAAAATTGATTTTTCTTTCTTTCTTTCTGTTGATATTTATTAATTGCGTCTTTCTTCCTTCCTTCCTTTCTTTCTTTCTTTCTTTCTTTCTTCAGCAATTCTGTTTTTTTCTTACATATTTCTTTGTTTCTCTCTTTCTTTTTTCTCCTTCCTCCTTCTTCTCTCTCTCAGCCTCTCTCTCTCTCTCTCTCTCTCTTTCGCGCTCTCCCTTTCTCTCTTGGAATTTTCTGTTCTCTCTTTCAGCGTTGTCTCTATATACTTTATGAAAACGATGGGCCACTCTCTTATGTGTTGTCATATTTATTTTGATAATTTATCTGGTAATAGCCTCTAGCCCTCTTATTTTTAATTGTCGAACTGAACCTAACTTTCAAATGTATTTCAGCATCATCATGTGCCATGCCAGTAGGCGCTGGCCGTCATGCTTCTCCAGAGATCTCGTTCCTTGATATTTTTCATCTAAGGGTGCTAGATAACCAAGTTGATTAACGCGCTATTCCCTCGTGGTTAGGCGATTGCTTGCCAGTGGTTCAAGTTCCAGGTACTTCTTTTGTCATTTTTCTTTCTCTCATATCTAAAGGTCTGTGAATTTTTCGAGATCTAACCATAGAATACTGTGTTATATGATTGTGTTATATGACTTTAGCTTGCCAGAGTCTCGCTGCTTCCTCTTTGTGGAAATGTATATTTTCCGTCGGCTCAGTTGGTGATTTTTTTTTTATGTGCCACTGCGTTAGACGGTTCATGATTTTTTTTTCTTGGTCTTCCCCTGCATCGTTCCTCATTTATCTTTCCATTTGTTATGCTGTTTTCAATCCCTCCTATTCTCATTATATGTCCAATGAATTATGACTGTTTTCTTTATGGATTTAATTAGGTTCCTTTCTATAATTGCTTTTGTTAGACATTCACTTTTTGTCATCTTAGCTGTCCATAGCATTATTCTAATGAACCACAATCTCTGTTGCCTCTAGTGATCTTTCCACCGATCTGTTGGTTGTCTATGGGTCACTTTCATAGAGTAGCATTTTAGAGCTCTCTTTTTGATGTTCAGTGATAGAGATGCATTGCACAAGATGTCTCTTATTTGTTGGAAAGCTGTTTTGATTTTGTACTTTTTAAAAACTTTTCTTGAATACATAGCTAGTCATTTGCATGTTTATTGCGGAAATTTGCCTGCCTAACAGCTCTCCTGTAGGCCTCTCGGTTATAAGCAATATGCCCCGCTGCTGATGCATCCATTTGCAGATCATCAACGATGTCATGCAGCCATCTTCGCCTTGATCTTCCTCTCATCTTTTTCCTTCCAAGATGGTCTTCCCTAAATTATCATGACGTTTAACGTGTCCAAAATATTGAAGTTTTTTTTCTGTTTAATCCTCCTTACTAGCCAGCCTTCTTCAATATTAAGTTCTTGTAGTATGGATATATTAGTTCTTCTTTGTGTCCATGACATTTGAAGAATTCTTCTGTAGCATTTACATTCAAAGGCATTTATGTATACACATACAGTATTTTGATGATGGTCTTCAATTTTCCTGCACTGCTCATCTGGCCACTCTTCGTTAGCTTGTTTGTATTTGTTTCTTATCTCATGGTCAGTCACATCATATTTTTTCTTTGTCCTTTTTATTGTGCCTTCTTTTCTCCATAAGCTACAATATATGTGGGGCCATCCATTTCTTCTTTGGTTTCTTTTTTTTTCTCTGGTATTATTTCTCTTCCTGTCTGATGGATGGAATTTCGTAGCATCTCCTGTTGTTCATCAATACTTTGTATGTTCGCTGATATATTGTATCTATTCATAACCAGAACTCTGCATCTGTCCTTTAGTTCTTCACTGCTTTTAAACAGGCCCATGTTAGTTTAATGTATCTCATCCTTTTGTATGTTTTTAAAAAAAATTTTTCCCACTTTATAGATCATGTTCACTACTGCAGTCACCTCGTGGCATGGTTTCTGTTGTTAATAAGGTATTTTGAAGTATTTTATTAATAAGAATGTACTCAGTTTTATTAAAGGTCTTTTGTCAGGGTTGCTCTATGTAGCAAGTCTTCTCGGATGCTGCTTAAGCCATGTTTTTTCCAATAATTATTTTGTGCCTTTCCGTTCATTCTATTAATTTCTCTCTCTCTCTCTCTCTCTCTCTCTGTCTCTCTCTTTCTCTCATTTCTCATTCCCTGGTCATAATCTCTACTAAGTCTATAACTCTTTCATATCAAACTTGGACATTAAAATCACAGAGTACGACATTAACTCTATGTGATTAGGTGTGGCTCATAACTAGCTCAAACTCGTTATAAAATATGTGAATATCTTCTTCAGAGAACTGTCTACTATTGGGCATATTCTTGTACATTGTTTACATTGACAGGTATTGCCTTTAACTGAACTGGATCTGAAATATTACAAAATCCTTTAATTGTTTTTGCAGCCTCTTCATCAAAGATTATCCCTACTCCTCTTAAAGGGCAGAATGTCCGACGGGCCTGCGTGCCCAATTCTTAACCCTTTTGAAATAAAGATCAATCAGTCAATCAATCAATCAATCAATCAATCTTTTAAGCTTATCCCCTCGTGAGCCTACGATAGTGTGCTGCTCAAATCTGTCTGCACCTTTTCCACCTCACTTCACTCATTCCTAGGAAGTTAGTTTTCATTCTTACCATTTCTTTTATTTCATTTTCCAGTTTTCCTGTCATATATAATGTTCTCACATTCCACGTTGCGAGTTTGAATTTGTCTGTTTTGCCCACAGTAGTTTCTTGACCATCTGCGAGCTTCACCTGTGGTTCATGAAATGCCCTACCAGATGAGGTTGCACTGTTTGAACACTCACTGATGGCTTCACCTCAGTTTGATTTTGGTAGATTTGAGTAACTATTCTTGGAAGCTACGACAGTTGTCTACTGAATGTTTTGTGTGGTCGCTCCACTAGTCTTTGGACTATGTGTCCCCCACCCTCCAAAACCAAAATAGGCAGCTAAGGCTCAGAGGTTTAGGGGCATCTTCCATGTCTGACATTCACTTAGCATGTGAGATGTTTTGTAGTGATGACATTCACTTAGCATGTGAGATGTTTTATAGTGATGACATTCACTTAGCATGTGAGATGTTTTGTAGTGATGACATTCACTTAGCATGTTAGATGTTTTATAGTGATGACATTCACTTAGCATGTGAGATGTTTTATAGTGATGACATTCACTTAGCATGTGAGATGTTTTATAGTGATGACATTCACTTAGCATGTGAGATGTTTTATAGTGATGACATTCACTTAGCATGTGAGATGTTTCATAGTGATGACATTAACTACTTCACTTCGCTCTCCACGTCTATCGTTTGCCCATCACGTCACCATCGGTCCATATATTAAATGTCTCCTGTTTATTGTTAGAACTGCACTTGGCTAATTTATTCTATCGTATGATGTTTTTTTTGTAAATATATGCAAGACCTTGGAATGTCTGACCAGTGTTAGCTGCGTTAGAGACTAGTTACCAATGCTGCAGCAAAACTATCAACATTTGTGCCATCGCAAAGACAATATGTGTGGTGAGAGATAATATGTGTGGTGAGAGGCAATATGTGTGGTGAGAGGTAATGTGTGTGGTGAGAGGTAATATGTGTGGTGAGAGGTAATATGTGTGGTGAGAGACAATATGTGTGGTGAGAGGTAATATGTGGTGAGAGACAATATGTGTGGTGAGAGGTAATATGTGTGGTGAGAGGTAATATGTGTGGTGAGAGGCAATATGTGTGGTGAGAGGTAATATGTGTGGTGAGAGGTAATATGTGTGGTGAGAGGTAATATGTGTGGTGAGAGGTAATACGTGTTGTGAGAGGTAATATGTGTGGTGAGAGACAATATGTGTTGTGAGAGGTAATATGTGGTGAGAGATAATATGTATGGTGAGAGGCAATATGTGTGGTGAGAGGCAATATGTGTTGTGAGAGGTAATATGTGTGGTGAGAGGTAATATGTGTGGTGAGAGGTAATATGTGGTGAGAGACAATATGTGTGGTGAGAGGTAATATGTGTGGTGAGAGGTAATTGATGTGTGGTGAGAGGTAATATGTGTGGTGAGAGGTAATATGTGTGGTGAGAGGTAATATGTGTGGTGAGAGACAATAGAGTTAATTTATATGGGCAGAGATGACGTAGATAGATAACTTATATGGTGAGAGATAACTTATATGGTGAGATATAACGTGGAGAAATAACTTATATGGTGAGATATAACGTAGAGAAATATCTTATATGGTGAGAAATAACGTAGAGAAAAAACTTATATGGTGAGAACTAACGTAAAGAAATAACTTATATGGTGAGAGATAATTTATATGTATAGAAAACGTAGAGAGATACCTTATATGGTGAGGGAGAACAAATATGTTGAGAGATAACTTATATGGTAAGAGATAACTCATCTGGTGAGAAATAACTTATATGGCAAGAGATAACTTAAGTGGTGAGAGATAACATATCTGGTGAGAGATTACGTCTATGGTGAGAGATAACTTGTACGGTGAGAGATAATGTGTACAGTGAGAGATCACTTAAATGGTGAGAAGAAAAGCCAGGAAAGTTGAGGATAGAAAGGTAACATCAGGAAAGTTGAGGATAGAAAGGTAACATCAGGAAAGTTGAGGATAGAAAGGTAACATCAGGAAAGTTGAGGATAGAAAGGTAACATCAGGAAAGTTGAGGATAGGAAGGTAACATCAGGAAAGTTGAGGATAGAAAGGTAACATCAGGAAAGTTGAGGATAGAAAGGTAACATCAGGAAAGTTGAGGATAGAAAGGTAACATCAAGTTTCACGTTAGATCTTGGGTTGGGAGGGGTGGGCGAGGGTGGGGGGAGGGAAACTACTTCCTGGGAAGACATTGTTTCTGCTGTTTTTGAACAGATTTTTTTCTTTCCTTAACTTTCCCCAAAATCCCCCATTCCCTCCCCAAAGTCCCCCATTCCCCCAAAACACCATGTAAAATACCTTGTCTGCAGAAATTAGCAAACTCCATAAACATTCTTTTTTCTGTTTCATGAATGTCTCTGTTTATTTTGAAGATCAGGCACACGTTACAAGCAAACTAAAATGGGGAGAGAGAAGACTAGAGAAATGTAAATATTTTACTAATTATTTTCATGTTTCTCCAGTTTTACGCACAGAACTGACTACGTTTGACCAGGACGTCAAATGTAACTAGTCAAAGTTTCTTCTGTCTGAAAGAATTGTTTGTAGAGAGTGCTCTTAACTCATTGCTGAAGTCCCCTCTCCTGTCCCGATGTAAACAATACTTCCCGTCCAACGCTTCTTTCTCAAAATAAAAAAACAGTAAAATATATATCATTTACTTGCCCTGTTTCCTTTGAATTTTATTTGATTTTTTCCCTCCTCTGTTTATTTATAGAATGAGGGGAATTTTAATGAACATCGGATATAGGTCACCAGGTTGAAAGTTTTCTCTTTCAGAAAGTTACCAAATGGAAGTGAATATATTTTTTTTAATAAGATGCTGGAATTCATTTGAAACTGTCTATATACACAAAATGTACAACTCTAACAGGAGTAACTGTACACACGTACACATTTAACAAGTCGCAAGAAAAGAGGATAACAGCATTTGAAATGAAATGTTATGGAAGGGCGCTTAGAATATCATGGATAGAAATAAAAATCAAATAAATCGGTAATAATGGGATTGGGTGTCCAGAACAACGGCACGTAAATACCATCAAGATTAGAAAGCTGAGATACTTCGGCCACATTAGAAGACACAATGGTTTGGGGAGGCTGATAGTAGACGGCATAGTGAAAATAAATGTAAACTTTGTAAAAGTAATCTTTTAATAACCACTCATTCATTCGTTCTCTGGAAAAATCATGTTCTTATAAGACAGCAGAGCCATGTCGAGCGCTCTCTCTCTCTCTCTCTCTTTCTCTCTCTCTCTCTCTCTCTCTCTCTCTCTCTCTCTGGTCCGTGCCAGTCAGGTGTTGGTAGTCACTGATGTCCACAATCTTTCTCTAAAATGTGTGCTGGGCTGTGCCCCTTGCCACTCTTTAAGTCCGTCAAGTATCTTGTACTTCGTCTTCCTCTGTCCCTTTTCCCCTCCAGTTTTCCAGTTGTCACTAAGTTTGCCTCTTCTCAAAGCATATCCAACAAATCTGGATTGTCGTGTTCTGACTTCTGTCAAAGTTTCCCTCGCTTGCTCAGCCTGGCTTAGAACCTCTTCATTCAGCCTTCTCTATTTTACTTTTAAAAAAAACCCCTCCAGGTTACCACAGATTCTGGGTGTGGGGGGAGGGGTAGGCGGTAAGGGGTAGGGGTGAAGACACTGTCCAGTTTGTCAAGGAGCGAATCAAACTGACGTGCTGTCCTCAGGGTTTGCGAACATACCGACCCAGACCTGTCCCACCTCTTTGATGGCACTCGCAGTAACAGGCCTAGCCTGGCCAACGGGGCAAGAATCGCGATAGTCCCCAAGACGGTGGGGTCTAGTACACTCTTCCTAACCAGTATTATATACCTCTTGCTCCATGTAGAGACTGAAAAAAATAGCCACCATAACCCAGTCTCAAGCCGACACTATGCTGTATCTCATTATCTTCACAGCATCGGCTGCACAGAACACCAGCTCTCAGTTCAAGAAGAAGAGAAAGAAGAAGAAGAAGAATTTATTCAAGACGTAAGTAAAAGCAAGGACTTAAGTTATTCTTGATAATCCTATTTTTCTTCACTAGCTGCAAGAGAAACTGGACAAATACGGGACCATGAGGAGATCGATTTTTACATTAAAATGTTCCATTCTCGTGGGAAGAATATGAGACCCAAATTTGCAACGAACAACGATGGTGAAAACAGATACAAATTATACAACAAAGGACACAAGCGCAAGTAGAACCAAACTAGAGGACAGAAGACACAATTGTGAATAAAAAACAGCAAAAGAATCAAGCGCGTATAGGTCCAGATTTGATAGCAGAAGACAAACGCAAATAGAACCAAATGTGACAAAAGTAAATCCAAGAGTAAAGGTATCTAAACTTGACACCAGTAGACACAAGGTAAAAGACATCTAAACTTGATAACAATAAATAGAAGACCGAAGATAAATTTACAACAGTAGATACAGGATAAAAGATATCTAAAGCTGATAAACAGTAGATACAAGAGTAAAGATATCTAAACTTGACAGCATTAGACAGCAGAGCAAAGATATCTAAACTTGACAAGAGTGGATAAAAGAGCAAAGATATCTAAACTTGACAAGAGTGGATAAAAGTGCAAAGATATCTAAACTTGACGGCTGGCGACACAACCACAACAGATTCGTGCTTACAACACAAATATAGGTTGCTGCTGCTATGGCGGAGTATACCACACAAATATTGGCAAAGTCTAACAAAACTGAAAAGTGAGCCAACTCATTAAAACAAAACATGGAAGCTTACACAAAATCATAACATTAACGTGATACAAAATCTTCTTTGTTGGAGGACGCAGCCAGAATTGTCAATCTTGTTCTCAGACATTTTTCGTTCTTCGCTTTTTGTTTTCCCTTCGAACATGATGACCGTCATCTTGTCTCAACTCATATATCAGGAGGGACTTTTTATGAAATAAAATGTCAGATAGAACTATACACAGCTCACACATCAGAAGAACTATACAAAACTCACACATCAGACAGAACTGTACATAAACTTACACATCAGAAGAACTATACAAAACTCACACATCAGACAGAACTATACATAAACTCACACATCAGACACAATTATACAAAACTCACACATCAGACAGAACTATACATAAACTTACACATCAGAAGAAATATACAAAACTCACACATCAGACAGAACTGTACATAAACTCACACATCAGAAGAACTATACAAAACTCACACATCAGACAGAACTGTACATAAACTTACACATCAGAAGAACTATACAAAACTCACACATAAGACAGAACTATACATAAACTCACACATCAGACAGAATTATACATAACTCACACATAAGACAGAACTATACATAAACTCACACATCAGACAGAATTATACATAACTCACACATAAGACAGAACTATACATAAACTCACACATCAGAAGAACTATACAAAACTCACATATCAGACAGAACTATACATAAACTCACACATCAGACAGAACTATACAAAACTCACACATCAGACAGTACTATACATAACTCACACATCAGACAGAACTATACATAATTCACACATAAGACAGAACTATACATAACTCACACATCAGAAGAACTATACAAAACTCACACATAGACAGAACTATACATAACTCACACATCAGACAGAACTATACAAAACTCACACATCAGACAGAACTATACATAAACTCACACATCAGAAAAACTATACAAAACTCACACATCAGACAGAATTGTACATAAACTCACACATCAGAAGAACTATACAAAACTCACACATCAGACAGAATTATACATAATTCACACATAAGACAGAACTATACATAACTCACACATAAGACAGAACTATACAAAACTCACACATAGACAGAACTATACATAACTCACACATAAGACAGAACTATACATAACTCACACATCAGAAGAACTATACAAAGTTCACACATCAGACAGAACTATTATCATAACTCACACATCAGACAGAACTATACAAAATTCACACATCAGACAGAATTATACATAACTCACATATCAGACAGAACTATACATAACTCACATATCAGACAGAACTATACAAAACTCACACATCAGACAGTACTATACATAACTCACACATCAGACAGAACTATACATAATTCACACATAAGACAGAACTATACATAAACTCACACATCAGAAGAACTATACAAAACTCACACATCAGACAGAACTATACATAACTCACACATAAGACAGAACTATACATAACTCACACATAAGACATAACTATACATAACTCACACATAAGACTGAACTATACATAACTCACACATAGGACAGAACTATACATAACTCACACATAGGACAGAACTATACATAGCTCCCCACCTCCGCCCCCCACCCACCCCCCAACCACCACCACCCAATACCCTCTCTCTTAGGTTGTGGTTATAATTATACATAAACGTAAAATAGCTTATGTGTACGTAAACACAAGACAGTAGCCACAACTATACATAAACACAAAATAGCAGCAATTATAGCTATACGTAAACACAAGACAGCAGTCATAACTATACATAAACACAAAATAGCAACAGTTATAGCTATACATGAACTTAGAACAGAAATCATGAATATACATTAACACAACATAGCAGCAGTCATAGCTATACATAAACACAAAATAGCAGTCATACATAAACACAAAACAGCATTCGTATATATTCATAAACACTAAATAATTAAATGTACAAACAAGGTCACGTTTTTGCAAGAAATCTGTATCTCTCTGAGAGTGCAGATAACTATGCACTCGTTTCTTCTTCTAGTACAAACTACAGTTAATCATCGGCCGGACCCATCTAGCAGCTGAAAAACACCCACATCTATAAATAGACCCATATTTTGCTCCGATTCTATCTGGTTCAGTTAAAAACACAACCAACTCCTTCCAGAATACGCCTGTAGTACACCCGCAATCTGTGCCTGGAGTAAATAACTGGAACTGGTTTGTTTTACGAATCTTGGCGGTGACGTAGCACTGTAGTACTCTAGTTGGAAGCTAAACCGAAGACGGGGCAGCGGGTCATGGGAAACGCCTGGTTATCTGCAACAGCTGTTTGGACTTCTGCTAAAATTTGTTCCGGGACAACATACTATCCTAGACTGGCATTTATCTTAAGCGCTGAAAGCCAAGCTGTTGTGGGTACATTAGCAGACTTTTATCTGTTCGTATGGTGAATGGTTTTCATAGGAAGTTCCGCGCGAGTATCAAGTGACGCAATAAGCTTAGAGAAAGATACTAGATGCCCTTCCTTTCACACTTTTCTACAGATCTTGTAGATGCCGCTATCTATCTATCTATATATCTATCTATCTATCTATCTATCTATCTGTCTGTCTGTCTGTCTGTCTGTCTGTCTGTCTGTCTGTCTGTCTGTCTGTCTATCTACGAGGGGAAGTCACTAAGTAACTCGCAAGTGCCTGTTACAAAAAAAAAAAAAACTAAATGCGACAGTAATATGAAAACTTTTAATTTTTGAACCTACATTATTCCCCTGTTTCTCAACGTAATCGCCACCAACATTGATACATCTGTCCCATCGTGTGATCAGTGATGCAATACCAATGGCTTAAAAATCGGGAATTTGATTTCTGAACCATGTTTTTTTTACTTCTGTTTCCACCTCTTCGTCACCTAAGAATCTTCTCACGCCAAGGTGGCTTTTCAATGAAGCAAACAAGAGAAAATCACTTGGAGCTAAGTCAGGACTATAGGGTGGATGTTCAAGAACTTCCTAACCCAACTGGCTAATTTTCCCTTGGGTTAAACAAGCCATATGCGGTCTGGCATTGTCATGAAGGAGAAGCACACCTCTAGTCAGCAGACCAGGACGTTTTCTTCGAATTGCATCCCGTAGGATCGACAGAACTTCACAGTACGATACAGAATTCACATTGTCACCATACTTCTGGAACTTCTATCAGCTCTGATAATCTCATTCACACGTTGCACAGTCGCTTCTGTTACTATCTGAACAGGACTGCCAAGTCGGACTTTTCAACAATTTCAGTGCGTCCCTGAGAAAATTTTTTTACCGAGTTATAAACCGGTTTACGTGATAAACACTTTTCAGCATAAACTGTAATCATTTCCTTATGAATGTCCTCAACTGAATGTTTTAGCACACAAAAATCACACTACACTTTTCTGTTCTTCTTTGGTACACACTAACAGTTGGATAGCCATTTTGTTATTGCTTTGCGCTTGAGCACGTTAACTCCCAGCGCCCCCTATTTACAACTATTATAAAGTTGGATGATGGTACTATTTAAGGATATATTTAAATGCTACCTGATAACTGCCACTGATAAAATATTTCAATTTGCGAGTTACTTTGACTTCCCCTCGTATGTATGTATGTATGTATGTATGTATGTATGTATGTATGTATGTATGTATGTATGTATGTATGTATGTATGTATGTATGTATCTATCTATCTATCTATCTATCTATCTATCTATCTATCTATCTATCTATCTATCTATCTATCTACCTACCTACTTACCTACTTATCTATCTATCTATCTATCTATCTATCTATCTATCTATCTATCTATCTATCTATCTATCTATCTATCTATCTGTCTGTCTGTCTATCTATCTATCTATCTATCTATCTATCTATCTATCACATGATGGAGTCTCATTCCTTTAAGAATAGTTTAAGCTGCTTATCTATTTGTTTGTAGAAGCAGTTTGTAAATTGCCGCATCGATCATAATTTTCAGTACGTGTAATAGAGTAATCGGTATTTGCATTATAGTTTATAAAAACAAGTCACTCGACTGTCATACAGAAATCATCGAGGCTAAGAATTGTTGGAATCAGAGGAAGAGGCCGTCCACACAAGAGGTGAAAGGAAGAAATTATAAAAGTAAAGTGCAGATATTCCCATAGCAAATGCCGTAGGGGATGACGCGTTAGAGACCTCATTATGCTGGGCCATCAGCGTACGAGGTAGGATGGCCAGTTCCTTTCCTCGCTGCCTTTCCTTCTCAGATTTTCTCTGTTACCAATTTTACGAGTCTGCGTCGATTTCGGGGCCGTATTGGTTGTAAGAAAAATCTAGCTCAGCTTGGGATTCGAACCTTCGATAATTCGGTTACTAGTCGACTGCTCTAACCACTACACTAGTCGCTCCCCGAAGAAATTATAGGAAATTTAAATATCCCGTTATATTATAACTACATAATCGCCCAGTCCTATCAAGACGTCTATTTGTCTCGTCAACACTGAAAGATGTAAGAAAAAGTTGACAAGACAAGAACAGACTATATGGAAATAAACAAATAAATAAATAACACTATATTACGTGCACATTTTTCCATTACATCCTCTGTCTGTCCAACTGAATTTTTCAAATAATTGTGGAATACATTTATCAGTTATTATTTCTTGGTCATATGTTCTTATATTGTAAGGTTATGGCATTTTTTAGTACTCAAAGACCTGTGAATTCCAAAGAAAGAAAGAAAGAAAAGAAAGAAAGAAAGAGATAAATAATTTTTTTTCCACATTTCGCTGTTTCAAATAAGGCCTATTCATCTTGTCTCAGTCTTCTGTTTTCTCATCCGTTCAGTATTCGCCATTTCTCATTTTGTTCCAGTCTCCTGTGTCTTTGTCCTGTATTCTTATTCGCCCAGTATTCGCCGTCTCCTCTTTTTGCCGCCATCTCAAATTCAATGATCGCGTTAACCCGCAGTTACTGGTAAATTACCTATTAAATTGAGAAAAACTGAAACTTTTCGACATCTGTCGGTTACTGTAACCGGTTTATATTATCCAAAACTTAGTAAAAAGCAATCAACTAAATCGGTTATAGAGTAATCGTGCCAGCTTTATCTCTGGTCCAGCATGTGAACATTTTGTAAAGGTTAAATCTCGCGGCAAATAAAAAAAAATCACATAAATATTTACTTTCTGCTGATGTTGGCACCTAATGTTATAATGAGAAAACCGATATTTCGGAAAGGACTTTATGTAAGGTAAAACTCAGGAACTGTTGTAACGGTTTCAAAAAATCCAAGCGCGATAACTGTCGAATCAGAGAGTGTTATCTCCCAGTTTTCTTGCTGCAGTTGATTACTGAAGAGCGCGATTTTCCATATCTTTCACTAGCCCCTTTCCAATGTTTTCTGAAAACATACTTTTTTCCCTATCTTTTACTACTGGTGTTCAGTCTCATGTAAGAAATTTTTGAAGGTTCTAAAGCTCTTAGGACATGTGTTACGGGAAACACATGCGTGTCTTCTTTTACAGTTTTCATCCCTTTCAATATTTGGCACTTTGTACAAGATATGAGAACTATGTTCAGTTTGCTGTATGGCGTAGAATCCAAGATGGCAAAGTTTTGTCGCACTGCAACACTGTCTAGCTTTGTCTATAAGAAGCGTTTAGTATTGTTTACTTTGTCATTAGTACATTATTCACTTGTAGAATTTCTTGTCCATTTCTTATTCTTTGTTTGTTCGGCGAAATCTGTCCGATGAAGCCGCCTTGCCGAAATATAACATTGTGTTGGGGTAATGTTTGTTCCTAACATTTTAACTCTTAAACCACTTTTAACACTCACAACACACGAACACTTTCTGTTGTTACTGAACACAGCTGCCATGTTAGTCATTCAGTCAGTCAGTCATTTGCATGTCCCTGGCGGAACTTTGCTTCCCGAACAGCTCTCCTATAGGCCTCTCTTGGATGTGAGCAAGAGGGCCTGCTCTGATGCATTCATTTGCTACCATGTCTTAGAAAGAAATAACGTGTTGGCTAGTTTTTACATTACTGACAGTTTAAAATTACATTATAAGCTCTCAACTTTGTAGAAATCTGTTTTGAAAACTCATTGAAATCGTTTATGGCAAAGTGAGAGTCAAATTTCTTTCTGCAGCTTTCATTAAAAAAATGACTGTCTACATCCGTGTCCATACTTTTTGGCCCCCACATACGCAGTATTTCACTGGCTATATTTAAACTATCTTCACGTTCTTGTAAAGACCTACACAGGATATTGTCATGTGAAAACCATGCGTTATATCGACCCGCAGGGATTCGCGGTCGAACAATGAAAATATCCTCATGGCAGGACAAATTTGGAAATCGGATTCAGGAGCAAACACACAGCGGGAATATTTACCGGAGAAATCGGTAGCGTACTCCTGGGTGATGATGGCTGAGAGAGACCAGCATGCTGAGAACATACCTTGTGTTTGAGCAATCCCTTGGCAGTGTGGTCCATCAACAGGAAGATGGGTGCATTCCCTCTCCCTACCCACCCACCCCCCCCCCCCCCCCGACAAAAAAATTAATATGGGCAACTAGCAAACGGTTAGGGGAAAAAACCCTATCAACTGGAAGTCCTCAAATGCCGTTTAAAATGTGTACAAATAAGATAAGGATCTTTCCAGTGACCCAACATCCCGAGTGAGTTATAAGCTTGGCTTTCTCCAATAGAAATGCATTCTGGGTACAGTAAATAAACTGTTGGAAGAAATACTCCTAGGTCAGATATGCTACTAAATGAACTGGAGAAAAAAACAAACAAAATGTATAGATTCAAATAGTGCTGCTATAAGGTGTGTAATTATATTGGCCAAACAACTGAAGCACTCATAATTACTTCAGTCCGTCTAAGTGAAAGGCCTTCAATAAAAGAAACGAGCACATTATCAGCACAAGTCTTCGACATTTTGGAATGTTCTTTATCTAATGACATCTTTCGCCTATGAAGGCGGTTTTGAAGCAGATAGATGATACTATCGTGTTTGTTTGAATATCGCGTTTGTGATACAGGGACCAGTATTCTGCAGATTACAATTTTTATCTTCAAATTTGTGCCCTTGTTTCTCTTCGATAATGCTCCACCCTTACCCAGAGTCACTGGTCACGTGATTCGATCATACTTCTGTTCTTTCCAGACTTCGTTACTGACTGAGAAATCTGTCATGGGTGTGATCCACAGATATCTGTGTTATCTCACTTCTAGTCTACCACGTGACCTGCTCTACAAGTCCGCTACATAAAAGTTTCCTAAAAATGAGGCAAAGGTAAATGTAAAATCCCAGTTTCCATGCCAATAAGGCATGCTGGGGATACGATGTTGGGCCCGTAATTCCAAGAACATCTGCACACGAAGGTGTGACGTGGTCAGTATCACGCCTGGCCGAATTTACCTTCGCAGATTTCTCTGATGCCTATTTTTAGAGGCTGGCTGGACCATGGGGCCTGTTTTGTGTTGTGGTACAAGGAAAAAAAAAACAACAACAAAATCTCCACTGCTGGGACTTGAACCGGGTACCTCCTGATTAGCAAACCGAGCGCCCAACCACTCTGCTAATCAGGCTGTATCTTAAGGATACGAGAGTTATAAAATTCTTGCTACATGTCCTAACATGGCTGCTACATGTCTATGCTAGCGCTATTGTCAGTGAATGGCAGAGTAGGGCGCTGAGAAATTAATTAAGGAAAGAGCTATCATGAATAGAGAAAAATGAGAGCAGGATTCAGCTGTAGCGTAGGACAATGATAATATATAGCGCAACATTATTTGAAAAGACAATAACATAACCACGCTGGAGAAGGTATGGATGCCAGTTACAGGAGATTGAGAAATCCAAGGATTATTTTCTAACAGAAGGGAAAAAAGTGCACATTGGGACTTAGTACAAACGCAAGCGATATTAGAGAATGTTGTGTTGTTTTTGTTTATTTTACCCCATGTCTTAAACATTCTTCATCTTTCGTTCCAGCTCACAAAATATTATTTTTCCTCCCGCAAAACCCATTTCGCCGAGTGAAACATTCAGTGTTTTGCGTTTTCCAGTGTATTTATATTTTACAATTCAATATTTATATTTTCCAATGTATTTATATTTTCCAAAATCTTGTTTCGCATCCTTTTTCTTCTTTGTTTTCATCTGATTTTCTTCTTTTATGACTTGACAGAAATTGTCGCCAAAATAGAAAAAAAGTAGAATATATTCTTTTGTGCGTCATTGCTCCAGATACAGTATTATATACATTCATTCCTTAATACCACAGATATACACCTTTAATATTCAACATATAAGATACACAGACATCCTCTTAAACAGCACGTTCATTCTTAAACAACAAAAATATACACGCATTTTTCTTTAACAACAAAGATATGGACATCTTCTTCTAAAGCAACAAGGATATAAGCAAAGTCTTTATAAACAAAAAAATATATACGCACATTCGTCTTAAACAACAAAAAATATACGAAGATTGTTCTTAAACAACAAGGATATAGACACATTCTTTTTTAAAGAACAAAAATATATGCACATTGTTCTTAAACAACAAAAAATTATACGAATATTCTTCTTAAACAACAAAAAATATATGCACATTCTTCTTGAATAACAAAAAATGTATGCACATTCTTCTTAAACAACAAAAAATATATGCACATTCTTCTTAAACAACAAAAATATATGCACTCTTCTTAAACAACAAAAAATATATGCACATTCTTCTTGAATAACAAAACAACATCTACACATTCTTTTCAAACAACAAGAAAAATATGTGCATATTCTTCTTAAACAACAAAAAATATATGCATGTTCTTCTTAAACAACAAAAAATATTTGCACTCTTCTTAAACAACAAAAAATATATGCACATTCTTCTTAAACAGCAAAAAATATATGCACATTCTTCTCAAAACAAAAAAAATATATACATATTCTTTTTAAACAACATCAAAATATATGCACATTCTTCTTGAACAACAACAAAATATATACACATTATTCTGAAACAACAAAAAATATATGCACATTCTTTTTAAACAACAAAAAATATGCACATTCGTCTTAAACAACAAAAAATATATGCACATTCTTCTTTAACAACAAGGATAACACGTATTCTTCTTAAACAACAAAAAATATGCACATTCTTCTTAAACAACAAAAAATATATGCATATTCTTCTTTAGCAACAAGGATATACACACATTCTTCTTAAACAACAAAAAATATATGCACACTCTTTTTGAACAACATACAAATATGCACATTCTTCTTAAACAACCAAAAAAAATATGCACATTCTTCTTAAACAACCAAAAAAAAATATGCACATTCTTCTTAAACAACAGAAATGTACGCACATTATTCTTAAACAGCAAAGATGTATGCGCACTCTTCTTAAACAGCAAAGATATATATACACATTCTTCTTAAACAACAAAGATACACACACGTTCTAAGAACTAAAGTATGTTCTTTCTTAAACAACAACGATATATGCACATTCTTCTTAAACAACAATTATATACACACGTTCTCCTTAATCCATAACGAGAATTTAAGAGAACTGGATGTAAGGAACTAGTCTGAAACAAAGCAGTTCACCAGACCAGTGACAGATATCCTCTGAAGATAACGTTTACCTCCCTTGTTTATTGGTTTTGTGACCCGAAGAAAGTGCTTGGGATATAAACAAATTTTGCTGTGCAGTATAACAAAAAAAGTTAATGAAAGTCAGAAAAATAGCATAGACACATAATATAAAAAAAATAATAACACGATGATTACCTTCATTTCGGCCGATGAAACAAGAAACATTTCAGTGTTTCTAGACCGTGTATTGTGTGCGGTCTTTGTATAACTTGTACAAAATAAATAAACAGCTTTAACTGAAACACTTTTTCGTATTAATCTGTGGCACACAGTCTTTGTTACGCGTCGTCATTATCGTCATCATAAACATCATCATCATTATTATTGTCATAATCATCATGGTTAACATCATCGCCATGTCAATAACATTATCATCATCATCGTTATACAATTATCATCATTTCGGGTCATCATTATCACCACCATTGTAATCCTCATCACTATCTTCAATGTTTCTGTCAACACTTAGAGGAGTAACCTGACAAAAGAAATACCCAGAGCTCTCAAATCGAAACAAACAAATTCGGACAGCTTGTCCTATCTCATCCTTTCTTCCTCTACCTTTAAGTGTTTTTACTGAAAGTTTCATTTCTGCGAATGTCACCATCAGTCTAGAAGTGGTTTCTCCGAAGCACTAAGAGCCTTCTTCATTTTTTTTAGCACAGAGGCTAATTGCTGCAGACACGATATGTCTTCGTTCCATTTAAACGCCTACTTTGGATAATATCTCAAGCTCTAGCAGTGACCAGATTGTCTCTATGATATGACGATGACTTTCCAGCGTGGAAAAGTACGTAATGAGGAGAGAAAAGGCGAATGGTCTCTCTATAACGTTCGTAGTGTCATCATCACTGCACTGCGAACAGCTTTATAGATTCTCTGATCTCTATTGAGAGTCTCAGGACACATGCAAGCACCCCGTAGCACCACAGAGAAAACTTATCGACTTCTACGTGAACAAAGCCTATTGATAACAGAATAATAAACGGATTCAATTTCAATTTGCCAGTAGAAGCTAGTTTATGAGATATTATTATTATTATTATTATTATTACCATTATTATTAGTAGTAGCAGTAGTAGGATGCGTCAGGAGCAGGCCATCTTGCTCACAACCGAGAGGCCTACAGGAGTGCTGTTAGGGAGGCAAAGTTCCGCAAAAGACATGCAAATTAATGAATGAAAACAGCAGCAGCAGCAGCAGCAGCAGCAGTAGTAGTAGTAGTAGTAGTAGTAGTAGTAGTAGTAGTAGTAGTAGTAGTAAGATATAAGAGGTGCAAGATAGCGCAGTTGGTTAGTACGCTGTTCTCTTGCGGCTAGATGGCTGCTCGTCCTACCAGAGTCCGTGGTTCGAATCCCAGATAATTCTTTTGTGATTTTTATTTTCCTCACGTCTCACTAAAGTGCTTTGTCTACGATTTTTGTAGGTCTAATCCTACAGAACTATGTTCTCTTACTTTACCGTAAGAGACATGACGACTACTATAAAACTGGTTCTAGTAAGTAAAGTAGACGGAGGTGTATGGTTCAGATTTTTCAAAAAGATAGAGTGAGGAAAGCGAGCAGAAACAAGAATGATAGAAAGAGTGAGTAAAGTGGGCATAAACAAGAATGAGAGAAATAAGATGAGCACATATAAATAAAAAAGCTTTCAGCAACATAATATTTCAGCAAAAACCTTTTTCAAAGATCACATACAAAAACAACGCAACAAAGACATAAAAACAGGTGAAAAAAATTAGATAAATAAGTACAGCGTCACAAACCAATTAAAACAGACAAAAATGTACGTCACAGTATCACAACAAAGTAGGGAATCGAAAGATAAGAAAGTATGACAATATTAGTAGTAGTAGTAATAGTAGTAGTAGTAGTAGTATAGTAGTAGTATAGTAGTAGTAGTAGTAGTAGTAGTAGTAGTAGTAGTAGTAGTAGTAGTAGTAGTAGATTAAGTAATAAAAGACTTTTACTGTTTAAAAACACTCCAAAAATCTGGTAGTATTGGTTGTAGTAGTAGTATTAGTAGTAGTAGTAGTAGTAGTAGTAGTAGTAGTAGTAGTAGTAGTAGTAGTAGTAGTAGTAGTAGTAGTAGTAGTAGTAGTAGTTAGTAGTATAGTAGTATAGTAGTAGTAGTAGTGTAGTAGTAGTAGTAGTAGTAGTAGTAGTAGATTAAGTAATAAAAGACTTTTACTGTTTAAAAACACTCCAAAAATCTGGTAGTATTGGTTGTAGTAGTAGTATTAGTAGTAGTAGTAGTAGTAGTAGTAGTAGTAGTAGTAGTAGTAGTAGTAGTAGTAGTAGTAGTAGTAGTAGTAGTAGTAGATTAAATAATAAAAGACTTTTACTGTTTAAAAACACTCCAAAAATCAGTCAGTCAGTCATTTGCACGTCCTTTGCAGAACTTTGCCTCCCTAACAGTTCTCATGTACACAGTCAAATGCCTTTGAATAGTCAATAAAAATAAATATAGATTCACATTAAATTCTCTGCATTTCTCTGTTATTAATCTTTTATTGAATATATGATCTCTTGTTTCTCTTCCTTGCCTAAAACCAGTTTGGACCATATTGATTTATTTCTCCTAGATTCTTACGAATTCTACCAATTATGATTTCTAATAGAATTTTACTCCTATAATTCCTTCCCTATATTTCTCCGTTTTTCTCTCTCTCCATCACCAGAAAAGCTTGTTTCGTGAAAAATATTTTTTGTGTTTACCACGATAATTTCTCAAACAAACCTCGTCAATCGCTCGCTTCGGAATGTTAAGTAGAGTTTTATACTAGTGGAAAACATTGGCCACTGCAGAGCAACACAGCCAGCAGGTTTACGTCGAGATGGAAAGTTGCCCAAGCAACGATTCGTCGCCGCGCGTAAACCTTCTTGTTCTATGACGTCATTAGTTGGGTAGATGAGCTAAGCAGGCGAGAAGCCATGTTGTTTTGGAGCTGGAGTAGTTCGACAGATGCGAAAAGAAGGCTTCGTAATGATGATAAACTAGTGGAAGAAAAGTTATAGTTCTTTGAATGAATTATGTGCGAGCATGCGTAAAATCAAATGAACACTCCTAGAACCGGAGCAGTTGAGAAAGCTAGCAGAAATATTTAAGAATGATAGAGACAAAGAATATACTCATATAATTATATATATATATATAAGAAGGGTGACCTCAGAGATTGCGGGAACTGGAGAGGCATTACCCTACTGCCTCTCACCAGTAAAGTATTTTGCAGAATAATCATCAACAGAATTGTACCAACACTTGAGGAAAAACTTCGGAAAGAGCAGGCAGGATTTAGGAAAGGAAGATCATGCATAGACCACATATTTGTACTTAGACAAATATTAGAACAGGCAAATGAGTGGCATAGCACAACATATGCATTATTCATAGATTTTGAGAAAGCTTTTGACAGTGTCAACAGAGATGCACTGTGGAAAATCCTAAGATGGCATGGCCTCCCCCATAAAATAGTTAATGTAATCAAAGCCCTATACGAGGGTTTTCAGTGCAAAGTTATCTGTGGAGAACATACCTCCAGCAGCTTTAGGGTACAAACAGGAGTGAAACAGGGATGTGTACTATCACCAACATTATTTATCTTGGCAGTAGACTGGTTAATGAATGAGGCAACATCAGACAAACTCAGAGGATTACAATGGACCCTTGACACAGTGCTGGAGGACCTTGACTTTGCGGACGACATTTGTCTATTATCAAGCAGTCACAAAGATATGCAAGATAAAATAAACAAGCTAACTCAGAATGCAAACAACATAGGACTAAAGATCAACGTAGGAAAGACAAAGTTAATGAAGCAAAATGTGAACAACAGAAATGTACTCAGAGTAGATAACAAGTTAGTGGAGGAGGTCAACGAATTTGTATACCTTGGCAGCAGAGTAGTAGAAAATGGAGACAGCACAGAGGACATCAACAGCAGACTTACTAGAGCAAACCAGGCTTTTGCAATGCTGCAGAATATATGGAAATCCATAAAACTAAGCATAAATATGAAAATCAGGATATTTAAGAGTAATGTTCTAAGTGTACTACTCTATGGAAGCGAATGCTGGAAAATCACCAAAACCATAGAAAACAAGTTGAATTCTTTCCAGACTAAATGTTTACGAAGAATTAGAAAAATATTTTGGCCAAACACTATAAGAAATAACATCTTATTAGCAGAAAT
Source organism: Achatina immaculata (assembly GCA_009760885.1). Classification (NCBI taxonomy): domain Eukaryota; kingdom Metazoa; phylum Mollusca; class Gastropoda; order Stylommatophora; family Achatinidae; genus Lissachatina; species Lissachatina immaculata. Next base: position 74,575,567 of record CM019713.1, on the reverse strand, counting down.
GCAGATGAAACCACTGACAACAATTATTGAGGAAAGACGCTGGCAATGGTTGGGACATGTGCTCCGAATGACTGACAACTCACTACCAAAAATAGCACTAAGATGGACACCACAGGGGAGCAGAAGTAAGGGTAGACCAAAAGAGACATGGAGAAGAACAACAGAAAGGATGTTGAGCAATAGAGGGCTCACCTGGGCAAGAGCAGAAAAAAAGGCGAAGGACAGGCATTTGTGGAAAACCCTTGCGGAAGCCCCATGTGCCCTGGGCACTTAAGGTTCAGATATATATATATATATATATATATATATATATATGAAAAGGCTGTAGTATGAGTTGCAATAATGTTTATATATATATAACCATCGTTCAAGGTTTCTTACATAAATAAATCATATCATATTGTCATATATATATATATACGATGGTTATTGTATGATAGCCCATATCACCTGTATATAATATAACTATTAACGTTATAGCAACTCATACTACAACCTTATCATACATACCTATGGATACATCCAGCACATAATACTATCATCCTTACGAAATCAACTCTGCTAACCAAACCCATACACAGCCAGCCTGAATCCGAGGTGCTCTATGGGGTTCATAACCAACAAATACATATCACATATGCTTATAACATAATCATTGCAGGGCATTGTATATGCAGCACTGTATATAATTCAATATCTAGAACCAACTACATACACTTTATACACGCGATGGCTCACCCACCGAAACATATCCCGAACTAACTGGAGAATATCTTTGCAACAACTCGTGTACTAAATAATGTTCACAGCCTCAAGTCCCAGTCGCCGACAACAGGCTGTTTACACTGCTTATATATCTCGATAGACATGATTTGCTGGGATTAGACAGTGCTGCGTCCCGTCCTAGCAAGACGTACTACAGGAGTCTCAGTCCTGGTCACTCTCTTACTATTTGTTTCTTTCTCCCACACCTAAAGTGCTTTGTTCTTATTTTCTTTCTCCCACACCTAAAGTGTTTTGTTCTTATTTTCTTTCTCCCACACCTAAAGTGCTTTGTTATTATTTTCTTTCTCCCACACCTAAAGTGCTTTGTTCATATTTTCTTTCTCCCACACCTAAAGTGCTTTGTTATTATTTTCTTTCTCCCACACCTAAAGACCTTTGTTCCTATTTTCTTTCTCCCACATCTAAAGTGCTTTGTTCCTATTTTATTTCTCCCACACCTAAAGTGCTTTGTTCTTATTTTCTTTCTCCTATACCTAAAGACCTTTATTCCTATTTTCTTTCTCCCACACCTAAAGACCTTTGTTCCTATTTTCTTTCTCCCTCACCTGAAGTACTTTGTTCATATTTTTTCTCCCTCACCTAAAGTACTTTGTTTATATTTTTCAGCGCAATAATCATACAAACTGTCATTTTTTTCTTGAAGATGCGTTATGTATCTATCTATCTATCTATCTATCTATCTATCTATCTATCTATCTATCTATCTATCTATCTATCTATCTATCTATCTATCTATCTATCTATCTATCTATCTATCTATCTATCTATCTGCATGTCTCTCTGTCTATCAAGGCTTTTGCTATAATTTTATACTGTGGATGTTTATTTCTTTGTCTTCCACTCTCATGATGCTGTGCATCTTCTTGCATAAATTTTGTTTATTAAACTGAGAACTATAAAAAGAAATTAGAGCAATAAATAATAAACTGGATGATGTCTCTGTGTTATCACTGGTTTTTGGAGGAATGCTGGCACAGTGTCCTTCTGGGTATCCCGCAATTTGTTCCGGAAATCCAAAATAGAAGGTGGCGGGCATTATACGCGGTTAGGAGATGTACACGAGTTTAGGGATGTAACAGCGGTTCATTTAGGAGATGTACACGAGTTTAGGGATGTAACAGCGGTTCATTTAGGAGATGTACACGAGTTTAGGGATGTAACAGCGGTTCATTTAGGAGATGTACACGAGTTTAGGGATGTAACAGCGGTTCATTTAGGAGATGTACACGAGTTTAGGGATGTAACAGCGGTTCATTTAGGAGATGTACGCGAGTTTAGGGATGTAACAGCGGTTCATACTTCCACATGGGTTAAGAGACTTAAAACGATTAACAGGTTTAGAGCCGTGAGCAGATTTACGATAGTCAGCCGTCAAGTCCACTCCTGGTCAGACATTGCCTTATTCTTCTTCTTCAAATAATTATGATTGCTTACATTCAGTTCCCGGTAGAACTCTCTCACGTGCTTTTCTTTTGTTTTCGTCGAAGGGGGTTCACTTCAAGAACACTAGACCGAGCCTGTGTCAGTCTCTGTCCGTAGTCTTATCAGCCAGACTTTCTTACTCTGATTAAATCTATCCTCAACATTTGTTTGAATTCTGTTACTGCTATGGACTGGAGAAGCTAAAACTCCTAAACTAAGTCATATTACCACAGACTTTCACAGATTTTCTCTTTTCCTTCTGTAAACCATACTTCCAAACGAGGGTTCTAATGTTCATTTTTTTTAACAAATCTAAATATAGAATTTTCTTTTAAATACCTCTCCAGCCAGTGGCACTATCACCCACTGATTCCCAGTCTCAGACACCAGCTGTAAAGAAATAAACGGATTTTCCTTGTACAACAGAGAGAGAGAGAGAGAGAGAGATGCTGATTAACTCTAATTCAGGGACTTGAGAGCCCGTAGAGTCTTACTAGTTCATGCCCATCCACTGGGTCAAGGGATTTAATTCAGGGACACAAACACATGATGTTAGTCTGCACAAAGTCTACGTGGGCACATGATGTTGATCTACAAAGCGTAGTTCGTCTATACAGCGTATGCATAAATACATGATGTTCGTCTACACTGTGTATACATAAACACATGATGTTGATCTACACTGCGTATACATCAACACATAATGTTGATCTATACAGAGTATACATAAACACATGATAGTGGCCTACACAGCGTATATACAAAAACACGATGTTTGTCTGCATATCACATACTTAAAAATTATTTTAACAGCTGATGTGGATTATTTATTAATACAGAAAACGAAGTAAAAATGATTAAACAGTGAACACTAACATAACTTACCAACAAATCAGCTTGTACATTCTAGTAATTCTGTTGGTTTTTTTTTATCTAGAAACATACAGAAACATAATGGAAAAAATTGAATTTCCAACACATTTGATACAGTTAACATCACTGTTGTATCTAGACCAACAAGCAGCAGTAAGAATAAATGGTGAAACAACAACTTGGTTTGACATAAAACAAGGAGTCCATCAGGGATGCATATTCTCGCCTTACTTATTTAACTTGTATACTGAAAATATAATGAGGAATGTTAGAAAAGATGTAGACAAAGAATATTACAATGTCATAACAATTGGAGTTATGAAATACCAGAGATCAGATATGCTGATGACACAGTATTACTGTCCACAACACAAAAAGGAATAGAAAAACGAATTATGTCAGTCCGTACGAACAGCGAAGAGCTAAACCTCTATCTTAATGCAAAGAAAACTAATTTAATGACAACTGACAGAACAAACAAGGCAGCTGAAATATGTATCAATGAGGAAAAATTGGAAGAAGTGGAGAGTTTTGAATGTCTTGGATCACTAATAATTAATAATGGAGATACAATGAGGGAAATTAAAAGGAGGACATCTATCGTTCTTCAGAAAGTAAAATAACTAAAGAAACTGTGGAGAGGAGCAGACAGAACCACAAAAATAAGATTTTTAAGACATGCTTCTTTCCCATCGCAACATATGCCTTTGAGACCTGGACACTTAACAAAACAGTTGAGAAACACATAAATACCTTTGAATGTAAATGCTACAGAAGAGTTCTCCAAATATCGTGGACACAAAAAAGAACAAATATATCTATACTACAAGAGCTTGATATTGAAGAAGGCTGGCTTGTAAAGAGGATTAAAGAGAGAAAACTTAAATATTTTGGACACATTAAACGTCATGATATTTTAGAGAAGACCGTATTGGAAGGATACATAATGGGAAAAAGAAAGAGAGGAAGACCACAACGAAGATGGCTGTAAGACATCGTTGACAATTTGCAAATGGATGCAGCGGCGGCAGGCCATCTTGCTCACAACCGAGAGGCCTACAGGAGTGCTGTTTGGGAGGCAAAGTTCCGCAAGGGACATGCAAATGAATTTAAGTTTTCTCTGTTTAATCCTCTTTACTAGCCAGCCGTCTTCAATATTAAGCTCTTGTAGTACAGATATATTTGTTCTTTTTTGTGTCCACGACTTTGCGCAGACTAACATCATGTGCCCACGTAGACTTTGCGCAGACTAACATCATGTGTCCACGTAGACTTTGCACAGACTAACATCATGTGTTTGTGTCCCTGATAGACTCCTTGTTTTATGTCAAACCAAGTTGTTGTTTCACCATTTACTTGTTTTATGTCAAACCAAGTTGTTGTTTCACCATTTATTCTTACTGCTGCTTGTTGGTCTAGATACAACAGTGATGTTAATTGTATCAAATGTGTTGGAAATCCAATTTTTTTCCATTATTTCCCAAAGTTTCTGGTGTTGTACACAGTACAATCAAATGGCTTTGAATAGTCTATGAAAGATCTTCTTCTTCTTCTTCGTTCACTTCTACCACCAAAAACCGCACTGTGAACCTACTGAATTCACGCATGTGGTCCTCGTTAGGTCCCGTGGCCCACTGTGTGGTCCAAAATAGACCACACGAGTTCCACGAAAGGACCACAAGGGGTTCAGAGTATCACAGTGCATTAGCCTGTATTCTTGGTGGGTCTCGGAAGCGGGATTGCGTGACACCGTGGTTTTCATTGCACCAGTTTGGTCTAGGGTTGGACTTTCTCACCGGAAGACCTCGACGTGTTTGGAATATCAGTGCATTCCCGCTGGGTGAGAGGCGTAAGCCCACCCAGGCCAGAGTTGGACTTTCTCACCGGAAAACCTCGACGTGTTTTGAGATACCCGTGTATCACCGCCGGGTGAGAGGTGGTTGCCCATCCAGTCCAGGGTTGGACTTTCTCACCGGAAAACCTCAGCGTGATTAGGATACGCAGACATCCCCGCCGGGTGAGAGGTGGTTCCCTATCTAGACTTCCCTGGTCCAGTGTCTCCGACTTCAGCATTTTGCGGTCGTGGCCGCTACCCTTCCTAGTTGTGACCAGGATGGAGCTTTTGTCCAGGAGGACGAATCCTCGCCACTAGTGACTTCTACCCCTGGGTTGAGCCGGTTTAGGCATTTCCCAGTATGGGCGTGTTTGGGACGGGACCGACCTCTGGGGCAGAGGTACTGTGACATTCATAGCCTTCAAGATTCACCCCTGGTATGAGCCGGTTTAGGCAAAATTCACCAGTATGGGTGTTTATCAGGCGTTACCGACCTCTAGAGCGGAGGTGGCATGACATGTCTAGCCATCGAGTTCCACCCCTGGTGTGTGCCGGTTTAGGCATATTTCACCATTGTAGGTGTATTTCGGACGTAGGCGGCCTCTAGAGCAGAGGCGCCGTGATTTGACTGTTTGCTTCGATTTATCCTTTTAACCACCTTTTCCGCAGTGATGCTGCGCGGCAACCTCATTTGCAAATTTCTTCATTGGCCGGGAAGAGCACCGCTCCACGCACGGCAGCTGAAGATCTCGCCAACAGCGTCTATGAAAGATAAATATAGATTCACATTAAACTCTCTGCATTTCTCTATTATTAATCTTATATTGAATATATAATCTCTTGATCCTCTTCCTTGCCTGAACGGATTGATCTTGGATCATATTGACTTATATTTTCTTACGAAGTCTATCCAATAGAATTTTACTTGCATGATTGATTAGGGCTGGACTTCAAAAAATTTTTTTTATCTTTTTGTCACTTTATGCTCACAATTTGGAGAAGAACAACAGAAAGGATGTTGAGCAATAGAGGGCTCACCTGGGCAAGAGCAGAAAAAAAGGCGAAGGACAGGCATTTGTGGAAAACCCTTGCGGAAGCCCCATGTGCCCTGGGCACTTAAGGTTCAGAGAGAGAGAGAGAGATGCTCACAATTAGCTGCGTGTAAACTAGTTTATTTGTTCTTTTTCCATAGATAAACTTGCAAGCCAGAATCAAGATAAAAGAATTTATGCTCACAATTAGCTGTACAGTTTTAGACTGACTTCGGCTTCAGCTTGACCCAGAAGCTTATGGTTTTTACAAAATCCACAAGATTCAAATGGTAAGTGTATTTCTATTATGGTAACATGTTATTAGTTACTGGAATGTAGTATACTCTCTGAGATATATATTACTCTAATAGTGTCACGAAAAGTAGCTTAGTTCTATTCTTGGCAAAGAACATAATGACGAGGATTTTTATTCTTATTCTGATCTCCTTAAAACTCTTGCTGTTTTCAGAAGATACCGTCGTCATATTCAATATTCCAATACTCGTCGTGTGGACTGAGGAAAGCATTCCAGGGGTTTGCATAAGGTATAACAGAATATGTGTGCCTGGTATGCAGCCCTGCAAAATACTCTATAAAGTTAATACCCATGAGTTTGTTTATATACTCGGGCTATGGGGGTGATTGCTCCTGGTTTTTAGCTCGGGGGTTTGGGCGTCCAATAGTGTCCTGCTCGGGAGCGTTAGTTAAAAAGTACGAGGTTAAGTCTAGATTTTGGTCAGCTGTAGTGAAGATGTAGTGTTATTTTTGTAGTAGATATGTGTTATATTGAGAGTGAAGAGAGAGAGAGAGAGACATATATGTCTCCATTACTTGTGTTTTGTTGTTCCCTGGTGGGTTCCAATTGACTGTAGTGGAACATGCCATTAGTCATGATATCTGTGTCTGACCATCACGAGTTTGATACGCAACTTCGTATATTTCATCCATGATTGAACTTCATCATCATCCCAGTCCATTATTAAATTAACTTTATGTTACTAAATCGACACCAGAAAAGAAGTCAGAATTGCAAAAGCAGCATCGATCTTCAAGAATCTTGAGAACATATGGCATTCAAAAGTTATAAGCGCAAAAACCAAGTTAAGATTATTCAATTCAAATGTAATATCCACACTCATTTATGCATGTGAAAGCTGGAAAACAACTAAAGAAATAGACAAGAAATTAGATTTTTAAAAAAACAAATGCCTAAATAAAATACTTCGGCATCAAGTGGAACGAATTCAGGAACAATGCAGAGATAAGACAGATGACTGAACAACAACCACTCTCATGGGTGATCAGTAAAAGGAGATGGACATATGTTGGTCACGTGATGAGAAGAAATGATCAGATAATCCCAAAACGCTCTATCAACTGGAACACAACAGGCCGAAGAAAGAGAGGCAGACCACATGAAACTCTAAAGAGGACATTGTTAAGAGAAGCCAAATTAATAGGCATAAAATCCATTGATGATGATGAAAAGCTCGCCGAAAACAGGAAAAATTGGCGAAGTACCTTGTGAGACCTATGTGACGTTCAACGGCACTCATTCATTCATTCATTCATATGCATGTCCTTGCAGAACTTTGCCTCCCTAACATCACTCCTATAGGCCTCTCGGTTGTGAGCAAGATAGCCTGCTGTTGATGCATCCATTTGCAGATCATCAACGATGTCTTGCAGCCATCTTTTTTGCCTTGGGCTTCCTCTCTTTCTTTTTCCCATTATGTACCCTTCCAAGACGGTTTTCTCTAGATTATCATGACGTTTAATGTGTCCAAAATATTTAAGTTTTCTCTCTTTAATCTTCTTTACTAGCCAGCCGTCTTCAATATTAAGTTTTTGTTGTATGGATATATTTGTTGTTTTTTTGTGTCCATGATATTTGAAGAACTCTTCTGTAGCATTTAGATTCAAAGGCATTTATGCGTTCAACGGCCAGGGAAGAATATAAGATATAAGAATATAAGAACTAAATGGATGGCCTTGGTTTCATGGTGTGTCTATTGTTCAGCTGTGTAAGTGAAATGTATACCTGGGTTCCTGCCAAATGTGTAACATACCTGATAAGTGACTTCTTTAGTGTGTAACAGTGTACGTCTTTAAATCATCATACTGCAAGCTTCACGTAAAGGCATTAACGCTAGCCTTCGTTAGACAACTTATGTGGACATAGTGACGGCCATATAGCAGTACTGCACTGAAGCTGTCAAAGCGGATGACTGGTACGACTGCAAGTTTTCTGTTAGACAAAGAGCACACGAAGAACTGGGAGATTGCGTTGACTAACTCTGGTCCGTCTGTCTCAAGCATTGACATGTATCCCCCACATCGTGGTTTCACTTACACTTGACATCATCTTTAAGCAGACTGCTAGTTTAAATCATTCAAACTTAGTTCAGCTTTACTCTTGCTGTTTATTGATGTTTGACCTGGTTACTGATAGCATTCAGTGCCTACAAACACAGGTTAAAGGTCAAATTCCAAATAAGACAAGGACTATTTTGTCAGTCTACTCCTATTTATGATTGTACAGGTCACCAGAGAGAAAACCCCAGAGTCCTGTGAACCAAATGAACTTTTTTTTGTCAATGTCGACCTCAGATTTTACACGCAGAGAGTAAACATCTTTAGCGAGAAATGGACAGGGTGAATATCAATAATTACATGGGACATGCTGAATATCAGTAATTACATGGGACATGCTGAATATCAGTAATTACATGGGACATGCGGAATATCAGTAATTACATGGGACAGACTGAATATCAGTAATTACATGGGACAGGCTGAATATCAGTAATTACATGGGACAGTCATCTTCATTCTTCATTAAGACCATGCGTGTTCTGATTTCCACCTAATAACATGCTTCGACGTACCACAACTGATCACACCAGTTCTGTTTTCTGTTTATGAACATTGTACAATATAAGATAAAAATTAATGCACAGAAGTTTTAAAAAGGGCTATAATTAAAGCACCTGAATGATCTTTTAGTGGAACTGGCAACAGCAACCTTCAATGCTAGCAGCGGGGGTGGAGAAAATGTTTAAGCTGGATTATATTCGTAACTTAACATTACCCATATCATAATCAACGAGCATAGCTTTTGTGTAGTAAATGTTTGGCTTTATGCTGACCCTGTATTTTTGTGTCTCCCTACAAGATGTGACTGGTTACAACTAATAATGAGTATAATCCTCCTGTGTAACGTTTTTCTAAAGAGTAATTTCCCTTCTTCTTATACAACGTAGGGTTATAGGGACTACTTCCATATCTATCCGCTGGACCAATGAGCCAGTTTTTTCCAAATGAACGGGAGAGGATTAAATTTGATATCGCCATGATTGTACATCTGGCCATTGAAGTTTTCCTAGCTTTCGTGATACAAGGTAAGTGTTGCTGGTTTGTGTCATATAAGTACTTATCTTGTTCGTTGTTAGTTTGCTCTCTGTGTATGCTTTATATGTGTACGTTTCATATGTGTATGCTTTATTTGTATATGTTTATTTGTGTTTCTTTTATTTGTGTATGTTTTATTTGTGTATATTTATCAGTGTAAGCTTTTATGTATGATTTATTTGTGTATATTTATCTGTGAATGTTTTATTTATTTTTTATTTGCGTATATTTTATCTCTGAATATTTTATTTGTGTATGCTATGTGTACATTTTATTTTTGCATTTTAAATGTGCATGTTTTAGCTTTTTTATGTTATATTTGTGTATGTTTTATTTGTATGTCTTATTTGTATGTTATATTTTATGTTTTATTTGTGTATTTTATTTGTATGATTTATTTGTGTATGTTTTAGTTTTATGTTTTATTTGTGTATGTTTTCTTTGTGTATGTTTTATTTTTATGTTTTATTTGTGTATGTTGTATTTCTGTATGTTTTATTTGTGTATGTTTTATTTGTGCATGTTTTAGTTGTGTATGCTTTATTTATATCTTTTATTTGTCTATGTTTTATTTATGTATGTTGTATTTGCATATTTTATTTGTGTATGTTTTATTTGTGTATGTTTAAGTTGTGTATGATTTATTTATACGTTTTATTTCCGTATGTTTTTGTATGTTTTAGTTGCGTGTGTTTTATTTATATGTTTTATTGGTATGTTATGTCTCAGTATGTTTTATTTGTATGTTTTATTTATATGTTTTATTTGTGTATGTTTTATTTATATGGTTTAGTTGTGTATGTTTTATTTCTATGATTTATTTGTCTATGTTTTATTTGTATGTTTCATTTGTGTATGTTTTATTTGTATGTGTTATTTGTATGTTTTATATTTATGTTTCATTTTTATGTTATATTTGTATGTTTTATTTGTACATTTTATTTTTATATTTTGTTTGTATGATTTATTTTTATGTTTTATTTTTATATTTTACTTTTATATTTTATTTTGTATGTTTTATTTGTATGTTTTATTTGCACGCTTTATTTATGTATGTTTTAGTTGTGTATGTTTTATTTGTGTGTTTTTTATTTGTGCATGTTTTATTTGTGTATGTTTTAATTGTGCATGTTTTATTTGTGTATGTTTTATTTGTGCATGTTTTATTTGTGTATGTTTTAATTTGTGTATGTTTAGTTGTATATGTTTTAGATGTGTATGTTATATTTGTGTATGTTTTATTGGTGCATGTTTTAGTTGTGTATGTTTTAGTTGTGTATGTTTTATTCTTGCATGTTTTATTTATATGTTTTATTTGTGTATGGTTTATTTGTGTATGTTTTATTTCTGTATGTTTTATGTGTGTATATTCTATTTGTGCGTGATTAATTGCATGTAAATTAGAAATTAGTGCCTCTTATGTTATGGGTTCAATTATTGAGGAAAGACGCTGGCGATGGTTGGGACATGTGCTCCGAATGACTGACAACTCACTACCAAAAATACCACTAAGATGGACACCACAGGGGAGCAGAAGTAAGGGTAGACCAAAAGAGACATGGAGAAGAACAACAGAAAGGATGTTGAGCAATAGAGGGCTCACCTGGGCAAGAGCAGAAAAAAAGGCGAAGGACAGGCATTTGTGGAAAACCCTTGCGGAAGCCCCATGTGCCCTGGGCACTTAAGGTTCAGAGAGAAAGAGATGTTATGGGTTGATTTCTCTACGTGGAAGGATGGACAGACGGACGGATGGATGCTTATAATTTAACAGTCTAACAGAACGTAGATGAGTTCTTTAAAGATTGTTTCAAGAAATAATACGTCTCTCTCTCTCTCTCTTCTCTCTCTCTCTCTCTCTCTCTCTCTCTCTCAAACCTGTTTCATTATTTACTTGCTTGTAATTATATGCCTCCGTAGAATAACCTGCACTCTATCAGTACATGACTCGCCAACCATCAAGTACTAAAATGACATAGTTCGAAAAGTAACTTGTTAGATATTGTTAGAAATTATTTTAATGTTGGTTAAAAAAAACATATGTTAGAAGATCTGTATTTACAATGTATTTTTGTTTAAGTATATGTCTGTGTGTGTATGTGTGCGTGAGAGCTATTTTATTAGGTTAATTACTTCTTCATTTTTACTTTGAATGTAATAGTTAAATCTTACACTCTTTTGATATGTTTTTTTCCTAATTAAATTTGTATATTTGTATTAAATCGAGTGTGTGGGAAGAATGAAAGATGGAGTGATGAAGGGCAGAATGTAAGACGTGCCTGCGTGCCCAATTCTTTATCCTTTAAAAATAAAGATTATTCATTCATTCATTCATTCATTCATTCATTCATTCATTCATTCATTCTCTCTCTCTCTCTCTCTCTCTCTCTCGATAATGTAACAACTGGCTGGACTTACAGGAATGTGTATATATCAGCAAATGGGCTGACACCACTAGACGGTAATTTATCCTTTGGTTCATAGACAAAGATATTTATAATGGCCTGGCAGGATAGTTTTTCTGCACTTGACAGCACACTGAAACCTAATTTCTAGTACTGGATGGGGAGTAAGCTGAATGACTTCCATGGACTGATTTTTAAAAAGCCGTGGGAGTACGTTAATAGCTCGCTGACCACATTTCACCACTCTTTTCAAGAGAGTAAGACAGGGTCTTGACCAGCTCTTATTTTCTGTGATAACTAATCCTTTCAGTATGTAAGTAGATGTTCTTGTTCTTTTATCTGGAACTCCAAGTTAACATTTATTACCGATAATAATTCCCTGTAGCTGATAATCTAGAGAAGACCTCTTGGAAGGGTACACAATTGGAAAAAGAAAGGGAGGACGACCAAGGCGAAGATGGCTGCACGACATCGTTGATGATCTGCGAATGGATGCATCAGCAGCAGGCTATCTTGCTCACAACCGAGAGACCTACAGGAGTGCTGTTAAGGAGGCAAAGTTCCGCAAGGGACATGCAAATGCATGAATGAATGAATGAATGAATGGATGAGCTGGTTCTTTATTCTTATTGTTCTTTCAGCTGTTGGCTCAGTTTATTGTCCTGTTTACTTGGAGGAAAGTCTGTTTTACATAATAGTCTTTTCTCAACAGTGTCTGCTTTCTAATATCTCGGCAAAGGCTTCAATTAATCATATGAGCACTGTATTTACATGAATAACTAAATCTGAGATGAACATGACGTCTGAGCTCGTTATTTGGAAAAAAAACATACAGCCAAAATAAAATAGTTGGTTAAATTAGAAGATAAATAGAAGAAGTTCATTAGATCTACTTTTGTGTGGATGTTTGTACTTCTTAAAACTCCAGTTTCCATGCCATTAACGGGGGGTGGGGGGGGGGGGTCAAGGTTTTAGACCAGCACACTTAAACCTAAGCCAAGCATCTTATTGCAGAGACCAGCGGCAGATGAAAGTCTGATGTGCTCACTGTCACGCTGATGTGCTCACTGTCACGCTGATGTGCTCACTGTCACGCTGATGTGCTCACTGTCACGCTGATGTGCTCACTGTCACGCTGATGTGCTCACTGTCACGCTGATGTGCTCACTGTCACGCCTGATGTGCTCACTGTCACGCCTGACTGCCGCCTTTAACTTGCCAGATTTCTCTGTTGCCAATGTTTCCCCACTGAGTGGACTCTGTGGCTCTTTTTATGTGTAGCATTAAATATGTACCCCAGTGCTGGAACCTGAGACCCAGTACTACTGGATTAGTACCCCGAGAACCTAACCACTCAGCTAAACCAGGCTGCTACATGAATATTAGGCTTTCATAAAGCAGAGAGAAAGAGAGAAAGAGAGAGAGGATATCCGTACACCCACACACGGGGGCTTGCGTTGCGGTTTTGCTGGTGGAGATATCTCTCTCATAGTGAGGGTCAATAGATCGATACTGGAATGAGGGGCTCCAGATTACCCTATCTCATGAAATTGATAACTAATTCAGCTATCGAAGGAAAGGCAGCCAGATGTGATTTTAATCACACCACTAGTGTGCCAATGGGATTTCCAACACATTTGATACAATTAATATCACTGTTATAACTAGACCAACAGGCAACAATAAGTATGAATAGTGAAACAACAACTTGGTTTGACATAAAACAAGAGGTCCATCAGGGGTGCATACTGTCTCTTACTTATTTAACCTGTATACTAGAAGCATAATGAGGAATGTTAGAGAAGATGTAGACAAAGAATATTACGATGCCATGAATGTTGTTTTCTTTTCAAAGCAAATGCCTCAGAGAAATACTTGGTGTAAAGCGGAATGAATTTAAGAACAGATGAGCAAACAATAACCCGTCTCATGGGTGTTTAGAAAAAGAAGATAGACATATGAAAGGCATGTGATGAGAAGAAACAATCAGAGAACACCAAACAAAGCTATCAAGTGGACCACAACAGGCCGAAGACAAAAGAGGTCGACCACGTGAAACTCTAAAGAGGACATTGTTAAGAGAAGCCAGTTTCGTTGGCATAACATCCCTTGATGAATTTGAAAAACTCGCCGAAAACCGGAAAACTTGGCACACAACTATGCGAACCCAATGTGACATTTAACTGCACGGGAAGGATGTAAGATGCAAGCAAGATAAAAATTGGACGTTATGAAATAACAGAGACTTGATATGCTGATGACACAAAAAGAAATGGAAAAACTAATTATGTCAGTTCGTGAGAACACCCGAACCGACAACTGAAGAAGTTTTATGAACAAAAAAAGCATATGAAAAATGATAAATCACCAGGATATGATGAGATAACAGCTGAACTTATTAAAGCAGGAGGAAAGTAATGTGCAACAATCTGTTATACACTACGCAAAGAAATATGGCATTCAGGTATTTGGCCAAAAGAATGGAAAATAACTATATTCATAACGTTGCCAAAAAAGGGTAACTTGAAATTATGCACAAACTACAGAACTGTTGACCTGATTAGTCATGCCAGAAAATTCTGTTAAAAATCATAATTGGTAGACTTGTAAGAAAATAGGAGAAAGCAATATGGTCCAAGCTGGTTTCAGGCAAGGAAGAGGATCAATAGAACATGTATTCAATACAAGATTAATAATATAGAAATGCAGAGAGTTTAATGTGAATCTGCATTTATAGACTATTCAAAGGCATTTGATTGTGTACAACACCAGAAACTTTAAGACATAATGGAAAAAATATGGGATTTCCAACATATGTAATACAATTAATATCACTGATGTATCTAGACCAAAAGGCTACAGTAAGAATAAATGGTGAAACAACAACTTGGTTTAACATAAAAGGTTGCATACTGTCGCCTTACTTATTTAACTTGTATACTAAAAATATAATTAGGAATGTTAGAGAAGATGTACACAAAGAATATTAAGATGCTATAAAAATTGGATGTTTTGAAATACCAAAGATTAGATATGCTGATGACACAGTATCATTGTACACAACACAAAAAGGAATGGCAGTCCGTAAGAATAGTGAAGAGCAAAACCTCTATCTTAATGCAAAGATAACTAAATTGATGATAACTAACAAGGCAGCTGAAATATATATCAATGAGGGAAAATTGGAAGAGGTGGTGAGTTTTGAATATCTTGGATCATTACTAAATACAATTGGAGATACAATGAGGGAAATTAAAATTAGGACATCTATCGCTCTTTAAAAAACCCAACTAAATAAACCGAGGAAAGGAACCGACAGAATTACAAAAACAAGATTTTTAAGGGCGTGCATCTTTCTCATCGCAACATATGCCTGTGAGACCTGGATACTTAATAAATCAGCTAAGAAACACATAAATGCTTTTGAATTAAATGCTACAGAAGAGTTCTTCAAGTATCATGGACACAAAAAAGAACAAATATATCCATACTACAAGAACCTAATATTGAAGAAGGTTGGCTAGTAAAGAAGATTAAACAGACAAAACGTAAATATGCTGGACATATTAAATGTCATGAAAATTTAGAGAAGACAGTCTTGGGTACAGAAAAGGAAAAAGAAAGAGAGGAAGATCAAGTCGAAGATGGCTGCAAGACATCATTGACGATCTGCAAATTGATCCATCAACAGCAGGTTATCTTGCTTGCAACCGAGAGCCCTACAGGAGAGCTGTTAGGAAGGCAAAGTTCCTTTCTCATCACAATAAAGTACATGTTCTGTAGCACTTCCATGCTGTAAGGATATTAGTTCCTAAACATTTCTAGACCACTACAGCCTTTGAGCTAGAGATGCTAGCATCTATCCTCGCTGCATTTGTTTTCTTAGGGAAGCCCCAGATGCCAGTTTCTTGAGACTTTCTTGAGTTTTGCAGTCGACAGGAGTACAGTCAGTAGCTGGGTTCAGAGAATCAAAGACTCAATAAATGGAGATAAGGAGTTGCATGATCGGCCGCGCTGTGGACGTTCTGCCACAGCCACCAAGGCAGAAATGTTGAAATGCGCTGATGGCATTATTCTTACTGATAGGCGTATCTCTACTCAACAATTGGCATTAAAGCTGTCTGTCAGCATTGGTAGTGAAAATGCAGTTATAAAAGTTCTCGGATTTTCTAAGGTTTGTGCAAGGTGGGTTCCTCGAAGTCTCACAAATGACCATTGATTGCAAAGGAAAGCAATTTCTTCTGAATTGTTGGAGCTTTTCAGTGCTGAGAGAGAGAACTTTTTGGCTAAGATAGTAACAAGTGATGAAACCTGGGCACATCATTTTGAACCTGAGACAAAAAGACAATCAATGGAGTGGCATCATCCGCAATCACCAAGAAGAAAGAAATTCAAGACAACTCCTTCAGCTTGAAAGGTCATGATCACTGTTTTTGGGATATTGAATGTGTGATTCTTATGGATGTTATGCCAAGAGGAGAGACAATCAATTCGCAAGCTTACATTAAGCACTGAAAAAAACTCAGTCAACGTTTCCGCAGAGTTCGACCGCAATAGAATCCACCAGATCTGCTTCTCCTTCACGACAATGCGCGCCCTCACACAAGTCTGGCAACACGGGAAGAAATCACCAAATTGGGTTGGATTGTATTACCCCATCCACCCTATAGTCCCCATTTGGCACCCTCTGATTTCCAATTGTTTGGTCCACTTAAAGATGCACTCCGAGGGGTAAGATTTGAAGATGTGGAAGGAGTGATTCATTCAATGGAGAAATGGCTACATAATCAAGAGAAAAGCTGGTACGGCCAAGGAATACATGCACTTGTTTCGCGCTGGCGTAAAGCCATACAAGTTGATGGGGATTATGTTGAATAATACCGATGTTTGATTGACATATCCATGTATAGTGTGTATAAATTTCATGCTTTTTGAATAAACAGCTCCTGAGAAAAACGATGTGGTGCATTACTTTCTGAACGCCCCTCGTGTATATATATATATATGCTCGTAGGCTTAGGCGTAGAGTGTCAAGATGAGAGAGACAAATGATGAAATAACAAAGGTGACTGACATCTTGACAGACAACAATCTTCACGTGTGGTAGACACACAACAGAGACACCAGGTTAGAAGGAACTACATCAGGCGACATTCAGAGAATTTAGCTTGCCGACTTCAAATTATCAGCTAATGATGATATCTGATAATGATGATGAAATCTCATTGTTTTGAATATGATGATGATGATGACGATGAACAACTCATTCCAGCCGTCTGGTCGTCACACTAGACCATGTGTCCTCTCCTCTTCTTGTGACGTCACTGGATATGCAGAAATGTGTGTTATTTTACGAGCTAAATTTGAACTTTCTCGCATCCAAAAGCCGACTAACTTCTGCCCACTTAAACACTACAGCAGGGAAACAAGTCCTGAAAAATCAATATACATTTACAAATAGCATGTCTCTTAATTTTGAAATTTGACATGTTATTTTACTGAATGTCATTTATTCTTAAACATCACAAGATTTAGATGCAACAAATGTCAGTTCATTTATTCCTTTCTCTCCCCGTCATTTCTTGCGTTGATTCGCCTGTAACAGAAAAATACAGCACAAGAAGGAAGAGCATGCGCTACTGGTTGGGCATCACCAAGAAAAAGAAAACTTTACGAAAAGAAAACTATCACTTTACGAAAAGTAAACATTGATTCCAAGTGCGCTCTGAAAACCCGATTCTCGTTCAGGAAACACAGTAAGGTCAGTTTTTCTTCATCTGTCTACGGCAATATTGAAAACCCAACCCCGCGTACTCCGTGGCGCCTGCTCCAAATACCTGGCTTGTATTCCCGTAACTTCAAGCCCGCCCCCAATCCCTAAAAATAAGCAAAGAAAACAACACAAAGAAAACCTAGGCAAAAGATGGAAAGAAAGCTTAGTGAAGTGAGTGACATACCAACGTCAGATAGATATTAACATCTCCACTGAATGCATTTCCGCCTTCGTCTTGGGAATCGCCTTCTCCCTCGACTGAAGGGAACCATCAGCGAGACTGGAAATCTAGCAGAGCAACAGAGTATGAAATGCCAGAAGATAAGTAGGAAGACATTCAGACGATGAGAGACAAAGAAAGATCTTCACCATGAAGTGAAACATGCCCGTCTCTCCAGATCTTTCATTCAAGAATTTCCCATCTTGCCATTAACTCACCTAATATTCCAAAAGGACAGTTACTTTGTCAGCCGCTGCTAATAATATGTAACTGATGTTCTCTTCCAGTGTGCCTGCTATCAAACTGATGTTCTCTTCCAGTGTGCCTGCTATCAAACTGATGTTCTCTTCCAGTGTGCCTGCTATCAAACTGATGTTCTCTTCCAGTGTGCCTGCTAATCAAACTGATGTTCTCTTCCAGTGTGCCTGCTATCAAACTGATGTTCTCTTCCAGTGTGCCTGCTATCAAACTGATGTTCTCTTCCAGTGTGCCTGCTATCAAACTGATGTTCTCTTCCAGTGTGCCTGCTACCAAACTGATGTTCTCTGCGAGTGTGAATGTTGAGAGAGAAAGTACAGTATGTTTGTATGAGAGACCTGGGTATCAAGTTATTTCCAGTTATAAGTCCAGTCGCTTGTTCCATATACATGTTTAGTATCTCTTGCCCTACAAATTCGGTGGTACCGAGTTCAAGTCCCAGCAGTGAGGATTTTTGTCTGGTACCATCAACACCAAAAATGTCATTCTGGACCAGGTGAACTTGACCACATTGTCTTCAGATAAGGTTATAAATTAAACGATGGCATCAGTCAGTCAGTCAGTCATTTGCATGTCCCTTGCGGAACTTTACTTCCCTAACAGTTCTCCTGTATGCCTATCGGTTGTAAGCAAGATGCCCTGCTGCTGATGCATCCATTCGCAGATTATCAACAATGTCTTGCAGCCATCTTCGCCTTGGTGTTCCCCTCTTTCTTTTTCCCATTCTGTACCCTTCCGAGACGGTCTTCTCTAAATTATCATGACATTTAATGTGTCCACAATATTTAAAACAGTGGCGAGGTAACAGAATTCAATGTATTCATGTAGCAAAAAAAAAAACAAACCAAGATAATGTTTCTATATTTCAGAATGTGCTCACGTTATACTACCAAACATGAAGAACTATAAATCATATAACTAGACCTTTCTTCCCATCATGCCTGAATAATACGGGTTTTAATCACTTTCGCCATGTATGTTCTTTGTCCTGTTCGTTGAAGATGCTTCGATAGCTGCTCTTTTGTTTTAGGTTTCTGTTTTATTCATGTTGTCCAGAATTGTGTACACATCATGAACATGTGGATAAGAGTGGATATTAAAGGTTTTGTCACTGAATAAATGGATTTTAAAAAAAAGAGGTAAAGGTAACCCTGGCATGCCTTGGAGGCAAATAGGTATATGGTGTTAGTGCCAATATTTTCCTTGACCTGTCAGAACACTAGAGGGTGATATGGTCAGTATCACGCCTGGCCGCCTTTCCTTCCCCAGCTTCAGAAGAAGTCGGGTACCCATTTCTACAGCTGGGTGACTGGGTGAATAAATGGATAAGAGAGGAAATAAAGGCTTTCTCATTTGAAATTTTATTCATATTTGTTACATACGTACTGCTATCAAACTGATGTTCTCTCTGTGAGTGTGACTTCTACTAGACTAACGTTCTCTCTGTGAGTGTGTCTTCTACCAAATTAATGTTCTCTCTGTGAGTGTGTCTTCTACCAAATTAATGTTCTCTCTGTGAGTGTGTCTTCTACCAAATTAATGTTCTCTCTGTGAGTGTGTCTTCTACCAAATTAATGTTCTCTCTGTGAGTGTGACTTCTATCACATTAATGTTCTCTCTGTGAGTGTGACTTCTACAAGACTAATGTTCTGTCTGTGAATGTGATTTCTATCAAATTAATGTTCTCTCTGTGAGTGTGACTTCTACCAGACTAACGTTCTCTCTGTGAGTGTAACTTCTATCAAATTAATGTTCTCTCTGTGAGTGTGACTTCTACCAAACTAACGTTCTCTCTGTGAGTGTGATTTCTATCAAATTAATGTTCTCTCTGTGAGTGTGACTTCTACCAGAGTAACGTTCTCTCTGTGAGTGTGACTTCTGCCAAATTAATGTTCTCTCTGTGAGTGTGACTTCTACCAAACTAACGTTCTCTCTGTGAGTGTGATTTCTATCAAATTAATGCTCTCTCTGTGAGTGTGACTTCTATCAAATTAATGTTCTCTCTGTGAGTATGAATTTTATCAAATTAATGTTCCCTCTGTGAGTTTGACTTCTATCAAATTAATGTTTTCTCTGTGAGTATGACTTCTACCAAACTAATGTTCTCTCTGTGAGTGTGACTTCTATCAAACTAATGTTCTCTCTGTGAGTGTGACTTCTATCAAACTAACGTTCTGTCTGTGAGTGTAACTTCTAGCAAACTAATGTTATCTATGTAAATGTGACTTCTATCAAACTAATGTTCTCTCTGTGAGTGTGACTTCTATCAAACTAATGTTCTGTCTGTGAGTATGACTTTTATGAAATTAATGTTCTCTTTGTGAGTGTGACTTCTATCAAATTAATGTTCTCTCTGTAAGTGTGACTTCTATCAAACTAATGTTCTCTTTGTGAGTATGACTTTTATCAAACTAATGTTCTTCTCTGTGAGTGTGACTTTTATCAAACTAACGTTCTCTCTGTGAGTGTGACTTCTATCAAACTAATGTTCTGTCTGTGAGTGTGACTTCTATCAAACCAATGTTCTCTCTGTGAGTGTGACTTCTATCAAACTAGTGTTCTGTCTGTGAGTGTGACTTCTATCAAACCAATGTTCTCTCTGTGAGTGTGACTTCTATCAAACTAATGTTCTGTCTGCGAGTGTGACTCCTATCAAACTAATGTTTACTCTGCAAGTAGAGAGAAAGTACAGTATGTTTGTAAGACAGACATGGGTGTCCAGTTATTTCCCGTTATAAGTCCAATCGCTTGTTCCGTATACATATTTAATACCTCTCGCTCTACAAATCCGGTGGTACCGGGTTCATGTCCCAGCAGTGGGGGTTTTTTTTCTGGTACCATCAACACCGAAAATGCCCTGGGGTCTACCCAGCCTCTAGAAATGGGCACCAGGGAGATCTAGGAAGGTGGCCATGCGTGATACTGACCACATCACACTTTCATATGCCGAAGGTCTTGGCACTACGATCCCAACACCGTATCCCCAGTATGACATGGAAACTGGAATTTTACTTTACCTTTTTCATTCATTCATTCAACTTTCCGAGCCATTGCTGCTCACTGCTACAGACAACATTGCTGCTCACTGCTACAGATAACATTGCTGCTCACTGCTACAGATAACATTTATCTCCCTTCCTCTCTGTTCTCAATCCTCTCCTGCCAATTGTCCAATCAGAGTCCTCGTAGGCCTTTTTCTTTACCTTACCTTTGCCTTACCTTTATCTTACCTTTATCTTACATATTTATACTGTTCTAAAAAAGAAACGCAACAAATACGCTGTTGCGATTTAAACTGAAGTTTGCCGATCAGACAAGGGCAAATTGCCTGAAACTTTCAATTGTACATCAACTTTCACGAGCTGACCTGAATTGTACTCAGCAGATGATTCATGAGCACAGAAAAGGGACACTAGTCAAAACAGCATTTTTGACAATAACTCATGACAGGTTCACGAGACTTCCGTGAAACTTACTGAACACAAAACTCACTAACCATGTTATTGAATGCCTATAAAAGATTGACCCTTCTCGAACCAGTTCATTTGAAAATTCAATGCCCAAGTATGGCTCATCTCACTACAGAACAACGACTCATCATCATTGGACGTTTACAGACTGGACAGTCACAAAGTGTAGTGGCCAGACAATTTAATGTGGTTAGAAGTACCATTAGTCGCCTTTGGAGACGATTTCAAGAAACTGCTCAGTTGCAGACCGGCCGCGCAGTGGAAGACCCATAGTCACAACTACTGCCGAAGAACGTTTCATACGCCTGCGTTACCTCAGGAATCGATTTGCATCTGCGTCCTCAACAGTCCAGTCAATAACAGCAGCTCGTCGAATTTCAGATCAAATGGTCAGGAACCGGCTGCACGACGCTGGTCTTTGGGCTAGAAGACCATACAGAGGTCCTGTTCTTACGGACCGGCATCGGCAGAACCGACTGTAGTGGGCGAACCAGCATCGTTAATGGACCGTTGCAAATGATTGGAGAAGGGTTTAGTTTAGTGATGAATCATTATTTCTGCTCCAGCGACACGATAGACAGAGAAGAGTTTACCGCAGAGTCCATGAGCGCTACACCCAGAACTGCGTGGATGAGGCTCCTCAACATGGTGGTGGAGGTGTACTGGAGTGGGGGACGGTGAACTTCATGGGAAGAAGTGACCTGGTGCAAATTGAAGGAAGCCTGAATGCCCAACGATAAGTCGCTGAAATTCTTCGTTCTCTCGTCCTTTCACTTCTGGCTGCACCAGGATAGATTTTTAAGCAGGACAACTTTTGACCTCATGTGGCACAACTCACTACCAATTTCCTCGCTGGCAACAACGTCCAGATCATTCCGTGGCCATCCATGTCATCAGACATGAACCCAGTAGAACACTTATGGGATTAACTCAACAGACAAGTCCACCAGCGAGACGTGGCGCCAAACCAATCTCCGACAGTTGTCTCTTGCAATGCGGGAAGAGTTTGGCAGCCATCCCACAACAGATCTAATCGGATCGATGTCAAGGAGATGTTGTTCTCTGATACAGGCCAGAGGAGGCCATAGACCTTATGAAACGGAGGCCTCCGTCACAAAAAAATAAAAGTCCAAACCAAATTTAATGAAAATAATTTCATTTTTAAAGTCTCAAAGATTCTTTATGCCAAGAGTGAAACATTAATTCCGTAAAATAAAATGTTGATACAAGTTTGAACTTTGGTATCCATTACGACTACAATAGTGTTGTGTTTCTTTTTTTTTAACAGTATAGTATATCAACTGTGTTATGTCTTCTTTTCTTTGCTGGAGACACTGTTTTTTTAATAAAAGCCCTATTATTTCCTGTGCAGTGAAGTCCAACTTTCCTATCTAACGCCAGTGTGAAATAGGAGTACCAGAACGCACGTGGAACCGCATTGTAATTTGATGATATTCAAGACACTTTACGATAGTCCAAACCTTATCGTCTCATTGTTGGAGTGCTGTCCGTTAGATTTTATATCTTATCTGCAATATCCACAATACATCATTGGTATGGGAACTTTGAAAAAAAAAGCGTGAAGGATTATAAATATTCCTATACCGATCCAGCAGGCCATCTTGCTCACAACCGAGAGGCCTACAGGAGTGCTGTTTGGGAGGCAAAGTTCCGCAAGGGACATGCAAAGGAATGAATACCGATCCATATAAAAGCTAGTATGTAGTAATGTTTTCACTAGCACGGAAGTCATAGATGCGAGCCACATATACTTAAATTTGTTTTACATTTGGAAATGATTATTTCTTGAAAATTATTAATAATTGTGATGTTCTTGCAAGATCTCTCTTAGCCATAAAAGCAACCAAACTGTGTAACGCATATCAATACTTATAAAAGCGAGTTCACGTCTGTAAAACTATTCAGATGTTAAAAAATATATTTAGAGTGATCTCTCTAGCGATTACTTATATATACCCGTATTGTTGCTTATTGTATTGTCAAAGGGACATTATTTCGGCAAGATAAAGGAAAAAAGGCCCTTCAGATATCTTGAGGGTTCGTGCCCAAGTTTTCCTTCACCTGCCGAGGCACTAGAAGGTTCGTGCCCAAGTTTTCCTTCACCTGCCGAGGCACTAGAGGGCTCGTGCCCAAGTTTTCCTTCACCTGCCGAGGCACTAGAGGGCTCGTGCCCAAGTTTTCCTTCACCTGCCGAGGCACTAGAGGGTGACATGGTCATTATCATGCCTGGCTCTCTCCATCCTCCTTACCCAATTTCAGACGGGGTCATGTACTCATTTCTACAGGTCGGGGAACAGGAACGCTTCGATCAGATCTGAACCATAGATTTTCAGCATGAGAGGCGAGTGAACTACTCAGCGCTGTTCAAATGCCATTTATTCAGGCAATGCTGAAATACTTTTTTTTAAAATGCTTTCATTGAATGAAAACTTATTTCAGTTACATTTTTCATTAATTTTTTTTTTCATTTTTAAAAATTTTGTTTACATAAGTTTAATGTGAATCTGTACTTTATCTCCTCTCTCTGATTCGTCGTCCTGTTTGTTTTTGTTTGACAAAGGCTCGTGCCGAAACGCCTCAAGTGTGTTATCGTTAAGTAATAAAGCTGCTCCTACTTTTTCCCTAGTTTATACATTTTGGTATCACAGCTTACTGCAGTGCTTTGTGTATAGTTGTATGCCTATGCACTAGTTATTGTGCGTTACTAAATCTTATCTTGCAGACTAGGCCTTCATGGAGACTATGCAATCCATGCTCCATTAGCCAGACTAGGCCTGTTAATGGGGATAATAGCAGAGAGATAGGGAGGGTATTGATCACCTATGATTCGCCAACCCTGGCGGTAGAGTAAACTTTTAAAAAATGATATGGTATTGTTTGGAGTATTTAGTAATACATTTCTATTACTTAATTTCTCTCTTCTCTCTCTTCTCTCGCCTCATCTCATTGAATTATTTGGTGTACTGTACGTATTTATACTTGATATAAAGTGGAATGAATTTTAAGAACAACACAGAGATAAGACAGATGAGCAAACAACATCCTGTCTCATGGATGATCAGAAAAAGAAGATAGACATATGTAGGCCATGTGATGGGAAGAAACAATCAGAGAATACCAAAAGAAGCTATCAAGAGGAACACAACAGGCCGAAGACAAAAGACGTCGACACGTGAAACTCTAAAGAGGAAATTGTTAAGAGAAGCCAGTTTAGTGGGCATAACATCCCTTGATGAGATTGAAAAACTCGCCGAAAACAAGAAAACTTGGCAAACAACTATGCGAGCCCAATGTGACGTTTAACGGCACGGGAAGGATGTAAGATGTAAGATGTATTACTACATTATATAATTATTACTATATATAATCACTTTGTAGCTCGAGGTCTAATCCTACAAAACTGTGTTCTCTTACATTTGATGTACCGTAGTAAGATATCCATTCGTTAATCTTTTCTCCTGTTGGTTTTATCTTAATGTACTGTGTTGCGATACTCATTCGTTAATCTTTTCTCCTGTTGGTTTTATCTTAATGCACTGTGTTGCGATACTCATTCGTTAATCTTTTCTCCTGTTGGTTTTATCTTAATGTACTGTATTGCGATACTCATTCGTTAATCTTTTCTCCTGTTGGTTTTATCTTAATGTACTGTGTTGCGATACTCATTCGTTAATCTTTTCTCCTGTTGGTTTTATCTTAATGTACTGTATTGCGATACTCATTCGTTAATCTTTTCTCCTGTT
Organism: Achatina immaculata; assembly: GCA_009760885.1. Lineage (NCBI taxonomy): Eukaryota > Metazoa > Mollusca > Gastropoda > Stylommatophora > Achatinidae > Lissachatina > Lissachatina immaculata. The sequence goes on along the minus strand of CM019713.1, from coordinate 74,550,323 downwards.
GGTTTTATCTTAATGTACTGTATTGCGATACTCATTCGTTAATCTTTTCTCCTGTTGGTTTTATCTTAATGCATGTGAGTACGATAAAACCTAAATAATTAATACTTATTCTTCTGAAGCTCTCTCCTTCTGAGACATCTCCCTTATGTAATACTTCTACTCTTCTTTCATACTTCCCCTCTCTACTCCATATCCCCATCCCATTTTTCCAGTCAACCCAGGCTTCTCATGTCCCATAATCTCTTCCCACTCCCATTCTCCCCTTAGTAAATGAGCAACTCCTCTAGGCGGTTTACACACATAAATGCAGTCATCTTTTACATGTAATAATCTTAACACACACAATCAACTCAATAATTCAAGAAGTAACATTGTTACGGCCATGCAAATAACGTGGTTAAAAATGCATCATACCGACAACAAATATAGCAATGCAATAATCCAAAATACAAAACTATTTACTCTTGTTAAACGTGGCAGAATTGCTTAAAATATCTCCACCTACTCTGGTACACTCATTTCTATATCTGGTTTTCACTCTATACTCCAATAATGACACTTGTTTCAATAAATATATTTATGTCTCGTAGTAGTGTCTTAGTACTATTAATTTCCACAATCTGTTTTGTATAGCCGGTGTGACCAAGTCATACCCGGGAATGTATTTATTTATGTCTCACATCCTATTTTGTATATCCAGTGTGTCCTTCTTTTGTCGCTTTCGGTTCCATATTCTTTTGCCATGTCCTGGAATTATATATATGTGTGTGTGTGTGAGTGTGTTTGTATGTGTGTTTGTATGTGTGTGTTCATCTCTCCTGGTAAGAGGTCTGTACTAAACTCTACTAGGTTCACATTAATTCGCACATTCACATACACATAATCACATACATCTCTATACTTGTGCACTCAGCTATTTTGTACTTCTGTAACTATTCTCTCGACTTTATGTCTTCGGCATTATTTGTACTTATGTACATATCTTATCGACCTTATGTGTCTTCTTCTCTGTAATTATAATATTGTACATATTCTCTATACTCTACGTCTCTTCTAATTATTTGTTTATACTACATTTACTCTTTCCTCACGACTACACGTCCTCTTCATTTATCTGTACTTAATGTACTCTAGCCTCACTAGGCTGCAAGTTACATGTACAGAAAAAGATGAGATGTACTCATTAATTCTGTACTAATCAACAGAAACCATGACACATTCAAACGCTACAAACGTCTACTCACATGAGTCAATATTTGCAACCATATTTCTTTCTTACAACAATTCACAAGTTTATATGCTAGAACATACCAATGACTGTTCCACGCACGAAGAACATTCTGTCTAACCAAGAAGCTTCCTCCACACTAAACAACGGAGAGCTTAACTCTGGCGTGGACCTATGACTGAAGAATCTTATTCTGTTGCGCCTTATATACCACGCACCTCCCTGGAATTTTCCATTCCTACCACGAAACTAAACCTGTCATTTAGTGGACACTAAACCTTTTCCAATTCGTAGACAAGATCGTATGAGTCACTGAGAAGTGACCACACCCTTGGCCTACTATAAGAAGTAACATTGTACTGACTGTGTGACTAAAATATCGTTACTCTTCCTCACTGCCATGTCACTGGCAAAACGGAAAATGTCTTCGCCCTGACAACAAATTATGAGGCGATGTTCTTAGTTACTAACGTATTCAGGATCTAGAGTTGAAAAATGAAACTCAATAGTTTACTTACCTCATGTCATACTGAGATGAGTCATTCACGACCTGCTAAATAACATATATTTCTGTGTTTCTCGGTGTTCAAGAGTATAATTATCAGCTCTTGCTCCTCATATCAGCCTGTATGTCATTATCAGTCATATAAGTCAGTCAGTCATTTGTCACATCCACTATCAGTGGGTTTCAACAATAGCACATTTGTAGCCAATTTTCATTACAAAAACAGTAATCAGGGATTTTTTTCACACACTTCATTTAGATTCATTTGAAGTGTTTATAATCTCAAGATGTCATAAATTAACACCAGCATCTGTAGGCTGATATTATTATTACGCAATCAACTATTGATTTCAATTTATCTCCGCGATTACATGTGATGATTTTAGTTTATCTCCATCTCGTACATGTGATTATTTCAGTTATCTCCGTGGTTATTTGTGGTGATTTCACTTTATGACCAGTGGTCATCTGTGATGATTTCAGTTTATCTTCGTGGTTACATGTGATGATTTCAGTTTATCTCCGTGGTTACGTGTGATGATTTCAGTTTATCTCCGTGGTTACGTGTGATGATTTCAGTTTATCTCCGTGGTTACGTGTGATGATTTCAGTTTATCTCCGTGGTTACGTCTGATGATTTCAGTTTATCTCCGTGGTTACGTGTGATGATTTCAGTTTTACTCCGTGGTTACGTATGATGATTTAAGTTTATCTCAGTGGTTTTAGAGACATCAACCGCTTACTAAATCTATTCCCAAGTCAGTGATGTGTCCTGAAGCTGCTCTGTGGAGCACCGAACTGATGAAGAAGGTGCACGTAGCAATTAATTTTCATCTTGCTTGTCCTGAATCTAAATATATCATTGTTAGGTGTTCGTTTAGTTCAAGCGCAGGAGATGGGGAGAGAGAGAGAGGGAGGGAGAGAGAGATAAACACAGAGACAGAGAGAGAGAGAGATAAACAGAGACAGAGAGAGAGAGCCACAGAAAAAGCTTAAGCCGCACCAATTTTTGACTGGTTATCATTCTCTGCTTGAGTTCTAGCGAATGTCCAATAAAACTGACTTGTTTAGGCATTGACCAATCCGTAATATTTAATTCTAGGTAATTTTAAACTCCCACCGCTGTAGATGTCAAGGTTTTATCAAAGATCAAAAAGACTGACTTCCATTTCTGTCTTGACATTCCGCCTAGCCCCTCCCACCTCTGGATGCGGGACATTGTTACAGACGTCCACCTCAAGAAGTAGACCTTTCGACATTTTATTTTTACCTCACTACCTGTCTGACGTGAGTATAGCCACGGAAAATACATCTGACACTAAAACTACTTACTCTACCTATTTTTGTTCTATAAATCTATATTTATATGTATGTCTACCAAGGGTTTGAGCATTTATAATTTTAAATGACATCGGCACAAACGTGGCTTTTTTTTTTCAATGTGTATACATCATTCTATAGATTACGTGCAGCATGTGCATGTGAACGGGCAATTTTAAAGAGTAAAGGAGGCAATATTCATCTTCGCCAGAACTCTCAGATGTAAAGCAAATTTGGTATTCTATTTTTTTTTTTGCTGTTTGCTTGAAATACAATACCAGTGATTACTCGTGTTTTTTTACACCAGCAAATATTTTTTTTAGGAAGACTCTAGAAGTAACGAGAAACTGGCTGAGAACGATGCAGAAAGACAGATTAGACAGATAAGGATCACAAGTTCACGAAACTCATTACTGATCAAGACCCTGATTCACTTTTTCACTTCCATAAAGTACTTATCCTTCACTATGTGTGGTGATACATAGCGCTGGCTACCATGTTTCTTCGTCTTGTGAAGTCTTTGGTATTTCCAGTCAGTTCAGATGTTCTTCTGTTCCCTTTGGTCAGCAGACTGAGAATATTTCTCTCGGCCATCCTCGTCGTCTTTTTCCCTTGAATTTTATACTGATACCTAGGTTCTCTAACCTCTGGCTTTTCATGGCTTATTTAGGGAATTTTGATAGTGCCAAAACTCCTTGGACATAAAGTACTTCCTGGGAAACAAAGGAACAACAGGCTAACGAAAAATCTGGATGTGATCTGCATTGAGAATAAGCTTATCCAGGAGCCAGAACAGAAGCGAGAAGAAGAACATCGATCCATCTTCATACGTGATCAGTCAGTCAGTAAGTCATTTGCATGTCCCTTGCGGAACTTTGCCTCCCTAACAGCACTCCTGTATGCCTCTCGGTTGTAAGCAAGATGGCCTGCTGCTGATGCATCCATTCGCATATCATCAACGATGTCTTGCAGCCATCTTCGCCTTTGTCTTCCTCTATTTCTTTTTCCCATTATGTACCAAGACATCTTCATGTGTATGTCCCAGATTATGAGAAAAACGCCAAGGTGGTTTACTATCATTAACGACATCGTCAGTATTGTTATCTCCGTCATCATGACTGTGAAGTCGAAAACAATGTTGAACATGGAATTCACACTTTTCTTCTGTTCATAAAGAGTCATGACTCGGACATTTGGAAAATAGAGACTCAGGGCCGACTCCTTAACCTTGGTCATCATCAACGCGTGCTCGAGTTCTCTGGCATTTCAACAAGAGCGAAAAAGCACCAGAAATAATGCACAGTACAAGAGCCGGCATGTACAGCCGTGGCATTATAGCGCAGGATAATGCAGGCTGTTATTTCACCGCAAACAGCCTTCAGTTCAGAGATGGCACGAGAAAATGATGATAATTACAACTTTTGGAGCATAACATACCAATTTGTCGAACCAGCCTCAGAGGAAAAGTATGTATGATCGATGCTGGCAGATTCAGACCTATGAGCACTACAGCAGCACCATCAGCACTGCCTGAACAAAGCCAGTATTTAAAAAAAAATAAACTAAACCAGAAAAAAAACTCTGCTGCTGATCCAGTTTTGCTGTATTCACAGATCAGATGGTGTAAAAATACAAAAACTACCGCACAATTGGCCTCATCAACGGAAACGGGCGCTCTCTCCTGGATTTCCATCATCAGAACTTTCGTTCCTGCAAAGAATTAGAATAGTTACTGCAGTGTTTTGGTACTAACTGGGCACCAAACGAACATTCATGATTTTTATTTCACTGAAACGTTTTAGCCGCCTTATTTCTTGTGTAAAAAGAATTATGTTATCGGAATATATAGGTACCACAGTTTGCACCAGACACATCATCATCATCATCATCAGGCGCCATGCCGATGGACGTTGTCAGTCATGCTTAAATACAGATCTCGTCCTTTGGTGTTTTCCATCAGCTCAGCTGATTTCTTTGTTGCACCACCACGTTAGATTGTCCAAGACTTTTTTCTTGGTCTCCCCTGCATCTCTTCCCATTTATCTTTCCTGTTGTTATGATGTTTTCAAGTCGTCCTCTTCTCATCAAACAGCCAATGAGAGATGTGTGTCGTTTTGTTATGGATTTAATTAGGTTCCTATCTACATTTGCTTTTGTTAGACATTCCCTGTTTGTCATCTCAGCTGTCCAAAGTACTCCTAACATTCTTCTAATGAACCACATCTCTGTCGCTTCTAGGGATCTTTCCATCGATCTGTTAACTGTCCATGTCTACTCCGCAGAGTAAGATGGGTTCAGTGTAGTATTTTGGAACTCTTTCTGATGTTCACTGAGAGAGATGCGTTACACAAAATGTTTCCTTCATCTCACTCCGTGATGAATAGCGCTGAAGATAATGCATCTCCTTCTTGTGAGTTCCTTTATATTCCCAGTCAGTTCAGATTCTGTTCTTTTTCCATAACTTATGGTCAGAAGACCGAGAATATTATCTCTTCGCCTTCCTTATTGCATCAACAAGACTGGGAAAAATATTGCTTTAAAAAAAAATATATATATATATAAGAAAATAGCGCAATCATTTGCAGTCGCTGATCTTTAACAGCAGAAGAGACAAAACGTAAGACAAACAAGAGACCAAAGAGAAGACAAATGGATAGTGCCCAAGAAGTCATACTGTAATATGGAATATCTTTGCTCGGTGCCGTTCATCTGATAAAGGACTTTAAAATGTGCATCCCCACAAAGTTTAACGGCGGACAAGGAAGATTAACGAAAAAGAAAGTATCTTCCCATGAGAAGGCTTTAGATCCTTCTGCAAAGGCTGCAAGGGTTGAGATAAAGGAGCTTTTTCGCCATAGGGTTAAAAAGCTTTCTTTTCTAATACCTCCGGAGAAGCTTTTCTTGTCGGAGATGACGAGGTTTCTTTCTTCGTCCTGACAGGTAAAGCTGGCGAAGGTCGGTGGTCTGAATCCCACCGGAGGAGCTCCAGCTGGCGAAGGTCGGTGGTCTGAATCCCACCGGAGGCGCTCCAGCTGGCGAAGGTCGGTGGTCTGAATCCCACCGGAGGAGCTCCAGCTGGCGAAGGTCGGTGGTCTGAATCCCACCGGAGGCGCTCCAGCTGGCGAAGGTCGGTGGTCTGAATCCCACCGGAGAAGCTCCAGCCATTCACTTGCAGAAATGTTTACCTGGCTCCTCCTGTAGATTGAGAAGAAAAGATGACCAGACCTGATGCTGATCGCATCACCATCTAGTGTACCGTGATCGCATCACCATCTAGTGTACCGTGATCGCATCACCATCTAGTGTACCGTGATCGCATCATTACCTAGCGTACCGTGATCGCATTACTATCTAGCGTATCGTGATCTCATTACTATCTATCGTGATCGCATTACTATCTAGCGTATCGTGATCGCATTACTATCTAGCGTATCGTGATCTCATTATTATCTATCGTGATCGAATTACTATCTAGCGTATCGTGATCGCATTACTATCTAGCGTATCGTGATCGAATTACTATCTAGCGTATCGTGATCGCATTACTATCTACCGTATCGTGATCGCATTACTATCTAGCGTATCGTGATCTCATTATTATCTATCGTGATCGAATTACTATCTAGCGTATCGTGATCGAATTACTATCTAGCGTATCGTGATCGAATTACTATCTAGCGTATCGTGATCGCATTACTATCTAGCGTATCGTGATCTCATTATTATCTATCGTGATCGAATTACTATCTAGCGTATCGTGATCACATTACTATCTATCGTGATCGCATTACTATCTAGCGTATCGTGATCTCATTATTATCTATCGTGATCGAATTACTATCTAGCGTATCGTGATCGCATTACTATCTAGCGTATCGTGATCGCATTACTATCTAGCGTATCGTGATCACATTACTATCTAGCGTATCGTGATCACATTACTATCTAGTGTACCGTGATCACATCACCAACTAGCGTACCGTGTCGCATCGACATCTAGTATACAGTGATCGCATCACCATCTAGTGTACCGACAAAACTAAGAAACATGGGCATCAAGACTAAATCCATTGCACTCCTCTGTAGCATGGATGCTCTACCTTTCATTTCTGTAATCATAATACAAAAGTTCCAGTTATTATACACCTGATATGGGTTTTCATCATTGGAACCTACAGCAGACTTTCCAGGCACTGGCAGTTTCCTGTGCTGAGATCCTGTTTCTTAGACAAAGACAACATTTATCAACGGGGGATGTAATATTGGTGTCATTAGGACATCAATCACAAGGTAACGTAATATTGGTGCCGAAAGGACATCAATCACCAGGGAATGTAATACTGGTGTCATAAGAACATCAATCACTAGGGAATGTAATACTGGTGTCATAAGAACATCAGTTACTAGGGAATGTATTATTGGTGTCACAAGGATATCAATCATTGGAGAATTATAATATTGGTGTCATAAAGATATCAATCACTAGGGAATTATAATATTGGTGTCATAAGGACAGTCAGTTGATCATATGCATGTCCCTTGCGGAACTTTGCCTCCCTAATAGCTCTCTTGTAGGCCTCTCGGTTGTAAGCGAGATGCCCTGCTGCTGATGCAACCATTCGCATATCATCAACGATGTCTTGCAGCCATCTTCGCCTTGGTCTTTCTCTATTTTTTTCCCATTATATACCTTCCAAGACTGTCTTTTGTAAACTCTCATGACTTTTAATGTCTAAAATATTCCAGTCTTCTCTGATTAATCCTTTTTACTAGCCAACCTTCTTCACTAGATAGTTCTTTTAGTATGGATATAATTGTTCTTGTTTGTGGCCACGATATTTGAAGAACTCTTCTGTAGCACTTACATTCAGAGGAATTTGTGTGTTTCTCAGCTGTTTTGTTAAGTGTCCAGGTCTCACAGTCATACGTTGCCATGGGAAAGATGTATGCCCTTAACAATCTTATTTTTGTGGTTCTGTCTGCTCCTCTCCACAGACTGTTTAGTTGTTTTACTTTCTGAGGAGCGATAGATGTCCTCCTTTTAATTTCCCTCATTGTATCTCCTTTTTTAGTTAGTAGTGATCTAAGATATTCAAAACTCTCCACTTCTTCCAGTTTTTCCTCATTGATACATATTTCAGATGCCTTGTTTGTTTGTCAGTTGTCATTAATTTAGTTTTCTTCGATTAAGATAGAGATTTTGCTCTTTGCTGTTCTTACGGACTGACATAATTAGTTTTTCCATTCCTTTTTGTGTTGTGGACAGTAATACTGTGTCATCAGCATATCTAATCTCTGGTATTTCATAACCTCCAATTGTTATGGAGAAGAATTGTTATATTGAAGAAGATTGGCTAGTAAAGAGGATTAAAGAGAGAAAACGTAAATATTTTGGACACATTAAACGTCATGATAATTTAGAGAAGACCGTATTGGGAGGATACATGATGGGAAAAAGAAAGAGAGGAAGACAAAAACGAAGATGGCTGCAAGACATCGTTGACGATCTGCAAATGGATGCAGCAGCGGCAGGCCATCTTGCTCACAACCGAGAGGCCTATAGGAGTGCTGTTAGGGAAGCAAAGTTCCGCAAGGGACATGCAAATGAATGAATGAATTGTTATGGCATCTTAATATTCTTTGTCTACATCTTCTTTAACATTCTTCATTATAATTTCAGTATGTAAGTTAAGTGAGTAAGGCGACAGTATGCACAATTGACGGACATAAGGACATTCATTAATAACCCGGGAAATGCTGGGAACAACACCTACCTAGGACCACATTGAAAATAAAGTCGTTTGGACATTTGCTGCGCATGCGTCCAGAACAACCAGCACATATAACAGAAAAACATCTGGTTATAGGCCTCGTGGACGGCCAAGGAAAAAAAGAAGACAGATGAGGTGAAAGACAGACTGAGGAAGTATAACATGACAGCCAGCCAGGCCCCTCATTTTGCTCTGTACCGATGTCTGAAACTCCCTGCGAGGCTATCGACATAAACAGACTTAGAAGACAAAAAGGGAGGACGTTCATTAAGGGGTGATAATTTAAAAAGAAACAGTGACGTGAAGATGTAATTACTCGTGTTTTTTTTCCTTTTTTGTGTGTGTATCATCGACATTGAATACTACGGCCATGCGTGTGTATTAAAAAAATATAAGCGAAATAATATTAATACTATAGTATTACATTCATAATATTAATGGACAGCACAGGGGAAAAGAAGTAAGGGTAGACCAAAAGAGACATGGAGAAGAACAACAGAGAGGATGTTGAGCAATAGAGGGCTCACCTGGGCAAGAGCAGAAAAAAAGGCAAAGGACAGGCATTTGTGGAAAACCCTTGCTGAAGCCCCATGTGCCCTGGGCACTTAAGGTTCAGAGAGAGAGAGAGAGAGAGAGAGAGAGAGAGATTACATTCATAATATTAATGGATAATATTTCGGTAAACCATACTGCAATGTATCTCTGTGTTTTGGGCTGTTTTGCGATTTCCGTTCTGTAGTGCGTTGTCCAGTTTGTCAGTCAGCCACCGACCCCTAGCTGACTTGCTGACGTCTGGGTTGGCGAAGCACAGCTGACCAAGACCCTGTCCTTCCTCCTACATTGGTGCCTCCATTAACGGGCATAGCCTGGCTAACGTGGCAGGGCTTGCCCCAGTCCCTATGTGGGTTGAATTTGCTAAAGAAAGTTGGCACAGCCCCTGCTGTTTTTTGTAATCTCTACTCAGGGCTTGAAAACATAGTCGGCATAATGCCCTCCCAGTCCTATGTGATGATTAGCCTCAACAACTTGACCACAAGGAATGCCATGCTCACAGCTCCATGGAGACATTAGGATGAATGAGTGAATTAAAAGGTAGAAAGGTAGAGTCCTCGTTTCCGTGCCATTAAAGCATATTGGAGAATACGGTGTTAGTCCTGTATTTTCCATAACCTTCGGTCCATGGAAGTATGATGTGATCAGTATCATTTGTCTTCTTCTTCGTTCGCTTCTACCACCAAGACCGCCCTGTGATCCTGCTGAATTTACACCTGTGGTCCTCGATAGGTCCCGTGGTCCGCCGTGTGGTCCCCAAAGGACCACTCCACGCACGACAGCTGAAGAATCTCGCCAGCAGCGGTAGATGACCAAACATGACTCTCATCTACTCAAAGCATCTGGTTTCCAGATAAACAGTTCTGTCACGAGAAGGCCAGGAGCTGGACTTGACTGTCAGAGGCTATTTGAGACGCACGCCACTGGAGTGGAGAGCGTATCCTCCACCCCACTTCCGGCAATAACAGTCCTTAGAACCAGTATCATTTGTGAATGATATTATTCTCCACAAAGAAATTATGAGTAAATGAATGAATGAATGAATGAATGAATGACATTAATTTTAATTAGCTATCTCACCGATATAGCAATGCAAATGATTGGCCTGTAATGATCTGAAATAAGATGTCCAGAAATGTGAGGAAAAGAGCATTATAATCTTGTATAGAGCCAATATTTCTACACGTGAAACTTGGTCAGTGAACAAAAAAGACGAAAAAGAAATTAGAAGCAACAGAGAAGATGTGGTTTTTGAGAAAGATGCAACAGATACCCTGAAGAGACAGAAAAACAAACGAACCGTCTAACAACACAGAGAACTGTCTAACAACACAGAGATTTAACTGTCTAACAACACAGAGATTTTAACTGTCTATCAACACAGAGATTTAACTGTCTAACAACGCAGAGATTTAACTGTCTAACAACGCAGAGAACTGTCTATCAACACGGAGATTTAACTGTCTAATAATACAGAGAAATGTTTCACAATACAGAGAAATGTCTAAAAACACAGAGAAATGTCTAACAACACAGAGAAATGTCTAACAACACAGAGAATTTAACTGTCTAACAACAAGGAGAAATGTCTAACAATACAGAGATTTAACTGTCCAGCGATACAGAGATTTAACTGTCTAACAACACAAAGATTTAAATGTTTAACAACACAGAGATTTAACTAACAACAAAAAGATTTAGATGTCTAATAACACAGAGATTTTACTGTCGAATACCACAAAGATTTAACTGTCTAACAAAACAGAGATTTAACTGTCTAACAATACGGAGAACTGTCTAACAATATGGAGAACTGTCTAAAAGTATGGAGAACTGTCTAACAATACGGAGAACTGTCTAACAATACGGAGAACTGTCTAAAAGTATGGAGAACTGTCTAACAATACGGAGAACTGTCTAACAATACGGAGAACTGTCTAACAATACGGAGAACTGTCTAACAACACGAGATCTAACAATGGCGTAAGGTCCGATTGTTGTTAAAAATATCGAGTCTGGCCGCTGGTAAAACTTGCTACAGCAGTTTCTGATAAACCAAGGAGACGAAAACGTTTCATAAAACAAGGAGACAACTGTTGATGAAACAAGGAAACAAGAACTGTTGATAAAACAAGGAGACAAGAACTGTTAATAAAACAAGAAGACAAAAACTGCTGACAGAACAGCGAGACATTAACTCTGTTAAAACAAGGAGCCAAGAACTGTTAATAAAACAAGAGGACAAGAACTGCTGATAAAACAAGGAGACAAGAACTATTGATAAAAACAAGGAGACATGAACTGTTGATAAAACAAGGAGACATGAACTGTTGATAAAACACATAGATCAAACTACCGACAAAACTGTAACAACTGAACTGCTGCTAAAACATCAGTGTCTCTGAAGCAGTAATACGGTCTTGCACGGAGGTTGGGAGACCTGCGCGCTGAGGTTTGAAGCCCTGCGAGCGGAGATTGGGAGCCCTGCGAGCGGAGGTTGGGAGCCCTGCAAGCAGAGGTTGGGAGCCCTGCAAGCAGAGGTTGGGAGCCCTGCACAAGGGTACAGAATTCAAGCATATCTATTTCAGATTTCTTCAACATTTTGAAACTGTGAAAACTTTCTTCGCTGCAACTCACATTTTATTTGTTTCGTAATGCGGATGTCAGAGCGGAAATTATAAGAGAAATTTTAAACGCGTCTTTAGCGAATCATCTAAAGAAAACTAACACAGTATTTTGTTTCCTTATTCTTAAAAATATTTAAAAGTTACATATAATCTAACGTTGCGCCATATTGTTAATTTTATATTATGGATTGAATATGTAGTTTGTTTCATAAAACTTTTCTTCTTTTTCTCCTTATATTTGTTTGCTTTCTTCTCTTTTTTTTTCGCTTCTCTGAAGGAAACCTTTAATTACTCTGCGGTATTGTTACAAATGCATAAGGAAAATACTCGGTATAACGTGGAACGAATTCAAGAACAAAACAGAGATAAGACAGATGAACGAACAACAACCTGCCTCACGAGTGATCAGAAAAAGAAGATGGACATATACCGGTCACGTGATGAGAAGAAACAGTCAGAGAATCCCAAAACAAGCTATCAAGTAGAATACAACAGGCCGAAGAAGAAAAAAAGAGGTCGACCAGGTGAAACTCGAAAGAGGACATTTTTAGTAGAGGCATAAAATCCCTTGATGAGGTTAAAAAGCTCGCCGAAAGCTGGAAAACTTGGCGAACTACCATGCGAGCCCTATGTGACGTTTAAAGGCACGGGAAAGATGTAAGAAGATTGTTACAACATGAAGCATGGCTGAAATACTGTATATTCTTTGTAACAGTTTATGATATATTTATAAAGAATTATTACTGTTTATGAGTTATTAGTTGATAGTGGTTTATACACTGAGATTGTTATTTTAAATCTAGCCATACGTTCAGTCACATTGCGGGCAGTAGTAATCACAACTAGTAAACTTCAATGATAACTTTGCAACACTTTGCGTTTACTTATCTCTCGACTCGTCAAGCGCCGGTACCTGCTACTCAGCATGCAGCGTAGATTGTAATCCTTTACTTTCATTTGATGATTCGAATCAAAGCAATAGCCCACTTAGATAAACTGCGGGAAATGATGATATCTTGAAGATCTTGTCGAATGAAACATTTATTAAACACGTGTTCAAATCTGCACATTTTCTTTATTGGCTCCCATGCGTAAAATGACCCCGCAAGCTCACTTCTTCTATATCTTATATCCTTCCCGTGCTGTTAAACGTCACATAGGGCTTGCAAAGTAGTTCGCCAATTTTTCCTGTCTTCGGCGAGTCTTTCAGCCTCATCAAAGGATTTTATGCCTGTTAATTTGGCCTCTCTTAGTAATGTCCCCTTCAGAGTTTCACACGGTCTGCCTCTTTTTCTTCGGCCTGTTATGTTCCACTTGATAGCTTGTTTTGGGATTCTCTGATCATTTCTTCTCATCAAGTGACCAACATATGCCCATCTCCTTTTCCTGATCACCCATGAGACTGGTTGTTGTTCAGTCATCTGTCTTATCTCTGCGTTGTTCTTGAATTCGTTCCACTTGATGCCGAGTATTTTCCTTAGGCATTTGTTTTCAAAAGAGTCTAATTTCTTTTCTATTTCTTTAGATGTTTTCCAGCTTTCGCATGCATAAATGAGGGTGGATATTACATTTGAATTGAATAGTCTTAACTTGGTTTTTGTGCTTATAACTTTTGAATTCCATATGTTCTCAAGATTCTTGAAGATTGATGCTGCTTTTGAAATTCTGATCCTAACTTCCTTTCTGGTGTCACCATCCTGATCTATGTAGCTGCCAAGGTATGCAAATTGATTGACTTCTTCAATATCTGTCCCTTCTATGTGTATTTTTCCATTTTGATTGAGAGGAATTTTCATTATTTTTGTTTTGTCCTTGTTAATTTCAAGTCTTATTTTGCTAGCCAGTGAAGACAGGCTATCTGTTTTTTCTTGCATGGAATTCACATTATTACTGATAAGAGTTATGTCATCAGCAAAATCAAGATCTTCTAGTTGGGTCCCATGTACCCAGTCAATACCTGTGTTACCTGTGCAGCATTTTTTCATTATGAAGTCTACTGTAACCCCAAAAAGTAAAGGAGACAGTATACATCCTTGTTTCACACCTGTTTCAATCTGGAACCATTCACTCATCCCTTCTTCTGTCTTGACTGCACAAACATATCCATTGTATAAGTCCTTAATGATTTTGACAATTTTAGATGGTATTTCATGTGGACATAAAATTCTCCATAATGAATCTCTGTGTATGCTATCAATTGCCTTTTTAAAATCTATGAAGTTCAATATTAATGGTTTCTGCTTTTCAATATGTTCTTCAAGTATTATTCTGAGAGTAAAGATCTGGTCGAGACAGCTTCTCCCTTTTCTAAATCCTGCTTGTTCTTCTCTCATTGCAGTATCCACTATATCTTTGAGTCTATTAAAAATGACCTTGCAAAATACTTTTGACACAACTGATATTAAGGTTACTTAGCCATTAAATTCACTGCTGTTTCAATTTCATGCAATTTAATTTCATCTAGGTTGACATTTAGTTGTGTGGCTGGTAAGTCAGTTTCAAGGTTTAACAATTCTTTTGGGTGTGGTCGATTAAGTATTTCTTGGAAGTGTTCAGCCCATCTTTGCTTTTGGTCTTTATTTGATGATAATAGGGTTCCAGTTTTGCTAAGGATTGGTCTTTCTTTAGATGTAATAGTACCTGTTAGCCTCTTTTGATTGTTATATAAAGTTTTGCTGTCTCCTGTTTTTGCTGCCTCTTTCGCCATATTGTCTATGTATTCTCTTTTATCCCTTCTAGCTGAACTTTGTACTTTCTTGTCTATTTCTTTGTATGTTGCTTTCACCAGATCTTTTCCAGGATCTGTTTTTGCATTCAGCATGTCAACTTTGACTGCTCGTCTTTTATGTATATACTTCCATGTGTTATCTGATATCCATGCTTTTCTGTTTGTTTTTTTCAGTCCAGCGCTTACTTTTGCTGCTGTGATTATGGCTGTGCTGTAAGAATTCCATAATTCATCTATACCTATCTCCTCAACTTCACTGAGTGTTGTGGAATGATTGGCAAGTTACTGATTGAAATTAATGTTAGTTTTTTCTTCTTGTAGGCTGTGGATGTTTATCTTTCTGTGCACTGATTTCTTGTTTGGCTTTTCAATTTTAGTTGTATTTTCCCTATGCACATGTTGTGATCACTGTTGACATCTGCACCCCTATATGCCCTTACATCTTTCAGAGATGTTCTGTATTGCTTTCTAATACAAAAATGATCTATCTGGTTTCTAGTTCTATCATCTGGAGATATCCACGTTGTTTTATGTATCTCTTTGTGTGGGAATATTGTGCCTCCAATGACCATGCCTTCTGTCAGACAAATTTCAATTAATCTTTCTCCGTTCTGATTCACCATGTCAATTCCTTCTTTCCCCATCACTTTTTCAACGTCGGTATTATCCTTCCCTACCTTAGCATTGAAGTCCCCCATAGCAATTAGGATGTCGTGTTTAGGGACTCTGTTGATGATTTATTGTAGCTGGTGATAGAAGTCATCTTTCACATCATCATCTGCATCATTCGTGGGTGCATAACACTGTATTATTGTCATTCTTCCATGTCGTAGGTTGTATCGTGCTCTTATTATACGACTGTTCACCGGTTCCCATTCTACAAGGCTCTTTGCAGCTACACATGACATAATGATGCCCACCCCATCCCGGATTTTACCATCATTTCTGCCTGAATGTATTATTAACTTACCGTTTTCCGCCGATCTTTTACCTGCTTCTGGCCATCGCATTTCGCTGATGCCGAGTATGTCTAGATGGTATCTCTCCATTTCTTTGATGACCTGAGTAGTTTTTGTTGGTGCTGCCATCGTTCTCACATTCCAGAATCCAATCCTTGTCACATATTTGGGGCCGACGAATGAGCTCTTCGGAGTTGGCATCCCTGATGCTCGGTTGGTTTCTCTGCGAGTTTCCATAACGATATCTTTTTTTCCCATCTGGAGTTGCCTCTAGATAGGTCCCAAGATAAGGTTGTTAGCCTTATGCCCAACTCCCGGTACATGATATGTAGCAGATCAAGCGGAATTCCACTGATTTCTGCATGCCTGCGAGAGCGTTAAAAAAACGTCCGCCATCTTGCACGTCACTCCGGAAGGGCTCACTATCTACCGTTTAATTGGCACAGAGTTCTAGCTCCAGTTTTCCAATCGTGGCCGAGATTGCTTTATTGAAGAAGCAGAATGACCAATCAAAAGACTTGTTTAGGTCACATTATCTGACTTGACTTAATATCAGGTTGTTAATCTAGTCACAAGTGCGGATATTTGTCCGAGATAAAAAAAAAACATCAGAGGGCCTTTAGTACTATTCGCCTTACCCGTTATTGGAAATGTTAGAATAATTTTTAATGAGCATTTCTCTAACCAAACCAAGTCGTCAATAACTAAAAAAGTATCTTACATAAAAAGGCTGACAACCATACCTTCTGATAACTTTATCGTCCGATTTAACTAAACTCTTTTTTCTTCCTCTGAAAAACCGAGGTGCATAATCGTGGTAATACTATTTAATGAAATTACTTCTTCATTTTTAGACTTTCTACATGATCTGTGTATTCATTCATTCATTCATTTGCATGTCCCTTTCGGAACTTTGCCTCCCTAACAGCACTCCTGTAGGCCTCTCGGTTGTGAGCAAGATGGCCTGCTGCTGATGCATCCATTTGCAGATCATCAACGATATCTTGCAGCCATCTTCATTTTGGTCTTCCTCTTTTTCTTTTTCCCATTATGTATCCTTCCAATACGGTCTTTTCTAAATTATCATGACGTTTAATGTGTCCAAAATATTTAAATTTTCTCTCTGTGTATAGTGGTAAGTAAATTTTGGGGCGTGATTCCGGTCCTGATACGTTTCTTTTTCGTCCTTCTAACTTCTGTAACTAGCATTTTCTTGGAGTAATTTCTCTCTTGATAATAGTGTCTTCTTCATCTTGTCACCTTCTGGAACAAGCTTTTTGTGCAATGATTCCTGCCTCGAAAACAGGTTTCCTTTCCGTCTGCCACCTTCTGTAACCAGCACTTTATGTGTGTCTTAAGCTGTGTGCAGAATAAAAACCTATATTTTTTACTTGCAATTCTATCTTGCCTTAAATATTTGTTTATCAATTCTCTCTTCAGTTGTCTGACCTTCCATCTGAGTATTTGTATTTCGTAACTTTCCTGGTTAAGTTCTTGCAATTTTGCAAAACTTTCTTCTTTTGGCTCTATTTCTTTCTGACAATTCTGTATTGTGACTTAAATTTTCGTCAGTTTTATCCCAAAGTTATTTCTGTAATGTTTTAATGTTATTTTTGCGATTATGTAATATTATATCTCGAATTGTGTACTATCATTTCTGCAATTTTGTAATGTTATTTTTGTAATTTTTGCATGAAACAGGTTGTTGTTTACTCATCTGCCTTATCTCTGTGTTATTCTTGAATTCGTTCCACTTTATACCGAGTATTTTCCTTAGGCATTTGTTTTCAAAAGAGTATAATTTGTTGTCTATATTTATACAGCACGCAATGAAAAAGACATTTTTATATAACGAGTCGAATCAAATGACATCTCTCTCTCTCTGAACCTTAAGTGCACAGGGCACATGGGGCTTCCGCAAGGGTTTTCCACAAATGCCTGTCCTTTGCCTTTTTTTCTGCTCTTGCCCAGGTGTGCCCTCTATTGCTCAACATCCTTTCTGTTGTTCTTCTCCATGTCTCTTTTGGTCTACCCTTACTTCTGTTCCCCTGTGGTGTCCATCTTAGTGCTATTTTTGGTAGTGAGTTGTCAGTCATTCGGAGCACATGTCCCAACCATCGCCAGTGTCTTTCCTCAATAATTGTTATCAGTGGCTTCATCTGCATTTCTGCTAATAAAATGTTATTTCTTATGGTGTTTGGCCAAAATATTTTTCTAATTCTTCGTAAACATTTAGTCTGGAAAGAATTCAACTTGTTTTCTATGGTTTTGGTGATTTTCCAGCATTCACTTCCATAGAGTAGTACACTTAGAACATTACTCTTAAATATCCTGATTTTCATTTATGCTTAGTTTTTTTGATTTCCATATATTCTGCAGCATTGCAAAAGCCTGGTTTGCTCTAGTAAGTCTGCTGTTGATGTCCTCTGTGCTGTCTCCATTTTCTACTACTCTGCTGCCAAGGTATACAAATTCGTTGACCTCCTCACTAACTTGTTATCTACTCTGAGTACATTTCTGTTGTTCACATTTTGCTTCATTAACTTTGTCTTTCCTACGTTGATCTTTAGTCCTATGTTGTTTGCATTCTGAGTTAGCTTGTTTATTTTATCTTGCATATCTTTGTGACTGCTTGATAATAGACAAATGTCGTCCGCAAAGTCAAGGTCCTCCAGCACTGTGTCAAGGGTCCATTGTAATCCTCTGCGTTTGTCTGATGTTGCCTCCTTCATTAACCAGTCTAGTGCCAAGATAAATAATGTTGGTGATAGTACACATCCCTGTTTCACTCCTGTTTGTACCCTAAAGCTGCTGGAGGTATGTTCTCCACAGATAACTTTGCACTGAAAACCCTCGTATAGGGCTTTGATTACATTAACTATTTTATGGGGGAGGCCATGCCATCTTAGGATTTTCCACAGTGCATCTCTGTTGACACTGTCAAAGGCTTTCTCAAAATCTATGAATAATGCATATGTTGTGCTATGCCACTCATTTGCCTGTTCTAATATTTGTCTAAGTAGAAATATGTGGTCTATGCATGATTTTCCTTTCCTAAATCCTGCCTGCTCTTTCCGAAGTTTTTCCTCAAGTGTTTGTATAATTCTGTTGATGATTATTCTGCAAAATACTTTACTGGTGAGTGGCAGTATGGTAATGCCTCTCCAGTTCCCGCAATCTCTGAGGTCACCCTTCTTTGGTAGTTTTACTATAAGCCCAGTTTTCCACTCCTCTGGGGCTTTTTCCAAATCCCAAATTTGTTGTAATATCCGGCAAAGTTGTTTTGGTGTTTCTGTTTCTTCTGCTTTCAACATCTCAGCAGTCACTTCAGCCCTGTCTGATTTTAGCTTCTTTATCGCCTCCTTTACTTCATTTATTATCATTAGTCCTCTATTGATGTTTAGTTCCGTTCTTGCTTCAGGTATGTCTATTGTTTGTGCTGCTTGTGTTCTGTTTAGTAGGGTGTTAAAGTGTTCCCTCCATCTTTCAATTTTTTCCCTCTCTCCACTGACCAGTTGTCCATTTTGTGTTCTTACTGCACTTTCACATCTTGTGTTGAAGTTACCTGTCATCTGCTTTGTGATTTTATATATGGTTTTCATGTCATTTGTATATGCTGCTTTCTCTGTTGTTTCTGCTAAGTTGTCAAAAGACATAACACACAGAAACAAAATTCTGAAAGACAGTTCCTTGCTGACAACCTGGTCGAGACAGCGACTTAACTATCAATGAGCTTCACTTTGATCTCTTTTATTTCCATGATGTAAGTGTCTCTGCGCTGTAATCAAAACATCGCTTGACCTTCTTTACCTCTTATCTTGTAACCTGCCCGCCTGTTCTGACCACCGACCTACCTCCTAATCTTGGCCTCATGTGGTTGAATTTGGCTGTCATATTGTCTTTTCTAGCTCACAGCTGGCATAAAATCAGGTAAGCTATACAGATATTTAACTGTCTAAAAAACTGGTGAAATACGCACCACACAGATCCCAACCTCCGCTCGCAGGGCTCCCAACCTCCGTGCAAGACCGTATTACTGCTTCAGAGACATTGATGTCTTAGAATAGTTAGTCTAACCACAGGTACGAACATTTGATGAACATCATCATTATCGTCAGGTGCCGTGCAGGTACGTGTTGTCAGCCATGCTTCTCCATAAATCTAGGTTTATGATTTTTTTTTTCCATCACTTCAGTTGGTAATTTTTTTTTGTTGTGCCATTGCTTTGGACTATTTTTTTCTCTTGATCTTCCTCTGCCTCTCTTCCCATTTATCTTTCGTATTGTTAAGATGTTTTTCAAGCCCTCAGTTCCTCATTATATGCCTGTCGTTTTTTTATGGTTTTAATTACCTCCATTCTACATTTGCTTTTGTTACACATTCCTTGTTTGTCATCTTAGCTGCCCGTGATATTCTTAACTTTCTTCTAAGAAACTACATCTCTGTTGCCTCCGGTGATCTTTGCATCCATCTGTTGACTGTTCATAACTCATTTCCATGGAGTAGAGTAGGCTCAATGTAGCGCTTTACAACTCTCATTCCAATGTTCAGTGATAGAGGTGCATTGCATAAAATATTTCTCATTGACTTGAAAGCTGTTTTGTCTAGGTATATTCTATTCTTGATTTCAGAGGTGCTTTTCCCATCTGATGTTAATCTAGTGTCAAGATATTTAAATGTGTGTAATTATTTTAAGGTTGTTTCTTGTACGTTCAAGTTGGTTCTTTTTTCACGATATAACAATTTCTGTTTTCTGGCTACTTAAGTCCTGCCTTCTCATTTTCTTCCACTACTATATCTAGCATCTATTATGGCAGGGGAGACTACCTCCACCCCGGGGCGGCACAGGTGCAGATGCTGAGCATCTTTCACGTATGGAGAGTGCCTGTGAATGGGAACTTGACCAAATAAGCAGGCGCGGATCAAATGGCAAAAGATATGTTAAGTGCTATGCCGCGTGGCGTAGGCGATCATTTTTCTCCACAATTCCCTGTCTTTAGACTTGATTATGAGATCCGCCGGTCACTTTCTTCCTAGCCACACTGACAGCCAGTCCAGTAAATTCTCTCTCTGTCTTCTTTTGTCTCTTCTTCCTTCAATTTTTCCAGTTGCCACAGTGTGTTCCAATTTTCCTCTTCTCGGGAAATGTCCTATAAATCTCGCTTGTCTGCCTCTGATCTTTGCTACAATTTGCTTTTCAACTCCAGTCTCTCTTAAGACTTCTGCATTGACTGTCTTCGCTGTCCATGGTAGCTTCAACATCTTTCTTATAAACCCACATTTCCATGGCCTCCATTTCTCGCTGTACTCTCTTATTCATAGACCATGCTTCACATCCATAAAACAGAACTGGCTCCATGTTACATTATATGAAGAGCGAGGTTGAATAGAAAACGGCATCACTATCCACATAAAACACCTCACATGCCCAGAAAAGTGACTATCAGGCATGTAAGAAGCGACATAAAGCCTCTAAACCTCTGCTGCCTTGTAGGTACGTCAAAGTCCAAAGGACAGACAGTACACAAACCTTCAGAATTATACGGGAAACCGCTGTCGTAACTCTCAAGAATAATAATAAAAAAATCCAGAGGACTTGTAGTAATCCACGTTCCTGACGCTATTGCATATGGTTCCCGCCCTTTACTCACTGCTGCCTTCTGTAGCCAAAAGTAATTATCCATGTTCCTCCTCTATACCTCCGTCATTTGGTATCATAGGCCTTCAATCTAAATGTTCTCCAGAATTTTTACTCCTTACTCCCCACCAACATCCGATTCAGAAGCCGAACCAGTTTGAGAATCGGTTCTGCAGATTAAACCGGTCTTTTAAAATAAACGCTTGCAAAATATCCATATAAGACCAAAACTTGCAAACATTTATCTAGCAACAGCATGAACTGTTTGCACGGGAGTCCGCCGGAAGGCGGAGCTTACCTCTCTTGAAACTTGAATGTTTGACCATGTTAAAGGCTGTGTCCGATTCTAAGACATTAACCATTATAAAGGTCCAGAGACTTCTTAGACGACTTTACGTTCCCTATAATCAAAAGTTCCTCTGTCTTGTCTGCTCCATTAGCTTTGGAATTCTAGTGGAACATGGTGCACAGAGTAGAATTTTGGGGTGTGGTTTTTTTTATATTTTTATTTTTGTAATGTTCGGGTATCTCCTTTCACGTTTTCTTTCTGTGAATCTCCTGGCGTTTTCTTGTCATTCATTGTACTCTTTTTTTGTTGTTACAACAAGATTTCTCAACATTTTAATAATTATAGATCCCCCACCCACACCCTCCCCGCGCATTGCTCATACGCCCTTGACTAAACTGTCAAAATCATCATCATTATCATCACCAGTTCTGTAAGGTACTAGTATGACTTCAACAAGTTGTTGACGGCTTGACAGTAGAAGTAAATGAGAACCTAGTGACGTAAAAGAACTGCTAGGGTTGTTTATGGAGAGCATGCAGCAGAGATGGGGGCAGCACCCCGAGTAGAAGATTTGTTGTGGGTTGAGAGAAGGGATGAGAGCATGCAGCAGAGATGGGGGCACCACCCCGAGTAGAAGATTTGTTGTGGGTTGAGAGAAAGGATGAGAGCATGCAGCAGAGATGGGGGCACCACCCCGAGTAGAAGATTTGTTGTGGGTTGAGAGAAAGGATGAGAGCATGCAGCAGAGATGGGGGCACCACCCAGAGTAGAAGATTTGTTGTGGGTTGAGAGAAGGGATGGGAGCATGCAGCAGAGATAGGGCACCACCCCGAGTAGAAGATTTGTTGTGGGTTGAGAGAAAGGATGAGAGCATGCAGCAGAGATGGGGCACCACCCCGAGTAGAAGATTTGTTGTGGGTTGAGAGAAGGGATGAGAGCATGCAGCAGAGATGGGGGCACCAACCCGAATAGAAGATTTGCCGTGGGTCGTGAAAAGGGGAGTGAATTCAACACTTCCTGGGCAAGGTTATTGGACTTTGAATGATTCATAGAGCGGACTTGTACTTACCCGAATTACTTATTTCGTTGTAACAGGCAACGTTTGAGTCAAGGCAATACAACTTTTTGATTGCATTACATATCATCAGTGATGTACCTAAATTTGATGGCATCTGTATGAAATAGCAATATCAACCTCTGTGCCTTATCGGGACAAAAGTGTCAAGTGTAATAATTGATATTTACGTCGAAGGAGAAGTGCAGATTTTTCAGCCATCAATTATAGAAACGGCGTCCCTATTGGCAGTTTGAAGCCCAGGGAACGTCGCTTATTTCTCCTCTTCTAGTTTCTTCTCTTGTGCTATCTCCATCTAACTGCAAGCTGGTGCTCTTTGCAGCCGATGCTGTGGAGGTGTTGAGGTACAGCATGGTATCGGCGTGGGAGCGGGCTGTGGCAGCTGCTTTTTTTCAGTCCCGGAGTACAGCTAAAAAGCAGGGGGGGGGGTGTGCAATGCTTCTTTAGCAGACTCCACCACCGTGGTGACTATGGGGGAATCCCTGCCCCATTAGCCAGGCTAGGCCTATTACTAAGGGTACCAAAGGACAGGTGGGACAGGGTCTTGGTCAGCTATGGTTCGCTAACCCTGACGATAGCATATCAGCTATGGTTTGCTGAGTATCTAATCGGACCCTCCTCTAGTTAAGATTTGATTATTATCAAAACTGTGAATGGCATATTGAAATAATATAATTTTGAATTTATAGTTCTATACTTTTTTGTGACCTTTTTTCTCTGTATAGCGAGAATATTCTAAGAACAATCATCACAGAACCAGGCATAAAAATTGGAGGATACAATATTAACAACCTTCGGTATGCTGACGATACAGTACTGATAGCTGAGAACCAACAATACCTGCAAAATCTCTTGGATAAAGTGGCCAAAGAAAGTAAACAGAAAGGCCTTACTTTAAACATCAAAAAGACAGAGACTATGGTTATATCTAAGAAACAGATCCACCAGCATGCAGTATTAAATTAAACGGAACCATTCTAAACCAGGTGCAGAAATTCAAATACCTTGGAGCAGTAATAACTTCAGATGGGAAATGCAGAACAGAAATTAGGAACAGACTAGGCCATGCAAAGACTGCATTTCAGAGAATGAGAAACATATTAACCAACACATCCTTATCAATGAATGTTAGAAAACGAGTCCTAAAATGCTATATTGAACCTATCTTGTTATATGGAAGTGAATCATGGACAATAGACAGGTCTGCACAAAAATCATTGGAAGCAGCAGAAATGCGGTTTATTAGAAGAATGTTGCGAATCCCCTGGACAGCAAAACTAACTAAAGAAGAATGTAGGAGAAGAGCTGGAGAGACAAAAAACCTTGCCAAAAAGATAAGAGAGAGACAATGTACTTTCATAGGACATGCAATAAGAAGAAAGGGCATTGAAAATATTATAACAACAGGAAAAATAGAAGGAAGAAGATCAAGAGGAAGACCAAGAGAAATGATACTGGACAGTCTGACGGGATGGCGTGAGAGGAGATCACCAACTGAACTGATGGCCTGCATGAAGGATCGGGTACTCTGGAGAAGCATAATAGCCAACGCCAGTCGGCACGACACATGATGATGATGATGATACTTTCAGAAGAAGTGTAACATAAATACGACAAAATAATACTGCTGTATGTTATGATTTTTTTTGTTATGCCGTTTATTGTTTAGCTGTTTCTAATAACTTTCATACACTTGCTATGTTGCTTATTCTGTAACTTATTATGACGTAGTCCGTGGTTTGTTATCTTGTTTATTCTGTGCTGTATTCTGTACTTATTATGTTGTTTAATCTTTAGCTCTTTCTGACAAGTATTTATTGTGCTGTTTATTTTGTAGCTCTTTCTGCCAACTCATTGCTTTCATATTTTTATGTTCTTTATTTTGTTGCTTGTCTGCTCGGGCCTGCGTCCCATTGGGTTCCTGTTTCACTTACTTAATCTCGAGGGGAGCTTTGAGTCAGTTTTGTCTCGTGCACACAATTTTCAAGCGTTGTCGTCGAAGTTCAGTTCGTCTAAATGCAACAGTGAGAACTATCTTTTGTAGCGAATGCTCCCATACAAAGACAAATATACCCCCCCCCCCAAATATGTGTGGTTAATGCCATAATCTAGTAGAATTAGAGTTGAATTCTAATCATTCCGAAGACTCGACCTAGGCCCGACTTCGAATGACAAAGAATAAAGACTAGGCTTAGAATCGTTTCAAATGAAGAATGAAAGACTCGACTCGCCGCTTGAGAATTTCAGCCAACCAACTTAGCGGCTCCGCCACTTGCAACTACTAGTGAGATCGTGTGCGAAGTCCTGTGGTGGCGTAGTTAGTTAATACTCTCTTACCGACAAAAGATCTCGGATTCAGTTGGGAATTTTTCTCTCTCCGCTTGGCAATGAGATGGACTCATCTTCTAGAAAGGGGTACCAGCGGTTTCTTTGGAATGCTGGCCTCCCTATCTGACAGTGTTATGGCTTAGAAATGTGAAGATACTAACACGTCACATCCCCTCCCCCCTCCTTCTCCCCCCCCTCCGGGGGGCTAGCAACTCCCATGGGACATAATTAAAGTTTGTGACAGCCATGTTTCAGTGACGTCATTGTGTTGGTGAGTGCATGTCTGTGTGTGTGTGTGTGTGTGTGTGTGTTTACATCGATCATGCCGGAGCCCTACAAAACTGTGTATCTTTTAAATAAGAAAAAAGTTCTATTGTATATGACAAGAGTTGTGGACTCAAAGAAATCCGCTTTGACTTCTCTAGGACTTTGAAGACTTGATTTAGACTCGTGTAGGATTCGGAAGACTTGGCCTTGACACTTGTAGGACTCTGAACACTTGATTTAGACTCGTGTGGGACTCCGAAGACTTGATTTAGACTCGTGTGGGATTCAGAAGACATGGCCTTGACACTTGTAGGACTCTGAAGACTTGATTTAGACTCGTGTAGGACTCTGAAGACTTGATTTAGACTCGTGTAGGACTCTGAACACTTGATTTAGACTCGTGTGGGATTCGGAAATCTTGACTGGAGTCGTGTAGGATTTATTTGGACTAACTGCGTCCTCTAAGCTGCGTCAACAACAACAACAACAACAACAACAACAACAACAACATTCAGCACAATAAATTGTATAGCCGGGTATATAAATAAATAAAATTGCTACTTTTTTCCACTGTGTTGATGTTACTCTGCTCTCTTGTTGCGTTAAAGAAAAATATGTTAGCACTAAATGAATTTGTTTCCGTTATTTCTTTGAACTGTAGTAGTGCTCAATGAGAACATTAAAATACGCTCTTTGACGTTATGCCCTTCATTTTCACGCATCTTTTGGAGAATATATTTTCACACATATTTTGGAGAATATATTTTCACACATCTTTTGGAGAATATATTTTCACGCATCTTTTGGAGAATATATTTTCACACATCTTTTGGAGAATATATTTTCACACATCTTTTGGAGAATATATTTTCACACATCTTTTGGAGAATATATTTTCACACATCTTTTGGAGAATATATTTTCACACATCTTTTGGAGAATATATTTTCACACATCTTTTGGAGAATATATTTTCACACATCTTTTGGAGAATATATTTTCACACATCTTTTGGAGAATATATTTTCACACATCTTTTGGAGAATATATTTTCACATCTTTTGGAGAATATATTTTCACATCTTTTGGAGAATATATTTTCACACATCTTTTGGAGAATATATTTTCACACAGGGTGAAACTTTTGCGCACGAACCTCAAAACTTTAGAAGGCACATTGATCTGGACTAGTTCAAGACTTTGAAAACTTGATTTAGATTGGAGACGCACAGTGAAAAAAAGATTGTCGCTCTGACTAGAACTTCACTTTTGAAGAAAAACTTAGGGAATACTCTTAGTCCACATAACTGATATAATCAGTACTTGTATCAGTTATATGTGCCTGGTAAATAACAATAGGATTTGCCGATAAAATATTCGCCTAGTTAATGATAATCAAAATTCTCCTGACTTATTCTTCTCTTTAGAAGAAGCTTTTTCTGTTGAAGCTTCGCTTAAAAATTCTGCATTTTTTCTTTCGGAGTCATTGTACAGGTAACATGCCCTGACGTCTCTAAACCCCGGTTATTTCCATTTCTGCTCCAGCACAAGATATTCCTGACAGCTGGTGTTATCATTTAATTTTTACATCGAGTGTTGTCCTGCCCTTTAGATGCTCTTTATGCTGTCCTCTTATAATCAGATACTGAAACACTTCTGGTGAATGCTGAGGTACATCTTTTCGCCAAAATCTCATCTTTGCTGCATAAATTTTGTGTGTGTGTATATTTGTTTACTGTCCACATCTTTAAAAAAAAGCAAAAAGTAATACTTATATAACAGTGTAATAACATTTTTGTCTCTATTAAAGACATTTTCTTTTGCAGTCTTTCTCGTATAAAAAAAGACTAATTTTGTCTGTACATTCTTTTCTTTATTTTAGCTCTGCTTTTGCCATTTGCTGCATTGTTGATCACAGTAAATAAATTCATTGTCTTCTGTTATAATATTTGTACTTAAGCGTTACTTCATAACTTAATTTTTTTTAACATCTCTCTCTCTCTCTCTCTCTCTCTCTCTCTCTCTCTCTCTCTCTCTCACAGAGAGAGTGAGGAGAACGACCGTGCATGTTGGCATTAATGACAGCATGAACGGCCAGAATCTTCGGCCCTCTGATATACAGGACTTGATATCCACCATCAAGAAAAAATACCCTAACACTTCCATCAACATTTCATCCATCATTCCACCTTGTTCTGGTCCTGGACGTCGCATGGTGGATATAAACAACAAAGTACTAAAAACATTCTGTCTACAGAACACAGTAGTTTTTATAAACAACACGCCATTTTTTACTTCAGCCACAGGTGCTCCCAAAAAACGCCTTTACAGGGACCACATCCACATTAACAAGACTGGCAGTAGCATCCTTGCAAAAAATATAAAATATCCAGCAAGAACTGAGCAGAATATAACAAAACACTCAAATAGCCAGAAACAGTTTAGACAGCCACCCACATCTCATAGATCCAGAAACACACACTCTACACCAACTACAAGACTCCAAGGACCCTCAGAAACATCACCATCTGCCTCTCTACCATTGCCCACTCCATCCACTGACCCACTATACGATTCCATGTTCCCACCCCTGCCTACACGGCAAGCTCAACAAATTATACCAACACTTAGTACAGCGAACAACATGGAGACTCCTGCACAATCACCACTTAGGAATACCACAACAGCTGTACAGGACACAAACACAAGAACCTCGAATCATTATCCGTGGAACTTTCAGCTACAATATCTAATGCAGTTTAGTCCTGCAGCTCTGAGCCACGCGTATATGATGTCCCTACTACACAGTCAACACTCATCACCCACATACAGATACTAGATAGCTTGAAACTTCCACCACTCTTCAACTTCTGTAGATAAATTTAACTGAACAAAAACAAAAAACTACAGAAGTTCTTACAGCAGAACAGACATTTCTTAGTGCTAGCTTACAGCTAATATTGTTATCAAGTCTTTTACAATTTACACTTACATAACGTTCATTGCATTGTTGATTTTTGTACTTTTTTCCATTATTTGTCAGTATATTATAAACTTAGTTAGATTCATTATCTCTACTAGCTTAAACGTATACTTATAATTGTATGATTGAAGTCTGACCAGTTATTTTATTTTTACTGAAATATAATATTTCTAACATTGTTATAGTGACTCAGAAAATGGAGGAGTGGCTGCGACACGATGGCCTACGTGTTGGCCACTTAAATGTTTATCATTTGTTAGGAAAACTCCCTGAGGTTACACATATACTTCAACAACATTTTCATATTTTTGGTTCCTCTGAAAGCAGATTACATAAGAACATCACAGACAATGATATAAGAATAGATGGTTTTAATTTGATCAGGCGTGACCCAACTAAGAAGCTAGAGACAGGTTTAGTCGTTTACATTTCTAACACAATTAAATTTTGTAGAAGAGAAGACCTAGAAACATCAGAGGTTGAATGTATTATGCTAGAAATCAAAATATCAAATCTTAGTCCAATTCTAATTAGTTTTATATACCGAAATCCAAATGCTTCAGCCGAGTGGTATGATCACTTTGCGACCATGATGGATGATGCTGTAACTCATAAATTCAAGGACATAATCATTCTAGGCGACTTCAATATAGATCTTAATCAGCCAAATCCTACATGGAAGAACATTTTAACATCTTACAACTTCTCCCAAATTGTTAACAAACCTACTAGAGTTGCTGAATCATCATCAACACTAATAGATCATATTTATGTAGCTGATCCAGGAAACATTACTGAATGTACTGTCCCTCATGTGTCGCTGAGTGATCACTACCCGGTCTGCTGTACGCGGTCACATAAGGGGTATAAAATACCAAAACACAAACATACCAGCATCACATATAGAAACTTTAAAAATTTTAACTTGGAATTATTTTTAACTGATCTAAAAGCTTCGCCTCTTACGTACGTTTTCCAGTTAACAAATCCAGATGAGGCTATCGAATACTGGATCAAGATATTTCGAAATATTTTTGACAAGCATGTCCCCATCAAAGAAATGAGAGTAAAACACGTAACAAAATCCCCGTGGATAACTCCCGATATATTGCATCTCATGAGGAAACGGGATGAAGCTCACAAAAGCAGAAATTTCAGTAGCTATTGTTCACTTAAGAATAAGGTGCAGTATTTAATTAGGCGGGAAAAGAAAAATTACTTCAGAAATTTAGTGAAAGACAAAACTGATAGTAAATCAATCTGGAAAGCGATTAATATTCTTGTAAATAAAAGGAAGCAAACTGACCCACAAACACTTAATGGTGAACATACTTGCACTAACTTCAGTGAACATTTTAGAGAAGAAATTAGTACTCTAAAATCTTCATTACCGACCCCTAATTGCGACCTGAGCGTGTTGAAAACTTTCAGCGACAGTAAATGTGTAAAGCTAAAGCAAATTAATATTCCTTTCCTCACAGTCGGTGAGGTTTATAACTACATCCGGTCCTTAAAGAACACTAACTCAGCAGGATGTGATGACATTAGTAACAAGATACTACGCTACGCTGCACCAGTTATCACAGACACACTAACATACTTATACAACTTGTGTATTGACAAAAAATATTTCCCTGACGCTTTTAAACTCGCCAAAGTTTTTCCTCTTTTTAAATCTGGACAGACTAGTGACCTCTCAAACTATAGATCCATATCCATTCTGTCATCACTATCTAAACCTCTTGAAAAACATATACAAAAGTTAACTCTGCTCCACATGCAAGAAAACAGTCTACTAATAGACAGTCAGTAGGTTTTAGACCAAATTACTCCTGCCACACAGCATTAACTAAAATGACAGAAAGCTGGCAAAAAAAAGCTAGAAGGCTATAGATTACATCCTGACCTAACAAAATGTATTACATCTTTTCTCTCAGGTAGAAAACAAGTAGTTTGCTTTAGAAACAAAATATCTGGCTCGTCTGTGGTTGATACCGGTATTCCTCAAGGCTCCATTCTTGGTCCTCTTCTCTTTGCTATCTATATTAACGACCTACCACTACATTTAAAGCACTCTTCATGTGATCTTTTCGCTGACGACTGTACTGTTTACAATAGTGAATATGACATCAATAACCTACAGACAACGCTCCAAAATGATATAAACAGTTTGATTAAATGGAGTAATAAAAATGGTATGTTGATAAACACCAACAAAACAAAATCCATGCTCATCACTACAAGACAGAAACTGCAAAACGCAACTAAAACTTCACTACAGCTTTGTGCTGGGACTAAGGCAATAGAAAATGTCATGAACATAAAACCCTAGGACTCATCATTGATCAGCATTTAACTTGGAATTCTCACGTACATAACCTAACAAATTTGATTGCACAGAAAGTTTACCAATTAGCCAAAATTAAACACTTTATCGACAAAAACACAAGAAAAATATACTACATATCACACATACAAACACACTTAGACTACTGTTCCACAATCTAGGATGGATGCTCAGTCTCAAACACAAAAAGGCTCCACTCACTTCACAAGCGAGCATTAGATCTTATTTGTGACAAACACCCAGTACAGACTATAGATCAACACAAACAACTCAAAATTCTACCCCTCAAAAATAGAATCATTTTTAACAAAGTTAAGTTTGTTCACAGAATTCTGTCGCACAATGCTCCGCCTTACTTGTGGTCACTATTTACGTATAACACTAAACATAGCCAGCGTTTAAAAAACTGTCTTCTTCCTAAACCCAGAATTGATATGTACAAGAAAAGCCTTGCATACTCTGCAGTACAGCTCTGGAACACCCTCCCCTACAATTTAAAATCCATTGGTAATACTTCATCCTTTAACTCAAACCTGTTTCATTATTTACTTGCTTGTAATTATATGCCTCCATAAAATAGCCAGCACTCTCTCAACACATGGCTCGTAAACCATCAAGTACTTCAGTGACATAGTTAGAAAAGCAACTTGTTAGATATTGTTAGAAATTATTTTAATGTTTGTTTAAAAAAACATATGTTAGAAGATCTGTATTTACAATGTATTTTTATTTATGTATATGTCTGCGGGTGTATGTGTGCGTGAGTGCTATTTTATTAGGTTAATTACTTCTTCTCTTTTACCTTGAATGTAGTAGTTAAATCTTACACTCTTTTGATATGTTTTTCCTAATTTAATTTGTATTTTTGTACTAAATCAAGTGTGTGGGAAGAATGAAAGATGGAGTGATGAAGGGCAGAATGTAAGACGGGCCTGCGTGCCCAATTCTTTACCCTTGAAAAATAAAGATTATTCATTCATTCATTCATTCTCTCTCTTTCTGAACCTTAGGATG
The DNA here is from genome assembly GCA_009760885.1 of Achatina immaculata. Taxonomy (NCBI): domain Eukaryota; kingdom Metazoa; phylum Mollusca; class Gastropoda; order Stylommatophora; family Achatinidae; genus Lissachatina; species Lissachatina immaculata. The sequence goes on along the minus strand of CM019713.1, from coordinate 74,518,692 downwards.
CCTATGTAGGGCTTATGCACGGGTTTTCCACAAATGCCTGTTCTTCGCCTTTTTTTCACATATTAACACTATTTATGTTTCTAGCTGTTAGTTTCTAATCCTCTTCTAGTTTCTAATCCTCTTCTAGTTTCTAATCCTCTTCTTTTCTTTTTTTCGATACAACTGTTCGTTAGCATCTTCACGTGGGTTTCACTGTCTGCTAGCAGCGCGGTATCACGTGCACATCTCAAATTGTTGATAATTTGACGAATTGTTTTCAAAATTTTCAAATGTTTATAGCTTACTTTGATGTTTTCAGCGTAGTGAAAGAAAGGTCAGGTAACAAGACACACCCTAATCTTACTTAACACTGGCCAAAGGTTTTAGCCTAATCGATAAAGCAAAAGTGGAATCCCTTGTTTTCTCCTGCCAGGATGTTCTGCTATTGATTTCAACATAACAATCAAGAGACATAATAATATACTGAAACCCATACTTGGGAGAAAAGTTAAAGCAAAAAGAACATGGCTATTTAAAAAAAGGTGGGTGGACAACATCACGAGGTGACTGATAAAACTATAACTTTGACCAGGTTCACCGTGAAAGTAAGAGATAAAGCAAACCTGAGATAACGTTGACCGGATTCACCTTGAAAGTAAGAGATAGAGCAAGCTTGAGATAACTTTGACTAGGTTCAACGTGAAAGTAAGAAATAGAGCAAGGTTAATATAACTTTGACCAGGTTCACCGTGAAAGTAAGAGATAGAGCAAGCTTGAGATAACTTTGACCAGGTTCACCGTGAAAGTAAGAGATAGAACAACTTGAGATAACTTTGGCAGGGTTCACAGTCAATGTAAGAGAGATAGGGCATCTTGAGATAACTTTTTCAGGGTTCAACGTCAATGTAAGAGAGATAGGGCATCTTGAGATAACTTTTTCAGGGTTCAACGTCAATGTAAGAGAGATAGGGCATCTTGAGATAACTTTTTCAGGGTTCAACGTCAATGTAAGAGGGATAGAGCAATCCGGAGAACGATTTCAGACATCCCTACCTTGTGGAGCCGGTACGTGCTGTTCTTCTGTACATAGTCACGGAACGTTGCTATCTAGAGAGCCACTCAGGACATCTACTTCAATGGATTTAGTGTTTGTAACGTCATAATATTCTCAACCCATAGTTATATAACATATCACGCTCCACCCCCTACCACACCCTCACCCCCTCTCGTTTCACAGTAACCACACTTTGAAGTCATTGGCCAGTTAGTAACCATTTGCACTCCTTCTCCTCTAACACTGGTGCCCTATTCCCAAGGCCAAGTTTCATGGAGGGACAAAGATTATGAGATTCCAGTGCTCAGCGTTGCTCTCATGAGCCCTTCCTCTTGAATGGAAACTATACTGTAACGCCAGTTTTCCAGTTATTTTTATTTAAGAATTCTCATAGGTGCTGCGGGGTACGTGCGCGTGTAATGAGATCTAGTTTTGGAAGGATCGTCCGTGGATGAGATCGTAGCACAACTGAACCTGACCAGATTGTAAAGTTAAAGGTCCTAATATTAACTAAGCAGTTGGCTTTGATAACATCGTGGAAATCTGCTTCCATCATCTTTATCAACCGGAACATCATCATCATTATCATCATCATCTGCTATTATTGCTCCTTCTGTGTTTTTCTTCTTCCTTCTACTCTTTCTGTCTTTCTTCTTCTTCTTCTTATTCGTCCACAGAGGTAGAGATTAATGTGACAAAGTCGGATAGAGAGGCGTTAAGTTTCTTCTCTGGTCATCATGACAACAGATTATAAAGACGTCAAAAAATATTTCGATTACAATTTTTAGTTATTAATCTAAGGAAAAACTTAGTATTTTGATTGGCACACTCTATGACAAGGGATATATGACAAGACGTGAAATGAATAGGAATAAATAAGGCAGAAGAAGAAAAAGACAGAAAGAAAGAAAGAAAGAAAATTATGACTTTTTGGCATTATAAAGTTGATTGACACATGTCTGTAAGTTGATTTTATTGAATGTTAAGTAAAAGAAAGAAAGAAAGTTATAACTTTTGGCATTATAAAGTTGATTGACAAATGCCTGTAAGTTGATTTTATTGAATGTTAAGTAAACAGCGACAGATAATGATCCAGATGAGTGAAGAAAAAGAAAAGAAGAAGAAATAGACGGTTCGAGGGATGGACAGATAGACAGAGAGATAGAAAGTGGAGGAGTGTATAAGAAAGGGGGAGGACACTGAAACTAGAGTGAACTCCCTACCGAACCAACGTAATAGCCAGTGTCTGTCGGACGTGAAGAAGCCACATAGCCAGACATTACACACTGTCAACAGGAGAATACGTGCCGCCTACATACGTAGATTCTATTCACTGAACAGTCTTAAGAGAGTAAGGAAGTGGAAAGCTAGTGAACTGTGCTTGATGTGTGTGTCTTCTGTCTGAGACCTCTGTTAGATGTCTTGTCTAACGAGTCGTCGTTTTCTACTGCTAACTTGGTAGTCTCTCCAACAGCTTTGTATTCAATCTACCGGGGCCAACTATCTACGTTCCTCTGTCTGTCTCGCTTTCCTTCTCTCTCTCTCTCTCTTTCTCTCTCTCTCTTTCTTTCGCCCTTTATCTGTCTCTTTCTTTCTTTCTCTCTCTGGTTGTCTCTTTCTTTCTCTGTCCCTTTCTTTCTCTCTCTCTCTCTGTCTGTCTCTTTCTTTCTTTCTCTCTCAGTCTGTCTCTTTCTTTCCCTCTCTCTGTCTGTCTCTTTCTATCTCTTTCTTTTTCTCTCTGCCTCTCTCTCTTTCTTTCTCTCCGTCTCTTTCTTTCTTTGTCTCTTCCTTCTCTCTCTGTCTCTTTATTTTTCTCTCTAACTGTCTCTTTCTTTGTCTTTCGCCTTCTTTCTCTCGTTATCTGTCTCTTTCTTTCTCTCTTTGCCTCCCTCTTTCTTTTTCTCTGTCTCTTCTTTTCTCTCTCTGTCTCTTTCATTTCTCTCTGAATCTTTCTCTTTTTCTCTTTCATTCTTTCTCTCTGTCTCTTTCTTTCCCTCTCTCTGTCTGTCTGTCACTCTCTCTCTCTCTTTCTTTCTCTCTGTCTCTTTCTTTTTTCTCTCTGTCTCTTTCTTTCTCTCTGTCTCTCTTTTTCTCCATGTATCTCTTTTTATCTCATCCTGTCTCTTTCTTTCTCTCTGTCTGTCTCTTTCTTTTTTCTCTCTGTCTGTCTGTCTGTCTGTCACTCTCTCTCTCTCTCTCTCTCTCCTTCTACATCTTCATTCGGTCGTTTTTAATTTCATTTTCCCAGTTGATAAGAAGTATCAGAGGACATATGTCGAAATCGTCGGCACTGACATCGTTCTGTTTCTCTACCACTCGATCCATGTGCCTCACCTACTTTGATCCTCTTTTTTTCTTCTCCTCAAGTGGATATTTTTATAATTCTTTTTCACATCTTTAACACAGACAAAATTTCAAACAAACTATTGATGTTTTGACATTTCTCCTCCAATCAAGGCGAATAACGAAAGATTAGTTTTGTTTTTCTTTTCAATATTATTGTATTCTCCCTTTCATGTCCTCGAAGAAGCCATTTTGCTGTAATATTGGTTTGTTCTCACTGTCTTTTACTGACATTTCCCACATCCCTCCTTTCCTTTCAGCATTTTATGTGTAAAACTTCACTATACACTTCAATATACGCCTCACTATAGACTTCACTAATCACAATCACTATACACTTCACAGGTAGCTTTCTCAGAGTATATTCCTCCTCTGCGTCTCTCATTTTTCTTAACGTATTTTGTGAAACCCCGTCCTCGTCAACTTCATCGACTTTCTCGTGTTTTTAATCAGCCTCCCCAAATCCTGCTCACAGCTAATCACATCCGCGACAGGTTTATGAGAGCGGCAAATGCTCCAGGGACCTCCGACGTATGTTTGTTCCAGGGTGCGCTGTCCTCCAGGTCATTCTTTAGAATCACCAACCAGATAGGAGATCTAATGAAGCTTTAGATCAACAGCATGTAAGGGAAGAACTGTAGAGAAGAATTCCGTCCCTGTGTAAATGGAAGGCAATGTCTATGAGACAAAAAAAAAGAAACATGTAAAACTTGGGAATCGGCTATATAAAACCCTTTTAATAACTCTACGAGTAATTTTTGTAGCCTGTAAGCAAAACAGAAGTTTAAAAAGTCTATATTATAATTATCTCCTGATATCACAACTAAACAACTGAAATATAAACAGAGGTACAGGAGAAAAATAACAAGAAAATCTAATATAAGATTGTAGCGAAATGGCCTTTCACTTTTCAGTCATGTTTCGTGCTACTGTGTGTCAGTTATTGTGACTGTCAGAATTTAAATGTTTCACTTTTCCCTTGCATTCCAAAACCATTCTACAGGCCATGACGGATCGAGACCAGCATAAACAGAAAAATATGTAGATAGAACATCGTAATGTGGTGTCTTTATGTGTCTGGTCGTGTTCTTTTCTGTTATATGTCAGTTCTATAGTTGTGTGCATTTCTGTTATATGTCAGTCCTAGAGTCGTGTGCACTTCTGTCATATGTCAGTTCTATAATCGTGTGCACTTCTGTTATATGTCAGTTCTATAGTCGAGTGCACTTCTGTTATATGTCAGTTCTATAGTCGTGTGCGCTTCTGTTATATGTTAGTTCTATAGTCGTGTGGGCTTCTGTTATATGTCAGTTCTATAGTCGTGTTCGGTTCTGTTATATGTCAGTTCTATAGTCACGTTTCTTGCTACTGTATGTCAGGCCCACAGTCATGTTTCTTGCTACTGTATGTCAGGCCCACAGCCATGTTTCTTGCTACTGTATGTCAGGCCCACAGTCATGTTCGCTGCTGTTATAAGTCAGTTCTACAGGCATGTTTCTTGCTACTATAAATCAGCATCACTAATGCTTCCTCCTGCTGTATGTCAAAATCACTGTTATGTGGTCCACTAGGAGAAGTGGAAAAAGGGTAAAATCCTGGTTTCCATACAATTAAAGCATACTGCGGGATACGACTTTAGACCCGAGTTTCTAAGACATTCACCAGGTGAAAGTCTGATGTGGTCAGTATCACACATGACCGCATTTACCTTCTCAGATTTTCTTGTTAGCCATTTTTTGAGGGTGGGTGGACCCCAGGGCCTTTTTTAGTGCGGTTGTACCAGAAAAAAAATGTCCACTGCTGGGACTTCAACCACTGGATTAGTAGACCAAGCGCTTTGGGAGGAGGGGGGGGGGAGGGGGAAGAAATAAACTTTGACCAAAAAAAACCTCTTAGGCAGTTGATGGTAAGTTTATTTTCCTACCTACTTTCCGGTATCCTCTACAGCTCTGTTTGAGTTTCTGACTATGGACCATGCTCTTTCTCTGGAACTGATTAGTAGAAAGTTACATAAATATTTAGTCTACAGGGGGACATTAAACATGAGTAATGTACTTTTTCCACACTTGATGTCCAGGCGAAACGTACCAGGTACTCACCGGACATGTCACAATCTATTCTTGCTTTCTGAGAGAAACAGAAATGACGCTCATCAAAATCCACGACTTGCAGATTCAAGATCCTCTTCTAGCGCGCGAAGTATCGTTGTTACGTCGACAAGCGCGCAAGTTGCTGTATGTCTAACTGTGGAAAGTAAGCTAAAAGTAAACAAATGTAAGAAAAAAATGTAACTAAATGAGCATGATATTTCCCACTCAAACGAGACAAAGTAATCATTCAAACGTAACTTTTCATTCTATTCTCGTCGTCTTTAACTGGTTCTCAGTTTTGCTTACTGTTAACAAACATCCCAGGAGACAGGAGGCAGATCCATGAGGAGAGATTCACTGCTCTTATCAGAGAAGAAAGTGCTTTAACAAGCTTCGAGCTAACCTTGAGTTCACCTTCAACATTCAAGCCCCTAATATAGCCATAAGATTAACTGCAGACTGATGACTCCTTCATACATTCTACAGTAAGAGTCCGATGATTCATTCCTCCATTCTATAATTATAGTCAGATGATTCATTCCTCCATTCTACAGTTAGAGTCAGATGATTCATTCCTCCATTCTACAATTTTTAAAAATATGAACATCTCCCCGTGAGTACTAGAAAGTGAATAAAACTATTTTAGATAAATAAGATGTTCATTATTTACTCCTTTTACTTTTGTATCGGTTTGTAAAACCGACTTACTGCACTTTTAATGGGGTCACATCAACGCCAGAGGAAGACCTTGACAACTTATCAGTATTATTAAGGGGTACAATCTTGTCATTTCTTTCACCTCCCATGTCTCTACTACTTCCGCTAATTTTCTGGCCATTGCCATTATTATCGACCCTAATGGGCTTACTACTCTAAACCTACATACTCTCACAGCTATCTCTTGTACTCTTCCTCTCATCCCAGATCGTGTAAGAACTCTATTTCTTTTTCCCAGCTTCTTAGGTTGCGACGTTTGTGTACTGAGAATTTGGATTTCCGGGATCAAGCCCATAAAATGCTATATTTCTTTCGCCAGCGCGGCTATCCGTGTTCTCTCGTCATCTTGGAATCGCATCAGCCAAATATCTCGGCACCCCTAAGCCGCACTGTAGCTCTGACAAGGTTAAACTGGTACTCACGCACCACCCTCATAGTTTGGCAGTTAAAAACATATTGTTTCGTCATCTCCATCTCCTATAGACCGACACATATACACGTGAACTTTCTGGGGAACCCCCATTGGTGGCCTACAGACGATAAAGGAACCTCAGGGACCTTTTAGTTTGTAGTCGCCTTAAGACAGATGACACTTTTTATGGTACCAGACGTTGCGGACGCCATAGATGCAATACTTGCTCTTGCTCGTTTGTTATCGAGGCTAGCCAGATCTCCTTCCCTAAATCCACGTTATCAGTCCAGGAGGGTTTCACCTGCACTTCACGCAATGTTACTGGTGCTATTGTGTGTAAACGTTGTGGTATGAAGTATATAGGGGAGACCGGTTTACTCTTAGGAGATCGTTTTCGCCAACATCTTAATGATATTTCTAAGAGGGCCTAGACACCTGTGGCTAAACATTTTTGCCTTAGCAACCACAGGGGAAAACATGATATTTCTGTTAGTGCGATCCGCTTTTGTTCTGCTGATTGTACGATCTCGGAGGGTCCTAGAACAGCGCCTTATTTTCCAGGCTTGCTGTCTCCAACCAGCTGGAATTGACAATGTCTTCAGCTTCCTTTAACTTCTTTAGTTTTCCACCTCCCCTCCCCTTTGGGGGGGGGGGTTGTTTTGTTTTGTTTTATTTTTTTATGTATACTCTACGTTCTTGTTTCTTTCTCCTAACTCCCCTCCCTATGGCCACCTTCTCTTCTTCTCTGGCGACCTATAAGTGTATAGGGTCTTGTCTTATTCACTAGTTTCACATTTTCTCCCTGCAGGTGTTCATGTTCTTCATTCATTATCTCTCCGCTTCCCCCTTCCCCTCCCCCCTCGACTATCATGTTTTTATTGCCTTCCGCCCTTCCTCCACCTGTTTTACTCCCTCTCTCCACCTCTTCTTTACGATTGGCTCTATCAGCTTATCCTTTGTGTGGCCCCGCGTGGTGTCTATGGGCCGTCTAGTGGACACGCATTTCTCTGTATTTCCTACTTCTGGAGGTTGCCACATTAAGATAAGTTTTTCGTTTAGTTATACGTTTTTTTTTTGTCTCGTTTGTGTATGTAATCCTCGATAAAGGCTCACGCCGAAATATCGGATAGTGTATGTTTTTCATTTATACATTTTCATATCGCTCTCATACTTTCTATTCGTTTTTTCTCCCTTTTCTCATTTTACACACTTCCTCTACCATCTTGTAAAACTGCACCATACACCTTTATCTACCACTTTTAATGTATGACAGTGTAAGTACGCAATATTTTGTCAGAGTTTTGTATGAATATGCAAGTGGAAAAGACTATTGTTCCGCCAGAAACAATATGAGTACATGAGAGAGAGAGAGAAATAGAATAAGAGAGAATGAGAGAGAAGGAGAGAGAGTGAGAGAGAGGTTGTGGGAGAGAGTGAGTGAGAGAGAATGTGTGTGTGTGTGTGTGTGAGAGAGAGAGAGAGATGTAACTTAAAGGAAATGAAAGAAACAACCTTTACAGTTGTGCTGCCATTCCCTGTAGTGCTAGTAACCTTCTATTCTCTTTTTTTAACTGATAAGAAAAAACAGACAAGCAGGTAAGATAATGACAGTAATATAGCCTGGCAGATTAGGTAGAGTACAAGGACAGACATGACAACGGGGATTAGCAAAAGAAAGAGAGGTTTTCCGTTTCTGGTGTTTTGAGATTTACTAAGATAATAACGAAGACAACTTGTCATGGCCTCTCTAATAGCTTGTTCTTACAAAGTCTAACGACTCCAATCTGTCAAACCCCTCTTGACATATTTTCGCTTAATCTATGTCAGTCTTTCTTGCCTCTTCTTAATCTTTCCTTCTGTATCCACATTTCTGCCACTTGCTGCACGCAGAGGAAAGAAAAATATGACAATTCTTAAGCTGCCGACGTCAGAAACAAATGAGCTATGTATTAATATTTTCCTTCCAGCAAAACGGCCCAGACTTTGACAAGCTGCACATCGGCCATATTAATTTGCGCCTCTGAAAATCGATAAATATTTTGTGTATCGTCTTGTTACAGAATGCATTTTAAATGCTTTGATAAGATCTGCTTTAAGCTCTAGAGTAGCGAAGTCATTAGAGCACTCCCTTCTCATGGCCAGGGTAGGTGGTTTGAATCCGTCGGAAGTGCCCTCCATACCTCAACTACAGAAATAGATACAGGCTTCTTCTGGTCAGTTGTCCCACATAACCCACCTATAGAAATAGATACAGGCTTCTTCTGGTCAGTTGTCTCACATAACCCAGCTATAGAAATAGATACAGGCTTCTTCTGGTCAGTTGTCTCACATAACCCAGCTATAGAAATAGATACAGGATTCTTCTGGTCAGTTGTCCCACATAACCCAGCTATAGAAATAAATACAGGCTTCTTCTGGTCAGTTGTGCCACATAACCCACCTATAGAAATAGATACAGGATTCCTTTGGTCAGTTGTCCCACATAACCCACTTATAGAAATAGATACAGGCTTCTTCTGGTCAGTTGTCCCATAGATCCGGGCTATAGAGGTAGATATAAGATACTGCTACTGAGTTGTCCCAGATAACCCAGCTACAGAAATAGATACAGGATTCTTCTGGTCAGTTGTCCCACATAACCCGGCTATGGAAGTAGATACAGGATACTGCTGTTGAGTTGTCCCAGATAACCCATCTAAAGAAATAGATACAGGATACTGCTGTTGAGTTGTCCCAGATAACACAGCTACAGAAATAGATACAGGATTCTTCTGATCAGTTGTTCCAGATAACCCGGTATAGAAATAGATACAGGATTCTTCTGGTCAGTTGTTCCACATGGTATAGAAATAGATGCATGATTCTTCTGGTCAGTTGTTCCAGATAACCCGGTATAGAAATAGATACAGGATTCTTCTGGTCAGTTGTTCCACATAACCCACCTATAGAAATAGATACAGGATTCTTCTGGTCAGTTGTCCCATATAACCCAGCTACAGAAATAGATACAGGATTCTTCTGGTCAGTTGTTCCACATAACCCGGTATAAAAATAGATACAGGATTTTTCTGGTCAGTTGTTCCACATAACCCAGTATAGAAATAGATACAGGCTACTGCGGGTGAGTTGTCCCAGATAACTCAGCTATAGAAATAGATACAGGCTTCTTCTGGTCAGTTGTCCCAGATAACCCAGATGTAGAGGAAAGAAAGGCAGCCTCGTTATTGTTTAATGTGTAGACAAGTCAAGGAAAATACGTTCGTAATTAACGCTAACATCAGATTCTGTATGTTGTTGTGAGGTAGCGTGTACTTTACCTACACAGTTGCTTGTTTGCTTCTAATGCTACTTCTTCAGTTTTAACTCATGGCGAATGACTGGTTATGTTCCATTTTTACATTCTATTTTTGTTGTTCTTGTTGATGCTGCTGTTGTTTTTTTTTCCAGATATCTATGAATATAACGCCGTATCAAACTACCGATTGTGTGCTATATGTGATGTGTGTTTGCCTGTGTTTTACCTTGCGTTACACATGCATGTCTTTTTTTCCTTTCTCACCTGATCTAACTGCCTTTTTTTCGTAAAACTTCATCACACACCTGTGTTCAGCTTTAGTTCAGGAATACTAATTTTAGGGTGGTTATCAATGCGCTCATTTCGTCAAGTTTCAGAAACTCTTTTTCAGGTGTTAAAATTGTGCTTGCCTAATTTCTGTGTTTAATTTCGTCTTTTGTTATTACCTTTGTCTGCTTCATTTATGGTTGGTTGTCCTAGTAGGCTATTCGTGTGTTTTGTCTTCTCACCAATTGTCTGTTTCATTTATAGTTGGTTGTCCTAGTAGGCTATTCGTGTGTTTTGTCTTCTCACCTTTGTCTGTTTCATTTATGGCTGTCCTAGTAGGCTATTCGTGTGTTTTGTCTTCTCACCTTTGTCTGCTTCATTTATGGCTGTTCTAGTAGGCTATTCGTGTGTTTTGTCTTCTCACCTTTGTCTGTTTCATTTATGGCTGTCCTAGTAGGCTATTCGTGTGTTTTGTCTTCTCACCTTTGCCTGTTTCATTTATGGCTGTCCTAGTAGGCTATTCGAGTGTTTTGTTTTCTCAGTGGAAAAGATCTGTGATCGTGTTTCGTAACCCAGGATAACACTGAAACACCACGCTCACTGAGACAAGCAGTCTGGTTAGACAAAGACAAGTTTCCAGACTGGCTATCAAGAAAACAATATCCTACAATGAACACGAGGGAGACGCGCTTACCCAGGTCCTCCAACTGGCTGGGGTATGGTAGATGAGTACCTGACAACCTCAGAAAATGATTAATACGATCCTGCAGGGCGAGGCACGCTAAGTTATACCGCACAAGCAGCTGCTAGCTAATGAAAGGGGGAAAAAAAGGATATAACTCGAAGGTCAGTCTTCAGAACCAAGTAACATTGCTCGAATCCAGAACAGATAACGAGTGCACAAAGTTCTAGAAGCAGATAATTAATGGCATGGTTTGTTGTATATTGATTTTTCAATACTTTGTGAACTTCAAAGCAAGTCCCAGAAACTAATACTAAAGCAATGTTTTGTTAGATACATGGGCTAAAAGAAATTGCCCAGGAAAGATTTGATTGAAAAAAAAAAATTTTCTCTTCGTAATTTCAGCCTCGGGGAAACTTCATAACTTCCACAGGAAAACCAGCGAGTTGAACTTGGAGAACATTTGAGTGTGAATTCCTTGTTTGACTTCTGCCAGCTCTAACACACTACACTGAAAATGCTGGTAGATGTCATTGATTTGCTATAGCTAAGTAGACAGGCGGGATTGTAAATATATGATTTTGTGAAAGCTGATTGGATGAACTCATTGGCATTCTCATTAATGTCGTAACTCTGTTGTCAAGCATGTATCTTGCGTGAACAAGAACGTTTGATTACAGCAGAGAGGAAAATGTCGATGTCGAAAAATTAGAAAGAACATACCGAAGGAGAATGGAACAGTGCACAAGCTACTTTGGTGGATAAAAAGCGAAATTTCAGTACCTTTTTTGTGCACATGAGAAACTACAATTATTTGACATTTTGTGTACATAAAAAACAACAGTTATTGGACTTTTTATGTACATAAGAAAATACAATTACTGGACTTTTGAGCGTACATGAGAAACTACAGTTATTGGACATTTTGTGTACATGAGAAACAACAGTTATTGGACTTTTTGTGTACATAAGAAACTACAATTATTGGACTTTTAAACGTACATGAGAAACTACAATTATTGGACTTTTTTGTGCACATGAGAAACTTCAATTATTGGACTTTTAGTGCTAACGTAGATATTATCCCTTCACTGGGTTTTGCTCTTATATGAAAACATGAAAAATCCTCTTTATTTTTAACTCTATTTATTTCTGTTTTATTTCAGGGATAATTGTTGCATCTTGTGTGCATTTTAATTGTTACATGAGATTTCTGAAACATAAAAAAGTTCTATGTAAACTCACGCTGCTGTTGTATTCCACATGTAACTGGTTACGAGTACTTGTTCTTGAACACATTGAATAAAACTTTGATTTAGAACTGGAATCCGAGAATAAAAAATTGAAATGTCATAAACTTTTGACTAGGAAACATGTAGCTAGGAAATGTTTAGGTAGGAAACATTTAGATAGGAAACATGTAGCTAGGAAACTTTTAGGTAGGAAACATGTAGCAAGGAAACACGTAGCTAGGAAACATGTAGCTAGGAAACGCTTAGATAGGAAACATGTCGCTAGGAAACGTTTAGATAGGAAACATGTAGCTAGGAAACATGTAGATAGGAAACGTTTAGATAGGAAACATGTAGCTAGGAAACGTTTAGATAGGAAACATGTAGCTAGGAAACGTTTAGATAGGAAAAATATAGCAAGGAAACACGTAGCTAGGAAACATGTAGATAGGAAACGTTTAGATAGGATACATGTAGCTAGGAAACGTTTAGATAGGAAACATGTAGCAAGAAAAAACGTAGCTAGGAAACGTTTAGGTAGGAAACATGTTGCTAGGAAACATGTAGCTAGCAAATGTTTAGTTAGGAAACATGTTGCTAGGAAACGTTTAGATAGGAAACATGTAGCAAAACAACACGTAGCTAGGAAACGTTTAGGTAGGAAACATGTTGCTAGGAAACATGTAGCTAGGAAACGTTTAGATAGGAAACATGTAGCAAAACAACACGTAGCTAGGAAACGTTTAGGTAGGAAACATGTTGCTAGGAAACATGTAGCTAGGAAACATGTAGATGTGAAACATGTAACTAGGAAACATGTAGCTAGGAAACATGTAACTAGGAAAAACGTAGCTAGGAAAAATTTAGGTAGGAAACATGTAGCTAGGAAAAATTTAGGTAGGAAATGTGTAGCTAGGAAGCACGTTGCTAGGAAGCATATAGCTAGGAAACATATATCTAGGAAACATGTAGCTAGGAAACATATAGCTAGGAAGCATATAGCTAGGAAACATATAGCTAGGAAACATGTAGCTAGGAAACACGTAGCTAGGAAACATGTAGCTAGGAATCATGTAGCTAGGAAACACGTAGCTAGGAAACACGTAGCTAGGAAACATATAGCTAGGAAATATATAGCTAGGAAACACAGTAAGAGAAACCCTGTTAAGGTAATGTGTGAATAAACCGTTTGTACAAATAGTGCAATTACACAATTAAAACCTGTCAAATCAAACAAGGATAATATAAAGGAAATGAGGAGAGTAAACAGGGAAGAACTGATGGGGAATTATTCAGAAAGTCGATTCCTTTCTATCTTAAACACCCGCTTAAATAAAGAAGTACATCAGGAATTATTAATTAGCGAGTGAGCAGGGGAGTCTTTGCACTTGACCTTTAACAAAATTACTGTCTGACGCACAACTCGGCAAGGTACGGGTGAACAGAGACAGCAAATTCTGGATAAAATAAGTTAATTAATATGGTATGATGGTGTTTTAAATTAAGCAGTGAATCTGACTAACGATCCAACAATCGACTCAAAATCCACCTGACATGGCATCTTTGTGAAGTATCTGAAGTCGTCAGTGAGATCAATGGGTGTCAGAAAATTAGGGCATCAGCTCTATCCGGTCAGGCGTCTAATACATTTCTTAGGCGTCCTCCACTTATAACTTGCACTTAAGACAACCAGTTTTGGAATGCTTCTAGCTCTGCGTTATAAGTTTTCTTAGATGTGTATAGTACTGCATGTGTACGTCTACATGTGAACACAGAAATTATGTACACAGTCACTACAGTAAAACTATAGAAAGCAACATAAAGAAACAGTAGAAAAAATATCACGTTGTTTATCTTGTTGCCCTAGTTAAGCTTATGTCCTGCCTCTTACTTCCTGTTAGTAAAAAAAAATAATAATAATTTACAAAATCCAGTTTTACACAGCGAAAAAAAGACTCCCATGTAAGTGAGAAAAAGAGCAGCCAAATGAAGTGTAGAAATTTTGGATTTAAAAATGCTACTGCGGTTTTTGAAGACCAAGGCGAAGATGGCTGCAAGACATTGTTGATAATCTGCAAATGGATGCATCAGCAGCAGGGCATCTTGCTTACAACCGAGAGCCCTACAGAAGAACTGTTAGGAAGGCAAAGTTCCGCAAGGGACATGCAAATGACTGACTGACTGGCTGCGGTTTTTGTACAAGTATCTTCACTTTTGTAGACATAGATAAGCACTCCTGTGACATGCCAATGAGGCATACAGCGGATACGACATCAGTGCTTGTAGTTTCCTTGGTCTTTTCCATGACACTGAGGTGTAGGTTCTCTTATTTCACGTGATCTGCCAACAAACTAAAGACTGATGTGGTCAGTCATCCGTTTAACCACCTTTCCTTCCCTGCACCCAAGAGGCGCTAGCCGTGTTCACAGCTTAGCTACCAGGGAGCTCCAGCCGGGACCAGCTGCAGCTGCCACCAGAGAAAGAAAAAGAGGAGAAACTAAATATCGATCTATTCTTGATTTCAGTCGTGAGCAGTGTAGAGAGTGACGCCCCATATTGTCCACGCAGCCTGTACGACTGCAGCAGCCTAGAGTCAGGTCTTCACTCTTCCGCTGACGTCATCATCACACCTGAGTTCATGACTTCCGCCCATGATGAGAGCTATATCGGGGAAATCTGCAGGTAAGAAACGTCCATTCTAAACAAACCTTCTCCATATGCCAGTTTATAAGAATAATAACAACAACTAATTATACACGTTGAGTAGGCGTCCCCTATCACTCTTCTTCAAATTAGCGTCAATTTTTCATCCAGTAAGTTCGGCAGACTCTCGTTTGCGTGTCACATGGTCAGCTCACTAAGATAATTGTCTCATAACCTTTCTCTCCTTATTCCTGAGTATTCTTGTCGTGTTAATAATAATAATAATAATTTAGCGTTCCGATCTATTTGGCTCACTACTGCAGTCAAGACTTGTCTCCATGTTATTTTTAACTGATCTAAAAGCTTCGCCTCTTACGTACGTTTTCCAGTTAACAAATCCAGATGAGGCTATTGAATACTGGATCAAGATATTTCGAAACATCTTTGACAAGCATGTCCCCATCAAAGAAATGAGAGTAAAACACGTAACAAAATCCCCGTGGATAACTCCCGATATATTGAAACTCATGAGGAAACGGGATGAAGCTCACAAAAGCAGAAATTTCAGTAGCTATCGTTCACTTAGGAATAAGGTGCAGTATTTAATTAGGCAGGAAAAGAAAAATTACTTCAGAAATTTAGTGAAAGACAAAACTGATAGTAAATCAATCTGGAAAGCGATTAATACTCTTGTAAATAAAAGGAAGCAAACTGACCCACAAACACTTAATGGTGAACATACTTGCATTAACTTCAGTGAACATTTTAGGGAAGAAATTAGTATTCTAAAATCTTCATTACCGACCCCAAATTGCGACCTGAGCGTGTTGAAAACTTTCAGCGACAGTAAATGTGTAAAGCTAAAACAAATTAATATTCCTTTCCTCACAGTCGGTGAGGTTTATAACTACATCCGGTCCTTAAAGAACACTAACTCAGCAGGATGTGATGACATTAGTAACAAGATACTACGCTACGCTGCACCAGTTATCACAGACACACTAACATACTTATACAACTTGTGTATTGACAAAAAATATTTCCCTGACGCTTTTAAACTCGCCAAAGTTTTTCCTCTTTTTAAATCTGGACAGACTAGTGACCTCTCAAACTATAGACCTATATCCATTCTGTCATCACTATCTAAACCTCTTGAAAAACATATACAAAAGTTAACTCTGCTCCACATGCAAGAAAACAGTCTACTAATAGACAGTCAGTCAGGTTTTAGACCAAATTACTCCTGCCACACAGCATTAACTAAAATGACAGAAAGCTGGCTGTCTAATATAAATGATGACAAATTGTGTGGTGCTGTCTTTGTTGATTTTAAGAAAGCCTTCGATATGATTGATCATGAAATTCTTGCAAAAAAGCTGGAAGGCTATAGATTACATCCTGACCTAACAAAATGTATTACATCTTTTCTCTCAGGTAGAAAACAAGTAGTTTGCTTTAGAAACAAAATATCTGGCTCGTCTGTGGTTGATACCGGTATTCCTCAAGGCTCCATTCTTGGTCCTCTTCTCTTTGCTATCTATATTAACGACCTACCACTACATTTAAAGCACTCTTCATGTGATCTTTTCGCTGACGACTGTACTGTTTACAATAGTGAGTATGACATCAATAACCTACAGACAACGCTCCAAAATGATATAAACAGTTTGATTAAATGGAGTAATAAAAATGGTATGTTGATAAACACCAACAAAACAAAATCCATGCTCATCACTACAAGACAGAAACTGCAAAATGCAACTAAAACTTCACTACAGCTTTGTGCTGGGACTAAGGCAATAGAAAATGTTCATGAACATAAAACCCTAGGACTCATCATTGATCAGCATTTAACTTGGAATTCTCACGTACATAACCTAACAAATTTGATTGCACAGAAAGTTTACCAATTAGCCAAGATTAAACACTTTATCGACAAAAACACAAGAAAAATATACTACATATCACACATACAAACACACTTAGATTACTGTTCCACAATCTGGGATGGATGCTCAGTCTCAAACACAAAAAGGCTCCACTCACTTCACAAGCGAGCATTAAATCTTATTTGTGACAAACACCCAGTACAGACTGTAGATCAACATAAACAACTCAAAATTCTACCCCTCAAAAATAGAATCATTTTTAACAAAGTTAAGTTTGTTCACAGAATTCTGTCGCACAATGCTCCGCCTTACTTGTGGTCACTGTTTACGTATAACACTAAACATAGCCAGCGTTTAAAAAACTGTCTTCTTCCTAAACCCAGAATTGATATGTACAAGAAAAGCCTTGCATACTCTGCAGTACAGCTCTGGAACACCCTCCCCTACAATTTAAAATCCATTGGTAATACTTCATCCTTTAACTCAAACCTGTTTCATTATTTACTTGCATGTAATTATATGCCTCCATAAAATAGCCAGCACTCTCTCAACACATGGCTCGTAAACCATCAAGTACTTCAGTGACATAGTTAGAAAAGCAACTTGTTAGATATTGTTAGAAATTATTTTAATGTTTGTTTAAAAAAATATGTTAGAAGATCTGTATTTACAATGTATTTTTATTTATGTATATGTCTGCGGGTGTATGTGTGCGTGAGTGCTATTTTATTAGGTTAATTACTTCTTCTCTTTTACCTTGAATGTAGTAGTTAAATCTTACACTCTTTTGATATGTTTTTACTAATTTAATTTGTATATTTGTACTAAATCAAGTGTGTGGGAAGAATGAAAGATGGAGTGATGAAGGGCAGAATGTAAGACGGGCCTGCGTGCCCAATTCTTTACCCTTGAAAAATAAAGATTATTCATTCATTCATTCATTCTGTTCTTAGTCTTCTCCTGCCAGTTCGTCTATTCCTGGGGCACGTAGGCTTTCTTCTAGGTTCTCGCGCCATCGTTGCAATAATAATTAAAGTGTTAGAGTGGCCATCTTCTATTTACATCTAGAAAGAAGTGAAATGTTAAACTATAACACAGATTTGTGGAGAGTTTGGTGAAGTTTCTGCGTAAATCTGTTTCGGGGAGGAGAGAGGGTGGGGGTTTGATTCGCTGGTGAATCACTGGGAGTTTGTTGTCAGATTAGGGAGGTCTGGGAACAGCTGTTGAGAATTTGGTAAGAGTTCCTCACATTGTTTTTGAGAGCAGAGTGGAGCTTAACGTTGTATCATCCAGTCATAGGATACAACAGCTGCACTGCAGAGGCTATCAACTTCCTCAAAAGTCGTCAGTTGTTTGAAGGTTTCAAGAGCTCATCTTTCTCAAAAAAAAAAAAGATCTTTGATTCTTCTTTTAAATTCAGCCCTTTTTTTCCCGAGGAAATCAATAGTCCATCTCCGTTTTACACATTTCTTCTTGTGTTTAAATCCCTTTGAAACAGCAGGGCAATCACCCTCTCGGATGCGTCCATTTTGTGGGGAAAAAACCTGAATTATTGAACTTGACGAGACTCGATTTTATTCTGGGAGTTGCGTCCCCCCTCTCTTTGATAATAACCCCAAGAGCTTGGATGTGTAATGTTTTTAGAATCAAGAAGACATCAAAAAAAGCTTCTACGGGAATTAGTATGATCAACTTTTTTAAACAAGGAGATCTTGTCATTTTCTTCAAAATTATACAAGCGACGTTGCCGAAAGCAATTACTAGGACTTTCAATGAATAATGGACAGGCTTTGGGTACATCACATTTGTTTCGTATTCAACTTCTGCTTTTTATTTTTTTTCCCAAGTATATCGTCTGCCAAGCCACAAAAAGTTGATCACGTGTCTCGAAGATATGTTAAGCAATATATGGCGGGCCGCACAAGTCATGGTGATTTGTTTACTGTGTTGTTTGTTTAATCTGTCAACATCATTTTACATTTAAAATATTTGGATATAGACAGCCTAGATTAACATTTTCTATCAGCCTAGAGTAATATTCTTCATCAGCATAGGCTAACATTTTTATCTGCCTAGACTAACATTTTCTATCAGCCTAGAGTAAAATTTGTTTCTATCATCCTAGACTAACATTTTCTATCAGCCTAGAGTAAAATTTTCTATCATCCTAGACTAACATTTTCTATCAGCCTAGAGTAAAATTTTTATATCATCCTAGACTAACATTTTCTATCAGCCTAGAGTAAAATTTTTTTCTATCACCCTAGACTAACATTTTCTATCAGCTTAGAGTAATATTCTTCATCAGCCTAGAGTAAAATTTTTTTCTATCATCCTAGACTAATATTTTCTATCAACCTAGAGTAAAATTTTTTCTATCATCCTAGACTAACATTTTCTATCAACCTAGAGTACTATTCTCCATCAGCCTAGGCTAACATTTTCTATTATCTTAGATTAACATTTTCTATAAGCCTAGAGTAACAGAGTTGAGCTCGTCGCAGTGTCAGTAGGTATTAGAGTCGACCTAGATGTTTTCCCCCTTGGGTCCACTTAGTATGGTCATGCAGGTCAGTGTAATCCACTTCCTGTCCGACGGATGCTTCAGCATCACCACAGCTTTTACTGTGAAAGGTAGCTCCAAGGAAATCAGAGCAGGAGAACTATTTTACAGACATGTGACAAGAAGTGACTTGCCTATCTTTCCAAATCGTGTCTTATTATAAAAAAGTAATATAATGTATACAATGTTATTACTTGCACGTGTATTGTTACCAGCACGTGCTAATATGATTGATTTTGTGTCCAAGGCAGATCAAAGTAACATTTTATTTTCTTAACTGCGCAAGACTGAAAAATAATGGATACTTCTTACACATTATCTTATCCCCCTCCTCGTTATTTTTATCCTTTTTTATCTACATTCATTCATTTCACGCTATCAACTCTCTGAAGTTGCAAAGAGAGAAAGCTATAAAGCAGGAGCATAATCGAAGGAGACTGGAGTACATCAAAGTAATATAGGCTATGAATAGTGCCTCAAGTATAAACGAAAGTTTAAAAAAACGCTAAGAAATAAAGAGTCAGAGTAAGAAATAAAGAGTAACATAAAAGGACAAAAGATGAATGTAAAAGAATAAAGATGAGATATGATGACCATGCAGTAAAAGTCGATGTTCTTAATTGGAAGAGATGAGCAGAATGTTTACTTAGCAACTGGCACGAAAGAGCAATCAGCGTAATACCATCTCCCCAACTTCTAATTACTAGCAACGTTTATTCATCTTGCTTTACATTTTTTAAAATGTTGTTTTTAACTCTCTCCACTCAAAACACTCTCTATTTACGTTTCTCCTTTCCTTGCCTCTGTTAACACCGCTATATTCTTTTTTATCATCATCTTCTCACTTTTCTTATTCGATATTCAAGAAACCTTTATTATTGCACGGAATGCTTGACCAAAAAAAAAAAAAGTATAGCAACAAACGAAAATCTTAACACATCACACAGAGTTCCATTTTTTGATGTCCTGAAATCCTGGAATTTAGAGATTAATTCTTTCTCTCCAGTCTCAACTTGAGTTTCCTGTGCGGGTTGATACATGATCATCGGTCCCACGGTTCTGTCCGCGTTATCTGAAGACCATCAGTCCCACGGTTCTGTGCTCGTTGTCAGAAGACCATCAGTCCCACGGATCGGTGCTCGTTGTCTGAAGACCATCAGTCCCACGGTTCTGTCCGCGTTATCTGAAAACCATCAGTCCCACGGTTCTGTCCGCGTTATCTGAAGACCATCAATCCCACGGTTCTGTCCGCGTTATCTGAAGACCATCAGTCCCACGGTTCTGTCCGCGTTATCTGAAGACCATCAGTCCCACGGTTCTGTCCGCGTTATCTGAAGACCATCAGTCCCACGGTTCGGTGCTCGTTGTCAGAAGACCATCAGTCCCACGGCTCTGTGTTCGTTGTCAGAAGACCATCAGTCCCACGGTTCTGTGTTCGTTGTCTGAAGATCATCAGTCCCATTGTTCTGTGTTCGTTGTCTGAAGATCATCAGTCTTAGGGTTCTGTGCTCGTTATCTGAAGATCATCAGTCCCACGGTTCTGTGTTCATTGTCTGAAGATCATCAGTCCCACGGTTCTGTGCACTCAGTGCGGCAAGCAAGTTGAACATAAATATGGAGTGTTGTGCTTTGTTTCTGTTTGTCTCTGTTCCTATACAGAATTCGAACTAATGCTTGCCTGGCGAAAAGTACAAGCCACATTTCCATGTTGGCTCTACCATCTTGGGAATTATCAGACAGAGTTGTCTAATAAATTGTAAGGTGAATGATCTTGTAAGTGAAACGGCGACATTTGTCAGGGAGATAACTCTTCGTCTTGTTTGGACATTAATTCTTACTTTTTACTAGTGATTTGATTTCTTTCTTTTGAATATAGTTCATTATGCTTCGGAGAAGAATTTCTTTCCGTTAAATCTATCCATGTGGCTTCCGTTTTCATTAATTTGTGTTTATTTTGTTCGCGTTGAATTGCTGATGATTATTTACGATTGAATTGCGTCGGTTATCAATTTCTGTTGATTGTTGAGAATTGCTGGATGTTTATTTTTATATTCATTTCATTGTTCAGTTTCTGTTGATTCATGCTGAAGTCAGCATTAAAAGCTGCACATTCTCTCATCATCAACATACACATCCCATATTCTTGACTTCATACATTGACATTAATCATTCATTCATTCATTCATTTGCATGTCCCTTGTGGGACTTTGCCTCCCTAACAGCACTCCTGTAGTTCTCTCGGTTGTGAGCAAGATGGCCTGCTACTGATGCATCCATTTGCAGATCATCAACGATGTCTTGCAGCCATCTTCGCCTTGGTCTTCTTCTCTTTCTTTTTCCTTTTCTGTACCCTTCCAAGACGGTTTTCTCTAGATTATCATGACGTTTAATGTGTCCAAAATATTTAAGTTGTCTCTCGTTAATCCTCTTTACCAGCCAGCCTTCTTCAATATTAAGTTCTTGTAGTATGGATATATTTGTTCTTTTCTATGTCCATGATATTTGAAGAACTCTTCTGTAGCATTTACATTCAAAGGCATTTATGTGTTTCTGAGCTGTTTTGTTAAGTGTCCAGGTCTCACAGGCATGTGCTGCGATGGGAAAGATGCATGCCCTTAAAAATCTTATTTTTGTGGTTCTGTCTGCTCCTCTCCACAGATTCTTTATTTGTTTTACTTTCTGAAGAGCGACAGATGTCCTCCTTTTAATTTCCCTCATTGTACCTCCATTATTAGTTAGCAGTGGTCCAAGATATTCAAAACACTCCACTTCTTCCAGTTTTTCCTCATTGATACATATATCACCTGTCTTGTTTGTTTTGTCAGTTGTCATCAGTTTAGTTTTCTTCGCATTAATAAATGGTCTAATAAACAGACAAACCAGCAAACATATATATGTAGCGGGGCAGGATCATTTTATGTTGATAGATAACTTGAAGAACGGCCATGCCCTGTTGCTGGCCTAAAGATGGGCCTTCTTGCAGTCAGGACATCCCCACGTGTGCTCTGACCTTTAACCTCAGCTGATGGTGCTAGTAGCACACTGACTGCACACAACGAGTCGATCTTTTCCGCAAAGTTCTGATTGTCTGCCGCTATCCTTTGTTAGTCCATATTAGCATAGTCTTTGGTGATAAGTGCTGCATTCAAATAGTTTTTGCTCATTTCTGTGTCATTTGATACAGTTTATAATTGTAACCAACAAATTTGATTTGTTGCGAGAAGATGATAAGAGGGAGAAGATGATAAGAGGGAGAAGATGATAAGATGAATTTGCTGTGCTTGTCAAGTGTAAGACATCCTCCTCAGCTCGCCACCACAAAAAAAAAAGTAAAATAAGACATACAGGACGAAGAAATAGAGAAAGGAGATAAAGTATAGATTCACATGAATACTATTTTTTTTTAAAAATTGTAAAAAGTACTTAGCTGTAAATTGTAAGGTGTGACTTGTCCGGCGGTGTGTGTCAGAAATGGATTTAGTAGAACGTGGAGACTGTTTAAATAGAGACCTGTGATATGTGGTCGGTGTGTTGTAACTGGGGGTGGTGGATGGGGAACCGGGGAGGGGAGAGAGAGTGATACAATACTGACCTAGCTAGGAGAAGTTGAAACAGATGGTTGGAGAAGAGGGGTTGCAGAGTGATGCTGTGAGGAAGTTTGAAAAGTAAGAAGGGGTGGACTTAGTTGAGAGGTACTATAATGATTGAAGAGAATATTACGTGTAACTAAAAAGCGAGTTTAACCCATGTGGCTCCAGCGTCCCATAATTTTGAATGCAGCTGTTCTCAAGTGCCAGGTGGCTTGTGTCATCTGCGTGACATTGTTTGATGGCTATTACCAGAAAATCAGATTTGCCTCTGTGGTTGGGGCCATTGAAATGATTTGGGACTGGTTTCGAAGCATGCTGGGCGATGACGTACAGATGTTTTTGCATGCGGTCCCCTAATCTCTGACTGGCCTCTGACTGTTAAATTTATTTTGTAGATAGATAGATAGATAGATAGATAGATAGATAGATAGATAGATAGATAGATAGATAGATAGATAGATAGATAGATAGATAGATAGATAGATAGATAGATAGATAGATAGATAGATAGATAGATAGATAGATAGATAGATAGATAGTAAGTTCCTTCCTGTAGATGAATCTTTTTCGATCTTCTAATTTTCTTGCTTAAATTCTTATATTTAACATATATCCTTGTCGATGCATTCAGAGCCTATAGGAACAATGAGAGAAAGAACAAAAAAACTATCAAGAAAATCCGATTAGAAATAAGAAATCTAAATAGCTTCATCATTTGTTTTTCATTTAAGCTCGGGCAAAAGATATTTCTGTATGAAGATAAGAAAATGACAATGTAGATTTATTATTTGATTTAAAAAAAAGAACAAAGCATGAATTACACTGTGACTGCAAGAACAGCCAACTGAACAAAGGAGGAACAGGAAGTAAATGGAGAAAATATTGAATACAGTGACAGCTTCTCAGGGGAGAGAATCACTAACAGGGTAAAGTATTTACCGCATTTTCTTGTAGCAAATTTTACTATGAAATTACGTTCTCCTGATGCAATTCGAATTTTTTTCCTTCACATTTTGTCGGGTATCTAATTTATTTTCATTATTTCCTTATAAGAGGGGGTGGGGGTCTGTCTTGTCTTTATAGTTTCAGTTTAACCCTTTCTGAATCCATGATCCATGAAGTGATTTTCATTTGATAGGCGACAACATAATATCACGTGAATGCTGGGGTCATGTCCAGCCACTTCTCATATCGTTCACTCACTCACTCACTCACTCACACACACACACACTCTCTCTCTCTCTCTCTCTTCTGAATAACAGTCTAGACCTCAAGCTGTTCTTCTCCCTCACAATGGATGTCCATATCTTATAGATCAAATCTTTCAGAAAACCCAATGGCCATGAGCTAGCTTACACTGTCCGTGTGCCGGGTGTATATGTCTGGAAGGATGAAAATAATAATAAATATCACCGAATGAAGGTTTAGATAATGCATTACATAGCTCATTTCAAAACCTTTCTGACACTCAGCTGACCGCGGCCGAATGCTCCGGGTTAGCTGAGCTATTACTCAAGTCCAGCGCCTGCGATGGACTGTGTCAAGATGTGAATGTAAAATAGACCTTGGATGTTTGTATTCCACACTTATAATGATGGTAGATGTCATTCCACATTTCTGACTCATCCATTTCTTGTAGAATTTGTGATATGACAGTTTTCTCATCATCATCATCATCATGTGCCATACCAAACGACATGGGCTATCATACTCCTCCACAAATCACGGTCCTTAGCATTACTGAGTAAATCTTTTGCTAATTTCTTCCCATGCCACGATGTCAGGCCCTCTAACAAATATCCCCTCGGTAGTCCTCTCCCTCTCCTGCTTTCAATGTTGCCCATTTTAGTGATGTTTTCCAGTTTCTCTCTTCCCGTCACATCCCCCAAGAATGGCAGTTTAGTTTTCTAAATCTGAAACAAGGAGGCTTCCCAGCAGGAAAGTGACAGAGATCAGTGTTTGTTTGATTAGAAAGTGACAAAGAGCAGTGTTTGTTTGATTAGAAAGTGACAAAGAGCAGTGTTTGTTTGATTAGAAAGTGACAAAGAGCAGTGTTTGTTTGATTAGAAAGTGACAAAGAGCAGTGTTTGTTTGATTAGAAAGTGACAAAGAGCAGTGTTTGTTTGATTAGAAAGTGACAAAGAGCAGTGTTTGTTTGATTAGAAAGTGACAAAGAGCAGTGTTTGTTTAATTAGAAAGTGACAAAGAGCAGTGTTTGTTTGATTAGAAAGTGACAAAGAGCAGTGTTTGTTTGATTAGAAAGTGACAAAGAGCAATATTTGTTTGATTAACTTCAAAACAGTAAAAAAGTCACTTTAGATGTGATAGTCTAAAGTCTACAAAGGTAGATAGAGGTGTAT
Source organism: Achatina immaculata (assembly GCA_009760885.1). Lineage (NCBI taxonomy): Eukaryota > Metazoa > Mollusca > Gastropoda > Stylommatophora > Achatinidae > Lissachatina > Lissachatina immaculata. The sequence goes on along the minus strand of CM019713.1, from coordinate 74,493,576 downwards.
GGTTCAGTTTTACAAAGCGACAGAGTGAGTGAGGAAAGTTTTAAAAAAACACAAATGGTAGAAAGTGTGAAAGTAAGATGAGAATATATAAATGAGAAACTTACAACATCCAATATTTCGGCGTCAGCCTTTTTCAGGGATTACATACAAAAACAACGCAACACATAAATAAAAAGAAGAAAAATGAAAATGAAAAACTTAGCTTTGTGGCATCTTTCCTGGTACAAATACTTTATTACTAGAACCAGTTTTACCGCAGTCGGTATCTCTTTTATCTAGTCTAAAGTCTAGTTTGTCTACACTTTTTCAAGATGAATCATACAAGACTATGATCTATCACTTTACAAGACTGTGCTCTGTCACTTTACAAGACTGTGCTATATCACTTTACAAGACTGTGCTCTATCACTTTACAAGACTGTGCTCTATCACTTTACAGGACTGTGCTCTATCACTTTATAAGATTGTGCTCTATCACTTTATAAGACTGTGCTCTATCACTTTACAGGACTATGATCTATCACTTTACAGGACTGTGCTCTATCACTTTACAAGACTATGATCTATCACTTTACAAGACTGTGCTCTATCACTTTACAGGACTGTGCTATATCACTTTACAGGACTATGCTCTATCACTTTACAGGACTGTGCTCTATCACTTTACAAGACTATGATCTATCACTTTACAGGACTGTGCTCTATCACTTTACAAGACTATGATCTATCACTTTACAGGACTATGATCTATCACTTTACAGGACTGTGCTCTATCACTTTACAAGACTGTGCTCTATCACTTTACAAGACTGTGCTCTATCACTTTACAAGACTGTGCTCTATCACTTTATACGACTGTGCTCTATCACTTTACTAGTTTTCTAAATGCCCGCTGCAGACGCAGGCATCTTTGTCGAGAGAGACACCTGACAGATTTCTGTGTTACTGTTTATGCCTACTTTTTTTCACATAAATGATGGGCTTATTTCATATACTAGATTCATTTTGTGGATGTTTATGTAAATCTAACATCATGTTTTTTTTCTTCGTGCCTGTAGTATAATGTGCTTCGCCTTGCATTACAGGTTACCTATCTCAGTATTATACTGAATAAAGAATAAAGTGATTAAGATTCATTAAGAAAGTCGAGGAATATATTCGTGAAATTCAAATAACTTTTTAATAGTTTCCCGAAGTTCATGCGCAGTTTTGAATAACTTCAAAAATGTAAACGTAAAATAGGTCACTTGTTCTGTTTCCATGGAAGTACGAGTAGGATGACTCTTTGCAGCCGGTGCAATGAAGATGTTGAAACACAAGCACAGTGTCGGATAGTAAGTGGATTACGGTGGCTGGCTAGCATATTGCTTCTCGGCAGATTCCACCACCGTGGGGAACATAGTGATCCCTGCTGCCTAAGGCAAGCTGGAGCCTGTTCTTGGGAAGCACCAACAGAGATGCTGGGGCAGGGTCTTGCCCTGTTTTAATTTACTGGCCCTGCCTGGAAGGAATGCTCTTAATGTTATGTACACGTCTTTGCTCCATAAAAAGCGACATTTTAAAACAAAAACTTAGTCAATGAAGTTTTGTACGCGTTAGCTTTATGAATTTCCAATTCCGTTTTATTTCTCAGTTTTATTAACTCTTTGAAAAATGACGCCAGCGTAAGAAAACATGAACTGCCTGCAGCGGCTGAAGGTGACCCATACAGAAGGTCCGTAGAAGGGACCTGAGTAGCGAAGTTGTTAGTGTACTAGCCTCTCACGCTGAGGTCGGCAGACCAAATCTGGCCGGAGACGCAGGCGTGAAAATGAGAACCTGGCCCCCTCCTGAAGTTGAGGGAAGGTCGACCAGGCATAATTTCGACCACGTCTACCGACTGGTCAAGGAAAATATGAACTCTAACAGCCCTAGTTGCTTTCATGTTTTAATAAGACTACCTTTATTACCTGTGGGGTTGGGGTGTGCGGGCAGTGTTCGTAAAGAAATTCCCCTCACATGTTCATAAAAACTGAAGTAAACTAGATCAGCTAAAAGCAAGCCGAAATACGTGAGGAAAGACAATGGAGTGACTGCTGTAGTTGTTTAGAGAACTTTCAAAAGACACCAAAAAATCGATAATCCGTGCTTAGATGAAGTAATCGTTAGAATAGTAACAGTGCAGAGAATTCTAAAAGAGAAATTCTATAGACGTGATTCATGTGGCTCAGATGCAACATTAAGTTATTAAAATTATAGTTCTTAATCTAGTTCTTCTGCACTCATTTTCGTGTAACCAGCCTTCCAAACACGGAGATTCTCGTCTCCATGATCACTATAATCGTCATGTGTGACCTAAAGTTATAAGACTGTGCTCTATCACTTTACAGGACTATGATCTATCACTTTACAGGACTGTGCTCTATCACTTTACAAGACTATGATCTATCACTTTACAAGACTGTGCTCTATCACTTTACAGGACTGTGCTATATCACTTTACAGGACTATGCTCTATCACTTTACAGGACTGTGCTCTATCACTTTACAAGACTATGATCTATCACTTTACAGGACTGTGCTCTATCACTTTACAAGACTATGATCTATCACTTTACAGGACTATGATCTATCACTTTACAGGACTGTGCTCTATCACTTTACAAGACTGTGCTCTATCACTTTACAAGACTGTGCTCTATCACTTTACAAGACTGTGCTCTATCACTTTATACGACTGTGCTCTATCACTTTACTAGTTTTCTAAATGCCCGCTGCAGACGCAGGCATCTTTGTCGAGAGAGACACCTGACAGATTTCTGTGTTACTGTTTATGCCTACTTTTTTTCACATAAATGATGGGCTTATTTCATATACTAGATTCATTTTGTGGATGTTTATGTAAATCTAACATCATGTTTTTTTTCTTCGTGCCTGTAGTATAATGTGCTTCGCCTTGCATTACAGGTTACCTATCTCAGTATTATACTGAATAAAGAATAAAGTGATTAAGATTCATTAAGAAAGTCGAGGAATATATTCGTGAAATTCAAATAACTTTTTAATAGTTTCCCGAAGTTCATGCGCAGTTTTGAATAACTTCAAAAATGTAAACGTAAAATAGGTCACTTGTTCTGTTTCCATGGAAGTACGAGTAGGATGACTCTTTGCAGCCGGTGCAATGAAGATGTTGAAACACAAGCACAGTGTCGGATAGTAAGTGGATTACGGTGGCTGGCTAGCATATTGCTTCTCGGCAGATTCCACCACCGTGGGGAACATAGTGATCCCTGCTGCCTAAGGCAAGCTGGAGCCTGTTCTTGGGAAGCACCAACAGAGATGCTGGGGCAGGGTCTTGCCCTGTTTTAATTTACTGGCCCTGCCTGGAAGGAATGCTCTTAATGTTATGTACACGTCTTTGCTCCATAAAAAAGCGACATTTTAAAACAAAAACTTAGTCAATGAAGTTTTGTACGCGTTAGCTTTATGAATTTCCAATTCCGTTTTATTTCTCAGTTTTATTAACTCTTTGAAAAATGACGCCAGCGTAAGAAAACATGAACTGCCTGCAGCGGCTGAAGGTGACCCATACAGAAGGTCCGTAGAAGGGACCTGAGTAGCGAAGTTGTTAGTGTACTAGCCTCTCACGCTGAGGTCGGCAGACCAAATCTGGCCGGAGACGCAGGCGTGAAAATGAGAACCTGGCCCCCTCCTGAAGTTGAGGGAAGGTCGACCAGGCATAATTTCGACCACGTCTACCGACTGGTCAAGGAAAATATGAACTCTAACAGCCCTAGTTGCTTTCATGTTTTAATAAGACTACCTTTATTACCTGTGGGGTTGGGGTGTGCGGGCAGTGTTCGTAAAGAAATTCCCCTCACATGTTCATAAAAACTGAAGTAAACTAGATCAGCTAAAAGCAAGCCGAAATACGTGAGGAAAGACAATGGAGTGACTGCTGTAGTTGTTTAGAGAACTTTCAAAAGACACCAAAAAATCGATAATCCGTGCTTAGATGAAGTAATCGTTAGAATAGTAACAGTGCAGAGAATTCTAAAAGAGAAATTCTATAGACGTGATTCATGTGGCTCAGATGCAACATTAAGTTATTAAAATTATAGTTCTTAATCTAGTTCTTCTGCACTCATTTTCGTGTAACCAGCCTTCCAAACACGGAGATTCTCGTCTCCATGATCACTATAATCGTCATGTGTGACCTAAAGTTATCTGTCCTTGCTCTCTTCATGTGTGACCTAAAGTTATCTGTTCATGCTCTGTTCATATGTGACCTAAAGTTATCTGTCCATGCTCTCTTCATGTGTCACCTAAAGTTATCTGTCCATGCTCTCTTAATGTGTGACCTAAGGTTATCTGTCCATGGGACATTAAAACTTAAAACAGCCCGAGGAATTTGAGATGTTTTCTTTCTGAGAAGATCGAAAACTCGTCTACATAGATAAATAACAAGAGATTAAAAGAAACAGCTACTACTTAACATAAAACAAGAAGAAAAAAAGGACAACCATACTTTAGAATAATTACGAAACACAGAGAAACTATTAATGAAAAAATACTAAGACAAGAGGACGGAAGAAATACTGACAGTCACAATACTGAGACAAGAGGACGGAAGAAATACTGACAGCCACAATACTGAGACAAGAGGACGGAAGAAATACTGACAGCCACAATACTGAGACAAGAGGACGGAAGAAATACTGACAGCCACAATGCTGAGACAAGAGGGCGGAAGAAATACTGGCAGCCGGAATACTGAGACAAGAGAACGGAAGAAATTCTGACAGCCACAATACAAACAGAAAGATCGGGCGATAAAAGCATCATAGTGATAGCAAAGTCATGTTCTAGTTGCACTGAAGGCCAACAACTTTAAAGCCATCATGTTGAGGATTTTCAATTTAGCAAATGTTTTCTCTGACATTTTCTTAGAGATTATCAGTTTTTCATCCACGTAAACTACTTACTTGTCTTAAGATGAGACAAAATATGGCTTTTTTAAAAAAAAAGTTTGTAGGTAATCCTGAATTTACTGAAAGCTTTATTTTATGTATTTTAGTCCAGCTGACGTGATTCAAGTACTGAAGAATGAACTCTACCTCGGATTTTTACATTTTTTTAACCGAGAAACTTTGGGAGTTTTGTTCATTTTTTAGAAAATGTTAACTTAGCGAACTACCATGCGAGCCATATGAGGCGTTTAACGGCACGTGAAGGATGTAAGATGTAAGATATAAGATGTAAGATAAACTTTTTCCACGTCAGCACGTCCGATAGGTATCTCGGACCGGTTCCATCGTTAGACAAACTAGGCAGCAGCTAAACCTCAGACGAACACAGTATATTCTGGTGAGACGAAGACTTCTAGACAAATTAGCTTGATCAGTGCACAGATATATGGCCTGGGTGGCCGAGTGGTTAGGAGCTCGGTCTACTAATCCGCTGGTACCGGGTTCAAGTCCCAGCAGAAGAGATTTTTTTCTGGTACCGCAACACAAAAGAAGGCCCCAGGGTCCACCCAGGCTCTAAAAATGGGTACCAGAGAACTCTGGGAAGGTAAATGCGGCCAGGCGTGATACTGGTCTTATCACACTTTCATGTCCCGAAGGTCTTGGACTTACGGGATTAAGACCATATCAGTAATGTGCCTTAATGGCATGGAAACAAGGTCTTGGACTTACGGGATTAAGACCATATCAATAATGTGCCTTAATGGCATGGAAACAAGAAATTTACCTTCACCACTTCATAGATAGGCTAGAGTTGATCCCCCTATATGCCTGACATGTGTATAAATATAGGCCAAATGTATAAATGTACAGTAAGTACACATGGAGTCACTGTTGTGAAGTTATACATCATCATCATCATCATCATCATCATCGCTTTTCATTCCCTTGAGAGCATAGATCACGGATTAAGGCTCTCCAGTCATCCCTGTTCTTGGAATTATTCTCTGCTCCCTTCCATGTGTATCCCTTGTCTCTGAGCACTGTCATAATGTCTCTTCTCCAAGTAAGTCTAGGTCTTCCTCGTTAAGCTATACAATAAAGTAAGATAAGACATGGAACAAGCTTTGCTTTCATATAAAAAGACATCAATGCGGTATTTCCGCCTTCGATGTCTTGAGGCCAGAAAAAACAAGGTGAGAAGAGACAGCAGCAAACGTCCAGAGCGATGAAGCAAGAATTAAAAGTACAGGCAACGATCATTGATTTACTTGAAAAAGGACAAAATATGACATCATCACATCATCGTCATGCTCCAACAAAGTGGTCGTAAAATATGCATATAAACCACTGTAATCTGCTTCTGTCTGACATGTAACATATCGGCAATCGAACATTCGAGAGCAATAACCTTAATTCATTACCTTATTCTGTAATCAGACAACTCGTCACAATCATAGAGCAGAACACAGTGCCTTCGTCAACAATAAGAAAATAAACACATTAGATGCCAAGCATGGACACTCACCAAATACCATGAGAGAAAGATAACAACATGCGAGATTAGGTGTTTAAGAAAAAAAGGTAAACAAGACGAGAAGGGATCAAGTGCGAGATGAAATAATCCAGCAAAAATTACGATCAATCGTAACCATTGGTTCTTGTTTGTGCTCCCATCGAGGATATACTAGCGATTTTAGTTCTGTGCTATTCCAGAAGCTGAGATAAGTCGTTTGGCATTTTTCTTTAATTTCTTCATTTTTTATCATTTTGTTAACATCCAATTAAACTACTTACTTGTCTTAAGATGAGACAAAATATGGCTTTTTTTAAAAAAAAGTTTGTAGGTAATCCTGAATTTACTGAAAGCTTTATTTTATGTATTTTAGTCCAGCTGAAGTGATTCAAGTACTGAAGAATGAACTCTACCTCGGATTTTTACATTTTTTTAACCGAGAAACTTTGGGAGTTTTGTTCATTTTTTAGAAAATGTTAACTTAGCGAACTACCATGCGAGCCCTATGAGGCGTTTAACGGCACGTGAAGGATGTAAGATGTAAGATGTAAGATATAAGATGTAAGATAAACTTTTTCCACGTCAGCACGTCCGATAGGTATCTCGGACCGGTTCCATCGTTAGACAAACTAGGCAGCAGCTAAACCTCAGACGAGCACAGTATATTCTGGTGAGACGAAGACTTCTAGACAAATTAGCTTGATCAGTGCACAGATATATGGCCTGGGTGGCCGAGTGGTTAGGAGCTCGGTCTACTAATCCGCTGGTACCGGGTTCAAGTCCCAGCAGAAGAGATTTTTTTCTGGTACCGCAACACAAAAGAAGGCCCCAGGGTCCACCCAGGCTCTAAAAATGGGTACCAGAGAACTCTGGGAAGGTAAATGCGGCCAGGCGTGATACTGGTCTTATCACACTTTCATGTCCCGAAGGTCTTGGACTTACGGGATTAAGACCATATCAGTAATGTGCCTTAATGGCATGGAAACAAGGTCTTGGACTTACGGGATTAAGACCATATCAATAATGTGCCTTAATGGCATGGAAACAAGAAATTTACCTTCACCACTTCATAGATAGGCTAGAGTTGATCCCCCTATATGCCTGACATGTGTATAAATATAGGCCAAATGTATAAATGTACAGTAAGTACACATGGAGTCACTGTTGTGAAGTTATACATCATCATCATCATCATCATCATCATCGCTTTTCATTCCCTTGAGAGCATAGATCACGGATTAAGGCTCTCCAGTCATCCCTGTTCTTGGAATTATTCTCTGCTCCCTTCCATGTGTATCCCTTGTCTCTGAGCACTGTCATAATGTCTCTTCTCCAAGTAAGTCTAGGTCTTCCTCGTTAAGCTATACAATAAAGTAAGATAAGACATGGAACAAGCTTTGCTTTCATATAAAAAGACATCAATGCGGTATTTCCGCCTTCGATGTCTTGAGGCCAGAAAAAACAAGGTGAGAAGAGACAGCAGCAAACGTCCAGAGCGATGAAGCAAGAATTAAAAGTACAGGCAACGATCATTGATTTACTTGAAAAAGGACAAAATATGACATCATCACATCATCGTCATGCTCCAACAAAGTGGTCGTAAAATATGCATATAAACCACTGTAATCTGCTTCTGTCTGACATGTAACATGTCGGCAATCGAACATTCGAGAGCAATAACCTTAATTCATTACCTTATTCTGTAATCAGACAACTCGTCACAATCATAGAGCAGAACACAGTGCCTTCGTCAACAATAAGAAAATAAACACATTAGATGCCAAGCATGGACACTCACCAAATACCATGAGAGAAAGATAACAACATGCGAGATTAGGTGTTTAAGAAAAAAAGGTAAACAAGACGAGAAGGGATCAAGTGCGAGATGAAATAATCCAGCAAAAATTACGATCAGTCGTAACCATTGGTTCTTGTTTGTGCTCCTATCGAGGATATACTAGCGATTTTAGTTCTGTGCTATTCCAGAAGCTGAGATAAGTCGTTTGGCATTTTTCTTTAATTTCTTCATTTTTTATCATTGTGTTAACATCCAATTAATGTGAATCTGTACTTTTGTTTCCTCTTTCCTTTCTCTGATTCTTCGTTGTCTCTGTTTTTGTTTGTGTTTGACAAAGGCACGCGCCGAAACGTCTCAAGTGTGTTATCGTTAAATAATAAAGCTGTTCCTACTTTTTTCCTAGTTTATACCTTTTGGTATCACAGCTTTACTGCAGTGCTTTGTGTATAGTTGTATGCTTATGCACTAATTATTGCTTGATACACATGAATCCAGAAAAAGCAGCGACATGGGCATACAACTCTAAAACATCAGGATATAAGGAGCAAGGAAGATGACGAAAAAAGAGGAAAGATGGGGTGAAAGACACAATGAAGAATTATGACATGATAGCTACCCAGGCCTTTCACCTTGTTCTGGACCAATCTCTAACAGAAGAAGAAGAAGTAGAAATATATGTGATAGAAAAAGACACTTCCTTACATGCATTGTACGATACTGGAAATACAAGGGACATAACCATTGCGACATATCATAGAGACAAGAACAACAAACTATCACAAGAAAAAAAAATGACTGAAAATTTGAGGGCAATGAGAAAACTCTGGAAATGTTGGAACTCTGGATGTAGATGGTCAAGAAAACTTTAAAGAAAAAGAATATGTAAATGTGTGGACATAAGGAAAAGATATTGATGTATCATAATTTGTGAGAATACTTTTTTTTATAATCAGAGTAACATAAGAAAATCAAAATTGTATAGAAAAACCACGTTACGTAATTTCTCCAGAAACGAAGCAAGAAACTATCTGCCATCTATCTTGCTTCTAAAAATTGTAAATACTGTAGTTATTTGTTTCATATATACCGTAATTCCAAGATTAAACGCCTGGTCTGAAAAAAATCGCCTGCCTCATTTAAACGCCGGGAGGTACAGAATCATGTTTCGGATAACCGCATGTCTCAAAACAAAAAAAAAAAGCTGGGGGCGTTTATTCAGGGAAGTACGATATATATGACCTAGAACACAGAGAACATTTCCGTTTTTAATATATGCACTAGAAGCTAGAGAATATTTCTCTTTATAATATATGACACAGAATATAGCAGACATTTCCGTTTATAATACATGACGTATAAAAAAAAAGATCAGTGCAGCAACAGAAGGAAGCAGAACATATCGACTCAACAGAAATTCTGAATGATTAATGTTAAGCTTTCAGAGCCACTGAGGCCCGTTGCTGCAGACAAAATGCTTCTCCATTCCTCTCTGTTCGTGATCTTTTCTTGCCAACTGTAGAGTCCAAGAGCGCATATACGTTCCTCTCGGTTGTCTCGCCATCGTTGTTTAGGTCTGTCTCTTGGTCTACCCCCTTTCATTACGTCTGTGTGGGCCTCCTCCAAGATAACTAACACAAAAAAATCAGCTGAACACAGTCAGATACTGCACATGGTCATATAGATCAAGGAAACAACACTCAATAGAAGTAGATAGATACAAACTGAAGGAAATCATCTTACAACAATAACAGATAGATACAAACTGAAGGAAATCATCTTACAACAATAACAGATAGATACAAACTGAAAAAAATCATCTTAAAACAATATGAAGTTAGTACAAATATGATCACTCTGCAACAATGCATTAAAAAAATAAAACAGTTTAGAATTAGAAAAATCTCAGGACACTCCGTGCCATTAATCATAAAAGCTGGAGGGATGCAGGGATGTGCACTGTCTTCCATTCTATTCGTAACATACCTTGACAACATCTGCAAAGAAGCTAATTTGCATAATAACAATTCAATCATAGACGGGACAGACAGCCCAACTCCAGAAACGATGTCGTTAAACTCGCAACACCCTATAGAAAACATTCCCAATAGGTGAACCATAAATGAATCTCGTTTCAGCTGACGATTAAGAACTTGTAGCCACATGAGAGAAAAGCCTACAGCAGAACACTGATAATTTAGCGAGGGCGTGCAAAACCACAACATGAAAATCAGTGCTAGAAAAAAACCAAAAAGAAGTCACGACCATTACCAGACAATAAATCCCAACGAGGATTTTCCTGAGCAATCAGCCTTTGAAACAAATGAAGCATTTCAAATTCCTAGGTACTACATTATCATCGTCTGGGGAAATCGATGCCGAAATTGAGAACAGACGCAATGAACAAATCATTTGACAAATGAGGCTTTTACAGAAAAACAAATACATCAAGACTGAAAAAGAAAACGATGTACAACACAATCTTCCTCCCAACTTTGTGCTGTCAGTATAAAACACAATCTTCCTCCCAACTTTGTGATGTCAGTATAAAACACAATCTTCCTCTCAACTCTGTGCTGTCAGTATAAAACACAATCTCCCTCCCAACTCTGTGCTGTCAGTATAAAACACAATCTTCCTCCCAACTCTGTGCTGTCAGTATAAAACACAATCTTCCTCTCAACTCTGTGCTGTCATTATAAAACACAATCTCCCTCTCAACTTTGTGCTGTCAGTATAAAACACAATCTTCCTCTCAACTCTGTGCTGTCAGTATAAAACACAATCTCCCTCCCAACTCTGTGCTGTCGGTATAAAACATGGACACTAAAAGGAAAATCATCAGAACTGAAATAAAATATCTGAGGAGAATACTAAATAGAAGTAGATAGATACAAACTGAAGGAAATCATCTTACAACAATAACAGATAGATACAAACTGAAGGAAATCATCTTACAACAATAACAGATAGATACAAACTGAAGAAAATCATCTTAAAACAATATGAAGTTAGTACAAATATGATCACTCTGCAACAATGCATTAAAAAAATAAAACAGTTTAGAATTAGAAAAATCTCAGGACACTCCGTGCCATTAATCATAAAAGCTGGAGGGATGCAGGGATGTGCACTGTCTTCCATTCTATTCGTAACATACCTTGACAACATCTGCAAAGAAGCTAATTTGCATAATAACAATTCAATCATAGACGGGACAGACAGCTCAACTCCAGAAACGATGTCGTTAAACTCGCAACACCCTATAGAAAACATTCTCAATAGGTGAACCATAAATGAATCTCGTTTCAGCTGACGATTAAGAACTTGTAGCCACATGAGAGAAAGGCCTACAGCAGAACACTGATAATTTAGCGAGGGCGTGCAAAAACCACAACATGAAAATCAGTGCTAGAAAAAAACATAAAGAAGTCACGACCATTACCAGACAATAAATCCCAACGAGGATTTTCCTGAGCAATCAGCCTTTGAAACAAATGAAGCATTTCAAATTCCTAGGTACTACATTATCATCGTCTGGGGAAATCGATGCCGAAATTGAGAACAGACGCAATGAACAAATCATTTGACAAATGAGGCTTTTACAGAAAAACAAATACATCAAGACTGAAAAAGAAAACGATGTACAACACAATCTTCCTCTCAACTCTGTGCTGTCAGTATAAAACACAATCTCCCTCCCAACTCTGTGCTGTCAGTATAAAACACAATCTCCCTCCCAACTCTGTGCTGTCAGTATAAAACCCAATCTCCCTCCCAACTCTGTGCTGTCAGTATAAAACCCAATCTCTCTCCCAACTCTGTGCTGTCAGTATAAAACATGGACACTAAAAGGAAAATCATCAGAACTGAAATAAAATATCTGAGGAGAATACTAAATGTAACACGAAGAGACCAGATCAGAAATGACAACATCAAGTCAAAGGTTGGAGTACCATCAGTACTACGCTATGTCCAAAAAATGCCAAGTGAAATGGTGTGGTCACGTTACACGACTACCAGCTTACAGAGCACCGCATGAAACAATCTTATGAAGAGTGAGAACAGAGGGAGATGCCGCTCACGCTAGAGATGGAGAAAGAAAATTATACAAATCTTAAACATCTCGTTGAAGCAAACCACGGAGCCCCGGCCAAGACTTCTGTTCGGCCTCTCAGAACTGAAAGGAATATGAGGAAGGAGGCAAGACAAAGCAAGACAATATGTAAAGTAGAACACAGAAGACATTTCAGTTTATAACACCGCTAAACACAGATGACACAAAAGCAATTCACTCACGTGGTCCATGATGTAGAACATAAAAAAGAAACTGCCATTTGTAATATACTAATACACGTATTTAGTAGGATACAGTATCGTGTGTGATCCATGATGAAGGACTTGTGAAATATATTTAACAGGCCACAGTAAACATTGCTGTGTGTGATCCATGATGAAGGACTTGTGAAATATATTTAACAGGCCACAGTAAACATTGCTGTGTGTGATCCATGATGAAGGACTTTTGAAATATATTTAACAGGCCACAGTAAACATTGCTGTGTGTGATCCATGATGAAGGACTTTTGAAATATATTTAACAGGCCACAGTAAACATTGCTGTGTGTGATCCATGATGAAGGACTTTTGAAATATTTAACAGGCCACAGTAAACATTGCTGTGTGTGATCCATGATGAAGGACTTTTGAAATATATTTAACAGGCCACAGTAAACATTGCTGTGTGTGATCCATGATGAAGGACTTTTGAAATATATTTAACAGGCCACAGTAAACATTGCTGTGTGTGATCCATGATGAAGGACTTTTGAAATATATTTAACAGGCCACAGTAAACATTGCTGTGTGTGATCCATGATGAAGGACTTTTGAAATATATTTAACAGGCCACAGTAAACATTGCTGTGTGTGATCCATGATGAAGGACTTTTGAAATATATTTAACAGGCCACAGTAAACATTGCTGTGTGTGATCCATAATGTAATAAACATGCATTTAATTAGGACATACTAAAACATTGCTGTGTGTGATCCATAATGTACTTGTATTTAGTTAGAACACAGTAAAACATTGCTGTGTGTGATCCATAATGTACTTGTATTTAGTTAGAACACAGTAAAACATTGCTGTGTGTGATCCATAATGTACTTGTATTTAGTTAGAACACAGTAAAACATTGCTGTGTGTGATCCATAATGTACTTGTATTTAGTTAGAACACAGTAAAACATTGCTGTGTGTGATCCATAATGTACTTGTATTTAGTTAGAACACAGTAAAACATTGCTGTGTGTGATCCATAATGTACTTGTATTAGTTAGAACACAGTAAAACATTGCTGTGTGTGATCCATAATGTACTTGTATTTAGTTAGAACACAGTAAAACATTGCTGTGTGTGATCCATAATGTACTTGTATTTAGTTAGAACACAGTAAAACATTGCTGTGTGTGATCCATAATGTAATATACATACCTGCATTTATTTTCAAAAGAGAAAGGACTACGACAGTCTATACTGTCTTGTGTAATCTACGCTGTGCTGTCATACAGGCACACCTCGGAAATGCTGCGAGTTCAGTTTCAGACAACCAAAATAAAGTGAAAACCACAATAAAGTTAGTGACTTTTTCTTGGCTTCCCAGTGCATTTTAAAATCCAAATCTACCAAGTGCACAAAAGAATGTGTTAAAAATACGATGTACTGTAAAATTAGACATACGTTCTTGCTAAAAGTGCTAATCTTCAATTTCTCAGCCTTCAGTGAATTAAAATCTTTTTGTTTGTGCGAGTCTGGACACGATGTTAATGGCTGCTAATATATACTGAGTGGCCACGTCTGGACAAGATGTTGATAGCTGTTGATATATACTGAGTGGCCACGTCTGGACAAGATGTTGATAGCTGTTGATATATACTGAGTGGCCACGTCTGGACAAGATGTTGATAGCTGTTGATATATACTGAGTGGCCACGTCTGGACAAGATGTTGATAGCTGTTAATATATACTGAGTGGCCACGTCTGGACAAGATGTTGATAGCTGTTGATATATACTGAGTGGCCACGTCTGGACAAGATGTTGATAGCTGTTGATATATACTGAGTGGCCACGTCTGGACAAGATGTTGATAGCTGTTGATATACTGAGTGGCCACGTCTGGACAAGATGTTGATAGCTGTTGATATATACTGAGTGGCCACGTCTGGACAAGATGTTGATAGCTGTTGATATATACTGAGTGGCCACGTCTGGACAAGATGTTGATAGCTGTTGATATATACTGAGTGGCTAAGTGCATTGTCAATAATCAGGCTGGCTTCTGGCCCTACCTTTACCCTCAATGTGACTTTTTCATTTAGCTTAATCATGTGTAGTTTTGGCTTGACGTGAGAGACGTGCCAGTTTTTTTAGCTTAATTATGTTTAGATTTGATTTGAACTGAGAGACGTTTTTTTAGCTTAATCATGTTTAGTTCTGAATTGAAGTGAGAGACGTTTTTTTAGCTTAATCATGTTTAGTTCTGAATTGAAGTGAGAGACGTTTTTTTAGCTTAATTATGTTTAGATTTGATTTGAAGTGAGAGACGTGCCAGTTTTTTTAGCTTAATTATGTTTGAATTTGATTTGAAGTGAGAGACGTGCCCGTTTTTTTAGCTTAATTATGTTTAGATTTGATTTGAAGTGAGAGACGTGCCTTTTTAAAATAGATTTTTGAATAGACTTAAAGATATAGTGGATACTGCAATGAGAGAAGAACAAGCAGGATTTCGAAAAGGGAGATACTGTCGTCGAGACAGATCTTTACTCTAATACTTGAAGAAAATATTGAAAAGCAGAAACCATTAATCCTGAACTTCATAGACTTTAAAAAGGCATTTGATAGCATACACAGAGATTCATTATGGAGATTTTTAAGTCTATATGGAATACCATCTAAAATTGTCAACATCATTAAGGACTTCTACAATGGATATGTTTGTGCAGTCAAAACAGAAGAAGGGATGAGAGAATGGTTCCAGATTGAAACAAGTGTGAAACAAGGATGTGTACTGTCTCCTTTGCTTTTTGGAATTACAATAGATTTCATAATAAAAACTGCTGCACAGGTAACACAGGTATTGACTGGGTACATGGGACCCAACTAGAAAATCTTGATTTTGCAGATGACATAACTCTTATCAGTAACGATGTGAATTCCATGCAAGAAAAAAACAGATAGCCTGTCTTCACTGGCTAGCAAAATAAGACTTAAAATTAACAAGGACAAAACAAAAATAATTGCCTGCGTCTCAACATCATGATTGGAGCAGCAAGATCCACAAGGAGCAGAAATGTGGCTTGTTGTCTTATCTGGAAACATTATGAGTACCCCATATCCTGTAGTGTTTCCTTCAATGCTGACCCATCAGCGTATGCATGGATCCAGTTCTTGGGGTAGGATTTATGGTCTCCAGTGCACACAGCTTCAGGGTCTTGGGATCTGATGATTTGTTCACTAATTTGTTCTTGAGTCTGGTGTTAGTTTGAGGAAGTGTGTAGTTTGTGTTTGGTGGGATGTCTTGTATTTTGTAAGTTCTTCTCTGTCTTCATGGAGTTTGTGTCTTGTGTTTAAATGTTATGCTATGCACACTGGAGTTTTCAGTTTCAGTCTATTATTATGCTTTCATTTATCAACTACTATTCTGTTAGGATGATCTGTGGGGCATGCGTTTATATCTTTCTACTGCCTCAACGGTTGACTTTTCGCGTCTTATATCTAATAGCTCTGTGTTTGCATCAGTTTCACATGCAGTTGTGGGTGTTGATCTCATTGCCCCGCAAATGAAATGAACAGCACTTGTGTACGAGAGCTCTTTGATGCTGTCACCTGTAGGGGGAAGTTGTAATCTAATATAGATCTAACATATCCTGTGTACAGTTGTCTGAGTGTTGCTTTGTCAGCACCCCAGGATGTACTTGCAAGTCTTTTGGATGCTTTTTCTGCTAGTCCATCCATGAACTCTTTAAAGTTCAATTTTCTGTCTAGTTTCACACCAAAGTATGTTGGATTTTTTCTTTCATGATTTGAGCACCATCAAGAGTTATTTTCAGCTCAGTCTTCGCTAATTTGTTGCTAAGAGTGAAGACTGTATATGTAGTTTTACTAACATTGATCTTCAACTCCCAGAAGTTGCAGTAGGCTGATATGATGAGAAGGGCTCTATTAAATCTCTCAGCAGTCAGCTGCAGGTCTGTTCTACTAGTCCATATAACAAGGTCATCAGCAAACATGGCTTTGTAGGTGTTCAACAGGTCTAGGAGGTAATTTATAAAGATTAGGAACAAGGTGCAGCTAAGAGAACCTTGTGGCAGACCTTCCTCCAGGGTGCGTTTGTTTGACAGTTTGTTATTGACCAGAGTTTGTATGGTTCTATTACTCAGGTAGTTTTTAACCCATTGATACATTTTTCCATGTATGCCCTTGTTTTGCATCTTTAACAGTAGACCTTTTCGCCAGACCCTGTCATATGCCTACAAAGGCAGTTACAGAGTTTCTCTTGTGTAAAAAACTGTCTTTTACACTTTGAGTGAGGAGAAATAGCTGGTCTTTGGTTCTTGATCATTTGTAGAAGCCTGCCTGGAAGTTATTGAGGGACCCCGAGGATTCCAACCACCAATACAGCCTATTGTTAAGCATTTGTTCTGCTAGCTTTCTAATGTTGGAAGTCAGTGAGATTGGTCTAAAGCTTTTTAGGTCATCTTCTGGCTTTCCTTTCTCAGGATAGGTCCAACTATGACTGACTTCCAAGATTTCAGTAGTACTCCCCTTTGCCAGGTCTTGTTAATGAAGTTAAGCGATATGGACTTTCTATAGGGCCCAGATGAAGAATCATTTCATTTGATATTTTGCCTGGTCTTGGTGCTTTTCTTAGCCGTAGCTTACCCATAGCACTCTGGGGTTCATGGATGGTAACGTTTTTATCAAAAAGTGGAATATTTGGCAAGTTAGATTTCTTCTCAGAACTTTTCCCAGCGCCTTGTCAAGTACTTTCCTGTTGGAGGAATTGTTGATGGCAGCAAACAATTTTTTAAAGTACTGGCTTTGTCTGAGTCACTTGAGAGGACTCTACCAGAGGTTCGCATTGGCTTTAAGGCTGGTTTGTTTTTTTCCTGACATGTTGTCTAAGAGTTTCCAAGCCCTCTTTCCTTCAGTTCTGAGGCTGAGATTGCAGCATGTTCTTAACCACTTATTTTCTTTGCTTTTTTAGTTTAGAGTCTTAACTTACCTGTTAATATATTGTACTCTATTCTGTTTCTGGAGCAGGGTATTTCCCTGCATTCTTCCTGGCTGCTCTTCTTTTTTTTTTCTTCTAGAGATTTTGTCCAGAAGGGACTATATTTCTTTCTGCATCCTCGGGGATTATTTTGTAGGCTACTCCAAGTATGGTTTGGATTATGTTGGCGTAGAGTGTGTCACTGTTTGTGTTGTCATTTAATTTTGATAGGTTTTCGTCTGTTTGTGTTCCGAATTTTTCCCAATCTACATTTCTATAATTCCAGGGAGGGGGTTTGTGTGGTCTTTGGTTTCGTGTGTGAGAAATTTGTAGAAGGATGGGGTGATGGTCGCTTCCTATGTCATCAAGCACTCTCAGAGTACAGTCGCTGTGGATGTCTGCTCAGACAATGGTAAGGTCAGGTCTGTATGTGCATCCAGTGGCTATGTGGAGGAGTGTGGTTGGGAGGAGGAGTATTATCATGTTGCTGGTGTTGCATAGCTCTTCAATGTTGTTTCCCATAAGGTTTCGGTCTTTGTATCCTAGTGATGGAAGAAGTGCATTAAAATCCCCTGCAATGATAGTTTTCTGCATGTCTGTGCTGTGTATGTTGATTTGACTTTTAGAATTTGGAGGACAATAAACAGAGTGTACCGCAGTCCACCATGCCATACTGTTATCTCTTGGATATCGTTATTATTGCAATTTCTGTTTTTAACTTCTCCTTGGGTTTCATTTCTCAAGAGTGTGGCAATACCCCTGCGTTTACCATATTCACATTTGTACATGGTGTATACGACACTGAGCGATCTTTTCTATACAGAAGGGTTTCTTGTATGGTCGCAATATGGATGTTGACATTTTTCAGCTGTCTGGTTAATTCTGAGGCCTTTGGCCTAAGCCCATAAATGTTGATTTGAAAAATGTTTAGTGTGCCTCCCGTAGCTGATTTTTCGCTCAGGGTAGCCAGTTGGGGGGGGGGGGAGGGGCGAACCACCTGGCACGGACCTTTTACGAGACGACGTCCGGTCTCGTATGGTTTTCTTTTTGTTTCTGATATTTTTATATTCGGGTTTTTGCCCTAAGTCTTTCTTTCATACCCAGGAGGCCTTTCTAGTGAGATGCTGAGATCAGGCCCCGAGTGCAACACCGGCCCGTCCGACGGCTTTGAGACAGTTTCACAGGGACACTCCGACTTTGGGATGAGGGATCTAAAGGTGCTTCAACGATATCCATTCCCCGCCACCTATAGTCTGCTGTCTGCTTTGTTTGCTCATTCTGATAGCCATTGTTGTAGAGATCCATAGGTTTGTCACGTCCTGGACGATTTCCATCAGACTTTCCACATCCCCGCAGGTGATCTCTATGTTCCCATCAATCCACCAGCCCCAACAGCCCAGCGCGGCCCCAGGCCAAGATCTCAGCTCCACCTATTGTCGGGTATGCAATGTCAAAAGCTGGAGGGCCTTCTATCATAGGAGGGGTATTTGTGCTTGTCATTTTTCCCACAGGCGAGTGAGTTTTCTTAACGTACATAGCATTTTGCCTGAGTTATCTGACACTCCTATAATAAACAGGAGGCTACTAGCAGATTTCTCAGTTCTATGTGTTCCCTCTTTCTTTTACAGAAAGTTCTGTTCCCTAAAAATTTTGCCTTATAAGAGTGTGACATTATATTTTATAACAAATAGTGTTGGTTGCTACAGGTTTCTGGGCTACAAAAGTAGGTCCGAATTTTTAAACCAATCAGATCTGATGTTTCCTGTTTCACAAGACTATGTTAAGATAAGTGTGTTCTTAACACAGTTGTTCCAAGGGAGTAATCATGTTTAGATTTGATCTGAAGTGAGAGACGTGCCAGTTTTTTTAGCTTAATCATGTTTAGATTTGATTTGAAGTGAGAGACGTGCCAGTTTTTTTAGCTTAATCATGTTTAGATTTGATTTGAAGTGAGAGACGTGCCAGTTTTTCCCCTTTCATTTACATACTCAGGACTGACTGCAGGACTGTTAGCAGACCCAGTTTCAGGAGAACAAGAGGACCACAATGAAGGTTGAGAACCAAATATGAGCATTCCAAGACATAAAAGTGGGAGTTAGTTCTAACTCCTGACCTCTTCTCCTTGTACAGTGAAAACATAATGAGAAATATTGAGAGCTTGCCAGGAATATCAATTGGCGGGTATAACCTTAAGAACTTAAGATATGCAGACGACACAGTTCTGATTGCTAAAAGTGAAGGGAAGCTACAGGATTTTCTGGACATCGTGGTTCGTGAAAGTAAAAGTAAATGTCTCAGACTAAACAAAAAGAAGACTCAAGTGATGGTTATCTCAAAGAAAAGAATACCACCAAAATATAGCATTACCATCGGTGGCGCAGATCTGAGACAAGTTGATAAATTCAAGTACTTAGGAACAATTATAACAACGGATGGAAAATGTCACAATGAAATAAAAAGCAGACTTGCTCAGACCAAATCAGCATTCCAGAAAATGAGAAGCATCTTTCGCAACAAAGTAAGAGAGCACAGTTTTGTAGGATTAGACCTCGAAAAAGACAAAGCACTTTAGTGAGACGTGAGAGAAAGAAAAATCACAAGAGAATTACCTGGGATTCGAACACGGACTCCTGTAGGACGAGCAGACTCCTAATAAAAAGGTCTTCTGAAAGCTAAGTCATTAGTGCTGTTCAGCCGACACGAGTGGTCGTGACACCCGGAAAGAAACGAGGTCGTGACACACAAATTCCGTAGCTTAGATTCAGTCTCTCTAGCAGCAACAAATCCATATCAATGGAAACAAGATTCCGACTACTTCAGTGTTACATAAAGCCAGTTTTGTTTTATGGATGTGAAGCATGGTCCATGAATAACAGAGCTCAGCGGAGAAATGGAGGCCATGGAAATGTGGTTCATAAGAAGGATGTTGAAGGTACCATGGACAGCTAAGAAAACCAACGAAGAAGTCTTAAGAGATGCTGGAGTTAAAAGGCAAATTACAGCAAAGATCAGAGGCAAACAAAGTGAGATTCGTAGGGCATTTTCTGAGAGGAGGACATAGATGGATGGACAACATCAAGAGATGGACAAGAACCAACTTGGCAGAGCACATTACGAAGACTAGAAACAGAGCTGAGTGGAGATTCATTGCAGCCAACCTTCCACGGAGAGACGGCATGAGATGATGATGGCGATGATGAATTTCAATATATAATAACAATGAATAAGTCTGAAATATTGTGACAATTGCCAGAATGTCTTAAGGAGACATGAATAGAATGTGGTAAACAAAGTGGAGCTAATCAACTTGCTAGCTGCCATGTTACCGTCAAAAACCATAGGAAGAAGGAGGTATTTTTAAAATTCTACCATAAATAACTTGAAAAAAGCGCAGTATCTACAATATATAAACACTACAAACCGAGGTATTCTTTTACAAGTCTATGCTACGTATTATCCATGACGCATGACAGAAAGACATAGAAGAGAAGTGTCCTGCATAATCTGTGCTATATGAACTGTAATGTCTTCAGTGGATGGGATTTTGTATAAAACGATCACATATAACGTGTGCTACATTAACTGGCTGTGCGACATAGGAAGAAAATGCTGGACGTGTACTGGTCTGTGCTACATTAACTGGCTGTGCGACATAGGAAGAAAATGCTGGACATGTACTGGTCTGTGCTACATTAACTGGCTGTGCGACATAGGAAGAAAATGCTGGACGTGTACTTGTCTGTGCTACATTAACTGGCTGTGCGACATAGGAAGAAAATGCTGGACGTATACTGGTCTGTGCTACATTAACTGGCTGTGCGACATAGGAAGAAAATGCTGGACTTGTACTTGTCTGTGCTACATTAACAGGCTGTGCGACATAGGATGAAAATGCTAGACTTGTGTACTGGTCTGTGCTACATTAACAGGCTGTGCGACATAGGAAGAAAATGCTGGACGTGTGTACTGGTCTGTGCTACATTAACAGGCTGTGCGACATAGGATGAAAATGCTAGACTTGTGTACTGGTCTGTGCTACATTAACAGGCTGTGCGACTTAGGAAGAAAATGCTGGACGTGTGTACTGGTCTGTGCTACATTAACAGGCTGTGCGACTTAGGAAGAAAATGCTGGAAGTGTGTACTGGTCTGTGCTACATTAACAGGCTGTGCGACTTAGGAAGAAAATGCTGGAAGTGTGTACTGGTCTGTGCTACATTAACAGGCTGTGCGACTTAGGAAGAAAATGCTGGAAGTGTGTACTGGTCTGTGCTACATTGACTGATTCTGAGGACAATACAACTGGAAACGTAGAAACTTACTCCAACTGATAAGAAAGAAAGAAACAATTTCTCACTGGTTTGTTTATTTTATTGTGTCTATATTTTCCTAGTTTAGCTTATCTCCGGCTAGACCGAAGCTTAAATATGCTTCAGCGAATTAATTAAAGGGAACTACAAAACAGTAAACATCCTTTCTTTTCATAGCATATTTCACATGTAGAAAAAGGCAGTCCTGTGAGCACTAATTGGAAGTAACACACGAATAGTTTTTGGCTGTACGTATATGTATGTATAAAAATAAATATATAAATACACAAAAAGACGCCGCAGTAAAGCTGCAGTAACACAACGTTAAGACTATTTTTCTTAAAGTAATCCACTTTAAGAAGTAATCTGGAAGTAATATAAACTGAATCCTCTAAGCCCTTGCTTCTTTTTTGCTGTTATTTGCTTAGCTCCCCTCTTATTTTGTTCAGAGTTCAGTGCCTTGACCTTTTGAGCATTGGCCAGAAGTTTTCTATCGTGCCATTCTAACTTGGCCGTGACAAATGACTTGCTGGGGACATCAATACGATATCTGATTGCTTGAGACATCTCGTTCTTCAAGACCAATTTGTTTGCCCGTTTGCATTTACTCCCGCGGAATCCTTAATGTTGGCGTAGAATGTCGGCTGGACCTGACAGTGAAAGTGTAATATAAACCGTTGTGGATGCATAAAACAAGATCTTAAAGAAGGTTAAATACATAAAACAAGATGCTAAAGAAGGTTAAATATATAAAACAATATGCTGAAGAAGGTTAAACACATAAAACAATATACCAAGGAAAGTTAAACACACAAAACAATATGCTAAAGAAGGTTAAACACATAAAACAATATACTAAAAAAGGGTAAACACATAAAACAATATACTAAAGAAGGTTAAACACATAAAGCAATATACTAACAAAAGGTTAAACACATAAAACAATATACTAAAGAAGGTTAAACACATAAAACAGTATACTAAAGAAGGTTAAACACATAAAGCAATATACTAAAGAAGGTTAAACACATAAAACAATATACTAAAGAAGGTTAAACATATAAAACAATATGCTAAAAAAGTGTGCTCGTAGCAACCTTTCCTTACAGCAACAAAATAATGTCACATTTGGCCCTACGCCTTCATCAGACAACGAAAGCAGATAAGAAATAAGACCGAATATTAACGAATAATAGCGCTAGAACATCGAGTTAATTAACGTAACAGTCTGTCACAGCGAGGATCTGTGGTTCAAATCCGGCCGAAAGATGCCAAAATCAACCCAGCTGTGCACTCTGCAAACTTTGCCAAGAGCTTCCATCTTCTCTTCATTATCTCCACCAGCGTTCAGTGACTGATATCACTCGCCGTCTCCTCTTCATTATCTCCACCAGCGTTCAGTGACTGATATCACTCGCAGTCTCCTCTTCATTATCTCCACCAGCGTTCAGTGACTGATATCACTCGCCGTCTCCTCTTCATTATCTCCACCAGCGTTCAGTGACTGATATCACTCGCCGTCTCCTCTTCAGTATCTCCACCAGCGTTCAGTGACTGATAGCACCCGTCCTGCACTAACTGATCATCTTTCTGGTGCTTTTAGTTCATGTTTTGACACACCAACTACCATCAACAGCTTCTTCATGCTGGACTATAGTGCTCTACAGTCCCTCAGCAGAAATAAATATCTAGCTCTTTATGGAGCAGGGGAAGGAGATACAGTTAGACGTAATGCGCAACAAATCACCTGCTAGAATGTCGACAATGGAAGGCAAATATGGGCACTGCCACCATGTTCTCCATATTCCTACACTGCATGAATCTTTACCTACTTTTACCGCAAGAAAGAACTGGGAATTTGAAGTCTCTCTCTCTCTCTCTCTCTCTCTCTCTCTCTCTCTCTCTCTCTCTGAACCTTAAATGCACAGGGCACATGGGCCTTCCGCAAGGGTTTTCCACAAATGCCTGTCCTTTGCCTTTTTTTCAGCTCTTGACTAGGTGAGCCCTCTATTGCTCAGCATCCTTTCTGTTATTCTTCTCCATGTCTCTTTTGGTCTATCCTTACTTCTGTTCCCCTGTGGTGTCTATCTTAGCCCTTGCTTCTGTTTCTGTAGCAGTCTGATAGTTTTTTTACCAGATAGGGTTACTGCCCCTATGCCGAATTAGAAGTCTAAAAGTACAAAAATATAACAGTAGACGTTAAGTTATGACGCTCAGTTACTGAAAATCCTCATAAGTGCCTCTTAATAATATGATCATTTGTGCGATCATACATTTTAAAGTTTTGTATCTCATTTCCTATGTGGTATTTGTAATTTATACTTACGAGGGATGACTTTTTTTAAACTGACGAATGACAGAGTTCTGTGGAAGGCAACTCTGCATCAGACGGCTGTGTTATCTGTGGCTGGAACTGGATACAGAAGATCTAGGGGCAAGAAGACTGCATCTTGCAATGCGGATATTATTTGCTGTTACTGTGACAGATTATTTGCTGGCACTGTGACAGATTATTTGCTGGTACTGTGACAGATTATTTCCTGTTACTGTGACAGATTATTTCCTGTTACAGTGACAGATTATTTCCTGTTAATGTGACAGATTATTCCCTGTTAATGTGACAGACTATTTGCTGTTACTGTGACAGACTATTTGTTGTTACTGGACAGAGTATTTGCTGTTACTGTGACTGATTATTTAGTGTTACTGTGACTGATTATTTGCTGTTACTGTGACTGATTATTTGCTGTTACTGTGACTGATTATTTGCTGTTACTGTGACATATTATTTGCTGTTACTGTGACAGAGTATTTGCTGTTACTGTGACAGATTATTTGCTGTTACTGTGACATTTTTATTTGCTGTTACTGTGACAGATTATTTGCTGTTACTGTTACAGATTATTTGCTGTTACTGTGACAGATTATGCAAATCAAATTTTGTTAGAAACAGAAAGTAAATCAAGAAGGTGATATTGTTAAAGTTCCACCAGCAGCAAACTTCTTGTAAGAGGAAATGTAGCGCCATTTTATTTCATTTTCGAAGATTAGAACAAACAACCATATCAAGCCACAATGACATGCTGGAAAACTATATAAGGACAGTGCAAAATACCAATGGATCCTCATATACTTATAGATTACTTCTTCTTCTCCTTCTTCATCATTATTATCAACATCAGAGGATCCCCGAATAAGCTATCAAGTAGAACACAACAGGCAGAAGAAAAGGAGGTCGACCACGTGAAAATCTAAAGAGTACATTGTTAAGAGAGACCAGTTCAGTGGCCATAACATCCCATGAAAAACTCGCCGAAGACATGAAATCTTGGCTAACTACCATGCGAACCCTATGTGACGCTTAGCGGCAAGGGAAAGATGTAAGATGTAAGAAGGTGTTGTTTTATACTTATAGATTACAACAGAAGATATTACAATTTGGTCATAAGAATTGACAAACATGGCGGTAACGTGCATGAAGATGGCGTACTTTTCTTTATCTGAAATGCGGAACAGATGTGTGTGGTAAAGACCCTCCACTGTCCCGTGGTCGTACATGCATGTATGACTGTATGTTTATGTGTAGGCACTTAATCAGGTAGTTTGCCAAGGCTTCCTTCTAAAGCTGATCTGTGTATGTTTTTAACTTCTTCCTTTGAAAAGTACTGAAGATGTGATGTTGGTAGCCATATTTTCCTTCAACTTGAAGATGCTTGGCTCAGTATTACGTTCACATGTCTCTCCACCACAGGTTACGTTCACATGTCTCTCCACCACAGGCTACGTTCACATGTCTCTCCACCACAGGTTACGTTCACATGTCTCTCCACCACAGGCTACGTTCACATGTCTCTCCACCACAGACTACGTTCACATGTCTCTCCATCACAGACTACGTTCACATGTCTCTCCATCACAGACTACGTTCACATGTCTCTCCACCACAGACTACGTTCACATGTCTCTCCATCAAAGACTACGTTCATATGTCTCTCCACCACAGACTACGTTCACATGTCTCTCCACCACAGACTACGTTCACATGTCTCTCCACCACAGACTACGTTCACATGTCTCTTCACCACAGACTACGTTCATCAACTAAGCTATGATATCCCTACAGAACTATCGAACACCGCTATGAGAGGAGATTTCGCTAATCGCTTTGATACTCGGCAGCTCGTGTATTCTATCTATCTATCTATCTATCTATCTATCTATCTATCTATCTATCTATCTATCTATCTATCTATCTATCTATCTATCTGTATGTCTATCTATCTATCTATCTATCTATCTATCTATCTGTCTGTCTGTCTGTCTGTCTGTATGTCTGTCTGTCTATCTATCTATCTATCTGTTCGTTTGTCTGTCTATCTGTCTGTCTATCTGCCTGTCTATCTGTATTTCTATCAGAGTCTGTTAAACCGAGATGAATAGCCAACAACACAGATGAAACACTATATAAAAGCTGCCTGAAGACCGTGAGAAGTGGAGAGAATTTGTAGTTCATTGTTTCAGTTTTCACTGTCGAAGAATTTTATATGTAAATGTGAATGTGGGTGTATAAGATGTAACTCACCAAAAACCAAAATACAATTTCAATTTGAAAAGACTTTTTTCTTTTACCCCAACTAGATTTTATCATGATGTGAAAAGAGCATCAACAGAGTGGGATTTGTTTCCTTCTAACCTGTCTCCAAAAATCTAGGCTTTATTACTAAGGATAATCCTGTGATACGTTTTGACTTATGCTTACTAAAGCATCTCTCTGTAATATGAAGCCTAGTCAACGAAAGGAAACAGTCTACACGGCCACATAACCACACACACACACACACACACAAACAAACATCAGTTCCTTTCCTCACCTTGTAACGTTGTGGAGGCTACACCAACAGTAGACAAACGTGGAAAGTGAATGTATTTGATGTAATCTTTGACCCAAACTTTATGGTAATGTGTCAGCATAAGCAGATCTTGGTCTATCATCTGTTGAATGTCTT
This sequence comes from Achatina immaculata, assembly GCA_009760885.1. Classification (NCBI taxonomy): domain Eukaryota; kingdom Metazoa; phylum Mollusca; class Gastropoda; order Stylommatophora; family Achatinidae; genus Lissachatina; species Lissachatina immaculata. Next base: position 74,466,728 of record CM019713.1, on the reverse strand, counting down.
TTATCTGCATCCTAATACAGCGTTTCTCAGTTCTTTTTTTGGCCCTGGTCCCTCATCTTGTATGAAAAATCCGGCCCCGTTACTGTCTAATCAATGTCCCGTAGCATTTGCAAGCCGCAGGGTTGTGAAGTGTTAGGGTCTCACATTTCTATGGCCACTGCAGCATTTGAGGTAGGTATGCTAGTACCTGTTCTCGCTGCCTTTCTTTTTCTAGGACAGCCCCAGGTACACATTTATCAAGGGTGGATGAACCCTGGTGCCAGTCGGTGCGAAAAGATTCCGCCCGAGTACAAAATCGAACTAAGGACCTCCTGATTAGGAGGCGAGTGCTCTAACCACTAACCTACCGCAGCATCACCGTTACTATACGTAAACTAGAAAATAGACACATTCCCCTTCCACCTGGGGAGAAAGGAAAGGCAGTACAGCTCAGACTGAGAAGCCCTGACTGACATGAATAGGGTCCATTCTGGTTATACTTTCACGGTCAGAACATATTTAAATACAGCAAATTTGGATGGTTGAACAGTTTTGAAGGAAACTTCACGAGTCTTTTTTATTTTCACTGTTTTACTGAATCTAAATTTTTAGCGCAAGAAGAAAAAGTTCCCGCAGATGTACCAGATTATGTCTGAAACTAAGAACCAGGCCGCATTTCTTATGTTCTTCCCTCGAGAAACATCTGAGTTGGAGTTTGACTAGATTCTCGGTATCATCGCCAAAGACAATACTGTAAACTCCCTACCGCTTCTGTCGGTGGAAATCGCATAGAATGTTCATCGGCGGTCATTTGTATTAGTTCTTGATGATGAGCCACCTGTTGATGGCGCCATTTTAGGAACTACAACGGTCCAAATGTAAAACTATTCAGCTTAGCTCTCGGCCCGAACTCCATAGCTAATGCGCGAAGCCGAGCCGGGACACACAAAAGATCGCCGTAATTCACCACTGGTGAAAACTAAGAATCATCATTGTCGTCTATGCGAAGTTCACAGCTCACAGTGGTGCCATAGCACTAAGCTCTGTAACTCGGCACATAGTACCGACCTCCATCTTGGAAGCAATGACGACACTATTGCTCATTTGACACTTTTGTGCGTTCCTTTCCTCAACACACTCAGTCAAACTGCAAAGAGTCGCCACAGGGCGCAAGGACTTTCAACCTGCACAGCAGAAATCCAATTCCACATTGACTATCATAACAATCTGAGAACCATACTGCCATTGATGAAACTTAAGTCCTAATGAACATTTACATGATCTAATATGTGTGACTTCGAAGTTACATAAATTTTCATTGACAATTTCGACTTCTCGGTCACACAAATTTTAAAAAATTATCTAAATGATGCGAAAACGTAAAGTGTGTTCCTGACAAGCATGATTGACATTTGTCTATTTAGAGATATATTCTTGCTGTCAGACTCAAGGCAAAATGAGCGACAGCAGGGATGAATGTCTCTGCTGAAAACCTGGCAGTGAACGACAGCTGAACCTCTCGCCCTCGGTTTTAATCCGTACGAATAATCTTCATATTTATTCTGCAGAGTTTAATCATAATATAAACTCTCTCTCTCTCTCTGTCTCTCTCTCTCTCTTTTTTTAAAAATATATATATATATATATATATATATATATATATATATATATATATGATTTTATTGTTCGAGAAATTATTTATTCCAAACCGTAAAACAAAATTAAATACAAAAATTATGTCCTACAAGTCATTGTTACCGAATGTAAGGAAATGGATGCGGAAATAGTTCAGAGATATTGTCCTCGACATTTTGAGCATTGGCCAGAAGTTTTCTATCGTGCCATTCTAACTTGGCCGTGACAAATGACTTGCTGGGGACATCAATACGATATCTGATTGCTTGAGACATCTCGTTCTTCAAGACCAATTTGTTTGCCCGTTTGCATTTACTCCCGCGGAATCCTTAATGTTGGCGTAGAATGTCGGCTGGACCTGACAGTGAAAGTGTAATATAAACCGTTGTGGATGCATAAAACAAGATCTTAAAGAAGGTTAAATACATAAAACAAGATGCTAAAGAAGGTTAAATATATAAAACAATATGCTGAAGAAGGTTAAACACATAAAACAATATACCAAAGAAAGTTAAACACACAAAACAATATGCTAAAGAAGGTTAAACACATAAAACAATATACTAAAAAAGGTTAAACACATAAAACAATATACTAAAGAAGGTTAAACACATAAAGCAATATACTAACAAAAGGTTAAACACATAAAACAGTATACTAAAGAAGGTTAAACACATAAAACAGTATACTAAAGAAGGTTAAACACATAAAACAATATACTAAAGAAGGTTAAACACATAAAACAATATACTAAAGAAGGTTAAACATATAAAACAATATGCTAAAAAAGGTTAAACACAAAGTGTGCTCGTAGCAACCTTTCCTTACAGCAACAAAATAATGTCACATTTGGGCCTACGCCTTCATCAGACAACGAAAGCAGATAAGAAATAAGACCGAATATTAACGAATAATAGCGCTAGAACATCGAGTTAATTAACGTAACAGTCTGTCACAGCCAGGATCTGTGGTTCACATCCGGCCGAAAGATGCCAAAATCAACCCAGCTGTGCACTCTGCAAACTTTGCCAAGAGCTTCCATCTTCTCTTCAGTATCTCCACCAGCGTTCAGTGACTGATATCACTCGCCGTCTCCTCTTCAGTATCTCCACCAGTGTTCAGTGACTGATATCACTCGCCGTCTCCTCTTCATTATCTCCACCAGCGTCAGTGACTGATATCACTCGCCGTCTCCTCTTCAGTATCTCCACCAGCGTTCAGTGACTGATATCACTCGCCGTCTCCTCTTCAGTATCTCCACCATCGTTCAGTGACTGATATCACTCGCCGTCTCCTCTTCAGTATCTCCACCAGCGTTCAGTGACTGATATCACTCGCCGTCTCCTCTTCATTATCTCCACCAGCGTTCAGTGACTGATATCACTCGCCGTCTCATCTTCATTATCTCCACCAGCGTTCAGTGACTGATATCACTCGCCGTCTCATCTTCATTATCTCCACCAGCGTTCAGTGACTGATATCACTCGCCGTCTCCTCTTCAGTATCTCCACCAGCGTTCAGTGACTGATATCACTCGCCGTCTCCTCTTCATTATCTCCACCAGCGTTCAGTGACTGATATCACTCGCCGTCTCCTCTTCAGTATCTCCACCAGCGTTCAGTGACTGATAGCACCCGTCCTGCACTAACTGATCATCTTTCTGGTGCTTTTAGTTCATGTTTTGACACACCAACTACCATCAACAGCTTCTTCATGCTGGACTATAGTGCTCTACAGTCCCTCAGCAGAAATAAATATCTAGCTCTTTATGGAGCAGGGGAAGGAGATACAGTTAGACGTAATGCGCAACAAATCACCTGCTAGAATGTCGACAATGGAAGGCAAATATGGGCACTGCCACCATGTTCTCCATATTCCTACACTGCATGAATCTTTACCTACTTTTACCGCAAGAAAGAACGGGAAATTTGAAGTCTCTCTCTCTTTCTCTCTCTCTCTCTCTCTCTCTGAACCTTAAATGCACAGGGCACATGGGCCTTCCGCAAGGGTTTTCCACAAATGCCTGTCCTTTGCCTTTTTTTCTGCTCTTGCCCAGGTGAGCCCTCTATTGCTCAACATCTTTTCTGTTATTCTTCTCCATGTCTCTTTTGGTCTGTCCTTACTTCTGTTCCCCTGTGATGTCTATCTTAGCCCTTGCTTCTGTTTCTGTAGCAGTCTGATAGTTTTTTTACCAGATAGGGTTACTGCCCCTATGCCGAATTAGAAGTCTAAAAGTACAAAAATATAACAGTAGACGTTAAGTTATGACGCTCAGTTACTGAAAATCCTCATAAGTGCCTCTTAATAATATGATCATTTGTGCGATCATACATTTTAAAGTTTTGTATCTCATTTCCTATGTGGTATTTGTAATTTATACTTACGAGGGATGACTTTTTTTAAACTGACGAATGACAGAGTTCTGTGGAAGGCAACTCTGCATCAGACGGCTGTGTTATCTGTGGCGGATCCAACGGCTGGAACTGGATACAGAAGATCCAGGGGCAAGAAGACTGCATCTTGCAATGCGGATATTATCTGCTGTTATTGTGACAGATTTTTTGCTGTTAATGTGACAGATTATTTGCTGTTACTGTGGCAGATTATTTGCTGGTACTGTGACAGATTATTTGCTGGTACTGTGACAGATTATTTCCTGTTACTGTGACAGATTATTTCCTGTTACATTGACAGATTATTTCCTGTTAATGTGACAGATTATTTCCTGTTAATGTGACAGACTATTTGCTGTTACTGTGACAGACTATTTGTTGTTACTGTGACAGACTATTTGCTGTTACTGTGACAGAGTATTTGCTGTTACTGTGACTGATTATTTAGTGTTACTGAGACTGATTATTTGCTGTTACTGTGACTGATTATTTACTGTTACTGTGACATATTATTTGCTGTTACTGTGACATATTATTTGCTGTTACTGTGACAGATTATTTGCTGTTACTGTGACAGATTATTTGCTGTTACTGTGACAGAGTATTTGCTGTTACTGTGACAGATTATTTACTGTTACTGTGACAGATTATTTGCTGTTACTGTGACAGATTATTTGCTGTTACTGTGACAGATTATGCAAATCAAATTTTGTTAGAAACAGAAAGTAGATCAAGAAGGTGATATTGTTAAAGTTCCACCAGCAGCAAACACTGTCTTCGTCAAAATTCTTGTAAGAGGAAATGTAGCGCCATTTTATTTCATTTTCGAAGATTAGAACAAACAACCATATCAAGCCACAATGACATGCTGGAAAACTATATAAGGACAGTGCAAAATATCAATAGATCCTCATATACTTATAGATTACTTCTTCTTCTCCTTCTTCATCATTATTATCAACATCAGAGGATCCCCGAATAAGCTATCAAGTAGAACACAACAGGCAGAAGAAAAGGAGGTCGACCACGTGAAAATCTAAAGAGTACATTGTTAAGAGAGACCAGTTCAGTGGCCATAACATCCCATGAAAAACTCGCCGAAGACATGAAATCTTGGCTAACTACCATGCGAACCCTATGTGACGCTTAGCGGCACGGGAAAGATGTAAGATGTAAGAAGGTGTTGTTTTATACTTATAGATTACAACAGAAGATATTACAATTTGGTCATAAGAATTGACAAACATGGCGGTAACGTGCATGAAGATGGCTTACTTTTCTTTATCTGAAATGCGGAACAGATGTGTGTGGTAAAGACCCTCTACTGTCCCGGGGTCGTACATGCATGTATGACTGTATGTTTATGTGTAGGCACTTAATCAGGTAGTTTGCCAAGGCTTCCTTCTAAAGCTGATCTGTGTATGTTTTTAACTTCTTCCTTTGAAAAGTACTGAAGATGTGATGTTGGTAGCCATATTTTCCTTCAACTTAAAGATGCTTGGCTCAGTATTACGTTCACATGTCTCTCCACCACAGGTTACGTTCACATGTCTCTCCACCACAGGTTACGTTCACATGTCTCTCCACCACAGACTACGTTCACATGTCTCTCCACCACAGGTTACGTTCACATGTCTCTCCACCACAGGCTACATTCACATGTCTCTCCACCACAGACTACGTTCACATGTCTCTCCATCACAGACTACGTTCACATGTCTCTCCATCACAGACTACGTTCACATGTCTCTCCACCACAGACTACGTTCACATGTCTCTCCATCAAAGACTACGTTCATATGTCTCTCCACCACAGACTACGTTCACATGTCTCTCCACCACAGACTACGTTCACATGTCTCTCCACCACAGACTACGTTCACATGTCTCTTCACCACAGACTACGTTCATCAACTAAGCTATGATATCCCTACAGAACTATCGAACACCGCTATGAGAGGAGATTTCGCTAATCGCTTTGATACTCGGCAGCTCGTGTATTCTATCTATCTATCTATCTATCTATCTATCTATCTATCTATCTATCTATCTATCTATCTATCTATCTATCTATCTATCTGTCTGTATGTCTGTCTGTATGTCTGTCTATCTATCTATCTATCTGTTCGTTTGTCTGTCTATCTGTCTGTCTATCTGCCTGTCTATCTGTATTTCTATCAGAGTCTGTTAAACCGAGATGAATAGCCAACAACACAGATGAAACACTATATAAAAGCTGCCTGAAGACCGTGAGAAGTGGAGAGAATTTGTAGTTCATTGTTTCAGTTTTCACTGTCGAAGAATTTTATATGTAAATGTGAATGTGGGTGTATAAGATGTAACTCACCAAAAACCAAAATACAATTTCAATTTGAAAAGACTTTTTTCTTTTACCCCAACTAGATTTTATCATGATGTGAAAAGAGCATCAACAGAGTGGGATTTGTTTCCTTCTAACCTGTCTCCAAAAATCTAGGCTTTATTACTAAGGATAATCCTGTGATACGTTTTGACTTATGCTTACTAAAGCATCTCTCTGTAATATGAAGCCTAGTCAACGAAAGGAAACAGTCTACACGGCCACATAACCACACACACACACACACACACAAACATCAGTTCCTTTCCTCACCTTGTAACGTTGTGGAGGCTACACCAACAGTAGACAAACGTGGAAAGTGAATGTATTTGATGTAATCTTTGACCCAAACTTTATGGTAATGTGTCAGCATAAGCAGATCTTGGTCTATCATCTGTTGAATGTCTTTTATCTGCATCCTAATACAGCGTTTCTCAGTTCTTTTTTTGCCCCTGGTCCCTCATCTTGTATGAAAAATCCGGCCCCGTTACTGTCTAATCAATGTCCCGTAGCATTTGCAAGCCGCAGGGTTGTGAAGTGTTAGGGTCTCACATTTCTATGGCCACTGCAGCATTTGAGGTAGGTATGCTAGTACCTGTTCTCGCTGCCTTTCTTTTTCTAGGACAGCCCCAGGTACACATTTATCAAGGGTGGATGAACCCTGGTGCCAGTCGGTGCGAAAAGATTCCGCCCGAGTACAAAATCGAACTAAGGACCTCCTGATTAGGAGGCGAGTGCTCTAACCACTAACCTACCGCAGCATCACCGTTACTATACGTAAACTAGAAAATAGACACATTCCCCTTCCACCTGGGGAGAAAGGAAAGGCAGTACAGCTCAGACTGAGAAGCCCTGACTGACATGAATAGGGTCCACTCTGGTTATACTTTCACGGTCAGAACATATTTAAATACAGCAAATTTGGATGGTTGAACAGTTTTGAAGGAAACTTCACGAGTCTTTTTTATTTTCACTGTTTTACTGAATTTAAATTTTTAGCGCAAGAAGAAAAAGTTCCCGCAGATGTACCAGATTATGTCTGAAACTAAGAACCAGGCCGCATTTCTTATGTTCTTCCCTCGAGAAACATCTGAGTTGGAGTTTGACTAGATTCTCGGTATCATCGCCAAAGACAATACTGTAAACTCCCTACCGCTTCTGTCGGTGGAAATCGCATAGAATGTTCATCGGCGGTCATTTGTATTAGTTCTTGATGATGAGCCACCTGTTGATGGCGCCATTTTAGGAACTACAACGGTCCAAATGTAAAACTATTCAGCTTAGCTCTCGGCCCGAACTCCATAGCTAATGCGCGAAGCCGAGCCGGGACACACAAAAGATCGCCGTAATTCACCACTGGTGAAAACTAAGAATCATCATTGTCGTCTATGCGAAGTTCACAGCTCACAGTGGTGCCATAGCACTAAGCTCTGTAACTCGGCACACAGTACCGACCTCCATCTTGGAAGCAATGACGACACTATTGCTCATTTGACACTTTTGTGCGTTCCTTTCCTCAACACACTCAGTCAAACTGCAAAGAGTCGCCACAGGGCGCAAGGACTTTCAACCTGCACAGCAGAAATCCAATTCCACATTGACTATCATAACAATCTGAGAACCATACTGCCATTGATGAAACTTAAGTCCTAATGAACATTTACATGATCTAATATGTGTGACTTCGAAGTTACATAAATTTTCATTGACAATTTCGACTTCTCGGTCACATAAATTTTAAAAAATTATATAAATGATGCGAAAACGTAAAGTGTGTTCCTGACAAGCATGATTGACATTTGTCTATTTAGAGATATATTCTTGCTGTCAGACTCAAGGCAAAATGAGCGACAGCAGGGATGAATGTCTCTGCTGAAAACCTGGCAGTGAACGACAACTGAACCTCTCGCCCTCGGTTTTAATCCATACGAATAATCTTCATATTTATTCTGCAGAGTTTAATCATAATATAAACTCTCTCTCTCTCTCTCTCTGTCTCTCTCTCTCTCTCTCTTTTTTAAAATATATATATATATATATATATATATGATTTTATTGTTCGAGAAATTATTTATTCCAAACCGTAAAACAAAATTAAATACAAAAATTATGTCCTACAAGTCATTGTTACCGAATGTAAGGAAATGGATGCGGAAATAGTTCAGAGATATTGTCCTCGACATTCTCTATCTATGCAGGCCACTAAAAACGTTCCTGAGTTTCCACAAGAACTGCTTGTATATACCTCTGCTCATAACAGTTGATAGAGAAAAGATCTTCTGCTCATAACAGTTGATAGAGAAAAGATCTTCTGCTCATAACAGTTGATAGAGAAAAGATCTTCTGCTCATAACAGTTGATAGAGAAAAGATCTTCTGTTCATAACAGTTGATAGAGAAAAGATCTTCTGCTCATAACAGTTGATAGAGAAAAGATCTTCTGCTCATAACAGTTAATAGAGAAAAGATCCTCTGCTCATAACAGTTGATAGAGAAAAGATCTTCTGCTCATAACAGTTAATAGAGGAAAGATCCTCTGCTCATAACAGCTGATAGAGGAAATATCATCTGCTCATAACAGTTGATAGAGAAAAGATCCTCTGCTCATAACAGTTAATAGAGAAAAGATCCTCTGCTCATAACAGTTGATAGAGAAAAGATCCTCTGCTCATAACAGTTAATAGAGGAAAGATCCTCTGCTCATAACAGCTGATAGAGGAAATATCCTCTGCTCATAACAGTTGATAGAGAAAAGATCTTCTGCTCATAACAGTTAATAAAGAAAAGATCCTCTGCTCATAACAGCTGATAGAGGAAATATCCTCTGCTCATAACAGTTGATAGAGAAAAATCCTCTGCTCATAACAGTTAATAGAGAAAAGATCCTCTGCTCATAACAGTTGATAGAGAAAAGATCCTCTGCTCATAACAGTTAATAGAGGAAATATCTTCTGCTCATAACAGTTAATAGAGAAAAGATCCTCTGCTCATAACAGTTGATAGAGAAAAGATCCTCTGCTCATAACAGTTAATAGAGGAAAGATCCTCTGCTCATAACAGCTGATAGAGGAAATATCCTCTGCTCATAACAGTTGATAGAGAAAAGATCCTCTGCTCATAACAGTTAATAGAGAAAAGATCCTCTGCTCATAACAGTTAATAGAGAAAAGATCCTCTGCTCATAACAGTTGATAGAGAAAAGATCCTCTGCTCATAACAGTTAATAGAGGAAAGATCCTCTGCTCATAACAGCTGATAGAGGAAATATCCTCTGCTCATAACAGTTGATAGAGAAAAGATCTTCTGCTCATAACAGTTAATAAAGAAAAGATCCTCTGCTCATAACAGCTGATAGAGGAAATATCCTCTGCTCATAACAGTTGATAGAGAAAAATCCTCTGCTCATAACAGTTAATAGAGAAAAGATCCTCTGCTCATAACAGTTGATAGAGAAAAGATCCTCTGCTCATAACAGTTAATAGAGGAAATATCTTCTGCTCATAACAGTTGATAGAGAAAAGATCCTCTGCTCATAACAGTTAATAGAGGAAATATCCTCTGCTCATAACAGTTGATAGAGAAAAGATCCTCTGCTCATAACAGTTGATAGAGGAAATATCCTCTGCTCATAACAGTTGATAGAGGAAATATTCTCTGCTCATAACAGTTGATGGGGGAGATAAGAGATTGACTGTTATTGTTCCCTGGATGATGGAAGCAACTATGAAGCGAAGCACTTTAGTTTACAGGTGTGGCACTGACATAACTTTTTATGTATGCTCTGGGATATGAGAGTTCGTGGAAATGCGGGCCTAACACCATATCCCAGTATGCCTTAATGGCGTGGAAACATAAATTTTACCTTTACCTTTTCTGGGATATGAGAAAAACAAGGAAAGCTTGCTATCGCCGTGAGATATCACATCACCAAGAATATCAATCTAATGGCTCTACTGGACGAAATGGTACAGGAGAAATTCTATGAGTATTTCGAAAAAATTGGTAAATTGATCATAAAATCTTTCCTAACCTTTGTTAATGATCTGAAGTTGAGAGGGGCCAAATCGTGAACGAGTAGCTTTTTTTCTTGGAAGCACTGGGTTCTCACCTTGTTGGCATATACCTCTAGTGACTTATTTTGCTGTTGTTTTTTATTGCTTTCTTGGATGATTTTGAGTAATACTAATGGTACATAGCTCATCTAATTTAATAATTCTTCTTCTTCGTATGCACACTGGCGATGATGCGCCTTCTGGCTGGGTACCTACGACTCAAGCACCTTTCCTTGCTAGGGCAGACTGTTATCTTGCTCGGACTGTTATGAAGACAGGCTGGCCTGGCCAAAACGTTGTTTTCCAGCCTCTGGTGGCTGTACTTAAGCCACTTCTCCATGTCAGATCCAGCATGCAACGCTGGCTGGCCAGATGGCTTTGAGACAGTTCCATAGAGACACTCCGACTTTGGGATAGGTAATCTGATGAGTGCCTCATTCATTCATTCATTTGCATGTCCCTTGCAGAACTTTGCCTGCCTAATAGCACTCCTGTAGGCCTCTCGGTTGTGAGTAAGATGGTCTGCTGCTGATGCATACGTTTGCAGATCATCAACGACGTCTTGCAGCCATATTCGCCTTGGTCTTCCTCTCTTTCTTTTTCCCATTATGTACCCTTCCAAGACGGTTGAGTGCCTCAACGATATCCATTTCCCGCCACCTATAGTCTGCTGGCTCTGTTTTGTTTACATCGTTCTAATAGCCACTGTTGTAAAGACCCATAGGCTTGTCACGTCCTGGATTCATTGGTTTCACACCAGACTTCCCTCATCCTCGCCAGAGATCTCCATGTCCCCATCCGTCCACCATCCTGACATTACATTTTACAAAAATAACAATTACAATTAGTGTTGATTGCTACAGGTTTCTGGGCTACAGAAGTAGGCCAGAGTTTTTAAGCAAACAGATCTATGTTCCCTATCTCACAAAGACTACGTTATTTAATAATTCATAAAATAAAATACACTAAAAATGTTTCCATAATATCTGAAACTCTTCGGCAACATTATTAATTTTGATGTGCCTGAGTCCACCGACATGAAATAATATCTTCTTTATATATCTTACATCCTTCCCGTGCCGGTAGACGTCACATAGGGCTCGCAAGAAAGTTGGCCAATTTTTCCTGTCTTCCGCGACCTTTTAAACCTCATCAAAGGATTTTATGCCTATTAATTTGGCCTCTCTTAACAATATCCTCTTTAGAATTTCCCGTGGTCGGCCTCTTTTTCTTCGGCCTGTTGTGTTCCACTTGATAGCTTGTTTTGGGATTCTCTGTTCGTCTCTTCTCATCACGTGACCAACATATGTCCATTTTCTTTTCCTGATAACCCATGAGGCTGGTTGTTGTTCAGTCATCTGTCTTATCTCTGCATTGTTCTTGAATTCGTTCCACTTGATGCCGAGTATTTTCCTTAGGCATTTGTTTTCAAAAGAGTTTAATTTCTTGTCCATTTCTTTAGTTGTTTTCCAGCTTTCGCATGCATAAATGAGGGTGGATATTACATTTGAATTGAATAGTCTTAACTTGGTTTTTGTGCTTATAATTTTTGTATGCCATATGTTCTCAAGATTCTTGAAGATTGATGCTGCTTTTGCAATACTAATTCTAACTTCCTTTCTGGTGTCACTATCCTGGTCTATATAACTGCCACGGTATGCAAATTGATTGACTTCTTCAACAGCTGTCCCTTCTACGCGTATTTTTCCATTTTGATTAATAGGAAAATGTGCATTATTTTTGTTTTTGTTTATATGAAATAATATATGCAGTATTTATAATTGTGTACGTCCATTACTTCAGAGATTTTTCCCCATTCTTTTCTGATATCTAGGCACGAAAATTACCGTAGAGGACTAAGCTCAGAAGCCTAAACGAAGTAAGTACTTTCCCGACAACAGCCTCAACACAACCATCGGCATTCATGGTAGATAATGGTGGCCCAGCTAGCTCCGATACTGTTTTCGTGGTCTGTTCAATTTCACAAATTCTCAGCTTGACTGCCCAAAGATTCATGAGAACGCTGGAGCTCGATGACCGTAATAAAATCTTTGGAAGTCAAAAACTTCACTCCGTATCCTCTTTCTCTGTCTTTCTCTCCTTTTTTCTCTCTCTCCCCCTCTCTCTTATTTTCCGGTTGACCTTCCTGTCTTCAGGTTTCCGCTAGCTGTGGATCACGGTAGGTTCCACATCCCGAGGCTGTAGTCTTAAGGATTGATTTGTCTGCGGATTTACGACTATCTCGTCCTGGCCACCAGGGGAAATAATTTGCTGCGATTACACTGCTTGATTGTTGCTGATTGATTTTAATGATGAAAGCTTGACACCTAGACATAGCTTCATCATTTCCGAGTTGAGGATCAGACACAATTTGCAAAATCTAGGGGAAATTTTTGCTAAAAACTACATCACATTCAAAATGAACAGAACTTAAATGCTGTTACGAATTTAGAACGCTCTTCCTTGTTTGAAAATGTATTTCCGTGACAACATTTGCATGTACATTCTCATAAACATAAAATAATAATAAAAGAGAGGAGAGAAAATGAAAATGACATCAGGAAGGACTTCTTTTTCAGCTCCACCATGAGTCTGGAGCTCAGTGCTACAATTTTGGTTTGCTCGGAATCAGCACTCGTCTTTTATTTGTTAGTTTCTCTGCATGCAGATTTGTTTTTTTAGTGTTTAGCTTTATTTTCAAGTTTTCCGCTTTATTTTCTAGCATTCTTCTTTATTTTCTAGAGTTCAGCCTGTTTTTCAGTGTTCCGTTTTGTTTTCTATAGGCAACTTTATTTTTCAGTGTTCAATATTTTTTCTAGTATTCAGCTTTGTTTTCTAGTGTTCAACTTTTTTTCTAGTGTTCAACTTTTTTTTCTAGTGTTCAACATCGTTATTCAATGTTCTGCTTCAGCTTTGTTTTCAGATGCTCATCAGTGATCATTTTCATTCCTTCCTGTTGAGATTTATTTCATACAGTTCACACTCGGTTCACTTTATCAACATTTACGCACCTTTAATATAAGGTAGATAGAGGTGTATGGTGCAGTTTTAAAAAGTGAGGGAGGGAGTGAGTAAGGTGAGAAAAAACAAATAGAAAGTATGAGAATGTATAAATGAAAAACATACAACATCCGATATTTCGGCGTGAGCCTTATTCGAGGATACATACAAAACAAGACAAAAACATGAAGAACTTATCTGAAATGTCTTCCTCCGAGTCAGGACAGAAAAGTGTGTAGTAGAAGAGAGAAGGAAAGACCACGCTGCCTCTGAACAAAAGATGCCCGATAGAGCCAATCGTGAATAAGAGGTGGAGAGAGGGGAGGAGAACAAGTGGGAGAAAGGGGTGGGGGGAAGGTAATAGAAACATGATGGCCGCTAGAGGTGTCGGGGGGGGGGAGGGGGGAGGGAAAAGGGGACGCGGGGAGATAGTGAATGAAGAATATAAACACCTGCAGGGAGAAAATGTGAAATTGGTAAATAGGACAAGACCTTAAAGACACCAATATGTTGGCGGAGAAGAAAATAGGGTGGTGGTAGGGAGGGGTAGCATGGAGAAAGAAAATAGAGTTTAAAAAAAGCCAGTGGAAGGGTCCTAGAGAGGGTCCTAGAGAGGGTCCTAGAAGGGTCCTGGAGAGCGTCCTAGAACAGCGCCCTATTTTCCAGACTGGCTGTCTCCACCCAGCTGGAATTAACAATGTCTTCAGCTTTCTGTAAGTTCTTTATTTTTCCACTGGCCTTTTTTTCATAGTATAATACTTTCCATCACATATATGCAATGAAATCCTGTTTTAACTGTAAACGAATGTCCGTTAGATTCTTTCTTACACCGACACTACTTATGCTCTCGCCTGTCATCTTTTCACGACATTATTTTCAAGACTTAATGAAAACTTCCCTTCATCCCAAGAAATGGCGCACATTGTTCTGCAAATTTACCAGATAAAATTGATTGTTGATCGTTCCCGTGATATTCTAACGGGCATTGTCGTGTATCCTTGCCTGACCCCGTACTGCACGGGCCAAAAGTGTGGCAACTGCAGGATTTTGTTCAATTGCTAAAAACTGCCAGTGAGCACATAAAACTTTTCTGATCCACCACAAGTGATCTTATATGCTGTGCTGTCCCCGGAACTGTGTTTTCATGTAGATTTTGAGGGTCCTTTTACGTCTGTGCCTTCAAGGTTAGACTCTGTCTTTTATCTTATTATTTAATCTTACTCCATTTCATCCATCTATTTTGAAGGATAGAATATTAATCTGTTTATTTCTCTTTCATCCAAATATGTATTCATTCATTCATTCATTTATTCATTCATCCATCATTCATTTCACTGATCATCCATACATCCATTAATCATTCAAACACCCAACCATGCATCCACTGATCGTCCTTACATAAAACGATTATCTATACATCCACTGATCATATATACAACCACTTACATCCATTGATCATCCATACATCAACTTATCACCCATACAACTATTGCTCATCCATACATCAACTGATCATCCATACAACCACTGATCATCTATACATCCACAAATCATCTATACATCCTCGGATTATCTATACATTCACTGGCCATTCATATATTCACTGATCATCTATACATCCATTCTTCTGTAACGATATTTATTAATATAAACTTCTACAGAACCGACTGCTCATCTGTTGTCTTCACTGCTAATTGCGTTTTTAAAAACTATCAGTTTTATACCGGCTTCCCAGTCTCTTTTCGGTGAGAGTAGTTCTTGAAAGTGAGACCGCTCACTTGTTGCTGTTACCTGACACAGACGTTGCAGGCTGCGTTTTTCATTTTGCCCTCAACACACCCCCACCCCCCCCCCACACCTTCCCCCCCCCCCCCCACCTAAAAAAAATGCTTGTAAAGATTCCAACTCGCATCTTCCAAGTGATAAACCAGTGTTCACGGCGCAATGTCGATCTTACATCTTACATCTTACATCCTTCCCGTGCCGCTAAAACTCACATAGGACATGGTAGTTCGCCAAGATGTCCTGTCTTCGGCGAGTTTTTCAATCTCATCAAGGGATGTTATGCCCGCTGAACTGGCTTCTCTTAACAATGTCCTCTTTAGAGTTTCACGTAGCCTGCCTTTTTTTCTTCGTCCTGTTGTGTTCCATTTGATAGCTTGTTTGGGGATGCTTTGATTGTTTCTTCTCATCATATGACCGACATATGTCCATCTCACATCCTTTTATTCAGATTTATCTTTCAAAAGAGTAAGTTCTGCCAAATTTTTTAAAAGAAACCTTTCTGTAACGACAAAATTTGTATTTCTTAATGAAAAGACACGTAGAGTTTCACTATTACTAGCAGTCAGAAGATTCATGGTTCTGACCTACCGATCCTGCAGGTTCTACAAGCGTCAAGAGTGCTCAGACCATATCGTAAGCCAGTGCAAGGGGGAAGTGGTCTACGCTACGAAAGCTTTCAAAAGCCGGCAGCAGTATATCTGTGGCGAGAGATTCGTTAGAAAAGGTAGGTTATGCGTTTTATATGGTTGACAGTGTGGGCTGTCTGTTTTTATGGTTGACAGTGTAGGCTGTCTGTTTTTATGGTTGACGGTGTGGGCTGTCTGTTTTTGTGGTTGACAGAGTGGACTTGAGCATATAGGGTGTGTTGTCCGCTTGTACAGTTGACAGAATGGGCTCTCTGCCTATAATGGTGGTAGAATAGGTTTTCTTCTTATAATCGTGATAGAATGGATTTTCTGTTTATAATGGTGATAGAATGAGTTTTCTTCTTATAATAGTGGTAGAATGAGGTTTTTTTCCCTTATAATGGTGATAGAATGAGTTTTCTTCTTATAATAGTGGTAGAATAAGGTTTTTTTCCCTTATAATGGCGATAGAATTGGTTTTCTTCTTATAATGGTGGTAGAATAGGTTTTCTTCTTATAATCGTGATAGAAAAGGTTTTCTTCTTATAATAGTGATAGAATATGTTTTCTTCTTATAATAATGATAGAAAAGGTTTTTTTCTTATAATGGTGATAGAATATGTTTTCTTCTTATAATGGGGGCAGAATGGAATGTTCTGCTTATAATAGTAGTAAAATGGAATTTCTTCTTATAATGTAGGTAGCATGGAATGTTCTGCTTATAATGTTGATAGAATGGAATGTTCTGCTTATAATGTAGGTAGAATGGAATGTTCTGGTTATAATGTTGGTAGAATGGAATGTTCTGCTTATAGTGTAGGTAGAATGGAATATTCTGCTTATAGTGTAGGTAGAATGGAATGTTCTGCTTATAATATTGGTATAATGTGTTTTCTGCTTATAATGTTGGTAGAATGGGTTTTCTGCTTACAATGTTGGTAGAATAAGCTTTTTGCTTATAATGACAGTAGAATGAGTTTTCTGTTTATAATATTGACAGAATAGTTTGTTTTCTTTTCGGTAATCTGGTGTTGCTTCGTGTGTTTCTTTCTTGTTAGAAGATTTAAGTCTTGTTGCTTTTGTTATTTCGCTCAACCTTGTTTCTTTCCCCTGGATGATAATCAAGAGTTCTGTATTTTGACTGCACAGCAAGTAAGAGAGCTGAATGCTGCCAAGATCTTTAACATCATATTCAGCCAGCGTTTGTGAGAAAGAGCTGGCTGTTCGGTGCTGCTTTTAACAAACGTGCTTGTATTATCTCATTTCATTCATTCCTTTGCTTGTCCCTTGCGGAACTTTGCCTCCCAAACAGCACTCCTGTAGGAATCTCGGTTGTGAGCAAGATGGCCTGCTGCTGCTGCATCCATTTCCAGATCATCAACGATGTCTTGCAGCCATCTTCGTTTCGGTCTTCCTCTTTTTCTTTTTCCCATTATGTATCCTTCCAATACGGTCTTCTCTAAATTATCATGACGTTTAATGTGGCCAAAATATTTAAGTTTTCTCTCTTTAATCCTCTTTACTAGCCAGCCTTCTTATGATTGCTGCTTGGGTTTCTTGGTATGTTTCCAGAAGGTAGTTTACCATTGCTTTCCTTCCGGGCAGTGACTGTACTAGTCAGTGATCGTAGCCATTGTCCCTACATTGAGATCATCTGCCTACCATCATAGAATAGGTGACCATAACCAACATTATCTGTCAGCTGCTCTCCCATTCCATCCACCACCTGCTCCCATGGCTTCACGTCACCCTGATCGGGGGGCTATACGGGTACTCCACCTTGCCCAAGGGTGTCCCGTAGACTGACGGAGGTAAGGAGGCGTCTTACTTCTCCTTTGATAGGGGATACCCCTACCCCGCTAACCACTGTATTATCTACAAGTTTCAAATGTACGATGTTTTCATCATTCATGTTTTCCTCTGTGTTCTTTGATAGAGAGCAAAATGTGATTATGTGTTGTTTTACCAGAGCGTAACATTGACAGCAGTTGCTTCTTTTATACAGACAGACAGAAAGATAAACAGACAAATAGAAGACAGACACGCAGACAGCGAGAACGAATAGATTTTATTTTCAAAGAGTTAAGAATTTGGCACCCAGGCCCGTCTATCATTTTGGCACACAAACAGACAGACAAACAGACAAACAGACAGACAGACAAACAGATAAACAGACAAACAGACAGACAAACAGACATACAAACAGACAGACAGACAAACAGACAGACAGATAGATAGATAGATAGATAGATAGATAGATAGATAGATAGATAGATAGATAGATAGATAGATAGATAGATAGATAGATAGATAGATACGCACAGGTTTCCTCTCTCTCTCCCTCCCTCCCACTCACATAGCAGCTTCTGTTATAGAACATAATGCTGAGAGTTGGTGCTAATGCAGAACACACTGCCGGCACCAGTCCTATTATATCTGAGTTACGGTTGTTTGTATAGCTGTAACTTGAACAGGTTCCTTAAGTACTCGTACTGTATCACTTTACCAGACGTACTTACTACTTCTTTTACCTTGGAATTTACTTGAGACTGTTGTAAATCCTACAGCTTTCAGAGAAGAAGAATCTAAATTGTATATGAGCTATGTACGTATGTGTTTATATATATATGCATTATGTACCTACGTGTGTATGTCTGTACGCTTGTGTGTATATATATATGTATGCATGCATGTATGTATGTATGTATGTATGTATATACGTATATACGTATGTATGTATGTATATATGTATGTATGTATGTATGTATATATGGACATGATTCTAATTTTTTAATAACAAAATTGATGGCCGACATAGACATTTAATTCTCTTGGCCGACATAGACATTTAGTCCTCTTGGTCGATATAGATTGTTTTATGACCAGAACTTGCAAGTAATGACAGTCGACGTTCCATAATCAGAACTAACACGTGATAACAGTCGAGGTTTGCATGATCAAAAGTGAATATGGTCATATGTGAATCATTATAAGTGATAACAGTCCAGGTTTGCATGATCAGAACTATCGAGTAACAACAGTCGAAGTTTGCATGATTAGAAGTAATATATGATAACAGTGATGCTTATATGATCAGAACTAACACGTAATAACAGTCGAAGTTTGTATAATTAGAACTAACAGGTGATAACAGTCGAAATGTGCATGATCAGAAGTAATAATGATAGCAGTCGACGTTTGCATGGTTAGAACTTCTTCTTCTTCGTTCGCTTCTACCACCAAGACCGCCCCGTGATCCTACTGAATTTACTCCCGTGGTCCTCAATAGGTCCCGTGGTTCCCCTGTGTGGTCCACACGAGATCCCCGAGAGGACTACAAGAGGTACAGAGTATCGAAGGGCTTCAGCCTGTATTCTTGGTGGGTCTCAGAAGCGGGATTGCGTGACACCGTGGTTTTCGTTGCACCAGTTTAATCTAGAATTGGATTTTCTCACCGGAAAACCTCGACGTGTTTTGAGATACCCGTGTATCCCCACCGGGTGAGAGGTGGTTACCCATCCACCCTAGCGTTGGACTTTCTCACTGGAAAACCTCAGCGTGATTAGGATACGCATACATCCCCGCCGAATGAGAGGTGGCTGCCTATCTAGACTGCACTGGTCCAGTGTCTCCGACTTCAGCATTTGTGGCCGTTACACTTCCTAGTTGTGACCAGGATGGATCTTTTGTCCAGGAGGACGAATCCTCGCCAAAAGTGAGTTTCAATCTTGGGTTGAGCCGGTTTAGGCATATTATCCCAGTATAGGCGTGTTTAGGACGTGACTGACCTCTAAAGCGGAGGAACCGTGATTTGAGTAGCCATCAAGTTTCACCCCTGGTTTAAGCCAGTTTAGGCATACTTCACCAGTATGGGTGTAGAACGGACGTGGCCGGCCTCTAGAGCAGAGGTGCCAAGGTATGAGTAGCTCTCGCCACGAGACTACTGGACATACCGATTAAGCTTCACTTTATCCTTTCCTTCACATCGGCGCCGAACGGCAACCCTGATTGCTTTTCCCCATTTTCTTCATTGGCCGGGAGGAGTTTCACACCACGCGCGGCATCCGACGAGTCTCGCCAGCAGCGTATGATCAGAACTAATAATGATAACAGTTGAGGTTTGCATGATCAGAATTAATAATGATGATAACAGTCGAGATTTGCATTGTCAGAACAGGTGATAACAATCGATATTTCACCAATTAAAATTAACTTGTAGTGATAGTTTACTTTTCACCCTTAACTTCTAACGTTTCATTGCGCCATCTACATCCATGCATATAATGAAACTAAAAACTTCATGGACAAAATATTTTGCATCTCTGCACACAGTCATATCTGCCATGTTTTTTTCTTCTCTCCTCAAATCAGGAATGCAGAATATGAAGTCGTGTGAACGGAAGTTTCACCGCCATTTTTCGACTTGTCAGAACAAACGCCACACTCTGCTGGAAGAAGCGTCCTATGTCACACAGACAGCCGCTGCACAGCATCCCTGGTGCAAGTAGGTGCAGGTGCATCGCTGCTCACTTTGTTTAGGTTACGTTCTAAGATTAGTTTGTGCATGGATGGGTGGGTTCGGCGAAAGAATTGCACGGTCTGGAAGACCAAATCTGACGGGATGGTTTTATATTGGATTGGATTCGATAGATCAGACTGTACAGATCGTATTAGATTCGTTGGAAGGACTGATCTGCATGGAATGGAATTTGACTGGATAATACTAGACTGACCCTGGCTGAGCTTGAACTGACTAGATGAATTGGACTGGGTGGGATTTGAACGACTGAGTGATTTGTGAACATTTCAGTAAAGAAATGGATCAGCGAATAATACTGAGACAAAACGTGTTATTAACCTTATATATATATATATATATATATATATATATATATATAACAATAATATAAGAAACGTGTTAGTTCTGATCATATATATGTATGTATGTATGTATATGCTGCAGAAGAGTTCTTCAAATAGCATGAACATAAAAAAAACACCAAATATATCCATACTACAAGAACTTAATATTGAAGAAAGCTGGCTAGTAAAGAGGATTAAACAGAAAAAAAAAACTTTTTTGGACATATTAAACGTCATGATAATCTAGAGAAAACTGTCTTGGAAGGGTGCATAATGGGGAAAAAGGAAAGAGAGGAAGACCAAGGCGAAGATGGCTGCAAGTCATCGTTGATAATCTGCAAGATCAGCAGCAGGCCATCTTGCTTATAACCGAGAGGCCTACAGGAGAGCTGTTAGGGAGGCAAAGCTCCGCAAGGGACATCAAATGACTGACTGAGTGACTGATATATATATATATATATATATATATATATATATATATATATATGTCTTAATTTTCTATAGACTATATAAGAATTTGTGGCGTAATTTTCTATAAAGTTTCTAAAAATCTGTGACTTAATTTTCTATAACCTATCTAAATATCTATGGTTTAAGTTTCTGCAGCCTTTCTAATGGTCTATGACTTAATTTTTCTATAGCATTTTTAATAGTCTATGGCTTAAGTTTCTATAGCTTTTCTAAGAGTCTGTGATTTAAGTTGTTTGTGTAGCTTTATTAATAGCCAAAGGATGACATTTCTATAGGCTTTCTAAGGAGCTGTGGAAAAAAAAACAGCTAATCGGGCAGAGAAAGAGACACTGCCAACATCTAACTGTCACGTCATTAATCTCTCAATAATGAATGTAGGCACTAGTTTTCTCCTAGAGACGCACCAGCTTATTGGAATAAATTTCTCTGTATGAGAACATTATGAATTAATAATGTGAGAAAAGCACACCGCTTTATCCGAACTTCGCCTTATCTCTTCTAAGACGGCAGCAAAGTCTCCCCGCTTCCTTCTACAGTGTTCCTTGTTGAACTTCCTGATAACAGGTCTGTAATTCATATGATCACTCTCAAAGAGAGTCCATCATTAAAAAAAAAAGGAAACTACTGATATATATAGACGATTAAGGCCATTAGGTATTCAGAAATATTTGATATATTTTAGACAAAGTCAAGTATACCTGAATGTTTGGATAAATATTTGTGTACATTACCCACGGTGTTAGTAATGTTAAACAGTGTACACATAATGTCGTTTAACTTCTGTCCACAGTTTAACCAAAGACTACATTACCTGTGTATATAGTGTCATGGCGCTAGGTTGTGCGCTGGAAGTGGCGGAAGAATACATGGAGATAGTCAACCACTCAGCGCCTGTTCTGGAAGCTATTTACGGCTATGGGTGCGCTTTTGGCCACCCATTGGACATACTCAAAACAACATCGCCTCTGCCAGAAGGGATTTCGAATGGTTATAACCGGCATGAATCGGTTCACCCCGGCGGCAGACGGCCTTCATCTGGCTCCCGGCGGTCTGGAGCCGGGCTATGTCGTGGGCGTATTTTGGTGTTGATGATGTGTTTTTTCACCTTCTCTCAATTGGTTTATGGACACGCCGCTGACCTCTTGTTAATTATGTTGGACTGCAGTATATTTTATTCTGTGAGATCGTCTTTTAATGAGAACATTCACAGTTACAGTTTCTTTTCAAGACATAATCGACTTTTACACGTTAACGTCTTATAAAAGCGAATATGTGACTAGTTCCTTTATTCAGTGGAGAAGATAATGCGTGGAGAAGGGAATCACTGTGTTTTATGTGGTCAAGAGAATCGGTGTATGTTATATAGTCAAGAGAATCAATGCGTTTATATGATCAAGAGAATCAATATGTTTTATATGGTCAAGAGAGTCAATGTGTCTATGATTATAGGCTGAATGCACCCATAATTTAATCATTATTCTAGTGAGATGTGATTATGTTGATGAGTAAACCGTTGTATGTGTGACAGATGAGTGTACTGATTAATGAATCTTTGAATAGTGACAAGTGAATGTACGGCTAAGTGAATCATTGCATGGGAGATATGTTAATGTTCTGATATGTGAATCATTTCGCGGGAACAAGTGAACATATTAATAACTCACACAGTGAAATAGTAACAAATGAGGGAAAATATAAGAATTCGTTTGGCATGTAATAAACATAAACGGTTGAGTGATGAGTGGAAATTAGAATAAAGTTTAATATTTTTAGAGTTTAAAAATACTAATAACCCGTTATTTTCTGTATATTTTACATCATTTGCTGTATTTAACGCGTTTTTTTACTTACATACTAAGTAATTTTAATACATTTCTTTTACTTACTTAAACCATCTATATCTGACATATTTTCCATGTACTTGGAACAAAATCAAGCAACATCTGTATGTGTGAACATGAGAAAACGATGAAGTGTTCTGTTCCTAATTTGGGAATATGGTGTCACTCCGCCTATGGTTGGCAATAAATCTTTATGTACTCATTTGCTAATACGAATGCTATACGTTGAAATACTGAATGAACCTTCTTCTTCCTCCTCCTCTTTTTCTTCTTCTTCTTCTTCTTCTTCTTCTTCTTCTTCTTCAGCTTTCCGCGCCATTAAGGCTCGTTGCGGCAGATAAAGTTCGCCTCCCTTCTTTTCTATTTCCTAATCATCTCTCTCCAGTTGGTAACACCAGTTTCTTTTATATTCTCTTCTATGTTGTCTTTCCATCTCTGTCTTGGTCTACCCCTTGGTCTTGCTTCCTTCATCTCTTGTGCGTGCATAATTTTCATTTATATCAATCCATTTCTTTCCCTCAATTGTGTCTTTCTGAATAAACTTTAGAAAAAAATAATGGAAGGAAAAAATGCTCATTATTTAGATGTGCAACAAAACTCAACAAAAGCAAGTGTGGATCTTTCTCGAGAAGAGCAGCTGATGTAGAAGATGTTTTAAAACGGTAAATAGCTGAAGTTAACAGAGATCTCTGTTTTGGAGATGAGAGCAATAAATAGCTTGGATGGCCAGACAATAAATGCAGTTCTAAAGAAGCTGCAGAACATTGAAAATATTTTTTAAAATATTTTCATGGAAGATGCATAACTAGAGAATTGTTGGAGGGGGAAATAGAAGTATTTCAAACGTTGAGGTAGCTTTATTTAATAAGCAATATTTGTTTTGCATTTTTAAAAAGCCATAAGACTTATTTAGTAAGAAACAAAAGATAAACGATAACTAAGCAAATGAATGGGAAGGTCAAAGGTCTTTCAAAGGCCTCGACTTTTTCTCACTTGGCTGCTAGCAAAATGAGAGTAAAAATGCCCTTTCAACCTGACTACATACAGCGAACTTCCTATCAGAAAAACACAGAAAATTACCTTTCAGTCTTCTTTACTGTCCGTGAGAAATGTTACCTTACTGTCTGCCTGCAGCCAACGTCTTCAGTTATATCTTCCTTGCTATATAGTTCTAGGTACAACATTTAGGGTACATAACTTTTCATTCTGTTTTATCTTGGTTTAACATGAAGTTACTTCCCCTTACTAACGTGATCGCTATAATTAAAGTTTCTTACACCAAAATTGATGTAAAAATTATTAACAACCTTCGGTATGCTGACGACACAGTACTGATAGCTGAGAACCAACAAGTCCTGCAAAATCTCTTGGATAAAGTCGCCTAAGAAAGTGAACGGAAAGGCCTTACTCTGAACATAAAAAAGACAGAGACTACGGTTATATCTAAGAAACAGAATCCACCAGCATGCAACATAAAATTAAACGGAACTATTCTAAAGCAGGTGCAGAAACTCAAAAACTTGGAGCAGTAATAACTTCAGATGGGAAATGCAGAACAGAAATTTGGAACACAATAGGTCATGCAAAGACTGCATTTCAGAGAATGAGAAACATATTAGCCAACACATCCTTATCAATGAATGTTAGAAAACGAGTCCTAAAATGCTATACTGAACCTATCTTGTTATATGAAAGTGAATCATGGACAATAGGCAGGTCTGCACAAAAATCATTGGAAGCAGCAGAAATGTGGTTTATTAGAAGAATGTTGCGAATCCCCTGGACAGCAAAAATAACTAATGAAGAATGTATGAGAAGAGCTGAAGAGACAAAAAATCTTGTAAAAAAAAGACAAGAGAGGGAGACAATGTACTCTCATAGGACATGCAATGAGAAGAGGAGGCATTGAAAATATTATAATAATAGGAAAAATAGAAGGAACAAGATCAAGAGGAAGACCAAGAGAAATGATACTGGACAGTCTGACGGGATGGTGTGAGAGGAAATCACCAACTGAGCTGATGGCCTGCATGAAGGATAGTGTACTCTGGAGAAGCATAATAGCCAACACCAGTCGGCACGGCACCTGATGATGATGATGATGGTGATGATGATGATGGTGATGATGATGATAATGATGATGATGATGATACACCAAAATGTACATTTTCTTCGGTCATTGAAGGCCGGTGGATTTGAGTATCTTTAGACTATTACTGGGAAGAGCGAAGAACTAGAGTAGTGTCAGGCCAAGCGTACTTGCCTATCTCGGCCTGTCCCACCCTGTCCCATCCCCCTGTTGCTGCTCCCGGTAACAGGCCAACATTGCAGGGGTTGATACTGTCCCACAGATTGTGAAAATTGTCCAGAAACATTGCACCTTCTCTTATTTTTTTTTAGTTCACTGCGGTTCAGCAAGTATGATACCATAACTCACTTCCCATCCGACACTATGTTTGTACTTGAACATCTTCTGATGAAAACAAAAACTACAACGAGAAATCTATTATTCCATGATCGATGTAACCTACAGTGCTGTAGAATATAGATAAACGAGATCTTCAGTATGCCTTTCTAAAGAAGAACAGCAGATGTTTAAGTAGAAGAATTTAGCGTAAGCAAACAGAGAAATGATCAGAGAATCCCAAAACAAGCTATCAAGTGGAACACAACAGGCCGAAGAAAAAGGGGCAGACCGCGTGAAACTCTGAAGAGAACATTATTAAGAGAGGCCAAGTTAACAGGCATAAAATCCTTTGTTGAGGTTGAAAGACTCGCCGAAGACAGGCAAAATTGGCAAACTACTTTGCGAGCCCTATGTGACGCCTAAGAAACAGAGATTTGGTTTTGGATAAAAAAAAAAAAGCAAAAGCAACACAAAAACAATGGGAAATGAGCGGTCAAGAAACAAAAGAAGTTCTAGAGAAATTACACAAAAACTGAGAGCTAAGTAATGTCATTAATAACACAAAAAAAAGACAGTCATATGTTTCATATACATAATGAAATGACAGAAGAAAGAGCATCTGAAAATCACTGAAAAACTCAATGGTAAAGAAAGATACGGAGGCAGGTTTTCAAAAATATCTGAACGAGCTGACCAAGTGGCACAATAGGGAGTAAAACGGAGCCTGACCACATGTATACGGTATTATACAAAATATGATTGTGATAAACGTGACATCGAATGAATGAATGAATGAGATAAAGCAGTGGAATGTTGTTATGGAATTTTTTGATACATATATACGACGTACGTAGCAAGAAGTTAATACATCATAATGTAACAATACTTCATCCAAACCTGTAATAAATATCTAATAATATATAAACGAATATGAATTAATATATATTGATAAACTTTCAGTGATATGTAAAAGAATATGTTTTAATATATTTGTATGTTTGATATATATATTACATCTCGTGGGCTGAAACATCCCCATATTGCTATGGATGTCACGTGACGAGATTTTAGCGTGTATACAATGGTTTACTGTTTTCGACTCTATTAATTAAAATTTCAGTGATTAAAGTAATATTATGAATAAAAGTCGTTGCTAAACTTGACTGTTGTAATTTTATATTTATGACGTTTAATGTATATACATTATCTCCATTACTATTCAACCAGAAACTAGAAAAGGTAATCAGAAAAGTGAAAGAAGAAACCAGTACAAAAGAACAAGCTAAAATACTAGGACATGCTGATGACATCGACCTGGTGGGGGAAACTATGCAAGAAGTCATCAATACCTGCATTCACCTGAGAGGTGTGGCACTAAAAGTGGGCTTGACCATTAACCAAGATAATACAAGAGTATATGAAGATATCAAGAGACCAGAGGCAGAATGATTCTGATTATACAAATGTTGGAGATATGGTCATTAGGAAAGCTTCAACAGAAGCAACATAGTAAGCGATGAAATTAAAATCAGAGAACATATAGGGAATAAAATATACTTCGGCTTGTAAAACCTATTAAAATCCAAAATCCTGTCCCAAAACACCAAAATAACAATCTATAATTCGACCAGCTGTCATGTATGGATCAGAAACGTGGAGTATAAGAAAAAAGATGAACAACAATTGCAGATCTTTGAGAACAAGATCCTAAGACGAATCTTTGGGCCCATAAAGAATACCAACAATGGAGAATGGAGCGCTAGAAAGAACACTGAACTGAACAGCTTATTTTAATTCCAAGGAATCACAAATGTCTTGAAACTGAACAGACTACGCTGGCTAGGTCATGTAGAGAGAATGGAAGAGAACAGGCAAAAGAAAATTATGTACGCACAAGAGATGAGGGAAACAAGACCAAGGGGTAGACCAAGACAAAGATGGAAAGACAACATAGAAGAGGATATAAAAGCAATTGGTGTCGTCACTTGGAGAGAGAAAATTAGGAATAGAAAGGAATGAAGGTGAAATTTATCTGCTTCAGTGAGCCTTAATGGCTCGGAAACCTGAAGAAGAAGAAGAAGAAGAAGAAGAGGAGGAGGAGGGGAATAATAATAAGAAGAAGAGGAGGAGGAGGAGAAGTGGAATAAGAAGAAGAAGAGGGGAATAAGAAGATGAAGAGGAGGAGGAGGGGAATAAGAAGAAAAAGAAGAGAAGGAGGATGAGGAGGGGAATAAGGAGAAGAAGAAGAGGAGAAGGAGGAGGAGGGGAATAAAAAGAAGAAGAGGGGGAGGAGGAGGGGAATAAGAAGAAGAAGAGGAGGAGGGGAATAACAAGAAGAAGAAGGAGAGGAAGAGGAGGGGAAGAAGAAGAAGGAGAGGAAGAGGAGGGGAATAATAATAAGAAGAAGAGGGAATAAGAAGAAGAAGAGGAGGAGGAGGGGAATAAGAAGAAGAAGAAGAGGGGGAGGAGGAGGGGAATAAGAAGAAGAAGGAGAGGAGGGGAATAATAATAAGAAAAAGAGGGAATAATAATAAGAAGAAGAGGGAATAAGAAGAAGAAGAAGAGGGAATAAGAAGAAGGAGAGCATGATGAGGAGGGGAATTAAAAGAAGAAGAAGAAGGAGAGGAGGAGGGGAATAAGAAGAAGAAGACATTTAATGTATGTAATCTGGCTAGTGAAAGAAGAACTGATATAAGGTTTCTAGATCTTTTTTGTCTGGCGTCATTTTTGGGTCATATTATTTTAATCTTGATGTTCCTTCTTGCCAACATTTCTTTCTATCCCATCTGTTTCTGCTTCTACTTTCTCTTATGTTTAGCTCTGCTTCTAGATTATGTATACTTAGCTTAGATTTTTTTTTATTTTTGCTACTATTACTATGTGTTGTGTCGGAAAGCGTCGGCGATCATGCCTGTCCATCTTGCGCTGTCCTTGGCCATTCCAATTATTTCAGATCTTTTTCTTTTTCCGTGCCACTTGGTCAGCCCAATGAGATATTCTCTCTCTCTCTCTCTCTCTCTCTCTCTCTCTCTCTCTCTTGAATTTTCCAGTCTCTGCTATGTTCTCCAACTTCTGTCTTATCATGACAAATCTAAGAAATTTTGATTGTCTTTTTCTTATCCGTTTTACCAGAATTTGTTGTTCTGAAACTTCTTTGATGACCTCTTCGTTTGTCTGTGTGACTGGCAAGGGTATTTGTTGCATCTTTCTCCAAAACCACATCTCTGTTTCTATTCTGCTACGTCTAATTTTTAAGAAATTTTAGCCAATCGAAAAACAACAACAACAACAACAACAACAAACTTTCTGCTACATCTGCTTTTCCGTAGCTTCCCTCTCCTTTTCCACGTCCTTGTTTTAGTTATTTCCCCCTTTCTTTTAACTTGTTATTGCCCCTTGATCTTTTGCATTTTAAAACTTCTTTTGCACGTACTCGTCTTGCAGCTTCTTTTGTCACTTCTTTCTCACCTTTATTTCTTTCTATCTTTTTTTTTAAACTGGACTACACACTCCGATGTTCTCTATGCCACTTCTGGAGTAGCGCATTTATGAGTGGATAAACCTAGCTGACGCTGGTTACGAGCTACTGTAAGGTCTTGCCCTGTGTGTTCTGGAAAGGTTACCAGACACTCATCGCCGCTCTTGGTCTGTGTAAGTAAAAATAGCGTCCTATTTGTTAAACCTGGCAACATGGCGTTCTTGACTTTCCTCGTATTGAAAAGGCTGCTCCCACTGACGTCCGTAGAAGATTGCAAGCGGTTTATGAGGAGGATAAGTGTGTTGACGTGTGATGATGGCTAATGAAGTTAACAGATGAATGAGTGGGAGAAGCACATCTGAATGACGAACCACGGCCACAGACGACTGTGACTCTCATGAGCCAGTTTCATCAAAAGCGTTGCCCAGACACGATAAGAAACTGCTGCTGGATTATGTGCCCATGGTGAAAGAAGGTGTCATGTAATCATTTTTTTTCCTTGGGTTTCATAAAGGTTATGCCAGGTTGTGACCTCGAGTATTGTTGGTGGAGGTGAAAGGTGAACGACATCCTTTTCTTGTCGTGTCTTCTACCTCATATACCTTTCGGTGTTGAGGAAAGAAACAGACGTCTTGATAGGTCTCGACGATTTGCTTCATATAATGGGATATTTAGTGCTGATGTAATTTCCTCTCTCCATCTCCTACGTGGGCGGCCTATTTCTCTGTTACCTACAAATATTAGTGTGAATGTTTTCTGTGGGTATACTCTCTTTCTCTCTCTCACTCTCTCTCTCTCTCTCTCTCTCTCTCTCTCTCTCTCTCTCCTTGAACCTTAAGTACCCAAAGCACATGGGGCTTCCGCAAAGGTTTTCCACAAACGCCTGTCCTTTGTCTTTTTATCCGCTCTTGCCCTGGTGAGCCCTCTATTGCTCAACATCCTCTCTGTTGTTCTTCTCCGTATCTCCTTTGGTCTACCCTTAATTCTGTTCCCCCGTGGTGTCCATCTTAGTGGCATTTTTGGTTACATAAAAACTGTTGCAATGTACTGAGACCAAGTTTGAGGTCTCCTGAGATAGAATTCTGACAGCTCCATCGTTATGATTCGGGGAAACAAGGAACATTTCATGCGGTATCGCCACAAGAAATCTGCACAGAAAGCAGAGATCCGAAGACAAGCCCCAGCAGGAAAGATCTCACTTATCTCACTCTAGTGCAAACAGATGTCTTGGTGATTTGTCATTACAGAAGATTATGAGCGTTACACTGAAAATAAAGCTTTCTTCCAGCTCTGTGTAAGTGAAAAAGGCGTCTTTATCATGTTACAGACAGACCAAGTATTCGTGCTTTTTATTTTCCTTAGCAAGTTGGCACACTACACGCCTGACCTTCTCTCCTCTACCCCCCCCCCCAACCCCATCTCCAAAAGGTGACTAGGACGCTTCCGACTGGATTCGAACCTTCGACTTCGCCATGAAAGACGAGTGACCTGATTACTCCGCTATTCAGTCATCCAAGCTCTGTGTATTATCTTCAGAATCTTCCGTCATTGTTATCACAAAAATAAACGTCTTCCATCTTTTTTTATCATCTTCATCTCAAAACAAAAAAACCATCAGCGTATTAAATCTTTTCTTGCCGCCACCATCATCATTAATGTAATCGCGAGCACACACTTATGTTGCCTACCATCATCTCCATCATGATTGCAGTATCAACGTACACCATCACTGTCTTCCTTCAATGATTACAGCCATCAGCGTACACTATCACTGTCTTCCATTATGATTATAACCATCAGCGTACATCATCACTGCCTTCCTTAATTATTACAACCATCAGTGTACACCATCAATGTCTTCCATCATGAACACAACCATTAGTGTACGTCATCATGATTACAACCATCACTGTACATCATCACACTCTTCTTTCATGATTTAACAACCATCAGCATGCACCATCACACTCTACCAACATGTCTATCATGATTAGCAACCATCAGCGTGCGTCATCACTGTCTTCCATTATAATCGTCCACGTATTTTCTGTCACCATCGCCATCATCCCCATCATCTACGCAAACATCAATTTACATCACTCATCACCTTCACCAGCTTAACCAATCATCATTTATTATGTGCCATGAGCCACATCACCAAAACAAACATCATCATGTTTCACCTCCGTTTAGAGGAGCTGCTACCTACGCAATCGTACAGCAACGGAAAGTACTTAAAACGTTATTCCCCCCTCCCCTCCCTCCCCCCGCCCCCAGGTCTATACTTCCTCGTCGAGAGTGTTTTTCCTTTCTGGGTCATTGACAGGCCACGCCCATTTCCGCACTGGAGCACTTGGTGTAGGTAGAACTGTCCTGAGCTAACAAACATACAAACAATCACAAAGTAATAATGTGGCTTTTGGGAGGGGAATCAAAGGAAGAAAAATATTCCAACATGTTTTATAAAGTGGACGAGGAGAAAATAGGGAAGGTATATTATCTTAAGGGAACATGCCAGTAAATTCTAGCTGATTATGAAAAAATTTCAATTTGAAGGAAAAAAAAATATTGCTTATGAGTTTTAAGTGGTATGGAAGGATATTCCTAAAGTAAGCAGCAGAGCGAGATGAACTATATATCTTTATTTTATTGTTACTACATTCAGGAAGTAATTTATTTCTGATCTCTGAAAGTCACCATCATTATCAGACCAAAGTGTATTCTTTCATCAAAGAACTGTACCAGTATGCGGTTTGCGACTGATCTTTCTAAGAAGAAAACTTGTCTTTCGTATCCTGTGCCATTCGGTCTACCTTTACAAATTTTTTTTCTCACGGTTTCCCTCTTCTACTTTTTCCCTTGAGTTTTCCAGTGATTTTCAGCGTGTATGCCTTCTCTTGGCATATGCTAATAATTCTGGCTGGTGTTTCCCACGTGGCCTCAAGTAGTAAACAACGCGTAAATGGATAAAATACGATCTACAAATTCTAACATACATAACAAATAACTGATAAGTTAGTTGGTGGACTGCGCAGAATCTAAGCTGCCATAAGTGTTCCTCCCCTTTCGGCTCTCCCTATCTTGTGTAATTTAGTAACTGGCAGGGACTGGCCAATTAGTGAAGTACATTTCTTCTGAGTTCTGATTTACAGGGGCGATTCCTATAACAAGCAGCTTGTGGGAGGTAATTTGTATGACAAGCTACTATAACCAGCAGCTTGTGGGAGGTAATTTGTATGACAAGCTACTATAATCAGCAGCTTGTGGGAGGTAATTTGTATGACAAGCTACTATAACCAGCAGCTTGAGGGAGGTAATTTGTATGACAAGCTACTATAACCAGCAGCTTGAGGGAAGTAATTTGAATGACAAGTTACTTAAACCAGCAGCTTCAGGGAGGCAATTTGAATGACAAGCTACTATAACCAGCAGCTTGAGAGAGGTAATTTGAATGACAAGCTACTTAAACCAGCAGCTTGAGGGAGATAATTTGAATAACAAGCTACTTAAACCAGCAGCTTGAGGGAGGTAATTTGAATGACAAGCAATTATAACCAGCAGCTTGAGGGAGATAATTTGAATGACAAGCAACTATAACCAGCAGCTTGAGGGAGATAATTTGAATGACTAGCTACTAAACAAATTTCGGAAAACCACTATGAATGTTGCAGAAAAGAGATTTATTGAGCAGGGGGGAGGGGATTTCTTATCTCTTGGGGATACAAAAGCCAAAATTATGGAGGTATGGGACTCGATCCCTGAACAATTTTTGCTACTCAAACTTTTAACGTCTTTTGAAGCCAAATTGACAGTTAATAGAATGATGATGATGATGATGATGATGATGATGATGATGATGGGGCATGGGAACATGCTGAGCAATCCACTGGGAGTCTGCAGTAGTTAAAAAAAACGAAATTGCGTAGTTGTTGAGGCTGACCAAGACCCTGTCTTGACCCGCTGTACTGTGTATAGTTTCAAGATAATGAGATTCTTCACTGTGAATATAATAATGATGGAATGTTTCATCTTATAAATCGCTCTGGAAAAAAAGATGGATATTAACTTGCCAAGCATCATTTTGTTAAGAAAAAAATTGTGTTCCTCATTGTGGCATTTCGCTTCTTGGATCCACCGCAAGACATGGGCGTTGAAGACTTTAAGGAAGCCGCGGGGACCCATTCCTAATCTTAACATAAACTTGTTTTGCTTCAACATCACCAGGACGTTAGCTGCAAAGAAGCACATGTTATCACTTCTTCAGGAATCAATAGCCAACATTGACTCAAAATGTATCACACAGACGAGTGTCCATGTGACAGTGGAGTCCAGACTCCAGAATATATCCTACAAGCGTGCTCAAAGCATTCAGACCTGAGGCGAGAGACGTGGCCAGAGGACACAAGCTTTGGGGCAAAAGCTTTGGGGCTTCTATCAGGATCTGGAGAGGATTGTGGGCTTTGCCATGTCGACAAGGATCAGGATCTGGTGTGGCCAACAACCTCGAAAGCAGAAGAAGAAGAGTAGCCAATCATAAACGAACACATTTCGGTTTGTGACGTTTCTGATGCCAGATGCTGAGAAATGAGAATATGAGACTTTGCTGATAGAAACTGAGAGAAGGCTATGTGTTAGACGACAAGACTGCTGCCGACTCTTAGAGAGGTGCCGCCTATGTAGATAATGTTCTATGATCACTGAATCTTGTGTTCTACATCTCATTCATACATCACTGGACTTCCTGATATCAAGACTTCCAACAGCTTGCTCACAGCAAAGGAAGAACTGCAGTTACTGTTTTAAAAAAAAAGTTCCAGTTATTTTTGGAATTGCAGAAATTCGTAAAACAGCTGGAAACCGTCTTGATTCTCTAGTAAATTTGGTTCCGATAGATGTTTGTTTTTAAATTCTCGTTTGTAATTAACAGCACTGAACAGAACAGTTTTGTCACCCAACGTAAAACTTAATGGGACGTCAAAATTGGCTTTTTTCCCTATTATTTAGTCTATTTTCAAGCTGATTTTTAGTCAGCTTCTCTGTGGAAAAAGTAGCAGCAACTTTGGATACACGTTGCCAGACATCAGAACTAAGCAAAGCAGAGGTTTATAGCAATAATCCGCCCAACCCTCCTCCACGAGATTCTCAAATGTATTTTCCATTTTGTTGCCCCATTTTGGCTGTGCTGGTTTTTAATCTCAATGTCTGGACAGCTGTTTCAGCTCCAGGTAAGTGCTGGATGTTTTTTAAGACACTTAAGACATCACTGAAGGCAGATTTGTGAAGACTATACCGTGATAAGCTCCGGGTGAGAATTTTGAAGTTGTTATAAAAGACATTAAAGACAAACTTTGCTAAGGATTATAACGTAAAGAAGTTCTTGGTTATCTTAAACTAAAGAAGTTCTTGGTTATCTTACTTGAAAGTTTAGAAAGAACAGGCTAACGACTGGCTGCAGTTATGTCTCAAGGTTATGATGACATGAAATTTCATGCTTGTCTTATGTAATGATAATTTTGTTGTTTTCTTTACGATGATGAATGCAGTAACAACAACTATAATTATTATAACTATGCAGTGGTCATAATCTGCTAATATACAAAGTCTGCGGGAAG
Source organism: Achatina immaculata (assembly GCA_009760885.1). Taxonomy (NCBI): domain Eukaryota; kingdom Metazoa; phylum Mollusca; class Gastropoda; order Stylommatophora; family Achatinidae; genus Lissachatina; species Lissachatina immaculata. The sequence goes on along the minus strand of CM019713.1, from coordinate 74,432,228 downwards.
TAACAAAGTAAAGAAATATAACATAAGAGATGCGAACCCCAAGGGAAACTAAATACACCATACATGTCTTAGATTCGTCACAATGCGTACTTAGATGGCTCAGAGAAACCAAGCTGAAAGACCATCAGAAGACTGTATCACAAAAGAAAACAAGAAAAAAAACATACTACTGCTCTTTTCTACAGTTTGTAACTTTGTATCGCAAATTATCAGTCCTCTTCTGTGATAGAAGAAAGAGTAAAAACACAATAATTCAAATGTGATCTGTCAATGGTAGCGTTCCTTTCGAAGATCAACGTTGATACGTTTCTTATAGCTAAGTTAGATCCAATATTGTTTCTGTATTGTTTCATTTCTCTTATTTTTTTTTATCTTGTCAAAATTCACAGCCACTTGTCCGCCCGTTACAGTCCCTAACGGCCAGGCTAAAATCAGAAGCAAAGGACGTATCGTAAATTTCCGTTGTAAACGCAACTTTGAACTTGTGGGAGTGAAGTTGGCGGTATGTCTTTCATCTGGTCAATGGAGCCAGAAGATTCCTACATGTGTAGGTGGGTGGATATTTTAGATGTTTGTTTTGTAAGAGTGTAGGAGAGTAGAAATTTCAGAGGTTTATGTAAATGTGCAGGTGAGTAGATACTTTAGGCGTCTGTATAAGTGTGTAGATGAGTAGAAATTTTAGAGGTTTATGTAAGTGTGCAGGTGAGTAGATATTTTAGATGTATGTGTAACTGTGTAGGTGAGTAGACAGTTTAGACATTTGTTTTGTGCGTGTGGAAGTGAGTATATATTTTAGGTTTATATGTGTAGGTGAGTAGATATTTTAGACGTTTATGTCTGTATGTATGTGATTAGATATTTTAGACGTTTATGTCTGTATGTATGTGAGTATATATTTTATACGTTTATGTCTGTATTTATGTGAGTAGATATTTTAGACGTTAATGAACGTGTGTAGGTGAGTAGATATTTTATACGTATTTTTAGATGTATTGCTTTCTTACATACATGACTCTTGTCAAATTATGGCTGTGCATGATTACCCCAGCCCCGAAACACAACACCATGAAGATAATGCTATTACCCAGGAATCTGTCCATAAAAACAAAATTGAGATTTGTAAAATTATATATATATATGTATATATATATATGTGTATATATATATGTATATATATAGCTCACGCAACAAAAAGAAGAAGAAGAGGAAGGAAGGAAGGAAAGAAGAAGAAGAAGAACCTATTTTATGTTATACTCCACACTCTTTAAAGCTTCTATTTGTCTTGTAAATCAAGGAACCACTTGTAAGAGGCCAGCCTTGCACGCAAGTTTAACTGTGGAAGAGCTGTATAAGGGAGGAATTCTTAAGTTCACGTGTGAGCCTGGTCTAACTAGGTCAGGTCCTGAATCGATCATGTGTGGTGGTGAGAAGTGGAGCGATAAGCCACCAACGTGTGAAGGTATTTTGTGGTTATAATTATTGCTGTTGCTGTTATGGCCTTTATAGATGTAGTAGTAGTAGCCGTAACGGTGGTGGTGGTTGTTGCTGTTGTTGTTGTAACAGTAGTAGTAGTAGTGATAGTAGTAGAGGGAGTAATAGTAGTAGTAATAGTAGCAATAATAGTAGCAAAAGTATTAATAGTAATAACAGTAACAGTGATAGTATTGGTGGTAGTAGTAGTAGTAGTAGTAGTATTGGTAGTAATAGCAGTAGTAATAGTAGTAGTAGCTGTAGTAATAGTAGTAGCAGTAATACTAATAACTGTATTAATTGTAATGGTAGTAGTAGCAATAAAAGTAGTAGTTGTAGTAGTAGTAACGGTAGTAGCAGTAGTAGTATTAGTAATAGTAGTAGTAGTAGTTTCACATCCTAAAAGTAATGTAAATGATATCTACAAATGCTGGAGACACATTCATCAATGTTCCTCCAGAGGTAGCACTAGAAACTTCATTCTAACAGTAAATGTGTTATAAAGACAGCAAGCAGAATAAAGAAAGACCACATCCCGTAGTTAATGATTTGCAAATACAAGGCAGATATCAAATATCAGAACCTCCACAATTCCCTCGTTGTTACTACGTGGTTTAGAATATACGAATAGTTTGAAGATAGCAGAGTGTTTCCTTTGTATGTAATTTAGAAGTGATAATGTTTGGACTCGTTATGAATTCAAACTAGAGGAACTGCAAGTTTCCACAAATACGGAATATAACGCTTCATAATCATTAGCTGCCGTGTTGGTAATCGGACATGTTTCTCCACAAATGTCAATTCTTGATATTTCCCATTAGCTCTATTGCTGACTTTTTATTGTACCATCGCGTTAGACGTCTATGATTTTTCTTTTCTGCTGGCCTTTCTCTGCCTCTCTTGCCATTTATCTTGACCTTTATTACGACGTTTTCAAGTTCTCCTCTTCTTACTACATGTCCGATGAATGATAACTGTCGTTTTCTTGTGGATTTAGTTATGTTCCTTTCTACATTTGCTTTTCCTGAAACGTTCTCTGCTTGTCATCTGCTTTTAAGAAACCACATCTCTTTTGCTCTCTATATTGATCTTTGCACTGATCTCTTCATTGTCCATAATTCACTTCTACAGAGTAGGACAGGCTCAGTTTACGATTTTAGAGTTCTTTTTTCTGATATTCATTAATACATAACCATTGCATAAGATGTTTCTCATTTGTTTGAACACTGTTCTGCCTTGGCATATTCTGTTCTTGATTTCAGAGGCACATTTCTCCTCCGATGTTGCTCAGGTGCCAAAATATTTAAATGCGCATGCGCTTGTCTCAAGGTTGGTCCTTGTACCTTACAATTTCTGGGCTCTTCTACCGTTATATAACTATTGTTTCTGTTTGCTCTTAGAGCAAGTCCTTTCTTGTCACTTTCTTTCGATCATTCATTCATTTGCATGTCATTTGCGGAACTTTGCCTCCCTAACAGCTCTCCTCTAAGTCTCTCGGTTGTAAGCAAAATACCCTGCTGCTGATGCGTCCATTTGCAGATCATCAACAATGTCTTTCAACCATCTTCAACTTGGTCTTCTCTCTTTCTTTTTCCCATTATGTACCCTTACAAGACGGTCTTCTCTAGATTATCATGACGTTTAATGTGTCCAAAATATTTAAGTTTTCTCTATTTAATCCTCTTTACTAGCCAGCCTTCTTCAATATTAAGTTCTTGTAGTATGGATATATTTGTTTTTCTTTCGCTACAGCATCAAATAATTTCTGCAGGCTATTTTCATTTTTGGTTATAAATACTGTACCATCTGCATATTGCAGACTGTTCATTCTGTAACCTGCAACTCAATTTCCTGGGGTTTTATTATTATTATTATTATTGCTCGCATGATATTTTCACTGCACAACGAGAACAAATCTGGTGATAGGGACTACCTTGTTTAACTTCTTGACTTATTGACTGATATATGCTTATCATATTTTCGAAACTGATGGCTTTTTCTTGATTGCAATGCACATTTTTTAAATTCTCCGATCTTTGCCATCAATACCTATATTCTCTAACATTTTCATGATTTCCTCACATTTTACTTTATCAAACACTTCCGTATAGTCAATGAAGCATACAGATAAGGTTTTCTGTACTTGTTTTCTCTTTCAGAGCTCTTAGTGCAGGTATGCCATTATGTGTTCCTTTTCCTTCTACAAATCCAAACTGCTCATCTTTTATTTTCATCTTTATTCTTTGTCTAGTTCTCATAATAATTCTCAAGAGCAGTTTTGTGATGTGACGTAAAAAGTTTATTTTTCTGAAGTCTTAGCACTCTTGGACTCTGGATTTTTTTTCAGAACTGTGAAAATGGAATTCAGTAGTACATTGGGTATACGTATATCCAGTTTTGTAGATGCCATTCAACAATTGCATTAATACTTACTAACCCAAATCACCAAAAGCTTCTAATTCTTGTACAGATATTTTATCAGGCCCTGAATTTTCGACATCTGAAGTTTCTTCCTCAAGCATTGACTGTCCATCACGGTTGTTTATGTCTGACATTAGGTCTGGTCTTTCTCCACTATACAGTTCATTGATGTATTCTGTGCACGTCCACTGCTCTATAGTGTCCTTCCTCATCATTGTTTTGTTTCTTTTGACTTCAAGCAGCCTGTGTTGTATTTTGTTTTTTTTCTGCCTGTCAGTTCCCGTCTTCGTTTGTGCGTACTTTTAGAATAGTTTTGATGATGGTCTTCAGTTTTCTTGCATTGTTCATCTGGCCAGTCTTCTTTAGCTTGTTTTTATTTGCTTCTTATCTCATGGTCAGTCACGTCATATTTTTTCTTTGTCCTGTTTATTGTGTCTTCTTCTATCCAGGAGCTACAATATTTCTGGGGTCAACCATTTCTTATTTGCTGTTTTTTTTTCTTTCATGTATTATTTCTCTTCCTGTCTGATGGACTGAATCCTGTAGCATTTCTAGCTGTTGTATTTTTCCTAATGCGTTGTATCTATTCATAAGCACAACTTTGACTACATCATTTAGTTCTTCGCTGCTTTTAGAATAGGTCCATTTCTGGTGTGATATTTCTCAACTTTGACCTGTCCCTTTGGATTTTACTTTATTTTGCTACATAATGGATCATGGTCACGGCTGCAGTCTTGGTCTCTGACTGTAATAAGGCATCTCGGAATGTTTTGTTAATGAGAATGTAGTCGATTTGATTAAAGTCTTTTTTTTACCTGAGCTGCTCCCTGTAGCCATTCTTCTCGAGTTTTGCTTAAACTATGTCATTCCAAGCCATCTGGAACCCGGGCGAAAGATGTAAATGTAGGGGAACAGTTGTTTCGTCTATAATAAGATGCTTTGCTTGAAATGTAAATGTAGGGGAACAGTTATTTGGTCTGTAATAAGATGCTTTGCTTGAAATGTAAATGTAGGGGAACAACTGTTTTGCCTGTAATAAGATGCTTTGCTTGAAATGTAAATGCAAGGGAACAGTTGTTTCGTCTGTAATAAGATGCTTTGCTTGAAATGTAAATGCAGGGGAACAGTTGTTTCGTCTGTAATAAGACGCTTTGCTTGAATGTTTGGCTTATTGAAAGAAAACTGGCAATCAACATGCCTGCCAACTCTTTGACAGCGAAAACACATCGCGGTGGGCAACAGAACGCTCAAGCATAAAACTGCCTCAGTCGACCACAACAGAGCTCAAGAAACTGGGAGTATCGGTTTGAGGGGGAAAATGTTAATACATTTAACCTACAGTCTTTGAACAAGCCAAATGTAACAAACTGGGACGTATGTATGCTAAAACTTTACTTTCTGAACATGGGCACAGGGAAAATAGACACAAAGAAACTTTTTTCTGAACTGATTTGAAATTACTAAATTGATAATCCAGTGCCGTTCCCGGCACAAGGGTTCATGGAGAAGCCGCCAGGGTTCATTGAGAGGTTCCTGGCTATTCTGAGAGAGGTCGATATGGGTTCCGAGAGATATTACCGCGGGTTCTGGGAGAGGTCACAACGGATTCAGGGATAAGTAACTAATGATCCGGGAGGGTGGGAGTGGAAAGGTTGCTAAGGATTCAGAGAAAGATGAGACAGGTTGTTTAGAGTTCAGGAGAAATCGCAGAGCAATGTAGGAGAGGTCGTCAGCTGTTAGGAAAAGTTTGCTAGGAATTATGATAAAGATCGTAAATTAATACCAACAGCAAAAAAATAAATAGTAATAAATTATGAATACATCGGCAGAGTTTTGTTTTGTTTTTTTTTTTAACACGGAAGAACATTGCGAATTATTATCGCTGGAATATGATGTCTTACTGCTCATGCTACATAACTATGACTTATAGATACTTTATTTTTCAAAGGGGTTCCCTGAGACATTAAACTTATTCAAAGAGTTGCAATAACGTGCAAAATTTTGAGTTGACATTATCTGTCGTATCCCGCACATTTGTGGTACGCTTGAAGATATGACAGATTTATAGTCCGCAGAATAAGTACATATTCCAAACTACTATACATTCCAGTTAATACGGCCATGGGATGCGACTTCGAAAATGAGTGGCTGTGTGGGTGGAGCCACGATAACAGTGACGATTTTGACTGGACGTGGAGCAAAGGAGAAACCCCTACGGCTCACACTGGTCCAAGCGTGGATCACACAACTAATACTTCGGAAGGTATTGCGTTACACCTGTCATCATACTTTTATGTAGTCATCTGTCTGTCTGTCTGTCTGTCCGACCGTCCGTCTCTCTGTCTATTCGTTAATCCGCTGAGCGAAGACTCCGCCCATTTGCACAATCTGCGATCCGTAACTGACATGCTAGAGTCAGAGTTGGCGAGGCACAGATGGTCAAAAATCTGTCGCATCTCTCCATTGCCCCAGTAAAAGGTCTAACCTGGCTAACGGGATCGCCATAGTCCCATTGGAGGTTAAGTCTGCTAAAGAGATATTACATACCCCTGCTTTTTATCTGCACTCTAGAGCCGTCATGACCCGCCCCCAAGCTGACGTGGTGCTATGTCTCAACACCTTCACAGCGTAGGCTGCACAGAACATTAGCTCGCAGTTTCAGGGATTGCTTGTTCATTGACTCCATCCTCTTCATTATCTTACATCTGTTAATCTTCCTTTCATTCCATTATTCCATACATTCTTCCAATCAAAAGTCATCCCACATATCCTTTTTATTTTCTGTCGACTTCACTATATTTCACCTGCCTATGTAATGTCTATTGACCTAACTCCACTGACTGTTATAATAGATGACCTTCGAAGGACTGTCCCGGCGTGTGAAAAACAGAATGCAGAAAAACTGTTTGAAAGGTCGCTAGAGAACAAACATTTCTCAAACAGAAACTTCACAAACACGTCTGTGCAATAACTGACCATCTCATTCTGCTTCATGAAACATTCGTCCTGAGAGTAGCAGTCTGCAAGAATCCTGGAGCGTGTACGGAAATTTTGGTGTGGTGGCACAATAGCCCGACCATCAAGCAGGAATAATCATGGCAGTGGCGCTCGATGATAAATCTTGAAGTTTACATGTAAGCGAGGAGACATAACTTTTTGTGACGAAAGCCGTATCAATAAGCTGTTATCAAAAACAATACTTACATCAATATCAGAAAACAAAGCCATACCAATAAGCTGTCATCACAAACAATACCTACACCAATATCAGAAAACAAAGCCATATCAATAACCTGTCATCAAAAACAATACTTACACCAACATCAGAAAACAAAGGCATACCAATAAGCTGTCATCAAAAACAATACTTACATCAATATCAGAAAACAAAGGCATACCAATAAGCTGTCATCAAAAACAATACCTACACCAATATCAGAAACAAAGCCATACCAATAAGATGTCATCAAAAACAATACCTCTATCAATGTCAGAAAACAAAGGCATACCAATAAGCTGTCATCAAAAACAATGCCTACATCAATAAATGAGAACAAAGCCATACCAATAAGCTGTCATCAAAAACTTATATGCCTACATTAATATCAGAAAACAAGGCACCACATTCTGCAGAACATGTAACAAGATGAAAGACCAGCCAAGAATATTTGACTGATGAACTCTAGTTTCTCATGTTAGTCATACAAACATTTATTTTTTTTGGTCCAAACATTCATTATTTTCTTACAAACATTCATCCTTTCTTCTAAATCTTCATTATTTCTTACAAACATTCATTATTTTTTATAAATATTCATCTTTTCTTACAAACATTCATCATTTTTATAAATATTCATCCTTTCTTACAAACATTCATTATTTATTATAAATTTTCATCCTTTCTTACAAACATTCATTATTTCTTAAAATATTCATCCTTTTTTACAAACATTCATTATTTCTTATAAATCTTCACCCTTTCTTGCAAACATTCACTATTTCATATAAATATTCATCCTTTCTTACAAACATTCATTATTTCTTATAAATATTCATCTTTTCTTACAAACATTCAATATTTCTTATAAATCTTCATATTTTCTTACAAACATTCTTCATTTCTTAGAAATTTCCATATTTTCTTACAAACATTCATACTTTCATATAAATCTCCGTCTTTTCTTACAAACATTCATTATTTCTTATAAATCTCCATCTTTACTTATAAACATTCATTATTTCTTATAAATCTTTTGCTACAAACATTCATCCTTTCTTGTAAATCTCCATATTTTCTTACAAACAATCATCCTTTCCTATAAATCTCCATCTTTTCTTACAAACATTCATCCTTTCTTATAAATCTCCATCTTTTCTTACAAACATTCATTATTCTTATAAATCTCCATCTTTACTTATAAACATTCATTATTTCTTATAAATCTTTTGCTACAAACATTCATCCTTTCTTGTAAATCTCCATATTTTCTTACAAACATTCATCCTTTCTTATAAATCTCCATCTTTTCTAAAAAAACAGTCATCCTTTCTTATAAATCTACATCTTTTCATACAAATATTCATTATTTCTTGTAGATCTCCATCTTGTATTACAAACATTTTTTTAAATCTTTGTCTTCTTATGCAGGTTATTATTTATTTATGGAATCATCTGCGCCGCAGAAACCAGGACATAAGACGAGAATTATCTCCCCTCAATACAACGTTACTGAAACAGACATGTGCCTCGAGTTCTTTTACCACATGTTCGGACCAGAAGGTGTCGATGGTAGGTGCCATACATACATACATACATACATGCATACATATATGCATGCATACATATATACATACATACATACATGCATACATACATACATACATACATACATATATGCATGCATACATATATACATACATACATACATGCATACATACATACATACATACATACATATATGCATGCATACATATATACATACATACATACATACATGCATACATACATACATACATACATGGATGCATGCATACATTACATACATACATACATACATACATACATACATACATATAAACATACATACACACATACATACATACACACTTACACACATACATAAATACACATATGTACATACATGTATACCCACATACATACATACATCATCATCATCAGGTGCCGTGCCGACTGGCGTTGGCTATTATGCTTCTCCACAGTACACGATCCTTCATGCAGGCCATCAGTTCAGTTGGTGATCTCCTCTCACACCATCCCGCCAGACTGTCCAGTATCATTTCTCTTGGTCTTCTTCCTTCTATTTTTCCTGTTGTTATAATATTTTCAATGCCCCCTCTTCTCATTGCATGTCCTATCTTCTTCTTCTTCTTCTTCGTTCGCACTGTCTGTCTATATCTGCAGTCCTGTCTCTTGGATAAATTTCACTGTCCCCTGCAACCCATGCACGGAACCGCAGAGCCCACCCCCCCCCCCCAGTGGACCCACTGGGCCAGCAACCACTTCTCAGTGTCTCGCAGTTGATGCAGTTCTGGAGGACACTCCATTATCATCTGTACCAGAGCATACACCATGGAAAGAAGCAGATGCATGTCCTATGAAAGTACATACACACATACATAAATACACATATATACATCCATAAATACATGCATACATGTATACATACATATATATACATACATATATACATACATACATACATACACACATACATACACAAATCTTATGCACACACATACATACACACGCACACATGCACACACATGCACAATCATGCAACCGCATCACACTTTTAAAACCTCATAAACAAAAAACGAACAATGAAAAGAGGGAATTTACATCAAAGTAGGCAAGTATTACTGAGGTATGTTATGTTATAACTCAGTGCCATGAAACTGTTAATGTTTTTATTGAATAAATGACACTCAATACCAAATTGATAACACAATCACGGACCACCTAAAATGCTCGGTGGACCACTTAAGAACCGTGGACCACAGGTTGGGAGCTATTGACGTTGAGTTCGCCAGCCGTAAGGTTTGCTTGGGTAGTTGGCACTATCTCATTCAGATTGAGCACTGCGTCTTCTACTCCCCGGAGCACTGCGTCTTCTACTCCCCGGAGTACTGCGTCTTCTACTCCCCGGAGCACTGCGTCTTCCACTTTCCCAAGCACTACGTCTTCCACTTCCCTAAGCACTGCGTCTTCTACTCTCGGGAGCACTGCGTCTTCCACTTCCCCAAGCACTGCGTCTTCTACTCCCCGGAGCACTGCATCTTCTACTCCCCGGAGCACTGCGTCTTCTACTCCTCGAAGTACTGCGTCTTCCACTTTCCCAAGCACTGCGTCTTCCACTTTCCCAAGCACTGCGTCTTCCACTTTCTCAAGCATTGCGTCTTCTACTCCTCGGAGTACTGAGTCTTCCACTTTCCCAAGCACTGCGTCTTCCACTTTCCCAAGCACTGCGTCTTCCACTTTCCCAAGCACTGCGTCTTCCACTTTCCCAAGCACTGTGTCTTCTACTCTCGGGAGCACTGCGTCTTCCACTTTCCCAAGCACTGCGTCTTCTACTCCTCGTTGTACTGAGGCTTCCACTTTCCCAAGCACTGCGTCTTGTAGTCCTCGGAGTACTGAGTCTTCCACTTTCCCAAGCACTGCATCTTCTACTCCCCGGAGCATTGCGTCGGGGATAATTTCAAGATATAGAGTTATATTAAAGAGGAAAACTGAACGACGAAAGCTCCAGATTTACCTGAAAACCAAGAAGAAAACTCAGCGATAATTTTCTAAGGTCATGCAGACATGATTGTTACTGACGAGACAGATTTTATGTGACAGCCATGACTGGACAAAGTATGTATTTCCATGCGACAGTTACTCCCAAGACAGGTTATTTATTTAAATGTTTCTGTAGAGTTGGTAACATGGACCTCAGAAACATGAAGTACAACTGAACAAGAAGAAAACCAAATGCAAACACTTGAGAACAGAATCATAAGAAGAATTTATATACCGGTAAGAGACCCTGTAACACAACCATGGATGATAACAAAGACATCTACACATTGTTTAACTCTCCGCTTATAGCAACCACTATGAAAAACAACAGGCTTAGATGCTTTGTGCATTTAGAGAGGGTGGAGGAGGATAGACAAAGATGGCCTATACAGAACTGACGAAAGACCGAAAGTTAGACCTAGACAAAGATGCCCTATACAGAAGTGACGAAAGACCGAAAGTTAGACCTAGACAAAGATGGCCTATACAGAACTGACGAAAGACCGAAAGTTAGACCTAGACAAAGATGCCCTATACAGAACTGACGAAAGACCGAAAGTTAGACCTAGACAAAGATGGCCTATACAGAACTGATGAAAGACCAAAAGGTAGACCTAGACAAAGATGGCCTATACAGAACTGATGAAAGACCAAAAGGTAGACCTAGACAAAGATGGCCTATACAGAACTGATGAAAGACCAAAAGGTAGACCTAGACAAAGATGGCCTATACAGAACTGATGAAAGACCAAAAGGTAGACCTAGACAAAGATGGCGAAACAACCTATAAGAAGATATACGGGATCCTGGAATCGAGAGTTGGCAAGAACAGAGAGGAATGGAGACGTGTCTTGTCTGCAGCAGTGAGCCTCAGTGGGTCGGAAAGCTGTTGAATACAACAGCTGCTCAAAGAAGAAGTTATAACGTGCTGACGATTTCAGAGTTACATCATCTAATGAGGACTACGGTAAAAACATCGTAATACCTCATGACCGTTTTGTTTCATGATTGGTATGTACTCTTATGTTGTTAAAAAAACTTTAAAATTTTTTTTATATCCCAGAAGTGGGAAATCTGGATGTGTTCGTGAAGCCAGTGAGCATGCAAACCGTTTACCTGACGACAGCCTACAACATCTTCCATCAAAGTGGAAGCCAGGGCGACAGCTGGATGCGCGCTGCTGTGGAAATCCCAAGGCAGTCTCAGTCATTTCAGGTATGGTTTACTTTACTGTCTATCTGCTTTCTTATCTGTTTCTTGCCTCTTTGCTTGTTTGTCTAGCTGTCTGTTTACCGATTTATCCCTTTATCCACCTATTCAGAAGGTACATAAATACTGACATTCATTATTGAATAAATCTCGTGTATATCCTTACATTTACCCACGTACGCACGCACGCTCTTACGTACATATACACATACATACGTACATATGTATCTGCGTAAGTACACACATGCATGCATGCATCCATCCGTCCATCCATCCATCCATACATACATACATACATACATACATACGTACATACATACACACATATTGCTGAGATGATTGCCATCGAGAAAATCCTGAAAAAAAATCTGGAATGACCTTGAGAGTGAAATGGCTGAACCGTAGGATATTATAATTTTCTCACATTCCCAGTCAAACCTAACAGCCATCGACAACTTGAAACTCCGTCTACCATACAAAGCAGAATTTGTAATGAAACTTGCAGACGAACTGTACAAGGAACGTGGAATATCACTCGCATTGGATTACAAAGTCGCTGTGTCCCTGGTAACAAGAAGGCCGGCAACCTTGCTAAAAAAAAAAAATGCACAGTGACCCCAATCACAGAAATATCCTGCACAAATTCTAGCAAATTCTTCGAAGCATCACCAAAGAAAAATAGCTGAACCAGTGGGAATAGTGGACAGTCCTTGTACAAACGCATGAGTAAAACCTCAGTCGCATGATGAAACTAGACAAAGCATCATTTTCTGGCTACCAACAAAGCACATCATCTTAAGCAGGCTCCTAAGCAAAATCAAGGGGGAAAAGCCCAAACTGCAGACACTGTTTATAATGAGAAGGAAAGTGTTGAACATTTCCTACTTAAATATCCCAAACCTGATGAACTACTAATAAAATTGCCAAGGCGCTTTATAGTTCACACCTGTCTATATTCCAAGACCGATTAGCTAAAATGGACAACCACTTTCCTCACTATGGCATCACCTGCCAAAAGCTTTTAGTTTAAAGCAACATGGATATCTACCGCCACGACATCTATATATACATTCGTGCATGCATCTATAGGTCCATTCGTACTTATATGCATCCATTTATATGCGTGCTTATTCATGCACACATCAGCTCTCCTTTCTTTAAAAAAATCCATCCATCTGTCATTTCGTGTATTCAACCATGAGTTATTCTATCTATATATTATCTGTCTAGTCTCTCTGTTTGGTCCGTCTGTCTGTCTGTGTCTCTGTCTCTGTCTCTCTCTCTCTCTCTATATATATATATATATATATATATATATATATATATACACACGTATATGTATAAATATTTACACAATCCACAGCTGGTGTTCCAAGCTACACGTATGAAAAGTTGGACTGCAGATATAGCAATAGACGATGTGAAAGTACATCCGTGTTCAGAAAGTAAGTCTTTCATCTTAAGGATTGTGAAATTCTGGCACGTCAAACTGATCACACAAAAAAAAAGTCTGTAGAAAGAGGGAGGAGGGAATTTATCCATCTCTTTCATGATGGTTAAGTGGCACCATTTTCTATGAGTGTATCTTATATCAACATCGGTAAATGATTTTGTTTTCTTGTTTCCGTCATGAAACTTTAAAGTCTTCTTCTTCTTCTTTTTCGTCGTCTTCTTCTTTTTTTTTCTTCTTTTTCGTCTTCTTCTTCTTCTTCGTTCAGGACCTAGAACATACTAAACCTGAACCACAGCTGGCATGACGAATTGCACTGTTCTGTGACAACCAGTCGTCTCCTTCCGAGCTATCTGTTTAAGATCTAGATCTAGCTAGGACTGATTGTTTGATTTATGAAATCATTTAGACATTCTTGGTGTATGACTTACAAGGTCTGTACTTCACATATTTTTTTAATGCCGTGCCAGGATCTAAGAAGACGACACAAAATAATGACGATGATGATGACGACGACGACGATGATGATGACAGTGATGCAAATAAATCTGTTTATGCCGCTAACAAGATTTTTGAGCATCTGAGTTAAGGCTTCATTTTGTTTTGCTTTCATCGCCACCAGCCGACATGGCCACTCTTTAACACAATAAACCTGGGAGCACCAAAGAAGGACTTCCATCCAAAGGTCCTTGGCTGCTCAACATACGCTCCTGACACATGCTACACTTGACCTCGCAATGAAGGTGTCATCACCAAAAAACTTAAAGCACATCATGTTTGGTGTCTCTTTTTTTTCATTTAAATATGTTTGCTCCCCTCTTGTTTTTGGCCTTCTTAAAGATGACACCTATAAACAGGCATTACCATCTGGGCCTGTACTTAACATTGTTTTATCTCAGATCTGTCTGACTAAAAGGATACACGCTGGCACTTGCGTATTTGACGCCAGTGACCATCTTCTACAGACGTTGTAAAAGAAATTCATTTTGAAAGGGCACAGATGGTATTGTGAACGGAAACACAAGCACATATAAAATAATTCAGACAGTAAAGCAGTTCTCACTGTGCAATGTTGGCCTTGTGTCCAGACTTTCGTCTAATGTGGGTAAAGTTGCGTTTGTTCCTTATACATCATCAACTAACTTCGCCAATGTAACCTGTCAAGTTACTTGTATTGAGTTCCCAAGATAGTGCTTTTATCGAGATTAATCGTTCATACTTTGCTTTTAACACTTTACTCTGCTCGTTGTCTTGCTTCCACAGTCATTGCTTCGAGCAGTTTTATAAATCCATATTTATAAATCTAGTCGCCTTATTTTCAAGGCTGGCAATCTCCACCGTTCCGGAATTAACAGTACGTTCAGCTTCGTTTGAACTAATTTAAATTTCTACCTACTTGCCTCTCCTTTTTATTTTTGCTATTGATGCCCAGCTTTCTTGTCTTACCCCCAGTCACGTCGCTGCATTTTCTCATTCTCGATGTGGACGATTTAAGATTGATTTTTCAGCTGTTTCGGTCCTTATTCTCTGGCCACTAGAGGGCTTTGGCATCTAAGGAGCAGTATTGTCCTTTTAGTGATCTTTATTCATTCTTTAACCACCCTTTCTCATCCTTTTTTCCCTTTTATTATCTGCGCCATCTGGGGGGAGGGCGCCTTTGTTCAGGTCATAGTCATTCGAGGGCAGCAATCTCGGGCCATCTTGGGCAAAACGTCATGTTGTTTATCATCTGGTACCCTCTGTCATCGTTGCTTTATCTCATCTCTCAGCAAATCGTCTACTTCTACGTTATGCTTACTTACATCTCTCTGGGTGCATTCTGTACCCGTCTTCTTTCTTACGAGGTGAATATCAAAAGAGTGTTTAACTTTTCACCTATTCTTTTCTATTTTTATACATTGTGTTGTTATCTGATGTGACCTTTGAAAAGTATTTCTGCTAAAAAAAATGTAACTGTTGTATGTTCTTTATTTATACATCCTCATCTTACTTTCTGTCACTCTCGTTCCTGCCCACTTTCCTCACTTTATATATATATATATATATATATATATATAATAGAAAAATAGAAGAAGAAGTCAATATGGTCCAAGCTGGCTTCAGGCAAGGAAGAGGATCAAGAGATCATATATTCAATCTAAGATTAATAATAGAGAAATGCAGGGAGTTTAATGTGAATCTATATTTATCCTTTATAGACTACTCAAAGGCATTTGATTGTGTACAACATCAGAAACTTTGGGAAATAATGGAAAAAATGGGATTTCCAACACATTTGATACAATTAACATCACTGCTGTATTTAGACCAACAAGCAGCAGTAAGAATAAATGGTGAAACAACAACTTGGTTTGACATAAAACAAGGGGTCCGTCAGGGGTGCATATTGTCACCCTACTTATTTAACTTGTATACTGAAAATATAATGAGGAATGTTAGAGAAGATGTAGACAAAGAATATTACGATGCCATAACAGTTGGAGGTTATGAAATACCAGAGATTAGATATGCTGATGACACAGTATTGCTGTCCACAACACAAGAAGGAATGGAAAAACTAATTATGTCAGTCCGCAAGAACAGCGAAGAGCAGAACCTCTATCTTAATGCAAAGAAAACTAAAGTGATGACAACTGACAAAACAGACAAGGCAACTGAAATATGTATCAGTGAGGAAAAACTGGAAGAAGTGGAGAGTTTTGAATATCTTGGATCACTACTAACTAATAATGGAGATACAATGCGGGAAATTAAAAGGAGGACATCTATTGCTCTTCAGAAAGTAAAACAAATAAAGAATCTGTGGAGAGGAGCAGACAGAACCACAAAATAAGATTTTTAAGGGCATGCATCTTTCCCATCGCAACATATGCCTGTGAGACCTGGACACTTAACAAAACAGCTGAGAAGCACATAAATGCCTTTGAATGTAAATGCTATAGAAGAGTTCTCCAAATATCGTGGACACAAAAAAGAACAAATATATCTATACTACAAGAGCTTAATATTGAAGAAGGCTGGCTAGTAAAGAGGATTAAAGAGAGAAAACTTAAATATTTTGGCCACATTAAACGTCATGATACTTTAGAGAAGACCGTATTGGAAGGATACATAATGGGAAAAAGAAAAAGAGGAAGACCGAAACGAAGATGGCTGCAAGACATCGTTGATGATCTGGAAATGGATGCAGCAGCAGCAGCAGGCCATCTTGCTCACAACCGAGAGGCCTACAGGAGTGCTGTTTGGGAGGCAAAGTTCCGCAAGGGACAAGCAAAGGAATGAAATGAATATTATAGAACTAAGCCATACACCTCAGAATACCTTTGTTACTAGAACAAGTTTACCGCAGTCGTTATTTGTCTCACAAATTCATATGACTTTTTTGGTTTCTTCTACAACAGGTAGACTCACAACGACTCAACCTTTTGCAACGGACGCAAAAATCGATGGCTCCTCGGACAACAAGTCTCCGGATTTGTCTACAAGAAACGAAAAAACAAAAGCGGTGCTCATCAAAACAACCCCAGTTTCCGATTCAAACAGCGGCACAAAAGCAAAGCCATCTCCAAGACCAGCTTCAAGAGCTGCTGCAGTAAGCAGCATACGACCTGCAGGACCACTTAGGACAACCACAGCAGCATCTGTATCCACTATGGCGAAAACACCGATTACAACTTCCACCAGAAAAGCCGTGGCTAAGGATATGAAAACACTTCCGGTAATAGCAAGTACAACCTCGAAGCCATCGCTTTCCAGCAGTCGCCCGGACGTCTCAATGACGTCAGACAACAATGCAGTGAATCCTCAACCGATACCAACCACCATCAACAACTTGACCTCAATGTTGCCTCCACTTACTTCAACACTGGCCATCTCTGACAACAAGACAATTAATGGAAATATCGACAAAGGTGCCTTTGATAATACCGAGAACAGTAATAACGATAAATCCATATCAGAAGACGATAAAAGGGTCACACCGTTTTCTGATTACATAGACACCGGATCAAATGATTATAACTTTGATACTGACTCCATCCCGAATAGATCATTAGAAGGGAATGACTCTTCATCGCCATTTAGTGACTACGACTTCAACAACGGGAAAGACGCTGACGGAGCAGTGGCTTCTTCGGGAGATGAGAACGTGGACCTGGACGGACTATTCGCTGACCAGGAGGCTGTCGAAAGCGGACAAACTTCTCTAGGCACAAAGGCGTTGCTTCCACTTATTATTGGTGTTGTGGTATCTGTGGTGGTCGGAGCTACTGTAATTGCCGTGCTAGCTTGGATTTGGGTTCGAAGCCAGCGCCAAAAAGAAGATAAAGAGCATGATGATCAGATGAACATTATCACGGAATATGTAGAAACAAATCTTAGCATTTAGCCCGTATTTGTGTGAGTGAAAGCTGACTCATTTCTTCTTTTAAAACACGAGTATTTTGCGCTGGAGTATTTCCACACCGATAGGGTTGCTACTTTATCTTGATATCGCCCACCATACCATCATCATTATCAACATCATCATTATGCATCAGTTCCCGGCGGATCTTCATCTTCTTTGTGCTCCTCTTCGTCTGTTTAATCCAGTGTAAAACAGGACCTTTACTGTGGTCTCAAGAACTGCTAGATTACCAAATAACTTCTCAGTGACGAGGAATCAATGAGGGCCACATGTGAGACTCGAATGCAGCATCACTTCCATAGGGATGATCGACTGTCGCTGGTCTGTTTCCAGCTTTCTCAACACACCAAGTCAAGCTGATTCCTGAGAACCTTTTGATGTTATCTTTTGTTATTTATGTGTTAATATTTACATCACCTCCATTCCTTCCTCTTCATCCTATCATCATCCATAACAGAGGGCACCTGAGTTATATTCCTTCTCTTATTATAGTACAGAGCATCACTGGGAATGAGGGCTGATTTACATTATGTGAACAACGTAAAACCTAAAGATCTATACCCTTGGACCTCTTCTGGGATTCATTTTCTTTTGGGCATTTAACTTTTTGTTGTCGCCGCTACACTATCCAATAGTTACATGTTCGGACGAGAACGAAGATAATTATCTCTTAACTACCATTAGCTGTTTAAACGTTATCATAAAGAAATAACTCAATAACTCAATAAATACGCTCAAAACGTTGCTTTCTGCAGTCTCGAATTTATAAACTACAGCTACCGCTAAAAACAGAGATGACGTCATTCCCCGTTAAAACATTCTGTCTATGTCCTGTAGCATTTGCCATGCATTAAAGGAATGTGAAATGCTAGTGCCTTCACATTCATTTCTAGGTCATTAAAGGCATCTGAGACAGGTACCCCATTTTTTTTTAGGCCGGGTTGACCCCGGTGCCGATCGGTTCGAAAAAACTTCGCCAGAGTGCGACCTCGAACCAGGGGCCTTCTGATCGGCAGGTGAGTGCACTAACTACTGCACCACCATGTTAAAACATTGCGGTAGGTTTTTTTAATCTTCATTTGTCATGGATTTTGTTAACAGATTAAGAGTAACGCAGTTTATATGACACTAAGATGAGGGGCAGGGACCCAGAGATAGTGAAGATCTAAACCTTTCTCCCAGTGGTGGCCTGGAATCGTGCATGCCGTAATATCACAGCATAGAAATCAACGAGCTCTAGCGAAGGGGGAGCCTTCGAAGAAGTCTGCTTATTAAGTCTCTTCTATGAATTAAAGGAAGTCAGTTTAATCAATTCCTTGTCCCGTATGACGACGGTCGGTGCTAATATTAGGTCAACTATGCAACCGCTTACAGCGCAGACCTCAGAAAAACGTGGTATTGACCTTTGATGGGCAATTTCATACAGAATAATTAACTTGTATTTAGCCTTAGCTGAGGCACCAGCCGAAATTTGACATAAAGTCTGGAAAGTCTTCACCGCAAAGTCAGCCGCCAAGAGCTAGAGATGGCAGCCGCCAAGAGCTGGAGATGGCAGGCTACAAGAGCTGTTCTTACCCTGTGTACAAAGGTCTCCTTGATAATTGCGTGTGCTCTGGGGTCATTTTGTTTTTAATTATACATTTTTTTTATACTCCCAACCTTTCTTTTCTTAAATGTTCTGATGTGTAAGATTTGATTTCACTATGTTGTTCTCTGTTAATGTCCAGTTGCACATTGTTAGAATGAAAATGTCATATCATCGCCATTGAAACTGTTAATTTACCTTTGTTATGCTTTAAGGTTTAAAATTTATGAAGACGAACCATGTAAGGACACTTAACCACGAAAGGATACTTAATTATGTAAGGACACTTAACAGAACAGCTGCGAAACACATAAATGTTTTTGAATGTAAATGCTACAGAAGTGTTCTTCAAATATCATGGACACAAAAAAGAACAAATATATCTGAACACAAAAAAGAACAAATATATCTATATTACAAGAACTTAATATTGAAGAAGACTGGCTAGAAAAAGAGAAAAACAGAGAAAATTTAAATATTTTGGACACATTAAACGTCATGAGAATTTAAAGAGGATCAATTTGGAAGGATACATTATAGAAAAAAGAAAGAGAAAAAACCAAGGCGAAGATGGCTGCAAGACATCGTTGATAACCTGCAAATGGATGCATCAGCAGCAGGGTATAACCTGCAAATGGCTGCATCAGCAGTAGGGTATCTTGCTTACAACCGAGGGGCCTACAGGAGAGCTATTAGGGAGGCAAAGTTCCGCAAGGGACATGCCAATGACTGGTTGATTGACCATGTGTGGATTAGTTTATTAGAATGTCTGATAACTGCAGAACTTTGACCTTTGTTTGGTAGTCACCTCCATTAACCAAATAACTAGAACCCAGTTGCAGAAGTCACAAACTCCACTAACCATATAACAAAAATATGAGGAAGTCACAGTCTCCACTAACCTCATGACAAGAATATGAGGAAGTCACAGTCTCCACTAACCTCATAACAAGAATATGAGGAAGTCACAGTCTCCACTAACCTCATAACAAGAATATGAGGAAGTCACAGACTCTACTAACCACATAACAAGAATATGAGAAAGTCACAGTCTCCACTAACCATATAACAAGAATATGAGGAAGTCACAGTCTCCACTAAAAATATAACAAGAATATGAGAAAGTCACAGTCTCCACTAACCATATAACAAGAATATGAGGAAGTCACAGTCTCCACTAACCATATAACAAGAATATGAGGAAGTCACAGTCTCCACTAACCATATAACAAGAATATGAGGAAGTCACAGTCTCCACTAACCATATAACAAGAATATGAGAAAGTCACAGTCTCCACTAACCATATAACAAGAATATGAGGAAGTCACAGTCTCCACTAACCATATAACAAGAATATGAGAAAGTCACAGTCTCCACTAACCATATAACAAGAATATGAGGAAGTCACAGTCTCCACTAAAAATATAACAAGAATATGAGAAAGTCACAGTCTCCACTAACCATATAACAAGAATATGAGGAAGTCACAGTCTCCACTAAAAATATAACAAGAATATGAGGAAGTCACAGTCTCCACTAACCTCATAACAAGAATATGCTGAAGTCACAGACTCCACTAACCATATAACAAGAATATGCTGAAGTCACAGACTCCACTAATCACATAACAAGAATATGCTGAAGTCACAGTCTGCACTAACCATATAACAAGAATATGCTGAAGTCACAGACTCTACTAACCACATAACAAGAATATGCTGAAGTCACAGTCTCCACTAGCCATATAACAATAATATGAGGAAGTCACAGTCTCCACTAACCATATAACAAGAATATGAGGAAGTCACAGTCTCCACTAACCACATAACAAGAATATGCTGAAGTCACAGTCTCCACTAACCACATAGCAGAATACACGGAAGTCACAGACTCCACTAACTACATAACAAGAATATGCTGAAGTCACAGACTCCACTAACATATATAAAGTGTAAGATTTTTCTATAACTTATTGAGTTTTTTGTTCCCCTTTTTGCTCATAATTAAAGATATCTGACTCTGAACCTAGTTGTGCCCCCCTCTCCCCCTGTTTTTGTTATTTAATCAGCGACAGTCACCAGAACTCTCTGAGAACCACTTTCATGACACTTGCATCATGTATCTTCACAGAAACGCAAACAATGATTAACATATATATATATATATATCACTATAGCAATGCCTAGTTCTGCCGATAAGTGTCTCCAGGCGAACCTAGATATGCCAGGGTAAGTGACACATTAGAATGGCCCCAACAGGTTGGCGTAAAACATGTGTAGTAGGCACGTAGTTCTCTCAACAAACTACACAAATACTGACATAATAAGTACACAAATACTGACATAATAAGTCCACAAATACTGACATAATAAAACACTGTTGATACACCTGATACATTATACACAGTTCAGGCAAAACTTAACTCAGGAACATTAAACTCAGTGTGGCACAGCAGCAGAATGAGACCAGTCCTTCCTAACCAATGAAGGTTTTATTATCTGCGACATTATGATGATGATGATGATGATCAAACACGATGTGATGTGCATAAATATGACAAGTAACATGTCAAAACATTCAGCATATCATGAAAGATGAAATTCCGGACGGCTACACTTCATCTAAAGAACGATCACCGCCATAAGAATTGAAATTCAGTTCAACAACCTACATTCTTACCACAACTCAAACTAAATTACACGACCAGCACAGAGCGTTAACTAACACTACATGCTCTCTCAACATCCAAAACTCGGAATGATAAAAAAAAAAAAAACTCGAGATTTTACGTGTCACCGACCCGAATATTTCACACAAACACCACCCGCGAAATGAGTCTCACTTTAAGGGCAGATAATCTGACAACAAGATTTTCAAGTCAAATTTGACTAATTATTTCATTAATTATCTACCTTTGACCTTAACACTGTCACTCAAATACACTAACCACGTAATTTTAAATGGAACCGTTGTTTACATCTTACACTCGCAGTGCAAAGGACACTCACTGAACAACACTTAAACACAAATATGAACCTGATTACTTCACACAGGCTCATGAATAACATCAGCATCAATTGACAATAGCTTTCCATGGGCTGGAAAAAAAGCACATCTCAAAATATAATTCATGCATGATGTGGAATACAATTTACCTACAAACGTGATACTTTCGACTACCAAATGAAACTCATACAGTAATCCCCATCCATCAGTCTCGGTTACAAGACTCGCAAATAACACATAACAATAAACATAAGCATATAAGCATCACTTCATTTACCTCCTCAATATAAACAATGATCTATTTCATAACCCCATCTCCAGTATTGATACACTTTGGGTGAAGCAATCTTACATCCTTCCCGTACCGGTGAAAGTGACATAGGGCTCGCTTAGTAGTTCGCCATGTTTTCCTGTTTTCGGCAAGCTTTTCAACTTCATCGGGGGATTTTATGCCTACTAACTTTTGGCCTGTCTTAACAACGTCCTCTTTAGAATTTCACGTGGTCGACCTCTTTTTCTTCGGCCTGTTGTGTTCCACTTGATAGCTTGTTCTGGGATTCTCTGACCGTTTCTTCTCATCACGATATCATGGGTGAAGCAATACAGCAAAGCTAATGATGAACATGTCTGCCTAACCTTAGTCAGCGCTCCAGTGCTTCACGGTTACATTTCTAGATCATAATTGAAGGTACTATAAATGAAAAATTATTTTAATGCTTGTAGTGATGATCAAATCCCTGTTCGCCGTCTTGTGAACTTTCCTGCTGGAACACAGCGATCTCCTTCCACCACCCTCTCGAGTTTTAAATCATTATGTCTCCAGCTACTTGATCCACCAGCTACACGTTCCTTACTTACCCAGACCTGGTCTACAAAACGTACACTACCTAATGGAACAGCTTCAACTGGCTACCCATACAGACGGCTCGTCCAGTCTCCTTCCACCAAACATCTTTAGCAGTTATGTATTAAATTAATTTTTTATGTAAATAACTTATGTCCATAAAGCGAACACCATAACATTTTAATTTAAGCAATCAGACGATGTAACTATCACAGTTATATATATATATATATATATATATATATATATATATGCTTCTCACTTTTATTTCTTGTTAAAATTCATTTGAAGGAAACATTTCTGGCCTTTTCCTCGGCAGATTCTTCTAAAATTGTCTCTAAACTACGATTTCTGCCATCTTTACATTTTATTGTCAATATTGCCGGGTCGTTACGTGGTTCTTACAGGACTATTGACCTCAGGTCATGCTACCATGACATGAATGGTCAGTGATATGCGAAGAGCATCGTGTAAGTTAGGAAATTCAGCAGCTGTGTCATTTGTATCTAGAAACTCAAAATATTTTCCTTATTTCTTCATGATAGGACATTCGAAGAATCACCATTGGGTTCTTCCACTTCCAAAACTAGCATTCTGCCACTACCGAGATATGCTAATGTTATGGAATGGACAGCTTCTTCACTGAGTTTGACGTGGCAAAGCGAATTCCACATTCATAACATGTTTTTATACTGCCCATTTATCAAGTTTTAGACCAGCACCCACCCCCCCCATCCCCATTCCCACCCCCCTCCCCACCACCAAATAAAAAAATCGGAGTAGTTGCTTCAACCACATGAATCTCTAGACGACGAGAACTTGCGTCGTACTTTCACATAAGATTCACTGCTTCACGATGTGCCACTCTTTTCTTCACGTGGGGTACAATATGGCCAAATCAGAGGAACCGATCTAAATCAAGCACTGAACTTCACTAGGAGAAATAGATTTTCCCCCTTGCTTTTAAGGTATACAATAGTTTAAATACATTTACTCTTTGAAAACAAAGATTGATTTTATTGCTGATACTTGAAAACGGAAGCGAAACACTTGATTTAATATCTATGTCATTTGACAGAAATTTGACAACTGCTAAAAATGTTTCTAGAGGAGGTGAAAGAAAGAAAGAAAGAGTTTTTTTTTTGTCTCCGGACAAAATGTACACCGAATAAAATGACTGGTTGATTAATGTGAGATAGACGCAGAGCATACACGAAGACTGAGAGTGTTGCAGAGCTAAATGACTAAGGCAAACCTCTTATTTATTGTTCAGCGAAAACATAAATAAATATTTGGCATCCAATGGTTCGATTTTCACTGGTCAATGTTTTCAATTTTTGAACGAACTTTCGCTTATGCTAAATAAATTAGTTTTCAAAACTTTCAAGAACATTTTTTCTCTCCTATACCCCCCCCCCCCCAACCACCGCTCATTTTTCAGAAGAGATGATGATGGTGACTGATGATGGCGATGATGATGATGAGGAGGAGGAGGAGGAGGAGGAGGAGGAAGGAGAAACAAAAAGAAAAATTAATCACCATGGAAGAATCTTAAACAACAACACACATACTTTAGCTCACAGTGTCCAGTACATTCTGCGCTAGAACAACAAAAAAAAAAAAAAAGGTCAAAGGCCGTTCAAAGCCTTTACAAATAGGAAACTTTCCTTGACGAAAAGATTTACTGTGGCACGTGACCAATGCTCACATGACTGTCGTGGAACGGCGTAAGTTTATAATTTGTATTCAAAATCAGCGAGGAAAAATTGCGGTTTATTATTAAACAATAATATAATTTTTTTAATGCGAAATGTTATAGATAATAGTAAAATAAATCTTTTTGCTCCAAAATCGGCGTTATTCTGAATATGCGCATACTAAATTGTCGTAGGTCGGGGACACTCTATATAAGAATGTCGCCAGAAGAGAATTATTTATTAATTTTCGGAGAAAAACCCGTTTACACGACCTGACATTATTTCTAGGAAACAAGTGAAAGTAAATTATCTTCTTCTTCTTCTTCTTCTTCTTCTTCGGCCTTCCGAGCCATTAAGGCTCATTGCTGCAGATAAAGTTCACCTTCATTCCTCTCTATTCCTAATCTTCTCTCTCCAGTTGGTGACACCAATTTCTTTTATATCCTCTTCTATGTTGTCTTTCCATCTCTGTCTTGGTCTACTCCTTGGTCTTGTTTCCCTTATCTCTTGTGCATATATAATTTTCGTTTGTTTGTTCTGTTCCATTCTTTCTACATGCCCCAGCTAGCGTAGTCTGTTCAGTTTCAAGACATTTATAATTCGTTGGGATTCAAATAAGCTGTTCAGTTCAGTGTTCTTTCTAGTTCTTCATTCTCCACTGTTGGTATTTTCGTTGGCCCAAAGATTCTTCTTAGGTTCTTGTTCTCAAAGATCTGCAATTGTTGTCCATCTTTCTTTGTTGTACTCCACGTTTCTGATCCATACATGACAGCAGCTCTTATAGTTTTGTGGGTTGTTAAAGAAAACTACAGAAATGAAAAATTCAGAAGTAAGAAAGAGAAATCATTGATCACGATGACCAATGGTAGATTAATAGATTTAGTAACAATGTTCTCTAGTCATCGGTGTTGTTTGAGAAAGGATTTCTCAACCAGGGTCGGCAAGAGGATAATAGGAGTTTCGCGAGAATGTAACTTCATGTCATGGACGATGTTAACTGATTATAATTTCACGACATGATGCACGATGTTAACTGTAATTTCACGTGATGTGCGATGTTAACTAATTCCACGTGATGCGCGATGTTAATTGTAATTTCACGTGATGCTCGATGTTAACTGATTTTAACTTCACGTAGTGGGCGATGTAGCAACCCTATCTGGTTAAAAAAAAAAAAACTATCAGACTGCTACAGAAATAGAAGCAAGGGAAAAAACAAATGCAGGTGGAAGGAGAAATGGTTATCAGGAAACTGAGCCCAAACGAGACATGGAGAAGAACAACAGAAAGGATGTTGAGCAATAGAGGGCTCAACTGGGTAAGAGCAGAAAAAAAAGGCAAAGGACAGGCATTTGTGGAAAACCCTTGCGGAAGCCCAATGTGCCTGGGCACTTAAGGTTCCGAGAGAGAGAGAGAGAGAGAGAGAGAGAGAGAGGGCGATGCAAACTGTACAGTTAGCAGTCTCGTTCGAAGTCTCCAGTCCGGTACAGTAGTTCAATGTGCTAACCTGGAAGAGTCCATTTTCAGCACTAGTCGGGCGGTGTTAGCAACAGTGAGATCTTGTTAGCGTTGACGGTGTCAGTCTCTCCATCTCGAATCAAGTTTTATCTGTCGTTTGCGTGCATGTTTGCAAACACGTCTGGGGGTCTAATGTGGCCATTTGCGGAGAAGAGTGAGAGGAAAGAAGACGGGCTTAGGCTGTGGGTAATTCTGCCAAGATTTAGGAATAAAGAATTACAACTCTCTCATGCATCTCCCTGCCTTAGCGCGACAAAAGTTGAAAAAAAGTTAATTTTTACAATTAAGTCCAGTTAAAAAGTAGTTTTACACGGAATGATGATCCAAATTATCCAGTTTCATTGTGCTTGCTTGCGGCAAGCTACTTGAAAGTGCAACAATTATTCCAACAAAGTTAGTACGTCATAAATTACGACCATGTGACAAGGAAGGATGCTCTTTATTTGAAAGCTATTGGACTTCCAAAACAGATACAGCAAAGATTGTGTTGAAAACAAAATATCAAAGCCAAGGGAAGGACTAGAGAGAGAGAGAGAGAGAGAGAGAGAGAGAGAGAGAGAAGAAAACATGATGTTAGCATCAGGGCTTCTCGCCCAAAAAAATCTGACGGCTTGTAATTTCCTATAAATCAGACAACGCTTTTCTGTCATTCTATGCCGTTAAATATTATTTCACTGCTTTCCTATGTCTTTCTTCAAACTTATCATTGCATTTGTATAACCCTATTCTTGCCGTCAACTATTGAAATAGCTACGTAAGATAAAACTACAAAAATGATTCAGACATGTGGTTTTGATCTTTGTTTTGCAGATTAAAATTTTAAATGACTACATAAGCTAAATATAATCACTCATTTTCCAATTCAGAACTCGGCGAAAATGCTCATATATATATATATATATATATATATATATATATATTTGGATTTTATTCTTGTTTGATAGTGAAGGTTTTGGAGTCCTCTTACGGCCAGTGAATATTATTTTCTTATGGTTTTAATTAGCCCCTTTCTTTCACTTTCTTTAGTTAGACATTCATCGTTTAGCACTTTAGATGTCTTTTGATTCTGGCATTGACTTATTTATTGGCCACTATCTCATTAAAAGTCCACTACATTATTGACTAGAACAGTGCCTTGTTTTGTCTTGTCTTTTGTCTCCATGGAACGGCGAGCTAGTGTTCTTTGTAGCCGATGCTGTGAATGTTTGAAGCACAACACTGTGTCGGCTTTGGAGAGCGGGTTATAGCAACTTTTTTTAAAAAGTCCCTGAGAGAGGGTATACAGAAGATTCCATCATCACAGGGATTATGACATATTACTGTGGATACCAATGGAGAGTTGGGACCCCCTAGTGGTCTGCTAGGCTCGCCAAATCTGACGCCGGCATGTAAACTATGGGCCGCTGATTACCATATCAGATAGCGTCTTCACCTCTTTAGAGCAGGGTCAGGGTTTGAAAAAAACCTTTCCAAGGCAAACTGGCTCAAATAACACCGATCAAAAAATATAGAACAGGCAACCAAATTATGCATACAGTTTAGAACAAATATATGTTTAATATGAGCTTGAAATCGTCTGACAGAAATAATACGGGAGGACTAAGGTTATTTATTAAAAACGAAAGCAATAATTTAACCAAATTTCATGTACACGATAAGAACGTAACATGAACAAAGTCTGGCCACCGGTATAATCGCCATTTTTGGTGAGTAGCATATGGAGATTTCTTTTCTTGTCTTCAAATTTTTCTTATGTTTGTTGCTTACACAAAATAGTGCACTTCTTTAATTAAAAACAACCAGTAGTAAACAGACAGGTGCAATAATATAGTCAGCATAGACGCTAGTAGAAAAAATGCAGACAATATGAACGCTGATAGAATGAATTGGATCATGCGGTCCGAGTGGTTTGGTTTGAATATTATTTACAATATTTTTTCAAATTTTGTTCTGTAGAACACAACATTTTATTGAAATACTGTTTGGAACACAGTCAACATGTCGAGGAATTCCACCATGAAGGACTGGAGTTTAGACTGCAAGGTCTACGTAGGTGAGCTGGGCTACGGATGTGCTAAACAGGAGCTTGAGGAAAAGTTTTCCAAATTTGGGCAGCTGCGGAATGTCTGGGTAGCCCGCAAGCCTCCTGGCTTTGCATTCGTTGAATTTGAGGACAGCAGAGATGCAGAGGATGCTGTCAGAGCTTTGGATGGAGCGTAAGATGCATGTTATTGTTTATACTGTTTTTGTTTGTTTTTTTGTTTTGAGGATCACCATGCTCTTGTTCAGATCTTCCTGTACTCACGTTCTAATCTTCCTGGAAGTATAAACTGTTCTTCTTTACATTCAGTATAGTGATGATATTTAAACACAGTTTGTTGTGGGGTGAATTAATATGATATCTTAAATATTCTAAGAGGATTAATGAAACAAGCGTACTGGCACCACTGCCACAGGGACCACAATACTCTATCCTTCAGTGACCACAATACTCTGTCCTTCAGTGACCACAATACTCTATCCTTCAGGGACACAATACTCTAACCGTCAGGGACCACAATAAACTCTATCCTTTCAGGAACACAGTAAACTCTATTCATTTGAAGATCACAAATCTATTGCTTCTGGGACTACAATAATCTCCACCTCCTTTGTGGACCACAGTAAGCTGTACCCATTCATGGACCATAGTAAACTGCCCCTTTGGGTACCACAATAAATTTTACTTCAGGAACCACAATAAGCTACCTTTTATCCTAGGAACCGCAATAAGCTACCTTTTATCCCAGGAACCGCAATAATCTACCTTTATCCCAGGAACCGCAATAAGCTACCTTTTATCCCAGGAACCGCAATAATCTACCTTTATCCCAGGAACCACAATAAGCTACCTTTTATCCCAGGAACCACAATAATCTACCTTTATCCCAGGAACCACAATAAGCTACCTTTTATCCTAGGAACCACAATAAGCTACCTTTTATCCTAGGAACGGTTCTAAGGACTGCAAACGCGCCACAAACAGCCTCTGGCAGTCAAGTCCAGCTCCTGGCCTTCCCGTGGCAGAACTGTTTAAACTGACAGGAGAAGGGGCGAGGGCGAATATCTGGCGCCTGAAAACCAGACACTTAGGGTAGATGAGTGGCACGTTTGGTAGCTCATCTGCCGCTGTTGGCGAGATCTTCAGCTGCCGTGCGTGGAGCGGTGCTCTTCCCTGGCCAATGAAGAAATTTGCAAATGAGGTTGCCGCGCAGCATCACTGCGGAAAAGGTGGTTGAAAGAATAAAGCGAAGCAAACAGTCAAATCACGGCACCTCTGGTCTGGAGGTCGGCCACGTCCTGAGTGCAGTCATATCGTGTGAAATGCATGAACCGGTTTGTCCCAGAGGTTAAGACACTGCTGGCTTGACTTTTCAAATGCCGCGCGTGGAGTGAAGCTCCTCCCGGTTAAGGAAGTAAATGCGGAAATAAAGGTTGCTGTGCGGCGCCGATGGGAAAAGGTGGTGGAAAGTGAAGTTTAACCTGGTATGTCCAGTAGTATCGCTACGAGAGCTATACCACGGCACCTCTGCTCTAGAGGCCGCCTACGTCCGAAATACACCTACACTGGTGAAATATGCCTAAACCGGCACACACCAGGGGTGGAACTCGATGGCTAGACATGTCATGCCACCTCCGCTCTAGAGGTCGGTAACGCCTGATAAACACCCATACTGGTGAATTTTGCCTAAACCGGCTCATACCAGGGGTGAATCTTGAAGGCTATGAATGTCACAGTACCTCTGCCCTAGAGGTCGGTCCCGTCCCAAACATGCCCATACTGGGAAATGCCTAAACCGGCTCAACCCAGGGGTAGAAGTCACTAGTGGCGAGGATTCGTCCTCCTGGACAAAAGCTCCATCCTGGTCACAACTAGGAAGGGTAGCGGCCACGACCGCAAAATGCTGAAGTCGGAGACACTGGACCAGGGAAGTCTAGATAGGCAACCACCTCTCACCCGGCGGGGATGTCTGCGTATCCTAATCACGCTGAGGTTTTCCGGTGAGAAAGTCCAACCCTGGACTGGATGGGCAACCACCTCTCACCCGGCGGTGATACACGGGTATCTCATAACACGTCGAGGTTTTCCGGTGAGAAAGTCCAACTCTGTCCTGGGTGGGCTAACGCCTCTCACCCAGCGGGGATGCACTGATATTCCAAACACGTCGAGGTCTTCCGGTGAGAAAGTCCAACCCTAGACCAAACTGGTGCAATGAAAACCACGGTGTCACGCAATCCCGCTTCCGAGACCCACCAAGAATACAGGCTAAAGCACTGTGATACTCTGAACCCCTTGTGGTCCTTCGTGGAACTCATGTGGTCTATTTTGGACCACACAGGGGACCACCGGACCTAACGAGGACCACATGTGTGAATTCAGTAGGTTCACAGTGCGGTTTTTGGTGGTAGAAGTGAACGAAGAAGAAGAAGAAGATCCTAGGAACCACAGTAAGCTACCTTTTATCCTAGGAACCACAATAAGCTGCCTTTTATCCAGACTGAAGGAGAACCAGAAGAGGTGGAATAGCTTTTGCCATCTCAAGTTCACTGGTCTAGATAGCCATGCCTTTTTTTAGAGCAGAAAGAATTAACTATCATTATTAACAGAGTACTTAGGCAATAAACTGTCCTTATTGAAACCATGTTTTAAAAAAATGCATTGAGATTATATATTACTCATATGTGAAATGTGCACTGAGATAGTAAATTATTTTTTGTGAATAGGAAAATTACAAATGTTACACTTTATTATTTACTTTTTCAAAATGATACCTGTAGGAAGATAAATGGACGTCGAGCACGTGTGGAAATGTCATCAGGCAAATCAAGATGGGGCAGTAGAGGTCCTCCAAGAGGTGGTGGCCGACAACAGAATTACAACTACAGAGGTGGAGATGGTGGTGGAGGACCAGGAGCAGGAAGAAGGTCACGGTGAACTTTCATATATATATTTTAGCATTTTTTATGTAAGCCTTCCCATGGTTCATTTTATACAAGGCTCGTTTTGGTGTCATTTTAACATGTCTAGTATAGGAGTTATGGCCTTTGAGAAGCTTGAGAAAATATGGAAATCAAAACTCCTAAACACAAGAACAGAGCTTAGGATGTTCAACTCAGATGTAGTATCCATCCTTACATGTGCATGTGAAAGCTGGAGATCAACCAAAGAAACAAAGCAAACTGGATGCATTTGAAAACAAATGTTTCATGAAAATACTCTGTATGCAATGAGTATATCAGGATGGTGACACCAGGAAGTTAGAATGTGAATTGCAAAAGCAGGATTGTCTTTCAGAAATCTTGGGAACATATGGAACTTTTAAGTACAAAAACCAAGTTAAGATTATTCAAATCAAATGTGACATCCACCCTCCTTTATGCATGCGAAAGCTGGAAAACAACTAAAGAAATAGATGAGAAATTAGACTCTTTTGAAAACAAATGCCTAAGGAAAATACTTGGTATAAAGTGGAATGAATTCAAGAACAACGCAGAGATAAGACAGATGAGCAAACAGCAACCTGTCTCATGGGTGATCGGAAAAAGAAGATGGACATATGTAGGCATGTGATGAGAAGAAACAATAGGAGAATACCAAAACAAGCTATCAAGTGGAGCACAACAGGCCAAAGAAAAAGAGGTCGACCATGTGAAACTCTAAACCGAACATTGTTAAGAGAAGCCAGTTTAGTGGGCATAACATCCCTTGATGAAATTGAAAAACTCGCAGAGAACAGGAAAACTTGGCAAACAACTAAGCGAGCCCTATGTGATGTTTGATGGTACAGGAATGAATAAACTGGAATGAATTAAAGAGTAATGAGCATGTGGCAGACACTCTCAGCAGTGATTAAGAAAAGAAGATAGGCATGTGTGGGCCATATGATGAGAAGAAACAATCAGAGAATCACAGAGAAAGTCGTTGGATGGGAATTATCTGGAAAAAGGAAAAAGAGACAGGCCTCCAGAGAACCTAAAGAGAACACTGACCAGAGAGAGTAAAATAGTAGGCATCAAATCCCTTGATGAGATTGAGAAGCTCGCTGACTATAGAGATTCATGGTGAGACACATTGCAAGCCCTATGTGACATATAACGGCACAGGAAGGATGTAAGTAAGGAGTAATAGTTTTGTATATTACTGTTTGTGATACAGAGCATGGGTGTTGTATATTAAGATATATTCAGAATACAATTGTTGATTACAGTGTGTAAAATAAAGATGTATTTTGCAGATTGTAATAAATAGTGTTTTACTCTTTGTAGTATTGAGTAAAAATGTTGCATATTGCTTTTTGTAATACAGAACAGTGGTTTTGTGTGATCATTTAGATTCATTAAGTATCATGCCATTAAGGCATTGACAGTGGTGCTTTTCCAATCTGTGCCATCCTTGACGCTTCAAGTAAGATCATTTGCCTTTCTCTTCTTGTGCCTGTTCAGATATTCTCCACTCAAAGCCAGGAGAAGCTGCAGATATATCATGACCATCCAGTACTCAGACCAGAAGAAGAAGAAGATATTTTTCTCTTGGTTTTTCTTCTCTGTTGACATTTTCAGTGATTGTGAAGTTCAAGTGTGTTGTTTGAAACAAATTCATTTTCAGTTTGGTTTATTCTACCAATTGTTTTGGCTTTCCTTATCATGGGTCATGCTGGAACTCATGATGTTATCTTTGTCAACATATCTCTACATGATGTCTTCCAACATCATGATTTTTTTTTTCTTGCGTCTTGGCCACTATTCAGCCTCTTGTCTGTGTGTAAATGCAGCAAAATAACTTAAATATATATTTTTGATTTATAGTCCATGTTGGTTTGTAATACAGCTTTTGATATGTTTTTGACTTGTAATTCATGTTAAGGCATGTGTTCAGTTTATAATATAGTGTTTGATATATATACTTTTGACTTATAATTCATGGTTAGATATGTCTTTGATTTATAACATAGCTTCTTTATTTGTTTTTTGTTTATAGTGTAGATTTAGATGTTTTTATTGGTTTTAGTAGAGATTTATATTTGTTGTACAGAGTAAGTTTTTTTTTTTATAATATGGTGCATTCATTTTTAGGAACATTTTATGGAAAGGTTTTGTTTGAAAGTACGACAGTCGTACTGAAAGTTGTGAGCAAAAGTTTTTTAAAAGTCAGAATTTATAGATTCATTCATTCATTCATTTGCATGTCCCTTGCGGAACTTTGCCTCCCAAACAGCACTCCTGTAGGCCTCTCGGTTGTGAGCAAGATGGCCTGCTGCTGTTGCATCCATTTCCAGATGGTCAACGATGTCTTGCAGCCATCTTCGTCTTGGTCTTCCTCTTTTTCTTTTTCCCATTATGTATCCTTCCAATATGGTCTTCTCTAAATTATCATGACGTTTAATGTGTCCAAAATATTTCAGTTTTCTCTCTTTAATCCTCTTCACTAGCCAGCCTTCTTCAATATTAAGCTCTTGTAGTATAGATGTATTTGTTCTTTTTTGTGTCCACGATATTTGGAGAACTCTTCTGTAGCATTTACATTCAAAGGCATTTATGTGTTTCTCAGCTGTTTTGTTAAGTGTCCAGGTCTCACAGGCATATGTTGCGATAGGAAAGATGCATGCCCTTAAAAATCTTATTTTTGTAGTTCTGTCTGATCCTCTCCACAGATTTATAGATAGAGAAATTATAAATATAACACCTTAACTTGCATCCTTTGCACTTCATGTAGAGGTCACATGACATCACCATCATGTGCCACATGACCACGCAGAGCATAAACAAAATGGTGGGTGCTGAAGTTTCATTTCGTTAATGTACTGTTATTGAGTTCCTTGTTAAAGAGGAAATCCCCTTTGCTGAAATTCACCAAAGATTACAACTTGTTTATGGAGATGTGTGTACGGGTGCTACCGGTGTTAGTAGGTGGGTGAAACATTTCAAAGATGGAAACATGAGCATCCAAGATATACCTCGCAGCGGTCGCCCTCGAATTGTCTCCACTAAATGCAACGTGGAAAGGGTTAACGACATCATTAAAGAAGACAGACGTATCACAGTATCTGAAATCGCTGTAAGTCTTGGAATAAGACACAACGCAGTACAGGAAATGATTGAAACCCTAGGCTTTGCGCCAGCTGGGTCCCACAGGAAAGATCATCCAGAAAGCAGTGCGTCTGTGCCGTCGGTCAGCTGGAACGGAATTCTACTGGGAGGGTATTTTCAAACTTGCAGAGTTATGGGAAAAATGTGTGCAGAGAAATGGAGATTATGTTGAAAAGTGAAGGAAAGGGTGCAGTTAAGGTAATACATTTATGTTTTCTCTATAAATTCTGATTTTTTAAAATTTTTTGCTCACGACTTTCGGTATTACCCTCGTAATTGAATACTCTTAACATCAGCAGTTAAAATTGTCTTCATCTGAAGAATCTATTTGATCTTATTGTCCAGTTTTGTCACCAGTTTTCTTAATACGTATATTTATTTCTTTCATTGGTATGTTTGTGCAGACGTTCACGCAGTCGCAGCATGTCTGGGTCTCCCAGAAGGCGGAGCAGAAGCAGGTGAGTTGTCATTACAGAGTTGCCCAGATTATATGCAAGATTTTTATCTGTAGCTGTAACTGACCTTATGAAGTTCAGTAACTGGTTTGCTTGAGCATTAGCTGTAATCTGTCTCTAATGCTTTTGCAGCAACACAGCCCAGATAGCTGCATTGTGGGGTCAGATGCTGAAAGCTGTTGTGGCTGGAGATGTAGTTAGCAGAAATTATTTCATTTATGGGGGAGCTGGAATCAGATTTGGATCTAGAAATATAGAGGAGGTGGAGCTTTATAGACTCCTTCACAGCCTGGCTTGATACATCATTTATTTATAGCCATATGTACAGTGTGGTAGGGTTTGCCTCACCTTGCAGGCAAACATTTTCCACTTTGAGTTTCCTGACATGCATCATGTACCCACTTTTAAACTTGAGTTGGCTGAAGTATGGTAGAGTTGGTGTACAACCTGCCCCTTTTACTGCGAGGTTCCAGTTTTGTTCTCAGGTGTCCTACTTGTGCACTGATCTCTTCAATGCTTCATCAACAAACACTGTCTGCCATATTGCACTTACAAGATAGTTTCCAACAACCTGCTGTGTATTGTATCTTTCATTGTTAAATTTCTTTTCTGTCTCTTCTTTTGTTCACACTTTCATGTGCCAAAGGTCATGGAAGTACACACCTAACACTCTATCCCCAGTATGCATTAATGGCATGAAACTGGGGATTTTACCTTTACCTTTTATGTTCCCTCTTCTTTTGTGTTTATCATGAGAAGGGCTGTGGCCGTGTTATATGATGGCTTACAGCAAGGCTCTTCAACATCCTCCTCATATGTGTCAACATCTTCCTCATTTGTGTCAACATCTTCCTCATATGTGTCAACATGGACCAGATTTATCTTCCTATTTGATCCCCATTCACTTGACCATTCACTTAACCTGTGGGACACCACTTGAAAGCAGAATAGGGTCTTGGTCAGCTTTGGTTTGTTGAACACTTATCACGCTCAGCTTCAGTACTGCCTCCCATTGTTAAATACGAGTTTCCCCACAATTATCTTAACATGAATCACCCATGAAGTAAGGACACTGGCAAACGAGTGCCATATTATTTATGCTATGGTGCCTGTTGCATGACTGAAGTTGGAACTTGATTATTTCAGACCAACAAGTGATGACTAACTACAAGAAGCTGCTGCCTAATGGTTAGGCGCTAAATTTTAACTTTTAGTCTACAATGAGCCATTTACATGACCTTAACAATTTTTTTTTTTTTTCCCCGTTTCAAATAGAATAGCTGCAGTCATATGGTTTTTGTTCCTTAGTTGGGAGTCTGTAGTTTGAAGTTGTTAATGCTAAAAATAAACATCACATCATTTCTTAATATAGCTTGGTGGCTGCAGTGAATGAATGGTAACAAAAGTGTTTTGTGTGTTGTTAGTGGTTTTTTGCTAGTCTGGAAGTTTAGACGCTTTTCACTTGTATGACCTGAATCCAAATCCATTTTGGTGTGTTTTAAGCTGGTTGTTGTATCAGACAATGGTTCTTGTAGCATGCATCAAACAGGGGCTAGGCTTTCATTGTTTTTATCTTTCTCTTATCACTCCCTGCTACAAGAAATATCTGTTACAAAGTTTATTGATTCGAGAGGGCAACTTCGTCTGAATCTTGTCTTCACCATGTTTTCCTCTCTTAAATTTGTGGACTTGTAGAAGTGTGGTTTCATACTTGATTATCTTTCTAGTTCTGCTTTCAAGAGTAAAGAAGACTACAAGTCCTAGAGGCAGGGTCAACATGGCTAGCACTGATCCCCAGGCTAGTGAAAACTGAGAAATTTCATTTTTGATTCTACTCCTGATCTTTAGAAACAAAAAAAAAAAACCAAGCTCTTCCCTAGTTCAAGGGAGATAACAGTGTCTTTCTGATCTTGACTTTGTGGCTGCAGTAATCCAGTGAAATAAATTTCATTCATGAGGAGAAATTCTTTGACCTACAATAAATTTGTCAGAATGAGAAAATAGTCGTAATACTCATATTTAGAAGCTACATCATTCCTCTTTGACATTTCAGTTTGTTTTTTTCTTCTTATAATATCCAATGTCTTTTCATTTCTCTTTGTTGTTTGTAGATGAAATCTGACATTTTTGTCTTGTTGCTTTAGTGTAACCTTCTTACATTATATTTCAGCTTGTTTCTGACAGCTTTACTGCAGTGGCTTCATGTTTTATCTGTTATTTAGAGCTTCATTTGCTTAGCTGTTCATACATGAATTGCAAAAAAAACAATGAAATTTGTCCAAGAGGCAGGACTGCAGATATAGACAAACAAATGTGAACGAAGAAAAAGAAGCAGCTTAACTGTTATAGTTGTGTGCATTATCTTGCATTGATTCTTTATGCCATCTGTTCAGCAACTGTTTAGACTTCAGGATATGGATAAGCAGAAGAAAAGAAAAATGTCATTTTAAGTGTAATCAAAATCCTTATTGGTACAACTATACATGTGCTAGGTTGATATTGAATGTGTGTGACATTGTGGAAGTTGAAAGTTATAAAAGCCAATCTCATAAGTATTGCACTTTGAATATAGATATTCTCTTTTTTTAAATCAGTTGATTATTAAACATTGTTTTTGTTTCTTGTGTTCTCATCCAGGAGCTAAATTCTAACATGCTAAGGATAAAAATGTCACCATCATTCAAGGCAAGATTCCAAACCAGACTTTGTGTTAGTATTCTTAATGCAGTTTTATCTCAAGTCTGAAACTGGACAACTGGAACCAATATGCAACACTTACTGTTCAGTGTTATCATTTGCTTACAGCTTTCAAGTAGTCGTAAATGAAACAGATTATAATCTAACATTTTTCATGAAGAAATCAAATGCTTTCCCTATCTAACATGTTCCAGTGTTTTTATAAGAAATTTTTAACAATCTCTAGCATTTCTTTATTTTATACATGGCCAAGTTTTTTTTTTTTTTTTGCTTCAGTCTGTTACAGTTCAATAGCTGGATCTTACCAGTCAGAAATGTTGTTTAAGCAGTTGGTTATGTTTATATTTGAGTCTGTGTCATGTTTGTATTAGGTGTTAGAGTATTTGCTTTTCTTCTCTTGTTCCAGAGTTTATGGAGTCTCAGTTTGCTTTCTTTGCCTAATGCTAATACCACACTCTTATAGCTTTCATCTTTTTCCCGTTTTATATATAAGGTTCTCCCAGAAAACTGCAGTGCTAGGCTTCTTGATAAGCTACACCCATCAATCCCCTGCCTTGTTTTGTTTGGCTGTAACGGTACAGC
The DNA here is from genome assembly GCA_009760885.1 of Achatina immaculata. NCBI lineage: Eukaryota > Metazoa > Mollusca > Gastropoda > Stylommatophora > Achatinidae > Lissachatina > Lissachatina immaculata. The sequence continues at coordinate 74,393,962 of CM019713.1, read as the reverse complement.
CTACTTCCAAGGAGGGCATTGGTTGAAGTGAGTTTAGGTCTAGCAGCCGTGTTGCTGGCTGTGACATACTGACATCTTCCGCGACAACCACCACTGCCATTAGTCATAAATGAGGGGGGAGGGGGGAGTTTATGGATGTACAAAAAATATTCACGCAGAATATTGCAGTAAAAACAAACAAATTTGGCAGCATTTACTGGATAATTTGAATGAACTGTGAATCTGACATTGAGAATAAAACGGTTAAGAAACCATGGAGCTGAAGTTTGATCTTGTGTTAGCATTTTGTAAATAACATTTGTTTTAATGTTGACATTAATCATCATGAGAGCAGCACTTGGCTACCAGTTAGCAGTGTGTATGTGTGGGTTTTTTCTTATGGTGGCTCAGTCTGTTTTGTATTTTAACACTTTTTACTACTTTTTAAACTCTTCATGATAATCATTATTGGTTGTAAGGCAAATAGGGCAAACCAGAAACCTCCGTATGACCCAGTCATGATCCTTTCTTTGTGTTTTTTGGTGTTGTCCTTCCATTTCAGGGTTCTTTGATAAAAAAATAGACAAATAAGAATAAGTTTTAGTTAGTTCTGAATGTCTTCAGTGTTCACTGAGGTGTGCTTTGTCCTTTTGCTTGCTGTGAGGAATGCAAATACAGGGAGCAAATGTTAACACTGCACAAGAAGAATCTGTCCTTGTTACCATCAGCATTTACTTTTATTGTTGTGTTTTGCTAAAGCAGCAGTGCAAATGTGATCTAGCATCACATCATGTGTTTCCATAAGAAGAAAAAAAACATAAGGTCTTTATGAGTGAGAGTTTGTTTTTATTTGTCTCCCTTTGTGCATGTGGTTTTACCACTTCAGGAACATATACTAATGGTCTATTTCATTCTCACTGCCCATTACCATAAACTGTCTAGAACATTATCCTTGTATTGTAGACTGTGGCATTGGGAGCAATTTATGTGTTTAACCCTTTATGAGGCAGAGGATATATTATGTGCAACATATAATATTTTGTAAGGAAAAACTGAGGAAAAAAGAGCAAGTGGACAACAGTTTGATCATGTGATTCATCAGAGTAAGGTGGAGATCAGTGGCAGTCAACCTTCATTCACATGGAACACAGTGATGCTGACTAGAGAGAGAAGTGGCCGTGGGCAGAATTAATCAAAGAGTTAATATGAGAACATGTTGATAGCAATCTATTTGTCACTGTTTTATAGAACCTTTATAAGAATGATTGCTAACACCATGCATCACTCTAAATATAGTTACAGCATGCTCGACAAGTACACTACTTTCTATCCTGTTTTTTTTTTTTTTCATTTTATTTAGATTGGCCAATTTTTAAAAAAATGGATTGATTTTTTTGATTTGTAAATATTAGCTTGTTCGTGAATTCACATGCGTGGAGCAGTTACAGATTGAAATCATTTTGGCAGTATAAGATTGGAAGATGCATGTGCTTGTCTCTGGTAGGGAGTATTTTCAATGTAGGATAATGAATCAGATAAAGACCATTTTATGACTGACTGCAGTGTTATGAAAATAAGATGTGTTAAAGGCGGAATTCTTTTGCTGTGTTTTAACTTGTGTTTCCAAGCCTTGGTGTGGCTTATCACCAGGTAATAAACTAACGTATCACTCCAGACTTACAGTAGAGTTATCCACCCACAACACAAGACACTTAAAATAACAGTCTAGAAATGTCATTGTTCTAACCTTTTCCTGTTCATATGCTTTCTGTACAATGTTAAGAGCAGATGTGGAAATCATTGGTTTTTTTTCTAGTTTCATTTGTTTTATTTCATTGATACATTTTTTTTTCTTTTCACTAAATCTAAAACTTTTTTTTACATGATCTGTTTGTTGAAGATGCAGAATCTAAAAATCAGCTCAGTTAAAAATGAATCTTCCACAAAAGATAGGATAAGGCTAAAGAAAGAAATGTTTACATAAAAGTTGATCTTGTTTATATGTGGATATACTGGAGTTTACAAGATAAATTCATTGCTTTGATATGTCATCTGCCACTCATGATTCATCACATGTACATTACATCAAAATAAATTACATTAGTACAATTTTTTTTTTCTTTAGAGTGTTAAATTTTGTTTGTTAAAACTGGTTAGTGTTACTTCTATTGTGAATATATAAAATTTGGAATGAATGTTAGTAAATGTTAAGTTTTCCATTTTGTATGATGGTAGTAACCTTGTCATGGGCTTATCTTTGAAATGTACTATTATGAAAGTCAAATAAATGATGAAGTCTGAACTGATGTGTTGGTGTCTGTTATATTTAGTGTAGATGGTGGCTAGAGCAGAGCAGCAGAGAAGAGGCTTTGGCTAAATATAAAACTTGTTAACTTTTTCTGGCATATTGTATGAGGGACAATAGTTACCAAAAGTGAAGTTTATAGTTAGTGTGATTGTAACACTTGACTTCAATGGCCTCTTCCTGAAATATGTCAGAGTTGATATATAGCTATTTATTTTTTGATTATGGTCATCTGATGCCACCCGCTATTTTTTTCAAATTACAGAACATAATCGCCCAAACTATGTTATAATCTCTAGATGCCCTATCAGCTGGCGTAGGTCATCGTCCTCGCAGGTCATGATACTGTCACATTCCAATCACTCATTTGATGGTTTTCTGTAATACATTGTGTCAGACTGTTCAATATCTGCCCACTGACAAACAGTACAAAAACTCGTTGCCTGTGGCCAAGTTATATGGAAGCTGGGCTGTGGATTTCATACACCAAACCTTTGATTCTAACTTCATTTTTCTGCTGACTGATCTAAAAGGTGCACCATGTAAGTTTGTAAAAAAAGATGCTAGAGCATTTCTTTTCTCTGTATAATAAAAAAAATCCATAACTTTTTCAGCCCATCACTGACAGACAAGAAAGAAACAATAGCCAGAAAAAAAAGGGAGAATAAATGTGTACTTGTGAACCTCAGCTTAGGCAACGAGTGCCTGTAATAAATGTGTACTTGTGAACCTCAGCTTAGGCAACGAGTGCCTGTAATAAATGTGTACTTGTGAACCTCATCTTAGGCAATGAGTGCCTGTAATAAATGTGTACTTGTGAACCTCAGCTTAGGCAATGAGTGCCTGTAATAAATGTGTACTTGTGAACCTCAGCTTAGGCAATGAGTGCCTGTAATAAATGTGTACTTGTGAACCTCAGCTTAGGCAGTGAGTGCCTGTAATAAATGTGTACTCGTGAACCTCAGCTTAGGTGATGAGTGCCTGTAATAATCTCTTGTAGATCAAAATGGGTGACAAATTACTGTATCAGGGGGCTTTGGTAACTTCCCAAAGTTTTTTTGAGAAACTTCTCAATGAGTTCAAAGCATGAAAGGGAATATTTCATTCTCCAGTTTGCTGGCTGTGCTGAAGTAACAGACTATTCTCTGGTATCTAAATGATACTTGATTTCTTGCTACATGTTGTCCAGGATTTCTTTAGTACTGTTGATAAAGCAACCATTGTCCTTGTCTTCAGAGTTTCATTATCAGGAACTTATATATATATAAATTATATCCTTATAACTGAACACTTTATATACTTTATACTCTCATAAAAATAATAATCAAGCAATATCTGGTGAACAGACCAGAGGAAACATGAGCAACAGAGGGCTCACTTTGCCAAGAGTGGGAAAAAAAGGCAGTGGACAAGCATTTGTGGAAAACTCTTGCGGAAGCCATATGTGCCTTGCGCACTTAAGGTTCAGAGAGAGGGGGAGAGATCTGGTGAATGTGGTGGCCGTGATGTTGAACCATTCCTTCCAAATGGTGAATTTGTTCTGTGGTACCACAAAACACACGCCTTCGTAGACACTATTTTGATTATGGTGATTAGTACCTATACTGTTAAACGCAGTGCTCACATGTACTGTTTGCTCTAAGCTGTGCGGCCATGTACAAAAAAAAATCATACCTCGCACAAATTTTTGGAGCCGTGCAAAAAGAAAAATGAAACTGCTACTTTTATTTTCCAGTTTCCAGACCATGCTACAATTGTGATCAAGAGAAGTACAATGATGGAACATGTTTTTCCTTTACTGTTTCTTTCTTGTTGAGAAATTACTTTTGGATCGGATGTTTCAAATGGTCTTTTATTGCGTTGTTTCGGTAGTACTGTAGAAAAATCGTGACGAGGCAAGTGCCACAGAGAATAGAGGGTAATTAAAATAAACAGCCAGATGAATTTCCACTTTTCATTCATTTGCATGTCCCACTGTGTCATGGAAAAAGAGAATGTCCATTGAGCTGCTCATGTATACAGATTGATTTTGGTAACTAGCATCAGAATTCGTGACTACCAACATTAGAGCCGTCTCATTTTCTTTTTCCTTTTAAATACCAGTAACTGGAAAATCTTATATCCTTCCTGTGCCGTTAAACATCATATAGGGCTCGCATAGTCGTTTGCCAAGTGTTTCTGTTCTTGGCTAGTTTTTCAGCTTCATCAAGGTATGTTATGCCCACTAAAGTGGCTTCTCTTAACAATGTCCTCTTTAGAGTTTCACGTGGTCGACCTCTTTTTCTTCAGCCTGTGTTCCACTTGATAGCTTGTTTTGGAACTCTCTGATTGTTTCTTCTCATCACATGGCCTACATATGTCCATCTTTTTCTGATCACCCATGAGACTTGTTTGCTCATCTGTCTTATCTCCGTGTTCTTAAATTCATTCCACTTTATACTAAGTATTTTCCTGAGGCATTTGTTTTCAAAAGAGTCTAATTCCTCATCTATTTCTTTAGTTGTTTTCCAGCTTTCGCATGCATAAATGAGGGTGGATGTCACATTTGAATTGAATAATCTTAACTTGGTTTATGTGCTTGTAACTTTTGAATTCCATATTTTCTCAAGATTTTTTAAGGACAATGCTGCTTTTGCAATTCTAACTTCCTTCCTGGTGAAACCATTCTGGTCTATGTATCTACCAAGGTATGCAAAGTGGTTTACTTCACCGACAACTGTTCCATGTATGTATATTTTTCCTTCTTGATGAATCATAAATTTCATAATTTTTGTTTTGTCTTTGTTAACCTCAAGACCTATTTTGCTAGCCAAGGATTGCAGGGAATCTGTTTTTTCCTGTATCAATTTCACATTGTTACTGATAAGAGTTATGTCATCTGCAAATTCAAGATTTTTGGGTCCCATGTACCCAATCAATGCTGGTTTTACCTGTACAGCATCTTTTCGTTATAAAATCTATTACAATTCCAAAAAGCAAGGGAGATAATATACATCCTTGTTTCACGCCTGTTTCAGTCTGAAACCATTCGCTCATTCCTTCTTCTGTCTTGACTGCACAGACATATCCGTTGTAGAGATCTCTAATGATGTTGATAATTTTAGATGGTATTCCATATAGTCTTAAAATCCTGTACAGTGAATCTCTGTGTATTCTATCAAATGAAAAGTACAGCAGGTTTATCTTGTTATTAAATGCACAACCCTTTACACAATATTTTTTTTTTCCACATGACCTGAACATTTTCACACAGACCACAAACCTTTAGAGGAAACATTGCTAGCATGGTAATTCGCCAAGTTTTCCTGTTTTCAGCCAGCTTTTCAACTTTATCAAGGGGTTTTATGCCTACTAATTTGGCCTCTCTTAACGATGTCCTCTTTATAGATTCACGTTGTCGACTTCTTTTTCTTTGGCTTGTTGTGTACCTCATGATAGCATGTTTGGGATTCTCTGATTTTCTCTTCTCATCACGTAACCAATTTATATCCATCTTCTTTTCTGATCACTCATGAGACAAACTGTTGTTCATACATCTGGCTTATCTCTGCGTTGTTCTTGAATTAGTTCCACTTTATACCGAGTATTTTCCTTAGGCATTTGTTTTCAGAAGAGTCTAATTTCTTTTCTATTTCTTTAGTTGTTTACCAGCTTCCTCATGCATGGATGAGGGTGGATATTACATTCAAATTGAATAGTCTTAGCTTGGTTTTTATCCTTATAACTTGAATCTATGTTCTCAAGATTCTTGAAGGTCACACACACCCGCACACACACTCATGCTGTAGGGACGTGAAGTGTTAGTAGCTTCACATTTCTAGGCCACTACAGCATATGACGTTGGAACGCCATCTCCTGCCCTGTGCTTTTGTTTTTTCTAGGGAAACTCCAGGTACCCATTTTTGAGCCAGTCGGTCAAACAAAAAAAAGTTCCACCCAAATCAAACCAGTGACTTCCTGAGTGGCAGGCAAGTACACCAACCACTGAAGAACACTTGCATAGTTTTACGTATGTGTCAACCTTGTCAATTCCCAGCCTGCATTGTATTTCAACCCGTCCAGCCAATCTATCAGCCAACTCATTTCTATGCACACCCAATGAAAACGTTTACAGTACCTGGCAGCTATTCTGTGCGTGTAAAGCGTCCACTGTTTCCAAGGAAACGGATCGCTTCCATTTTTTGTCATTATTTAGCTCAAACGGTGGGAACAGAACGTGGGACGGTATGTATTTCAATCTTTGACAATCTGTAGTTGCATTGCAGTGTATTTTTCTTAAGTATATAAATGAAAGTATGATGTTTTTGATGTTTTATTAGATCTTTGAGAATTAATATTGATAGACTTCAATATTTTGACAATCTTTCGTGTTGTACTATATGTAAACATCGCCAAAGTTGCTTTCAGGTTTCTTACAGTTCTCAAAGTGAGAGATCTGAAGGTACATGAAGACATGTTTGTAATGCATATACATAAATAGGTGACCTTTTTTAAAGAGCGAAACAACCACACTCAGAAATCATCGGATTTCCCTCATCCGCATGCAGACCCTTCGGCCATGTAAACGCCCCATGAGCCATGCTGGACGAAGTCATGACTTCATAAAGTCTGTTTCTGGCTTTTGCTGTATTTTGGAGGACAGAGTCGTCACATTTGTAGCATACCACAGTTATGTTCCATTTTCTTCAACAAGTGGTCCTCAAGCAATAAGAAAATGAATGAAAATAATTTCATGTTATCAAATTTTACAGGGTGCCCACAAAACATTTCGTATCAAGATGAAACTGGCACGGAAAATTAAACAGAACCGGCCAGTTCCACCCTGGCTGAGAATGAAAACGGGCAACACGATACGGTAAAATTTATTAATGATTTTCAGAAATTTTCTTTCATTGCTGATTTTTTTTTCTTAATATTTCAAATTTTGCAGCTTGCAGTTACTAGCAAACTGTATGAAAATGTGGAGCAACATAAGAATCCACGCCTGTGAAATAAAATAATGAAAAGTTGTGAAGCCAGGGTTGTACCTTTTTTGTGGCTGGTAACTTTAGTTTGTAAAACTTGAAGTAAAATAAATTGTGTAAAGATAAACTATTACCACATATTGTCTTAGGGCTTTGCTGTTTGTTAGGGCCAGTTGTTTAGAACTGGCTGAACCAGGCAGGTAGTGATTGATGTGTGCTACATGGAGAGAGAGCATGATTCTTAGTTCCATTCAAAGAAGTAGTCTGATGCATATTCACACTGATGCCTAATTCCATGACATTCACCATGGTAAGCTGAATGCCTAATTCCAAGACATTCGCCATGGTAAGCTGAATGCCTAATTCCAAGACATTCACCATGGTAAGCTGAATGCCTAATTCCAAGACATTCGCCATGGTAAGCTGAATGCCTAATTCCAAGACATTCACCATGGTAAGTTGAATGCCTGATTCCAAGACATTCACCATGGTAAGCTGAATGCCTGATTCCAAGACATTCACCATGGTAAGTTGAATACCTGATTCCAAGACATTCACCATGGTAAGCTGAATGCCTAGCAACCAGTGTGAATATATCCTGAAGCAGTCATTGAGCTGGATTATGAATAGGGTTTGATATCAGACACCAGTCTTCTTGGCTTGCTCCACCACCATGAAAGCACATTCATTTGTGTCTTTTTAGACTGGATAAAGAAACACAACAGCCTGTTTTCAGAATGTTCAGGAGAGGGTTTTGACCAGCTCTGATTTGCTGACTGCTATCCCTGTAGCATCTTTGATCCTCAGATACTGAAAGAAGTCTTGATAGATCAACTTTACAGATAGATCTGATAACATTTGAGCACATTCATGTTTGTGGCCTGTTTTAGAATATATTTAACAGCCAGAGCTAACCTTGCCAGACACAAGCCATCCACTGTGATAGATTCAGAAAACCTGCTTTATACTTTGATCTGAAAACATCCCAGAGTCACAGAGTAACTAAGAAATCTGTATCAAAACTTATGTTTTGAGTAAGGGTGTGGAATTAGACCCGCTTTCAAAAACATAGCCTTTACAATGTCCTTGGAGCTTCAAGAGTGTTGGACAAACTGTCCTGTTTATTCTTCATCTACCTGACTGTAGATCAGTGTTTCCCAGGCAGCCATCTTTTCTCCCAGGCCACATCCTCAGTGACCCCATTCCCCCACCCCCTTATGTACTACTCATACAGTGACCTATTAAGCTAGGATATGCATTACACAGCTAAAAACTTCAGCAAGCAAACACTGTGAAGGAGCACATTTATAACTCACCTACTGCATTATTTTCTTAACTTTTAGTGTGATGGATGAGTTTCGTGTAGTGACACAAGTTTCTCAATGTCAGGTTGAAAAGTGCTAGGAAGGAAGGTATTACTGCCCCCGTCTGCTGCTTTGTTTTCCCTCAACACCTCTCTTCTGCCCCTGTCTGCTGCTTTGTTTTCCCTCAGCACCCCTCTTCTGGCCCTGTCTGCTGCTTTGTTTTCCCTCAACACCTCTCTTCTGCCCCTGTCTGCTGCTTTGTTTTCCCTCAGCACCCCTCTTCTGCCCCTGTCTGCTGCTTTGTTTTCCCTCAGCACCCCTCTTCTGCCCCTGTCTGCTGCTTTGTTTTCCCTCAGCACCCCTCTTCTGCCCCTGTCTGCTGCTTTGTTTTCCCTCAGCACCCCTCTTCTGCCCCTGTCTGCTGCTTTGTTTTCCCTCAGCACCCCTCTTCTGCCTCTGTCTGCTGCTTTGTTTTCCCTCAGCACCCCTCTTCTGCTTCTGTCTGCTGCTTTGTTTTCCCTCAGCACCCCTCTTCTGTCCCTGTCTGCTGCTTTGTTTTCCCTCAGCACCCCTCTTCTGCCCCTGTCTGCTGCTTTGTTTTCCCTCAGCACCCCTCTTCTGCCTCTGTCTGCTGCTTTGTTTTCCCTCAGCACCCCTCTTCTGCCTCTGTCTGCTGCTTTGTTTTCCCTCAGCACCCCTCTTCTGCTTCTGTCTGCTGCTTTGTTTTCCCTCAGCACCCTTCTTCTGCTCCTGTCTGCTGCTTTGTTTTCCCTCAGCACCCCTCTTCTGCCCCCTTTTCTTCCACCACTCCCCCCGGTCTTTTCCAACACCCATTGGGAGGGGGTTATCATCTGCTTTGAGAAACATTGCTGTAGATCATACATGAGATGCAGTCTCTCAGAATATCTGTGTTGTCTTCTTTTATATTCAATTATTTGGTTTTCAAATAGTGAAATGTTTAGTATACTCATTTCTCACGGTGAAAGTGGTTTGTTCCTTGCTGGGGAGGTGCTACACAGTCAGTTCAGCTGGTTTCTTCTTGAGCTAGGGAAGTAAAGGCAGCCAAGCTTGACAATGACCACACCATCTTCATTTGTGTACATGTCAAGGAAATGTGGGGATCTACTACCATATCCCTTTTATGCCTTAATCACGTTACACAGGGCTGGCTACTTTCACTTCTCACACACATAGTCTCATTATGTTCACATTTAGCTTTAGTGTGGACTGTGACTGGGTGGGATGCCACCCATGACCTGGCATCATACGTGGCAGATGGCATATGTGGAGGGTGCCTGTGAATGAGGGCTTAACAAAATAAGCAGGGACAGACCAGCTGGCATCAGACATGGACATGAAAAGCAAGGTGGAATAGTGAATGGCATCAGTTTCCCTATAAAATGCCTTGCATGCTCAGAGAAGTGATTGTCAGGCTAGTAAGAGGCACCTTAAAACCTCTAAGCCCCTGCTGACCTTTGAGTATGATCAAGCCCAAAAGCTAGTCCTTCAGAAGGCAATGGGAAACCACTTTGTAACTCCCAAAATTCAGATCTAAAAAAAAAATGAAGCTGAAAATGAGATGAGGAATGAGATCTGTGGGGAAGTATGACCACCTATGCCTACCGGCATGGCACCTGATGATGATGTAGATTGAGAAAACTAAATTATGCATGAAAATAAATATAACTTAAAGTTGCTTTAAATCAGACATGTTTGATGCCAGATATGCCTTCTTGTGCAGCATCACAGAAATATGTTCAAATATTCACGCAGCAGCGTATTGGTTTTATTGTACGTCAAGTTCAGATTAAAATTACTGTTGTCTTATACAGGTACAATGCCAAGAGACGTCACTGGAGGCGCACCAAGCTCAAGATGTAGACAGTTCTGTACTGTGGCTGCTATTTGATGCAGAAATTCTCAGGGCATATTTTGTGATAAGATGGCTTTTTTCTCAAGTGTTAGAATTTAAGTATTAAAGTTTTCATTGTTTTGTTTAGCAGCTTAATATTTGTGTATTTTATATGTTGATTGATGTTTTTCTGTAAATGTTAAAATAATGATATGTGTTGATTGTTAAGATTTGTGCTTCTAGTAATGTATATTGATTCTGATCATTAGCATTTACATAGTATAGGTCAGTTTGTTAATTATAGTTTTATAGTTGTTGTTTACATGTGCATGTATGTTGTTTAATTGATTTGTTGTAAAGACTGACAACTAATGATGAGAGAATGGCATACGTGAGCAAGTTCACACGTGACACACTGAAAGCGAGACGCTGCAGATGAGGCTATGGAAAGAGAACATGCTTGTAAACAAAGTGATACTTCTTGTGAGGGTGGGATTGGCTGAATTGACTGTGGCATGGTAACACCAAGTAGAGTCTCTGGGCTCAGCTCCTGCCACTGACATTCTCCAGTCTTGTACAGATGGGTACTTTGCATCATGTGATGAGAAGAAGGTGCCCCTGAATAAATAGAATATTGACTGTATGGCGAGGGACACTGGATTAATAGTCCACACATGGTTATCTGTGGAGTAGTTTTAAAAAATTGAACATCACTCAGAGTTTATGCCCGTAAATATGGGGTTTGTTCCATTGTCCGGTCCCAGCACCTCAGAAACATGTTAACAGAGGAGAGATGACTTTATCAAGAGATACAGCCCAAAATTCACCATAAGATAAGTTATTATTAATCATTCAACATAAAGATATTTCTATTTTGTCAGCTGATAATGGAAAACTGGCGTGGACATTGTCCTTGACAGGGTTTTGATAGTTTAATATTTACCTCAATCGTTTTCTCCTATCATTTACTCTTATCATTCTCTTTCAGAAGTATATAATACATGGAACAATTTTTTATAAATAGGAAACTACGAGGTTTTTGGTACGATTTTTGCTTTGTCTACGATTTTTTCGAGGTTTAATCCTACAATATTTGTTATCTTACTTTATATAATACATGAGCCTTTTGGCTAAGATCAAAGTGTAGTTCTGCGCTGTGTAGTATCTTTCAGTGTGTCATGCAGTATCTACACTTTGATTGTTTACTTTGGAACAAACGAAATGCTTGAGGTCTACCCTGCATATTGAATGCCGGGGGTATGGTCACATCTCGTTACGGGTGGACCCGGTTTGCAGTACCACCAGGTCACGGCCAGTTGTTTTCATCGTTGAAAAAAAATACATTGGCCATTTTGGCTTGAAAGATAAAATGAAAAACAGTGGAGAATATGGAAGTAACACAACAGAAATAACACAGTATGTTTTACATTATTTGAAGCTGAGATAATTATTATTCAAGAGATGAACAATACCATCATAAGTTGCCTTACCGATAGCCATTGGTGATTATGTTTCTCAGATAATGGTAGCCCTGTTTCACTCCATTGTGGCATATAGAGATATGATGTTAGTGCCTATTTGCTGTTTGATTTGTCGGCAAACTAGAGGAGCATGATGCATGGCGGCCTTTACTCCTCATTTCTACAGCTGTGTGACTGGGGCCCCTCCTCTGACCTAGATATGATAGATAAGTACAATAATGACTTTCACTCTAGAACCCTAATTTTATGTTTAAGATATAAAACAAGTGATTTACAACTCATATTAGTAAATCTGTCCAGACATAAACTAAAATTATTTCCATTCAAAAAAGTCAGTCACAAGTAATAAAGAATGAATTGAAATGATGGAATACTGACAACTAATTCAAGTCATAAATAAAGCAATCACAGTTTTATAACATTACATGAGAAGATGGAAATTAAGGAACTGGAAAGCTAGGAGGAAAGGGAGGGCAGCTGAGAGATAAGTATCTGACTGGGTGAACCAAGAAGTACAAGAAAATATAGGAATGAAGATGGTTAGCTCAAGTCTTGTCGTGAGTTGTTGGTCGGTATATCTCAAAACGTAGCAAATGAACAACAGATTTCTGGTTGTGTTAACTGCTTTGTAGATTCAAAAATTAAAATTACCATGTAATTTAATTATAGGCCTATGATTATTTCACTGTAAAAGTATTATGGCTGTATGTATTATAAATTTTTTTATGAGGTAATGGGGATTTTTGTTTGATGGTGAAATAGTTCCAAATTCCCTATCCTCATGAGAAGAAGATACATATTCGCTGGATACAACTTGTGTATTGGTTATTGCTTTATTCATTTCCTTACCAGCGAAACGCCTTACAGTATGTTCTGGTTTTGCTTCTCTGTGTTGTTTATACGTTATTTCTGTGAAACGTTCTATCCACCTATCCGTCCTTGTCCTTGAATGCTGACTGACTAATCAAACGCCGTCCTATGTCCTGCAGGCTAGCAACAAATTCTCTCTGCTTGTCATGATCTACCTGACCGTAGATCAGTGTTTCCCAGGCAGCCATCTTTTCTCCCAGGCCACATCCTCAGTGACCCCATTCCCCCACCCCCTTATGTACTACTCATACAGTGACCTATTAAGCTAGGATATGCATTACACAGCTAAAAACTTCAGCAAGCAAACACTGTGAAGGAGCACATTTATAACTCACCTACTGCATTATTTTCTTAACTTTTAGTGTGATGGATGAGTTTCGTGTAGTGACACAAGTTTCTCAATGTCAGGTTGAAAAGTGCTAGGAAGGAAGGTATTACTGCCCCCGTCTGCTGCTTTGTTTTCCCTCAACACCTCTCTTCTGCCCCTGTCTGCTGCTTTGTTTTCCCTCAGCACCCCTCTTCTGCCCCTGTCTGCTGCTTTGTTTTCCCTCAACACCTCTCTTCTGCCCCTGTCTGCTGCTTTGTTTTCCCTCAGCACCCCTCTTCTGCCCCTGTCTGCTGCTTTGTTTTCCCTCAGCACCCCTCTTCTGCCCCTGTCTGCTGCTTTGTTTTCCCTCAGCACCCCTCTTCTGCCTCTGTCTGCTGCTTTGTTTTCCCTCAGCACCCCTCTTCTGCTCCTGTCTGCTGCTTTGTTTTCCCTCAGCACCCCTCTTCTGCTTCTGTCTGCTGCTTTGTTTTCCCTCAGCACCCCTCTTCTGCTCCTGTCTGCTGCTTTGTTTTCCCTCAGCACCCCTCTTCTGCTCCTGTCTGCTGCTTTGTTTTCCTTCAGCACCCCTCTTCTGCCCCTGTCTGCTGCTTTGTTTTCCCTCAGCACCCCTCTTCTGCTCCTGTCTGCTGCTTTGTTTTCCCTCAGCACCCCTCTTCTGCCCCCTTTTCTTCCACCACTCCCCCCGGTCTTTTCCAACACCCATTGGGAGGGGGTTATCATCTGCTTTGAGAAACATTGCTGTAGATCATACATGAGATGCAGTCTCTCAGAATATCTGTGTTGTCTTCTTTTATATTCAATTATTTGGTTTTCAAATAGTGAAATGTTTAGTATACTCATTTCTCACGGTGAAAGTGGTTTGTTCCTTGCTGGGGAGGTGCTACACAGTCAGTTCAGCTGGTTTCTTCTTGAGCTAGGGAAGTAAAGGCAGCCAAGCTTGACAATGACCACACCATCTTCATTTGTGTACATGTCAAGGAAATGTGTGGATCTACTACCATATCCCTTTTATGCCTTAATCACGTTACACAGGGCTGGCTACTTTCACTTCTCACACACATAGTCTCATGATGTTCAGATTTAGCTTTAGTGTGGACTGTGACTGGGTGGAATGCCACCCATGACCTGGCATCATACATGGCAGATGGCATATGTGGAGGGTGCCTGTGAATGAGGGCTTAACAAAATAAGCAGGGACAGACCAGCTGACATCAGACATGGACATGAAAAGCAAGGTGGAATAGTGAATGGCATCAGTTTCCCTATAAAATGCCTTGCATGCTCAGAGAAGTGATTGTCAGGTTAGTAAGAGGCACCTTAAAACCTCTAGGCCCCTGCTGACCTTTGAGTATGATCAAGCCCAAAAGCTAGTCCTTCAGAAGGCAATGGGAAACCACTTTGTAACTCCCAAAATTCAGATCTAAAAAAAAAAAATGAAGCTGAAAATGAGATGAGGAATGAGATCTGTGGGGAAGTATGACCACCTATGCCTACCGGCGTGGCACTTGATGATGATGTAGATTGAGAAAACTAAATTATGCATGAAAATAAATATAACTTAAAGTTGCTTTAAATCAGACATGTTTGATGCCAGATATGCCTTCTTGTGCAGCATCACAGAAATATGTTCAAATATTCACGCAGCAGCGTATTGGTTTTATTGTACATCAAGTTCAGATTAAAATTACTGTTGTCTTATACAGGTACAATGCCAAGAGACGTCACTGGAGGCGCACTAAGCTCAAGATGTAGACAGTTCTGTACTGTGGCTGCTATTTGATGCAGAAATTCTCAGGGCATATTTTGTGATAAGATGGCTTTTTTCTCAAGTGTTAGAATTTAAGTATTAAAGTTTTCATTGTTTTGTTTAGCAGAGTTTTTTTTATTGTTAATATTTGTGTATTTTATATGTTGATTGATGTTTTTCTGTAAATGTTAAAATAATGATATGTGTTGATTGTTAAGATTTATGCTTCTAGTAATGTATATTGATTCTGATCATTAGCATTTACATAGTATAGGTCAGTTTGTTAATTATATTTTATAGTTATTGTTTATATGTGTATGTTATGCATGTATGTTGTTTAATTGATTTGTTGTAAAGGCTGACAACTAATGATGAGAGAATGGCATACGTGAGCAAGTTCACACGTGACACACTGAAAGCGAGACGCTGCAGATGAGGCTATGGAAAGAGAACGTGCTTGTAAACAAAGTGATACTTCTTGTGAGGGTGGGATTGGCTGAATTGACTGTGGCATGGTAACACCAAGTAGAGTCTCTGGGCTCAGCTCCTGCCACTGACATTCTCCAGTCTTGTACAGATGGGTACTTTGCATCATGTGATGAGAAGAAGGTGCCCCTGAATAAATAGAATACCTGACTGCCCCTGAATAAATAGAATATTGACTGTATGGCGAGGGACACTGGATTAATAGTCCGCACATGGTTATCTGTGGAGTAGTTTTAAAAAATTGAACATCACTCAGAGTTTATGCCCATAAATATGGGGTTTGTTCCATTGTCCGGTCCCAGCACTTCAGAAACATGTTAACAGAGGAGAGATGACTTTATCAAGAGATACAGCCCAAAATTCACCATAAGATAAGTTATTATTAATCATTCAACATAAAGATATTTCTATTTTGTCAGCTGATAATGGAAAACTGGCATGGACATTGTCCTTGACAGGGTTTTGATAGTTTAATATTTACCTCAATCGTTTTCTCCTATCATTTACTCTTATCATTCTCTTTCAGAAGTATATAATACATGAGCCTTTTGGCTAAGATCAAAGTGTAGTTCTGCGCTGTGTAGTATCTTTCAGTGTGTCATGCAGTATCTACACTTTGATTGTTTACTTTGGAACAAACGAAATGCTTGAGGCCTACCCTGCACACTGAATGCCGGGGGTATGGTCACATCTCGTTACGGGTGGACCCGGTTTGCAGTACCACCAGGTCACGGCCAGTTGTTTTCATCGTTTAAAAAAAATACATTGGCCATTTGGGCTTGAAAGATAAAATGAAAAACAGTGGAGAATATGGAAGTAACACAACAGAAATAACACAGTATGTTTTACATTATTTGAAGCTGAGATAATTATTATTCAAGAGATGAACAATACCATCATAAGTTGCCTTACCGATAGCCATTGGTGATTATGTTTCTCAGATAATGGTAGCCCTGTTTCACTCCATTGTGGCATATAGAGATATGATGTTAGTGCCTATTTGCTGTTTGATTTGTCGGCAAACTAGAGGAGCATGATGCCTGGCGGCCTTTACTCCTCATTTCTACAGCTGTGTGACTGGGGCCCCTCCTCTGACCTAGATATGATAGATAAGTACAATAATGACTTTCACTCTTGTACCCTAATTTTATGTTTAAGATATAAAACAAGTGATTTACAACTCATATTAGTAAATCTGTCCAGACATAAACTTAAATTATCTCCATTCAAAAAAGTCAGTCACAAGTAATAAAGAATGAATTGAAGTGATGGAATACTGACAACTAATTCAAGTCATAAATAAAGCAATCACAGTTTTGTAACATTACATGAGAAGATGGAAATTAAGGAACTGGAAAACTAGGAGGAAAGGGAGGGCAGCTGAGAGATAAGTATCTGACTGGGTGAACCAAGAAATACAAGAAAATATAGGAATGAAGATGGTTAGCTCAAGTCTTGTCGTGAGTTGTTGGTCGGTATATCTCAAAACGTAGCAAATGAACAACAGATTTCTGGTTGTGTTAACTGCTTTTAGATTCAAAAATTAAAATTACCATGTAATTTAATTATAGCCTATGATTATTTCACTGTAAAAGTATTATGGCTGTATGTATTATAAATTTTTTTATGAGGTAATGGGGATTTTTGTTTGATGGTGAAATAGTTCCAAATTCCCTATCCTCATGAGAAGAAGATACATATTCGCTGGATACAACTTGTGTATTGGTTATTGCTTTATTCATTTCCTTACCAGCGAAACGCCTGACATTATGTTCTGGTTTTGCTTCTCTGTGTTGTTTATACGTTATTTCTGTGAAACGTTCTATCCACCTATCCGTCCTTGTCCTTGAATGCTGACTGACTAATCAAACGCCGTCCTATGTCCTGCAGGCTAGCAACAAATTCTCTCTGCTTGTCATGATCTCCTGCTAGCCTTTGTTATGGTACCCCAGCTGTGTTGCATGCTGCTCATCTCTACTTCTACAGTTCTTCACCAAGGTGCCTATGGTCGCCCTCTCTATCTCACCAGCGTCCATCTCTTGGCTGTTTTTATGATGATGTCGCTGGGGTGCCATCAGAGGACATGGCCTATACATTTTCATTTTCCTGTTCAATGCGTGCCGACCAGTAGTAGTCTCTCAACTTGCGATAGTGTCGCTATATGGATTTAGTACTTTAAATATTGTTAGCCAAAAGTAAAACAAAATGTTTACAGTTACACTTGTTCAACATTTTTCAATATTTCCTCAAGGAAATAGAAAACGAGGAAGACCTAGACTTACTTGGAGAAGAGAAATTATTTCAGTGCTCAGAGACAAGGGATACACATGGAAGGAAGCAGAGAATAATTCCACGAACAGGAATGACTGGAGAGCCTTTATCCGTGGCCTATGCTCTCAAGGGAGTGAATGATGATGATTTATCGTATCGGGAATTCCTTTCATGAGAAGAAAATTAAAAATGAAAGTTTCTCAAACTACTTTTTTTTCGTGACCCCCGCCTACTTTTGCATTTGAGTTTTCTCCGTACAGTTTCGACTTTGTTATTTTGGGTTGTTTTCTTAAGCTTTTGCTGGAGACATGCCATGGCTTAGTCTTAGAGTGGAATATTTCATATTCTGTATTAATCGTGAACAAATTGTAAACGAAGTACCTTAAAAACAGGGAAGAGAGGGAAAACAATTAAAAGAATGACTGGATCGAACTTGAAACTCCAGCAGTATAAACTTCTTGGTGGCTGAGTTGATAGTGGTCTCCTCACCAATCCAGGGTTATGCTGTTGTTTAAAGTGTTTAGTTTAATTTTTTTTCCAGGTGAATAATGTTTAATTCGATCTAATACTGTATTGCTATTTTTTTTAAATAAGTATATCTTACGGCAGTTCTCCTGAAGTTTAGCTCAACCTGGCATTGAAAGACAAGTCCTCTCGATTAAGTTCTATCTTTCCTCACCTGTAACGTATATTCCAGAACCCTCACTGCACTAGATGACAAACCCTCTACCCCATCCACCCTCTTCTCGACTTGATTACCATTGTATCACTCTCTCTCTCCTTTCTGATATCCCTATCCCTTCTTTACTACCAACACATAAAGTCTTCATTTAAACATTCACGATACTCGCAATCTCCGACACAGTTTCTTGCGAGTCACAGTTAAGCGCTCCGTTCTTAATACTATCTTTTTTTCCATTCGTATTTGTTGTATATCATTCATGTGAATTTATATTTTATCTTCTTTCCCTGTCTCTTTGTGCTTTATGCTTATATATGATTAAGGCGTAAATCGAAACAAACTATCTGTTCGTTAATTAATAAAACTGTTTCTACTTTTGGTTTAAATAGTTTTAACATTTTGTTATCACAGATTTACTACTGTGGCTTCGTGTAAATGTATCTATTTAATCGTATAATACACTTGTACCCAAAAACTATTCTCGTGTCGCTGAAAGAGCGTGGGGGGTGGGTGGGTATGCTGAGCTAAATTGCTGAGGAATGTTGGTATAAATCCATTTTCGCCGACAGCAATTTAATCCATTTCTAGGACAAACTGTTGACAGTTGTGAAAGGCACCACGTGACACTGTTGTGCTTAAATTGTATAAACCTGCGCGTTGCCATGACAGCTTTAAGGGACTGCAATTTAATATTACCTAAACAAGTCCAGGCATTCTCCTCCTCTTGTGACCAGGTGATTGCTCGCCCGCCTGGAGCAATATTCCCTTAAATTTTACTTTCTTTTCCGTTTGTGGGGAAAATTTCAGTATATCAAACTACGTGGCATTTTGTACATGTACGCACAGTGAAAAACTGGTTGTGTGGGTCTGTGGGTACGGCGGGGAGCAAGCCCTCTGTCTTTGTGCGAAGAAGGCTAACTTAGTGACGGCTCACAGGGCAAACGGGGCAGCTGGGATATTTGTCAGTGATGAAGAGCTGGAAGAAGTGGAGAGTTTTGAATATCTTTGATCGCTACTAACTAATAATAGAGATACAATGAGGGAAATTAAAAGGAGGACATATATCGCTCTTCAGAAAGTAAAACAACTAAAGAATCTGTGGAGAGGAGCAGACAGAACTACAAAAATAAGATTCTTAAGGGCATGCATCTTTCCCATCGCAACGTACGCATGTGAGACCTGGACACTTAACAAAGCAGCTGAGAAACACATAAATGCCTTTGAATGTAAATGCTATAGAAGAGTTCTTCAAATATCATGGACACAAAAAAAGAACAAATATATCCATACTACAAGAACTTAATATTGAAGAAGGCTGGCTACTAATGGGGATTAAAGAGAGAAAACTGAAATATTTTGGACACATTAAACGTCATGATAATCTAGAGAAGACCGTCTTGGAAGGGTACATAATGGGAAAAAGAAAGAGAGGAAGACCAAGGCGAAGATGGCTGCAAGACATCGTTGATGATCTGCAAATGGATGCAAGCCATCTTACTCACAATCGAGAGGCTTACAGGAGTGCTGTTTGGGAGGCAAAGTTCCGCAAGGGACGTGTAAATGAATGAATGAATGCACATGTTAGACTGAAATTGTCGGTTTTAGAGTGGTAACACAACAGCCTGAAGAAAAATAGGTCGACCACGTGAAACTCTAAAGAGGACAAAAGAGGCAAAAGTAGTAAGCATAAAATCCCCTGATGAGGTTGAAGAGCTCAACAAGAAAACAAGAAAACTTGGTGAACTACCATGCTAGCCCTATGTGACGTTTAACGCACGGAAAAGGACGTAAGATGTAAGAATCTTCACTCCGACTCAAATTGCGCCAGTCTCACATTACCTAATCTCCTTTGGCTCGCATTACCTAATCTCCTTTGGCTCGCATTACCTAATCTCCTTTGGCTCACATTACCTAATCTTTGGCTGACATTACCTAATCTCCTTTGTCTCACATTACTTAATCTCCCTTGGCTCACATTACCTAATCTCCCTTGGCTCACATTACCTAATCTCCTTTGGCTCCCATTACATAATCTCCTTTGGCTCACATTACATAATCTCCTTTTGGCTCACATAAACTAATCTCCTTTAGCTCACATTACCTAATCTCCTTTGGCTCACATTACCTAATCTCCTTTGGCTCAAAGAATGTTCATAACATCAAACTTTTTATTGATACAAAACTCTAGACTTTATGGCACCCCAGATTAGAGCGAATGACTAATTGAGCGTCCGGATGAGTATGACTGCCAGATTTAGATAGACTGCTTAAATAACCGTCCAGATTTAGAGTGACTAACTGAGCCTCCAGGTTAGAATGACTGAGTGATGCATGTCCTGGATATCACAGATGCTGTAAACACGACCACTCGGAAGACCAGCAGTGTAACGTTTTCAGACTTGTTATCAGAAAAGCAACGTTCATCAAAAGCACACGTCACGTGAACGAATGCAGATCTTTCTCAAAAGGCCATTGATTGCATTGTGTTGCAGTTCCGAGCCTTCTGGTCTAACACAATCTACTTCGGCACGACTACTATTTCTAGGGACATCACTGGAAGGTAGACCAGGGTCTTGGCAGGTTGTGAATAGCTAACCTTGACGCAAGAAGTCATTCAGCTTGAGTGATGCATCTTCGCTCTGAATTGCTGATGATATGCGCACTGTGCCATTTATCCTAGTGTTGCTATTTATAAATAAACGAACCGGCCTGTGATAGCGGCCTTTCAGATTACACGTGTTGGTAGTGAGTGACATTCTGAATGAACTGGTGCTGATAGGGGAGAGTGTGATCCTGGCCAGTCTCTTGTCAGGTAAGTTGCCTCTCTTTTGCCCTAACACTACTTTGTCTGCGTGTTCAAGGTATCACAACGTTAAATTCCCTCGCTTTCGTTTACGTTAAATCTTATTTTAGTGAAAACTTCCATACTTGCTGTGTTCTTTATGCAAATACCAACTACTTGTTCTTGCTTTTGTTTTCCCAATGAGAATTACTTTAGGATTTTAGATTTTAAAATTAATTTTAGATTTTAAAATTAACATTAGTCTGTAGTTAAATTTTTGTGTGCAGCGGAGTACTCTTGGGAGAAATATTTTTCCTTATATTAATATAAATCTGTTTCCATAATTTAAATTAATGAAAGCAGTATAACAGATTGTGATAAACGAGTTTTTATGACATAGAAGGTGTTTTTAAAGTCTCACTACACCTTCTATGAAAAAAAAAAATTGAAAAATGAAGTAAATGACGTCATCACAAATTGTGCTCAAAAACTGTCTGTTGTTATTTCTTGGATGGTAATTCTGATTGCTTCTTTCATGTCCTCACTTGTTTGTACATTATTTTTGTAAACATTTCCTTTCAAGAAACCCTATATATAATAATCTAATGGATTTATATCTGGAGAACGAGCAGGCCAAATTCCACGAGATATTATGCGATTTGCGAAATTTTCTTCCAGAAAACAATGTGTTGCTCTGCTCCAGCTGTGTGTGCAGTTGCAACATCTCAGTGGAACCATGCTTCTTCAATTTCACGTTCATTCAGCTGTTCTAAAAAGGTTCCAGAATGTCAGTACGGTAACGATCGGCATTTATAGTGTTGTTGAAGAAAATTGGTCCAATTAAACGTTTTATACTGACGGCACACCATACCCCAATGTTCGCATCGTGTAGCGGCGCTTTATGAAATGCATTGGGATTAACACTGCTCCAAAACGATTATTTTGGCTATTGACGTATAGATGAAACCATGCATCATCAGAGAAGAATGGAAATTTAACCGATGTTTAAGAATTCTGTACACTGTGCTCAGTGATACGTTCACTTCTTGCGACATTTTCCTTAAGGAGTTGCATGGACTTTTCAGGATTCTGTCTTGGATATCTAGACATTTTTATTCAGACACAGCAGGCCTACCAGATCGCGGAGCATCTTCCACACTTCCCGTACCACGAAACTTATTGAACAAATTTCTAACCGTAGTGCAATGAGAAGGTTGTTTATCAGGAAATTTCGCTATAAATCTTTTAACAACCATCCGTGTGTATCGACCGCCATTTCGAAACACTTGTTTAACCAAAAAAATTATTTCTTCCCTTGATAATATCATTCTGTTTTGAGTGCAAAAAATTACTCCAGCAGATGGCAACCATTCACTGCAATTTTTCTTCACGATTGACTGTGTAGCACATTTTTTATGACGTCATTTTCTTCATTTTTACATAGAAAGTGTAGTGAGACTTTAAAAACACCCATAAATATGTATGTATACACACACACACACACACACACATATATATATATATATATATATATATATATATATATATATATATACCAGAGAAATCTGAAAAGTTAAATGCGACCAGGCGTGATACTGAGACATCACACTTTCAGGTAACGAAGGTCATGGAAAATATGGGCCGAACACCGTATCCCAAATATGCCTTAATGGCATGGAAACGGGAATCTTACATTAGAGTTTCACGTGGTCCACCTCTTTTTCTTTGGCCTGTTGTGTTCCACTTGATAGCTTGTTTTGCGGATTCTTTGATTATTTCTTCTCATCACGTGGCCTGCATATGTCCATCTTTTTCCGATCACCCATGAGATATGTTGTTGTTTGCTCATCTGTCTTATGTCTGTGTTGTTCTTAAATTCGTTCCACTTTATACCAATTATTTTCCCGAGGCATTTATTTTCAAAAGAGTCTATTGTCGTGTTTATTTCTTTAGTTTATTTCCAGCTTTCGCATGCATAAATGAGGGTGGATATCACATTTGAATTAAATAATCTTAATTTGGTTTTTGTGCTTATAACTTTTGAATTCCATATGTTCTCAAGATTTTTTAAGGACAGTGTTGCATTTTCAATTCTAATTCTAACTTCCTTCCTGGTGTCACCATCCTGGTCTATGTAGCTGCCGAGATATGCAAAATGGTTTACTTCTTCAACAGCTGTTTCTTCTACGTATATTTGTCCTTCGTGGTTAATTAGAAGTTTCAATATTCTTGTTTTATCCTTATTAATTTCAAGTCCTATTTTACTAGCCATTGAAGACAAGGTATCTGTTTTTTATTGCATTGATTTCACATTGTCACTGGTAAGAGATGTCATCAGCAAAATCAAGATCTTCTATTTGGGTCTCATGTACCCAATCAATGTCCGTTTTACCTGTGCAGCATTTTTTTTTCATTATGAAGTTTATGGCAATTCCAAAAAAGCAATGGGGATAATATACATCATTGTTTCACGCCTGTTTCAATCTGGAACCATTCACTCATTCCTTCTTTTGTATTGACTGCACAAACATATCCATTGTAGAGGTCTCTAATGATGTTGAGAATCTTAGATGATATTCCATATATTCTTAAAATTCTCCACAATGAATCTCTGTATATGCTAAAAAATGCCTTTTTAAAGTCTATGAAGTTCAGGATTAACGGTCTTTGCTTTTCAATATGTTCTTCAAGTATTATTCTTAGTGTAAAGATCTGGCCGAGACAGCTTCTCTCTTTTCGAAATACTGCTTGTTCTTCTCTCATTGCAGCATCCACTATATCTTGAATTCTATTCAGAATAACTTTGCAAAATACTTTTTTACACAACTGATAGTAAAGTTACTCCTTTCCAGTTATTGCAATCGCTAAGGTTGCCTGTTTTCGGTATTTTAACAAAGAAATTCCTTTTGTCCATTTAGAAGGGACCTTTTCTTCTTTCCTAACTTTATTAAACATTCTCCATAGTTGGCTCATGTTGTCAATGTTAATAACTTTCAACATTTCGGCTATTATTTTATTTTAACCTGCAGCCATTAGATTCACTGCTGTTTCAATTTCATGCAATGTAATTTCATCTAGATTGACATTTAGTTGTGGGAATGGTAAGTCAGTTTCAAGGTCTATCAATTCTTTTGGGTGTGATCGATTAAGTGTTCGGCCTATCTTTGCTTTTGGTCTTTACTTGATGTTAATAGTGTGCCAGTTTTGCTAAGGATTGGTCTTCCTTTGGACCTGTTAGCCTCTGTTGTATGTTAACAGAGTTTTGCTGTCTCCTGTTTTTTCTGCCTTCTCTGCTTCTTTCGCCATATTGCCCATGTATTCTCTTTTATCACCCGTGTGGTACCCGGGATCTGCAAAGAATAGGACCACTGTACCCTACCACGCATGATCGTAAAAGGCGACTAAGGAGGGTTCGGCATAAGGCCAGCAACACTATCTGGTAAAAAAACTATCAGACTGCTACAGAAACTGAAGAAAGGGAAAAAACAAATGCAGGTGGAAGGAGAAATAGGTATCAGGAAACTGAGCCCATGAAGGTTGTGGATGAAAGCCAGCCACTGGAAGTCCCCAGCCCGACTGCAGACCTCCTGGAACCTAAACACAAGATGCAAATAGGCAGCTGGAATGTAAGAACACTTAACCAGACTGGAAAACTAGCACAAACCATCAAGGAAATGCACACATACAGACTAGACATACTAGGAATACAAGAAGCAAGATGGACAGGACAAGCAGAAGGAAATTAACAACACAGCACACAGAAGATACAATAATATGGTCAGGTAAAGAAGATCTTCATGAAGGAGGAGTAGCATTGATTATAACAAAAGAAGCATCAAGAGCATTGCTGAAATGGACCCCAATAAATGAGAGATTGTTATATGCACGGTTCAACTCAAGATTCACGAAGCTGTCTATTATAGTTTGTTATGCACCAACAGAAGCAGCTGAAGAGGAATTAAAAGAAGATTTTTACAACAGCCTCCAAGCAACAGTAGAAACAATACCCAAGCATGATATGCTACTCATCTTGGGCGACTTCAATGCAAAAGTAGGTGAAGGAAATGACGATAGAAGAAGAATCATGGGAAGAGAAGGAATCGGAGAAATAAATGAAAATGGAGAAAGACTGTGCAGTTTCTGTGAAGAAAACATGATGACCATCGGAGGGACAATTTTCCAACATAAAAACATCCATAAGGTGACTTGGAGGTCACCAGATAAAAACACAGAAAACCAAATCGATCACATACTAATAAACAACAAGTGGAAACGGTCACTACAAGATGTGCGAGCAAGGAAAGGAGCAGATGTAGGAAGCGATCACAACCTTCTGGTAGCAAAAATAAAACTAAAATTAAGGAAATCCAAAATTGGAGAACACAGAAAGATACGTTTTGATACAAGAAAACTGAAAGACCAGCACACAAGAAATGAATTCTCAATAATACTTAAGAACCGCTTCAGTGTCCTACAAGACGAAGCAGAAATGTCCATACTAGAGTTCAATAAAACACTACAGGAAACAGCAAAAGAGGTGCTGGGATATCGGAAACGGAAAAAAGAGGAAAAAATTACTGAACACCAAATCACAACGGCTTAAAGAACAAGTTTTAAGTAATTATGCACAAAAAGACAAAGAAGTGAAGGAATCATGCCGTCAAGATAAACGTCAATACTATGACAACTTAGCAGAAGCAACAGAGAAAGCAGCATACACAAATGACATGAAAACCATATATAAAATCACAAAGCAGATGACAGGTAACTTCAACACAAGATGTGAAAGTGCAGTAAGGACACAAAATGGACAACTGGTCAGTGGAGAAAGAGAAAAAATTGAAAGATGGAGGGAACACTTTAACACCCTACTAAACAGAACACAAGCAGCACAAACAATTGACATACCTGAAGCAAAAACGGAACTAAACATCAATACAGGACCAATAACAATAAGTGAAGTAAAGGAGGCGATAAAGAAGCTAAAATCAGACAGGGCACCAGGTGAAGATGAAGTGACTGCTGAGATGTTGAAAGCAGAAGAAACAGAAACACCTAAACAACTTTGCCGGATATTACAACAAATTTGGGATCTAGAAAAAGCCCCAGCTGGCTAGTAAAGAGGATTAAAGAGAGAAAACTTAAATATTTTGGCCACATTAAACGTCATGATACTTTAGAGAAGACCGTATTGGAAGGATACATAATGGGAAAAAGAAAAAGAGGAAGACCGAAACGAAGATGGCTGCAAGACATCGTTGATGATCTGGAAATGGATGCAGCAGCAGCAGGCCATCTTGCTCACAACCGAGAGGCCTACAGGAGTGCTGTTTGGGAGGCAAAGTTCCGCAAGGGACAAGCAAAGGAATGAATGAATGAATGAATGGAGTGGAAAACTAGGCTTATAGTAAAACTACCAAAGAAGGGTGACCTCAGAGATTGCGGGAACTGGAGAGGCATTATCCTACTGCCACTCACCAGTAAAGTATTTTGCAGAATAATCATCAACAGAATTGTACCAACACTTGAGGAAAAACTTCGGAAAGAGCAGGCAGGATTTAGGAAAGGAAGATCACGCATAGACCACATATTTGTACTTAGACAAATATTAGAACAGGCAAATGAGTGGCATAGCACAATATATGCACTATTCATAGATTTTGAGAAAGCCTTTGACAATGTCAACAGAGATGCACTGTGGAAAATCCTAAGATGGCATGGCCTCCCCCACAAGATAGTAAATGTAATCAAAGCCCTATATGAGGGTTTTCAGTGCAAAGTTATCTGTGGAGAACATACCTCCAGCAGCTTTAGGGTACAAACAAGAGTGAAACAGGGATGTGTACTATCACCAACATTATTTATCTTGGCAATAGACTGGTTAATGAAGGAGGCAACATTAGACAAACGCAGAGGATTACAACGGACCCTTGACACAGTGCTGGAGGACCTTGACTTTGCAGACGACATTTGTCTATTATCAAGCAGTCACAAAGATATGCAAGATAAAATAAACAAGCTAACTCAGAAGGCAAACAACATAGGACTAAAGATCAACGTAGGAAAGACAAAGTTAATGAAGCAAAATGTGAACAACAGAAATGTACTCAGAGTAGATAGCAAATTAGTGGAGGAGGTCAACGAATTTGTATACTTTGGCAGCAGAGTAGTAGAAAATGGAGACAGCACAGAGGACATCAACAGTAGACTTACTAGAGCAAACCAGGCTTTTGCAGTGCTGCAGACTATATGGAAATAAAAAAAACTAAGCATAAATATGAAAATCAGGATATTTAAGAGTAATGTTCTAAGTGTACTACTCTATGGAAGTGAATTCTGGAAAATTACCAAAACCATAGAAAACAAGTTGAATTCTTTCCAGACTAAATGTTTACGAAGAATTAGGAAAATATTCTGGCCAAAAACCATAAGAAATAACATCTTATTGGCAGAAATGCAGATGAAGCCACTGACAACAATTATTGAGGAAAGACACTGGCGATGGTTGGGACATGTGCTCCGAATGACTGACAACTCACTACCAAAAATAGCACTAAGATGGACACCACAGGGGAACAGAAGTAAGGGTAGACCAAAAGAGACATGGAGAAGAACAACAGAAAGGATGTTGAGCAATAGAGGGCTCACCTGGGCAAGAGCAGAAAAAAAGGCAAAGGACAGGCATTTGTGGAAAACCCTTGCGGAAGCCCCATGTGCCCTGGGCACTTAAGGTTCAGAGAGAGAGAGAGAGAGAGAGAGGAGAGAGAGAGAGAGATTCTCTTTTATCCCTTCTAGCTGAACTTTTTACTTTCTTGTCTATTTCTTTGTATGTTGCTTTTGTCAAATCTCTTCCAAGATCTGTCTTTACATTCAACATGGCTAATTTGGCTGCTCGTCTTTCATGTATGGATCTCCAGGTGTTATCTCATATTGATGCTTTTCTACTTGTTGTTTGCAGTCTAGCACTTGTTTTTGCTGCTGTGATTATAGCTGTGCTGTATGAATGTCATAATTCATCTATATCTATCTCCTCTACCTCTTGAATGCAGCGAACTGTTTGGTAAGTTTCAGATTAAAATTACTCTTAGTATTTTCATCCTGTAGACTATGACTGTTTATCTTTAATGTTTTCTTGTGTTGGCTTTTCAGTTTTAGTCTTAATTTCCCTATACACAGATTGTGATCACCGGTGATGTCTGCATCCCTATATGCTCTTATTTCTATCAGAGATGTTCTTAATTGCTTTCTAATACAAAAATGATCTATCTAATTTCTGGTTCTGTCATCCCGAGATATCCATATTGTATTATGTATCTCTATGTTTGGAAATACTGTTCCTCCAATGATCATGCCCTCTGTTAGGCATAATTCAATTAATCTTTTTCCTTTCTGATTTACCTATGTTGACTGCACATACTCCCTTATTTTCCCATTACCTTTTTTCCGACGCTGGTGTTATCTCTTCCTACCTTCGCATTGAAGTCTCCCATGACAACTAAGATGTCGTGTTTAGGGACTTCGTTAATGAGTTGTTGTAGCTGGTGATAGAAACTGTCTTTTATTTCATCATCTGCATCGTTCGTGGGTGCATAGCATTGTGTGATTGTCATTCTTCCGTGTCTTATTTGGAATCGTGCTCTTAATATACGGCTGTTCACTGGTTCCTATTCTGTAAGGCTCTTTGCCGCTGCAGTTGACATAATCATACCTACTCCTTCTTGATATTTCTCATCGTCTCTGCCTGAATGTATAATTAACTTTGTTTTCTGCCGATCTTTTCCCTACTTCTGGCCATCGCATTTCACTAATGCCCGGGACGTCTAAGTGATATCTATCCATTTCTTGGAATATGTGAGCAGTTTTTGATGGTGCTGCCATTGTTCTTACATTCCAGAATCCGATCTTTGTCACATATTTTGGGCCGATGAATGTGTTCTTTTGGTTGTTGTCTGGGCTTATCTAAGTTGGTATCCCCGATGCTCGATTGATTTTATTGCGAATTTCTGTAACAGTTAGTTTTTTCACTATCACGAGTTGCCATTAGATGGGCCTCAGGATAAGTTAGCATTATGCCCAACTCCCGTTTTACGATATGTATAAATAATTCACGATTCATTACATTATAGTGTGGCACAAATTAACCTTTTATTACAGTGTTATAGAAATTAACTCAGTACTAAAACGAAAATGATAATTAAGCATCGATCTGTATAAAAACAACAACACAGTGTAGTGTACAAGTATAAGAGGGCACAACAATGGCATAAATAAAGTAACACAACATATTATTATGTAAAAGTATAGTGCTATGTAGAATAGCAAAATAGGGCTATATAAAGCAGAATAGTGCTATATCAAAGCATTTCACTTTACTATAAACTACATGGTAGAGAAGCATTTAAACATAACATGATCACCATCAGGTAGACCTATTTCACTGTAGAAGAGGACAGACCACATCTTTCATGTGACAAAGCGTTTGGGCAAGCTTCTCCGTCTCAGAATCGTCTCCAAAGAACTTACTTTCACATTTACAGAGAAATCATGAAGCAGGTGGTTAAAAGTTCCATGTGAAAAGTACACAAATCAGGAATTTTCAGTACATGGGAAGAAAATTCTACTCTTGTCCACTGTACTGTACTCTGCAGCCATTACCCAAAGCTAGTATTACAGTTGCAGCAAACATTTACAAAGCACTACAAGAAGCATCCCAGTTATGCAAAGCACGTGGAGACCTGCCACAAAATAAAAGGTAAATTCGAACCAGTCTACCTGAAGAAAAAAAAAGTACAATGGGAAAAGATTCATTAGAAAATGGCCAGCACTCTTGAATCGTCATGACATAAATTCTTGACGTTGGTAACATGTAACAGCTAACAATCAAGTAAGTCTATATAAGGTGCATGAGAGAAGTTCCTAGCTATCTAGTCCAGTTCGTAGGCAGACAACGGTCTAGGTTTAGGCTTGTTAATACATGCCGTAATTTCATTATGTGTCGCGTATCTGTTTCTTCACACTCATCATCATCAGGTGCCATGCTCTGGCGGTCATGCTCCTCCACAGATGCCTGTTTCTTTATACTAGCTCGAAGGAATTAGAGCAGATGATCTTTGTTTATTATGTGGTACCAGACGCCTATTATGTTGGCCATAAAAGATGGAAGGCCAAGTGGGCTAAAATGCGAGAAAAGTCCAGGGACGAAGCCATCGGGTCCAAGAGTTCAGTCCCTCAGGGTCAATAGTCAGTACAGAAGAGTCAGAACATTTGATCAGACGAGCTTCATCAGATCATGTCGCTATGTGTCATGGTAGCCAAGTTCAGCTCAGTCAACTCATCTCAGTAGTCAACTCATCTCAGTAGTCAACTCATCTCAGTAGTCAACTCATCTCAGTAGTCAGTTCATCTCATCATCTGCATCGTTCGTGGGTGCATAGCATTGTGTGATTGTCATTCTTCCGTGTCTTATTTGGAATCGTGCTCTTAATATACGGCTGTTCACTGGTTCCTATTCTGTAAGGCTCTTTGCCACTGCAGTTGACATAATCATACCTACTCCTTCTTGATATTTCTCATCGTTTCTGCCTGAATGTATAATTAACTTTGTTTTCTGCCGATCTTTTCCCTACTTCTGGCCATCGCATTTCACTAATGCCCGGGACGTCTAAGTGATATCTATCCATTTCTTGGAATATGTGAGCAGTTTTTGATGGTGCTGCCATTGTTCTTACATTCCAGAATCCGATCTTTGTCACATATTTTGGGCCGATGAATGTGTTCTTTTGGTTGTTGTCTGGGCTTATCTAAGTTGGTATCCCCGATGCTCGATTGATTTTATTGCTAATTTCTCTAACAGTTTTTTCACTATCACGAGTTGCCATTAGATGGGCCTCAGGATAAGTTAGCATTATGCCCAACTCCCGTTTTACGATATGTATAAATAATTCACGATTCATTACATTATAGTGTGGCACAAATTAACCTTTTATTATAGTGTTATAGAAATTAACTCAGTACTAAAACGAAAATGATAATTAAGCATCGATCTGTATAAAAACAACAACACAGTGTAGTGTACAAGTATAAGAGGGCACAACAATGGCATAAATAAAGTAACACAACATATTATTATGTAAAAGTATAGTGCTATGTAGAATAACAAAATAGGGCTATATAAAGCAGAATAGTGCTATATCAAAGCATTTCACTTTACTATAAACTACATGGTAGAGAAGCATTCAAACATAACATGATCACCATCAGGTAGACCTACTTCACTGTAGAAGAGGACAGACCACATCTTTCATGTGACAAAGCGTTTGGGCAAGCTTCTCCGTCTCAGAATCGTCTCCAAAGAACTTACTTTCACATTTACAGAGAAATCATGAAGCAGGTGGTTAAAAGTTCCATGTGAAAAGTACACAAATCAGGAATTTTCAGTACATGGGAAGAAAATTCTACTCTTGTCCACTGTACTGTACTCTGCAGCCATTACCCAAAGCTAGTATTACAGTTGCAGCAAACATTTACAAAGCACTACATGAAGCATCCCAGTTATGCAAAGCACGCGGAGACCTGCCACAAAATAAAAGGTAAATTCGAACTAGTCTACCTGAAGAAAAAAAAAGTACAATTGGAAAAGATTCATTAGAAAATGGCCAGCACTCTTGAATCGTCATGACGTAAATTCTTGACGTTGATAACATGTAACAGCTAACAATCAAGTAAGTCTATATAAGGTGCATGAGAGAAGTTCCTAGCTATCTAGTCCAGTTCGTAGGCAGACAACGGTCTAGGTTTAGGCTTGTTAATACATGCCGTAATTTCATTATGTGTCGCGTAACTGTTTCTTCACACTCATCATCATCAGGTGCCATGCTCTGGCGGTCATGCTCCTCCACAGATGCCTGTTTCTTTATACTAGCTCGAAGGAATTAGAGCAGATGATCTTTGTTTATTATGTGGTACCAGACGCCTATTTTGTTGGTCATAAAAGATGGAAGGCCAAGTGGGCTAAAATGAGAGAAAAGTCCAGGGACGAAGCCATCGGGTCCAAGAGTTCAGTCCCTCAGGGTCAATAGTCAGTACAGAAAAGTCAGAACATTTGATCAGACGAGCTTCATCAGATCATGTCGCTATGTGTCATGGTAGCCAAGTTCAGCTCAGTCAACTCAACTCAGTAGTCAACTCATCTCAGCAGTCAACTCATCTCAGTAGTCAACTCATCTCAGTAGTCAGTTCATCTCAGTCGTCAACTCATTTCAGTAGTCAGTTCATCTCAGTAGTCAGTTCATCTCAGTAGTCAACTCATCTCAGTAGTCAACTCATCTCAGTAGTCAACTCATCTCAGTAGTCAGTTCATCTCAGTAGTCAACTCATTTCAGTAGTCAGTTCATCTCAGTCGTCAACTCATTTCAGTAGTCAGTTCATCTCAGTAGTCAGTTCATCTCAGCAGTCAACTCATCTCAGTAGTCATTTCATCTCAGTAGTCAGTTCATCTCAGTAGTCAACTCATCTCAGCAGTCAGTTCATCTCAGTAGTCAACTCATCTCAGTAGTCAACTCATCTCAGTAGTCAACTCATCTCAGTAGTCAACTCATCTCAGTAGTCAGTTCATCTCAGTAGTCAGTTCATCTCAGTAGTCAGTTCATCTCGGCAATCAGCTCACTTCAGTAGTCAGCTCATGGTAGCTGGGCCTCAGTAGTCAGCTCATCTCAGTAGTCAGTTCATCTCAGTAGTCAGTTCATCTCAGTAGTCATCTCATCTGAGTAGTCATCTCATCTCTGTAGTCAACTCATTGCAGTATTCAGCGCATCTCAGTAGTCATCTCATCTCAGTAGTCAGCTCATCTCAGTAGTCAGTTCATCTCAGTAGTCATGTCATCTGAGTAGTCATCTCATCTCTGTAGTCAACTCATTGCAGTATTCAGCGCATCTCAGTAGTCATCTCAGTTCAGCTCATTTCAGTTAGTCATCTCGACAGTCAGCTCATCTCAGTAGTCATCTCAACAGTCAGCTCATCTCAGTAGTCATCTCAACAGTCAGCTCATCTCAGTAGTCAGCTCTGCAGTCCTCCCTGCCAGGATATAGAGCAGCAAAACTGTTTCTAGACAAAGCAAGCAGTGGGTTGTAAACAGTCGTGGCTAACACAGAATGTCAAGTCTCTACAGCTGTCTCGTTCCCTCGAATGGGTCATTTGACAAATCTAGAAAAAAAAAAAAACGAGTTCAGAAAATGTTTGGAATCACGATTGATGAACTTAGACGGGAACGATCGATCGCTTTGAAAACAACTATGTGACGCTCCGAAGAAGTACTTGTGCTCTGTTACGCTGATATATTTTTAACATTCTGGTAACATTTTAACATGGCCTTTTCTTCTCGTCAGATCTGAACGCGAATTTCTAAGGTATTTTGTGTGTGAGTGGGTGTATATGTGTGCGCGCGTCGGTGTATGTAGAGCAGTGCGTGAGTACAACTGTCTAAAGATTCGATGTGGATATCTCGCTTACAAATACTTGTTTTCTATAATGGGGGGCATTAATTCACAGAAACACAGTTTGTTCGAATCTTGCTCTCATTTCCCCTACGGGTATTAGTGAAATAAATGGCTCTAATTCATTTGCGTTCGTGCAGGCCATTGATCGTGCAAACATTCAAATGAGCTGTGCTTGTCAAACATAAACAAGTCTCTTGATGCTGCTCGCCATATTGACTGTTTCAGTGATATAAAAAATAGTGCACATTGTGCGTAAGGTGAATCGTATAAGTATAGTATACGTGAAGCGAACCGTTTAAAGAGAACAACGAGTGTAAAACGAGTTTTTTAAGTTTTGGTCCTGTGCTACTGAAGAGAGGTACGAAGCACTGAAAGGAAATAATATACGAAGCACTGAAGGGAAGTAATGTATGAAGCACTGAAGGGAGGTAATGTATGAAGCACTGAAGCGAGATAATGTATGAAGCACTGAAGGGAGGTAATGCATGAAGCACTGAAGGGAGATAATGTATGAAGCACTGAAGGGAGGTAATGTATGAAGCACTGAAGGGAGGTAATGTATGAAGCACTGAAGGGAGATAGTGTATGAAGCACAAAATTTGTCACAATAAGACAGAGTTTAAAGAGCTTAACAATCAATGGAAATTTCCAATGGAAAAAAAGAAATGTCGAGAAAGACATCTAAGTGGGCTGACAAAATGGCATAGGATTGAAAACTCAAAGGAAACATGATCAGCAACTCTTCGGAACGGCACTTAATCCAGAAATGAAACACATTTTGAAATATATGAGAAAGTAGTTAGTCTATTAGGAAGCTAAATCGAAAATTCTCTTCAAACATGG
Organism: Achatina immaculata; assembly: GCA_009760885.1. Taxonomy (NCBI): domain Eukaryota; kingdom Metazoa; phylum Mollusca; class Gastropoda; order Stylommatophora; family Achatinidae; genus Lissachatina; species Lissachatina immaculata. The sequence continues at coordinate 74,359,574 of CM019713.1, read as the reverse complement.
AGCCAAATAAACTTACCTGGCACGGAAGGTACCATGATCAACAAGGTGGTACAATTATCTGGCAGCACCATGTGTTTAAAAGAAGTAGTTAGTCTATTTTATTTTAAACAACAAAAAGAACAGGCCTTGACCCGGTGGTACTGCAAATCGGGTCAATCCGTAACGATATGTGGACCATGCCCCCGGCATTCTATGTGCGGGGTAGGCTTCGAGCATCTCGTTTGTTCTGCAATAACGATCAAAGTGTAGATACTACAGAGCGCTGAACTACACTTTGATCTTAGCCAAAAGGCCGACAAGCGAACAAAAGTAGTTAGTCTATAAGAGGAAACAAAACACATTTTGAAATATATGAGAAAGTAGCTAGTCTATAAGAGAAAACACATTTTGAAATATATGAGAAAGTAGCTAGTCTATAAGACAAAACACATTTTAAAATATATGAGAAAGTAGCTAGTCTATAAGAGAAAACACATTTTGAAATATATGAGAAAGTAGTTAGTCTATAAGAGGAAAAACATTTTGAAATATATGAGAAAGTAGTTAGTCTATAAGAGGAAACACATTTTGAAATATATGAGAAAGTAGTTAGTCTATAAGAGGAAACACATTTTGAAATATATGAGAAAGTAGCTAGTCTATAAGAGAAAACACATTTTGAAATATATGAGAAAGTAGTTAGTCTATAAGAGGAAACACATTTTGAAATATATGAGAAAGTAGTTAGTCTATAAGAGGAAACACATTTTGAAATATATGAGAAAGTAGCTAGTCTGAAAGAGGAAACACATTTTGAAATATATGAGACAGTAGTTAGTCTATAAGAGAAAGAAAACACATTTTGAAATATATGAGAAAGTAGTTAGTCTATAAAATAAAACACATTTTGAAATATATGAGAAAGTAGTTAGTCTATAAGAGGAAATAAAACACATTTTGAAATATATGAGAAAGTAGTTAGTCTATAAGAGAAAGAAAACAGATTTTGAAATATATGAGAAAGTAGTTAGTCTATAAGAGAAAACATATTTTGAAATATATGAGAAAGTAGTTAGTCTATAAGAGGAAATAAAACACAGAAAGTAGTTAATTTATAAGAAATGCATACCAGTTTCGACTTTGTTCCAAACTGAAGTGGATGTTACAAAGAATATCTTCCTTCGAACATAATTATTTTAGGAAACAGTTTATTAAAAGCATTAAGGGGAAAAAATCATCATAGCCATCATATTGAGATGAAACACGTCTAACACACAGACGATAATTGTAGCTTAGCAGGAGCAGTCAGCTGTTTCCTCTCATAATAGACTTACCACTTACAGACTTGGGAATACAGACAGACTTAGGTAAATTGGTAGGAATATCCACTCTCTTCTTCTTTTTTTCTCATTCGCTCTATGTGATGGATTAACCACCACCCAGGCCCCTAGGCTGTAAGGGCCCAAGCTCTCTCCTACTTGTACCACTCCTGATACAAGAGACATAATCTGAATATTTTCAGAGTTATTTCCCTTAACGTAAAAATAAAAGAGTATCTGGAATCATGCGCGGTTACTGCCCCTGCTACTGACTGGTCAAGTTGGCTCAGAATGTTCTACCGCGTGTTTAAAAGTAGAATAACCTGTCAGAAACAGAATAACTTATCAGGTATAAATATTCTATTTTCAGATTTCCTCGCTCAAGTGACAGTTCGTGGGCATTGTCTTTTTTATTGTTTGATCTTCTAACATGTTTTCCAGGAACAGCAGCTGACCAAGTGTAGCACCTCAGAAAAGTTCAGCACAGCGCCCTCTCCTTTTACGTTTCTTCGTTTGTGAAAACTGGGGACGTCATTTTCAGAAAACTCTAAGGCTAATATAAACATAAAAACACTTCAACTATTTAGCCAAGTTCATTCATTCATTCATTTGCATGTCCCTTGCGGAACTTTGTTTCCCTATCAGCACTCCTGTAGACCTCTCGGTTGTGAGCAAGATGCCCTGCTGCTGATGCATCCATTTGCAGATCCCCAACGATGTCTAGCAGCCATCTTCGCCTTGGTCTTCCTCTCTTTCTTTTTCCCATTATGTACCCTACCAAGACGATTTTCTCTAGATTATACTGATGTTTAATGTGTCCAAAATATTTAAGTTTTCTCTCTTTAATCTTCTTTACTAGCCAGCCTTCTTCAATATTAAGCTCTTGTAGTATGGATATATTTGTTCCTTTTTGTGTTCATGATATTTGAAGAACTCTTCTGTAGCATTTACATTCAAAGGCATTTATGTGTTTCTCAGCTGTTTTGTTAAGTGTTCAGGTCTCACAGGCATATGTTGCGATGGGAAAGATGCATGCCCTTAAAAATCTTATTTGTGTAGTTCTGTCTGTTCATCTCTACAGATTCTTTAGTTTTAGCCAACTTAGTATCCACTTATTTGTGGATGAGTATAGCTGCCCACGCCAGTCTACATGGGAGATGATGATGATGATTATGATGATGATGATGATGATCCGCTAATTGAATTTTTTTAAATCTGCATTAAGAAGCTTTTGCAATTGATTACGTTTTCCCTAACATTGTTGCCCATAAGTTCTAAATTAAGTTGTTTGTTTACGATATGTTTTCTTATTTTCTAAACCGTGTTTCCCTCATGGTGTAGAGATTAGTGCATTTGCCTGCGACAAGAATGTTACTGGTTCGATTTCGTATAGAGGGGAAAAACATTTCAGACGCGGTCAACCCAATCTCAAGAAATGTCAAGGTTTCCCTGAGAAAACAAAGAAAGATAGGTCAGGTCACACTGCTGTGACCTAGAAACACTTTATACTTCCACAGCGAGTGTCTGGCAAATGAAAACAGCTCATTAAAAAAAAATCCTGCAGTTGTGATTTGTGTTCTGTTATATAATAGTATTTGTCTGGTTAGGCTACTCGACGCATTTATGATTATCATTGTTATTATTTTATCTTGAAACAGGTCCAGAATTTAAAAAAAGGAGAGTTAGCTTAATCAGTTCTGCTGAGTGTGCTGAAGAATTCATGGGTGATTTCACAAAGTTCCTAATTTGGCTACAGTTTGTTGCTCTGGTGAACGAAGGTCAAGGTCAGACTTACGCCGACGCAACAGCCATCTACACAGACAGAATGAACAGCGACATCTACAACCCAGACGTGCGCCCCATAAAGAACCAGTCACGTGTCTTGTTTGTTGGCGTGACCTTCCAGATCTTGTCGGTCGTGGACCTGGATGATGTCACTGAAAGCTTTAACTGTAACGGTTTTGTTGTTTTTGTTTGGACTGATGAGGTAGGCGAAGCTAAACTGAGAAGCTAATCTATCAACTGTGGGTGGGACGGGGTGGGAAGAGTTTTGGAGAAAGTTCATGTGTTCATCGAAGAAACTAAAACTTCATACAGATCAGTTTTCTCGTGTAAAAGGTCATACACGTCAGTTTTCTCATGTAAAAGTTCATACAGATCAGTTTTCTAATGTAAAAGTTCCTACAGATCAGTTTTCTAATGTAAAAGTTCCTACAGATCAGTTTTCTCATGTAAAAGTTCCTACAGATCAGTTTTCTCATGTAAAAGTTCCTACAGATCAGTTTTCTCATGTAAAAGTTCCTACAGATCAGTTTTCTAATGTAAATGTTCATACAGATCAGTTTTCTAGTGTAAAACGTCAAAACACATTATTTTGCTCACGTAAAAGTTCATAAGAAAAAGTAATGCACTAAAAATTAGCAGCTGCACTGATGCTTTTATACTCTTGACAAAAGTTCGATCTAAAAGACAATTAAGTGTTTTACAGCCTGCCTATTTACCTTTCTATTGTGACCTTTCTGTTTTATGACTGAAATAGTACCTGTTCCTAAGGAGGATTGTTTCGTATTTGAAATATTGGTTGTTCCATTATCGTTCCTATTTTCCCCCAATATTTTCTAAAAATAAAACCAGTGCAGCCTGGTTAGTTGAGTGGTTAGGCGCTCTGTTTACTAATCCTGTGGCACAGGGTTCAAGTCCCAGAAGTGGGATTTTTTTTTTTTTTTTGGTACACAACAAAAAAGGCCCCTGGGTCCACCCATCCTGTAAAAATGGGTACCAGAGAAATCTGGGAAGGCAAATGCGACCAGGCGTGGTACTGACCGCATCAGACTTTCATGCACCGAAGGTCTTGGAAATACGGGCCTAACACCGTATCCCTAATATACCTTAATGGCATGGAAACGGGAACTTTACCTATTTTTTTTTTAATAAACGATTTTATTATAATGCCGTGTCCGTAGATGTTGGAAATGATTTATCTCTGTCTGTGCTGTTAGATTTTGGCAGTTATTTGTCTCTCTCCGTGTCGGTAGATGCTGGTAATCATTTATCTCCGTTTTCTCTGAGTCTTAGTATTTCTAATAGGTTTAATTGCCTATCAGTCAGTGTTTCACTTTGTCTCCCTGTTCTCTCCTCTGTTTCACTTTGTCTCCCTGTTCTCTCCTCTGTTTCACTTTGTCTCCCTGTTCTCTCCTCTGTTTCACTTTGTCTCCCTGTTCTGTCCTCTGTTTCACTTTGCCTTTCTGTTCTCAAATGTCTGGAACTCGATTCCTGAACATTTAAAAAATTGTTACTAGCTGTAATTTTTCTTTCATCTGTTTATCCCCAGTTGTTCGTATGTAAAGTAAAACCAAGCTATACATTTCGTTTTAAATCAATAATCTTTGTCCCTTTGCATTTGCATACAGTAAGAGTGTGAAGTGTTAGTTCCTGCAAGTTTATAGATCATCACAGCATTGTGAGGTTAGGAGGCAAGACTTGGGTTTGGTTTCCCAGGGAAACCTAAGATATCTATTTCTTGAGGCTAGATTGACCCCGGTGCAAGCTGGCCCAGCAGTATACCGCCCTGTGGGAAATAAAACCAGGGACCTTCAGATCAGCAGACCAGTGCTCTGCCCCCTACACCACCGTAGTATGAAGTCATACTGATACCTAATAGGACTAGAGGAGGTGATGATGATGATTTTGAACTTCTGGCGAAGATAGTACGAGGACATACTGAAATAGTACGAGGACATACTGAACAATCAGTGGAAACTCTGCAATCAGAAAAAAAAGTTAAGAACTCCTAGTCTAGAGATTGCTGCATAGACATAAATGTTTCTTCTTCAAATATTCCTTCTGTCCCATCGTCTTTCAATATGGAACATTCTTATCTAATTCTTATTGTCTGTCTATTTCGAAATCTAATATGTCTCCGTCTAGTTCCACACAGTTTGCCACTGAACTTGAGTATGTTGGTTATTGTTTGTGCTCCACAGAGCACAACGGAGTCCTAGTAGATTTCACTGCAGGTTATAAATAACAAAAATAAATTTCAGATACTGCAGTGGAATCCAGAGATGTACGGTGGGCTAACTTTGATTCATCCACAAGCGAAGAATATCTGGAGGCCGAGGGTGATTCTGGGCAACACGCTGGACACACGTGATATTTTTGAGGACGACCACGCGTAAGTGTCAGTTTGAAGAGAGGAACATGCGGGCATTTAGAATGTAAATTGCTAGTGAAACAATACGCCGTAAATGAATGAAAAATCTCATATCAGAGCAAGTTTACAGCGTCGTCTTTGCCTGTAAAACCCTCGTTTGACATACACATTACACATTTACAGCAGATTCACTGCTATGACAACTATTTTTTCCTTCATATTAAATATTATTTAAACACTTATATTGTTACCGATTTGTTTCAGTTATTATTATTATGATAACATTTATTGACATTGCTCCTGGTTTCTACGCAGGCCAGTCTCCATTTTCAGCAATGGCTCGAGTTTTTGGAGTCCGGGCAGTACGTTCCCCACATCCTGCTCGCTGGACATGACCAAGTATCCCTTCGACGAGCAGACGTGTGCCATTCAGGTAAGGAAAACAACAGCAACATCAAGGATACTAGGTCCGACAATTAAGTAATGAGACTGATTTTATTATGGCCAAGACAAAAATGCCACCTATGAAGCAAAGCATGGAATCCAAAGAGGCAACCTTCATCTATAATCTGGCAACTTTTCATCGCCGCCCGATAAGCAGACGATATCTCGTGCACAGATATTCAGGTGGTAATCACGATTCAAAAGTGGTGTAGAAACGATTACAAATGCAACTAGACATGGACGCCCAATTTCTGTTCGTAATGAGGAACTCATTGCAAAAGTCAGAGAATGGATAAAAGAAGATCGTTGTTGATTGTGAGGATGATGACAGATGAATTTGATGTTAACCGAGAGACCATTCATAAAATTTTAGTTGAAGATTTTGGGAAGAAAAAAGTTGCTTGCCGGTTTATACCACATTCGTTGTCTGATGACCGAAAATATCAGAGTGTTGAGTACGCAAAAGACATCATCAAACCTGTCACAGAAATAAACATTTCTTAAATTTGATTCTTGCAGAAGATGAAACATAGATTCTCGACTATGATCCCACAAGTAAACGCCAAAGTGCTCTGTGGAAATCATCATCATAACCAAAAGGCAACAGATTTCGTCTTCAAAAGTCGAAAGTGAAGACAGTGTTAGTATGCTTCTATGACAGCAAAGGAGTTATTCATAAAGAATTTATTCCAGAGGGACAGACTGCCACTGTCAAAGTTTATTTAAGTATTTTGAAACGCCTATTGAAAAGGATTCTCCGAGTCCGATAAGACCTGGCAGTTTTTTCCTCCTTCATCTTATTATGTAAAATTTGCATGTAAGGTCCCTTCACGACAGAAAGTGATATGAATTATTATCTCAAAAGAATTTAAAAAGCGCACACAGTGTCCCTCGCATTCAGAGTTCCATTGTAACCATCTACAAGGCAGCAGATAAGACTGATCACAAGGAAATTACTTTGTGGTTTTGCCACTTTCTATTCCTCAATCGGAGACGATGTTTACCGCTGCCCAACTGTTACTGATACTCTTACTCATATGTTACTGATACTCTTACTCATATGTTACTGATGCTCTTACTCATATGTTACTGATACTCTTACTCATATGTTACTGATACTCTTACTCATATGTTACTGATACTCTTACTCATATGTTACTGATGTTCTTACTCATATGTTACTGATACTCTTACTCATATGTTACTGATACTCTTACTCATATGTTACTGATGCTCTTACTCATACTTTACTGATACTCTTACTCATATGTTACTGATACTCTTACTCATATGTTACTGATACTCTTACTCATATGTTACTGATACTCTTACTCATATGTTACTGATACTCTTACTCATACGTTACTGATACTCTTACTCATATGTTACTGATATTCTTACTCATATGTTACTGATACTCTTACTCATATGTTACTGATATTCTTACTCATATGTTACTGATACTCTTACTCATATGTTACTGATACTCTTACTCATATGTTACTGATACTCTTACTCATATGTTACTGATACTCTTACTCATATGTTACTGATACTTTTACTCATACGTTACTGATAATCTTACTCATACGTTACTGATACTCTTACTCATATGTTACTGATACTTTTACTCATAAGTTACTGATAATCTTACTCATATGTTACTGATACTCTTACTCATACGTTACTGATAATCTTACTCATATGTTACTGATACTCTTACTCATATGTTACTGAATTACCCTTTTTTATTTTATTTTTTTTATTTTTGCTTTCTTTTTCAATGCTACCTTCTTTAATTTGCATTTATCTGATGGACTATTTTTTTTAATATTTAAAATTTTGATGATTTTTTTTTTCGTAAAGTTAAACAGACGCTTTTATCTTCTTCTTCGCACGCGGTAATGGGTGGTGCCCTGGTTTTTGTGATGCTCCTTCTGGCTGGGTACCTCCAACTTCAGCACCTATCCTTGCTAGGGCAGACTGGTCTTGCTCGGACTGCCGTGAAGATAGTGGTGTAGACTGGCCTGTTTGTTATCCAGCGTCTGGAGGCTATACTTAATCCCCTTATCCAGATCAGGCTCAACGGCTTTGAGACAGTCCCACAGAGACACTCTAAGTTTGGAATGAGGAATCCGACGAGTGCTTCAACGATATCTGTTCCCCGCCACCTATAGCCTGTGCCTCTGTTTTGTTTACCTCATTCTGGTAGCCATTTTCGTTGAGACCCATAGACTTGTCACGTCCTGGATTCATTGGTTTCACTTAAGATTTTCCACATCCCTGCCGGTGATCTCCATGCCCATATCCGTCCAACACCATGACATTACAATTAGTGTTGATTGCTACAGGTTTCTGTGCTACAGAAATAGGTCAGAGTTTTAAAGCAAACAAATCTATGTTCCCTGTCTCACAAAGACTATGTTAAGATAAGTGTGTTCTTATCACAGTTGTTCCCAGGGAAGACGCGTTTATATATCTTTTTACATGTTAACTTTTTTTCCCCTTTTCTTTGATGCCCCTCACGCCCACGCCATATCAAGTGCTGACCTTCAGAATTTAACTTTCTGATGCTGCAGGCCAAGCGAGCAACATACATTGTCCTCATAGATGACTGGATGTGGACAGGACCTTCGTTTCAAGTCCTGAAACTTTCAGTGATGATTTTCTTTTTCGTATAATAAAGCAACCGCTTTTACATACCGTTATATATGTTAGCTACTTTTATTGGTTTCGTTTATCATCATCAGAGAGTATTAGAGACGTGTCATTGTTTTCTGTTTAAGCTTCTGTCTATGGGGTACACGATACAAGAACTTCAGTTTTTTCCTGTCACGAATAACGTGGGAACCAAATATTTCATAGAGGGAGGCGAGTGGCAGTTGGTAGATACCAGCATCAATGTCATGAACGTTACAGAAAACAGGATAATTAACTACTCTGCCTTTGAGGTAAGGAAATGAGTTTTCTTTCTTTCTTTCTCTTTCTTTCTTTTTTCAAAGTTTTCCCAAAATTGTAGTAATGAATGCATAAAATCTGGATATTGGATAAACGTGTAGTCGCACGAAGACAGTACAGCAACCACTAGGTCGTGGTACATTCCTTGTGTGGTGATCTTTGTGCGGGAGGGGGGGGGGAAGATGATGATAATGATACAATACTGAGAGAAGATGTGCGACAGAGCACGTGGTTGTATTTGTTGAAATGCCGACTAGTGGCCATGGCTGTTGGGGCTTTGTAGAGAGGACAAATAGCAGGACAAGGACTGACGACTTGTGACTTCTTCTAGAAGCTGAGGATTTTTACCTAAAGTCGCGTCCGGTGCCTAACCGTAACCAGGGTAACTCTCGCGCGTAACCTTTTCGTTTATGCCCTCCTCGTAGCCCCAGCATTTTCGTTCTCAAACGCGCTCCGTTCCACCACGAAAACAATACATAAGACAAACATGTGAAATGAAAAGGGATCGTTGCAAGGGGCAACAGGGTTTACTGTCAATGTACACAGACCTGCCCCCAATTTAGCCAGAAACTCTCGATGAAGCACAGGAGACTTAACTGCTTAATAATCTCTTCCTAAACATGGTTATCTCCCCAAGAGCATGAGTTAACTCCTCCTTAAAACAGCTGTCTTCTCCTCAGAACACAACGAAGTGATCTCTTCCTCTAAACACAGTATTATCTCCTCAACAAAAAATAATTTCCTCATAAAGTCAAACATGAAAATAAATCTCCCCTTCAAAAGCAGGATTAACTTTTCTTTATAAGACAGTGATCCACTCCTCAAAACACTTAGGACAGAAATTGTGAACTGCCTTAAGCGAGGTATGTCTTGAAATTTTGAAACAAATAAATAACTACCTTAGATTCCATTCAATATATCTTACACTTAATACATTAGGCTCTTCTAAGCTAGAAAGAGCCTACATCTGAAGAACTTAGCTAAATGAAACATGTGCCTGAAGCACAACAGAAAATCACCTAATATCGACAACACGTGGTCATTATTCCCAATGTAGAGGAACCTACTTCGCCATATTTGGTAAATGAAAATATCAAATTACATGGTTCTATAGCCTCTCTTAAATTACTAGATAATTATCTAAGATAGAAATAAATATGAATTATAGTACTGGGACTTCATGTAGTGTCAGATAGCCAAACTCATGACGTATATTAACTCAACATCATATTAACACTGGAAAACTATTTCTACTGACGATCTTGAACTTACATTAAGATAGCACAAAATATCTACCAACATCACATCAAAATATTTTAATACAGAAATTGGCTAACAATATTTTAGGTAGTTTTCATTCACATGGTAGTGAGTAAAGCATAAAACCTGAAAAAAGTTGCAGGTTGCGTAAGCCCAGCTTTCACGTCTGGTCGATTTGGTTGTTGTGGGAGAAATGAAATCTTCTTCCATATCGAAAGTCACGTGATCATACCTGCGCGAGAGTTTGTTTCGACCAATCATGTAATTTCTACCTAGAACTACTCGTACTTTCCTTTTTCGTAAAATCATTTAAGAAGGTCGTTCGGTGAACTGTTTCACTAGCAATCTTTTGGTACACCAACCATCCGGTCATGATACATTCCTAGCAACCTTTTAGCCACTAGAGATTCACTTTATCAGTTTTTGGGAGGTTTTTTTTTTCGGCTTTCGTCCTCTTATGTTCATCAGTTTTTGAATTCTTGCAAATCCCCAGACTTTCTTTACTTTCACACCTTAGAAGTCAGGTACGCCAGGAACAAGCAAGTGATCTTTGTTTGCCAGTTTCTGTATGGTTAAATCATCATCCACAAGGAAGATTGAATTAAACTGTTATGATCGACGTTAGACAAAGATGGTGCTGCCCCATCAGGTACAATGACATTTATTTTCATTGTTTACTAGTAACGAGTACCGTCCCCTGTTTTGTCTATTCTGCAGGTAAAGTTTCGTCTGAGGAGGAACCCTAATGGTATTCTCATAAACATTCTTCTACCAGTCGTGTTTCTGTCGTTTCTCAATCTATGGGTGTTTGTGATACCAGTAGAGTCAGGAGAGAAGATCACGTATGGTAATACAATTGTGCTTATACTGTAATTGTTTGTGTGGTGGATGATGTCCTGAAGTTGTTTTTGTTATTATTATTAAGTATTATTGTTATTTATTATCTCACACTTAATTCAGGGAAACCAAAATTTTACTGAAGAAAGTTTTACATGAAAGCAATTTTTTTTCCTTAATGCACTGACAAATCAGTAAGAAGAGTACTCATGTGTGTCTGATTCTGCCTATTCCTCTAAGGCAGTTTTCAAAACACAAATGTCCCAGGTACCCGTTTAAATTGATCGTTGATGAAATGAAACAGACACCTGAATTTAAACCCATGGTCTTCACATGAATACCGCTCTGTTCTACATGTTACAGTCATAATTGTAATGACAAATGCTAAATCTGTGGTATAGATGTTTTTGTACTGAATTTTATATTTGGAAAAAAAGTTACTAGAGCAAGAATATTCTCATATATTAATAAGAAAACATCCAAGATTTACTTTTCAGAATCAGCTAAATTTTTCAGGCAAAAAGGGATCCGTGAGGCTGGTCTTAAAATAAGAGCCATTCAGATGAGAAGATATCAATCAACGCCACTTTTTATTTTATAAGAAGGTTTTGAAGATGATAATAACTTTCCCTTTCCTGCCCATTAAGATAACTAATGTGATGGCACTACCTCGTCTTTGTTGTACATTTATTTATATTTATGTGCAAGTAATACCTATTTGTCTGTCTGTCTGTCTGTCTATCTGTCTGTCTTTCGTCGGTCGCGTGCCTGAAAATACAGCACAGCCACCCCTTGCTGTCTATCTCTCTATTTAGCTTTTTTTTGCATGCTATCTTTCTGTTTATCTCTCTGTCTTTATGTTTACAGATCTGTCTGTCTGTACATTCTATATCTAGTCTATCAAGGAAATCACGTGTGTGTGTCTATATAAATGTATACTTTCTTGTTTACACCGGACGTTCATGCGCCGAAGGTCATGGAAAATACGGGCTTATCACCATATTCCCCAGTATTCCTTAATGGCATGCAAACATAAATTTTACCTTTACCGTTACCTTCGTGTTTATTCATGCATCAGTTCTCAACATTCATATTGAAGTTACAGACAGCTTTTATTTTCTACTTCATCTCTGTAACGCCGCATATACAAGGAATGATTTTAATGGCATGATTATTACTGTTGATTATCTTTCTTGACTGACAGGTATCTCCGTGCTGATGGCTCTGACAGTGTTCATGAGTATAGTCAGTGCCTTGGTGCCCAATTCCTCGTTTTCAATGCCCAGAGTGGTTATCTATATCTTCATCTTGTTCATCATCTCACTGCTGACGGTCGTAACCAGCATTGTCATTGTTTTTCTTCATCATAAGGAAGTGGTAAGTGTCTGAGATTATTTGGTTCTTTTTGAAGGGCGCAATGTGAAAATCAAGTCTCTGTAGTCGCTACATTAGATCTTCGACTCATGCTCCTATTTTATACTTTCTGTTTCATCTCCTTCACGAATTGTTCACTTTTACTATCTCCGAATCAAAATCAATTCATATATAATGCCTTTGACTTAAAATTCATCCATTTATACCAAATCTGACAGAATCCACCCAGAACTTCTTTATAATCTGGCTGCTCTTTTTCTTTTTTAAATTTACTGTCTCACACAATCTCCTTCAAAAACCATTCACTTCTCCACATTTCGGCTACGACGCTGTCTAAAACTGCTTTCGACTGCACAGGACATTTTTGAGATAGCCTATATAAACATAGCGTAGTTCACTTCACTATGTGAACCAGATAAATAAAGTTAGCTTAACACTATGTGAACCAGATAAATAAAGTTAGCTTAACACTATGTGAACCAGAAAAATAAAGTTAGCTTAACAGTATGTGAACCAGATAAATAAAGTTAGCTTAACACTATGTGAACCAGATAAATAAAATTTGCTTAACACTATGTGAACCAGATAAATAAAGTTAGCGTAACACTATCTGAACCAGATAAATAAAGCTAGCTTAACACTATGTGAACTAGATAAATAAAGTTAGCTTAACACTGCGTGAACCAGATAGATAAAGTTAGTTTAACGTGGTGTGGTGTTTTTTTCATTAAAAAATTTGAGAAAAAAATTAACAAGGAGGATAATGGGAGTTTGCTGTATTTTCTAAGAAGATAAATAATGTGTAGTTTCGTCTTGAGCCTTCATCAGACAACAGGCAATACACAAGACCAAAAGAAAGGGAAAAACTATACTAACAGTAAATAAAATGTTACATTTTGAATATATAAATAATAACTTTGTAGCTTCAGTTTTCAGTATCACAATTTTTGTGCAGATCTGATTGCTTGTCTTGCCTTTGTTAACTTGCACATAACACTACACCATACTTATTTGTTGTTGTTGTTGTTGTTGTTTTATTTCTGCTAACTTGCATATAATACCATATATTTGGAACTCATTTTTACATGGAAACCTAAATTCCTGTTTATCATCAGCAACTTTCAAATACATATACAATTTGTATATGGTATGCCTTGCCATGCAGTTGAATATTATCTGTTTCTAGAGGCAGAGTATCACATAGGCATGTCAATTATCTATTTCTGTTGATAATTCAACAACGATATACCAACAGGAGACAAGTTCAACCCACAGACATGGCATAATAAGGCAGTGCGCTGTCGACTGTACTATCACATGACACAGGTTTTTTATAAATAGGAAACTACAAGGTTTTGGTACGGTAAAGTAAGAGAACAAATATTGTAGGATTAAACCTCGAAAAAATCGAAGACAAAGCACTTTAGTGAGACGTGAGAGAAAGAAAAATCACAAGAGAATTACCTGGGATTCGAACACGGACTCCGGTGACACGATAGTACGCTGTTCTCTCGTGGCTAGACGGCTGCTCGTCCTACCGGAGTCCGTGTTCGAATCCCAGGTAATTCTCTTGTGATTTTTCTTTCTCTCACGTCTCACTAAAGCGCTTTGTCTTCGATTTTTTCGAGGTTTAATCCTACAATATTTGTTCTCTTACTTTATCACATGACACAGTGCTACTACGTCCACTACCACTCTGATAAAAATACGACTACTGACTGCTACTACTAGTATTACTTCTGTTACTAATAATAATAATAAAATTTTGCTGTTGGTGATGTGCCATTTAAAATTACCATTCACAGTGTGAGACACAGCATCAAAGGGCGAAGATGAACTTACGAAACGCCATTACTAAAGTCACACGTATGAGGTCGGTAGTCGGCCTCCATGATCCTCTGACCTCGGCTGCAGACAAGGTCATTAAGCTCCGACAGTTGTCACACGAGAGACCTTCCACGGAATTTTGTCCCGAGATCCCAACAAAATGTGTCGGAAACGAAATAATGTCTGGTCGCAACAGATACAAGATTGTTGGAAAATACATAGATCTGGTATCTCTGATAGTTTTTTCAACTATTTGGATATTTACAACGTTTGGTTTTCTGTTTGAAATAGCCGCATAGTAGATTTTCCTAACGAAATGACTTCAAGGTAGACATTTTTACAATAACGAAGGTCTATGACAGTGACCTATAATAGTTATTTTTAGTAATAAAAAAAGCAATAAAAGTATCTCTGAGGAAATGTTTTTGCAGAAACGTAGAACTATATATTCTATATAGTACATTTTTTGTAGTAAAATAACAAGAAAGTAGATGTGAGTATTTCTGAATATGTTATTTCAAGTAGTCATTTTGGTTATAAAACAGTACTAAAGCAGATCTGTCACACTAACAAAATGTTAAAACTATTTAAAACAAAAGTAGGACAGCTTTATTAATTAACGAGCACACAGTTGTGACGTTTTGGTTTACATCTTAATCATACAAAAACATACAGGACAAAGATATAGGGAAAGAAGATTAAAATATAAATTCACATGAATGTTGTACAACAAATAAGAATGGTGAAAGTTGGAAAGAAATGAAAAAAGGAGCACTCAGCTGTGACTTGTAAGAAGCTGCGTCCATGAATGTGCGTGGAAGAGTATTGTGAGTGTTTAAGTGGAGACTTGGGATGTGTGATAGGTGATAGTAAGGAGGGGGTGGGAAAGTGGAAAGGAGGAGAGTGGGGAATACAATGATAATCTAACAAAGACTGGGTAGGATAGATGAATGTGGTTGGATAGACGGTATTGAGGGGGTTTTGGAATATAAGTTACAGGAGAGCAGAACTTCCTAGAGAGGAAATGTTAAGTATAGCTGAATTTCGAGTTAAAACCATGTGATTCTGGGGTTACATATTCCTGAATGCAGAGGTTGTCAAGTGTCACGCCGGTTGTGTCATTAGAGTGGCATTGTTTAATGGCTGTTGCTAGAAAATCAAACTTGCTTAGGTGTTTTGTGTAGATTTAAATATTTAGTTTTTCATCTCTCTCTCTCTCTCTCTCTGTGTCTTTCTCTCTCTCTCTCTCTCACTCATTCTCTCTCACGCGTTCTCTCTCTCTCTCTCTCTTTGAACCTTAAGTGCCCAAGGGACATAGGGGTTCCGCAAGGGTTTTTCACAAATGCCTGTCCTTTACCTTTTTTCTGCTCTTTCCCAGGTAAGCCCACTATTGCTCAACATCCTTTCTGTTGTTCTTCTCTATGTCTCTTTTGGTCTGCCCTTACTTCTGTTTCCCAGCTGTCTCTGTCTTAGTACTATTTTTGGTAGGGAGTTGTTTTTCATAAACTAATTCCCACATTATTCGTGTGTCAGAATGACATTGCTGTATAATTAACCTTTTAACGTAGCGAAACAACAATAAAGTCGATATTTCTGATAGCATTGTTGTTTTTCAAAAAGACATTGTTTGCATTGTTAAAATGTGTGTATGTGTGTTTCGAGGGGGGGGGGGGTATGATTTTAATAATATATTCTTACATCTTACATCCTTCCCGTGCCGTTAAACGTCATATAGGGCTCGCATAGTTGTTTGCCAAGTTTTCCTGTTTTCGGCGAATTTTTCAACTTCATCAAGGGATGTTATGCCCACTAAACTGGCTTCTTTTAACAATGTCCTCTTTAGAGTTTCATATGGTCGACCTCTTTTTCTTCGGCCTGTTGTGGTCCACTTGATAGTTTGTTTTGGTATTCTCTGAATGTTTCTTCTCATCACATGACCTACATATGTCCATCTTCTTTTTCTGATCACCCATGAGGCAAGTTGTTGTTTGCTCATCTATCTTATCTCTGCGCTGTTCTTGAGTTCGTTCCACTTTATACCAAGTATTTTCATTACGCATTTGTTTTCAAAAAGAGTCTAATTTCTTGTCTATTTCTTTAGTTTATTTCCAGCTGTCGCAGGCGTAAGTGAGGGTGGATATCACATTTGATTTGAATAATCTTAACTTGGTTTTTGTGCTTATAACTTTTGAATTCCATATGTTCTCAAGATTTTTTAAGGACAATGCTGCTTTTGCAGTTCTAATTCTAATTTCCTTCCTGGTGTCACCATCTTGGTCTATGTAACTGCCAAGGTATGGAAATTGATTTACTTCATCAACAACTGTTCCTTATACATACATATATATATATATATATATATATATATATATATATATATTACTTCCTGATTAATGAGAAGTTTCAATATTTTTGTTTTATCTTTGTTAATTTCAAAATCTCTTTTGCTAGCCAAGGAAGACAGGGAATCTGATTTTTCCTGCATCGATTTCACATTGTCACTGATAAGAGTTATGTCATCTGCAAAATCAAGATCGTCTGTTTGGGTCCCATGTAGCCAATCAATACCAGTTTTACCTGTACAGCATTTTTTCATTATAAAGTATATGGCAATTCGAAAAAGCAATGGAGATAATATACAACCTTGTTTCACGCCTGTTTCAATCTGAAACCATTTGGTCATTCCTTCTTCTGTCTTGACCGCACAAATATATCCGTTGTAGAGATCTCTAATGATGTTGACAATTTTATTCCATATAGTCCTAAAATTCTCCACAATGAATCTCTGTGTATGCTATCAAATGCTTCTTTAAAGTCTATGAAGTTCAGGATTATTGGTTTCTGTTTTTCAATATGCTCTTCAAGTATTATTCTTAGAGTATATTATGCATTAGGGTCACCTTATTGTACTCTGGAGCAGGTCACTAATGCTAAAATTTCCTCCAAGGAAATGGGGAGGGGGTGGTGTAGGGGTGTTTTAATACAATTTCACGCACTCTGTAGCACGGCCCACAATCCTTTCCCGCAAAAGAACTGCGGCAGAGAAAATAGAACCCACTTTCTCTGAACCAAGAAGCCCAGTCTGTACTGAGTTGGGCACCCTCACTCCCACGTATTATAAAGCTGTAAACATATTTTTCTAAGTTCACAAAATACTTTCAAGAAATATGGAATCCGGTTCTGGAACGTGCATTTTAAATTATTCTTTGTGTGAATGCTATTTTGTAATTTGTTTGTGTCTAAAATTTGGCCCCGTCTTATCTCTTAATATTAGATTTGATACCCGCTAAAGAAACTAGACACCAGCATAACAAGAGAGACACTGGCATAGAGCTCTTAGGGGAATAGAAATCAAGGAAGGCCCAGAACAACTTGAAGAAGGGAAATTATGAAAGTGCTCAAAGACAAGGATACTCATGGAGGGAAGTAGAGAACAAATTGAAGAACAAGGATGAGTGGCCTATAATCCCAAGGGAGTGTAGCAAGCAATGATGATAATGATGGCTATCTCTTAGCATATCACGTGATCTTCCCTGGGAAGTGTAGTCCTCGCTAGAAGTTCGCAACACAAGAACGTAACAAAGTGATTATGTTTCAATATTGAAGGACATTAATGCAGATTTCACTGTCACTGAATGTTATCAGTACCGATGTACTTATATCAAATTATCAACAATTCGTTGCTAGTTTTCTCTTACAATTTCATTTTCGCTTAAATTCGTATATCATCTTTTCCATTTTCATTAGTTCTCAAGATGTACAAAAAGGAAATATTTATTTTCATTAAATACAAAAACTAAAATCTCATGGACTTACGGTACTGCTTGTACGTGCTTGTTACAGCAGTGTTTGGTCACAGTTTTAACAAACTGGTTGTGACATTTAATTATCTAAATATTACAGCTTTGTGCTCGACCTCAGACTGTCTTCATCGTCTGCATGAAACCTCTAGGCCAGACACAGTCGAGTGACTCTAGAGCTAGTGACTCTAGAGCTAGTGACTCTAGAGCGAGTGACTCTAGAGCGAGTGACTCTAGAGCTAGTGACTCTAGAGCGAGTGACTCTAGAGCGAGTTGATGCTGACGTTGAAATTGCTCAGATTTTGTACGGCGTTTGTTTTTCTGCTCACAGATTTCATTATCTGACCGTGGAAGGGGAGGTAACCCATGTTATTTATTCGATATGTTTAGAACTGTTTCCGAAACAACAGGAGAAGTATTCAAATTGCCCCAGTCCCTTCCCCCGTCTCCCCCCCCCCAAAAAAAAAAACCGTGAGCACATCCAAACACCCACACCCATACACACACACTATATTGTTTTCTACAATGATACTGGATTATACTGAACAGTACTTCTCCTCCTCCTCTCTCTCTCTCTCTCTTGCTCCACAACTGGGTTTAAAAAGCTCCCTCGTATGTTCTCTCCATTGCCCACCTCTCGCCTTGTCCACAGACCAAGCTTTTATCTGAGGTAAAACGTGACGTGCATTTCATCTCACGTACACAGTTGTAATGGCATTTTTCGCTATAGAAATCAGTTCGAAGCAGGTAGATACATGTCGAGCCTCGCCTGGACAATTAATATGCAAAAAGCGGCTTTTCCTCTTTCTGCCAGTTAGCTCTGGAGAATAGACGAGGTCCTAATATCTGAAATGTCATTTGGATTAGTCCAAAAGACGAGGTTCAAATGTCTGAAAGACGGCGTTCAAATGTCCAAAAGACGAGGTCCAAATGTCCAAAAGACGAGGTTCAAATGTCTGAAAGACAAGTTCTAAATGGCTGAAAGACGGGGTCCAAATGTCCAAAAGATGAGGTTCAAATGTCTGAAAGACGAGGTCCAAATGTGTGAAAGACGAGGTTCAAATGTCTGAAAGGCGACGTTCACATGTAAAAAAAAAGACGAGGTTCAAATGTCCAAAAAGACGAGGTTCAAATGCCCAAAAAGACGAGGTTCAAATGTCTGAAAGACGGGGTCAAAATGTCCAAATGACAAGGTATAAATGCCCAAAAAGGCGAGGTTCAAATGTCTGAAAGACGAGGTCCAAATGTTCAAAAAACGAGGTTCAGATGCCTGAAAGATATTCAAATATCCATAAGACGAGGTCCAAATGTCCATAAGACGAGGTTCAAATGTCTGAAAGACGGGGTTCAAATGTTCAAAAGACGAGGCTCAAATATCTGAAAAAGGAGGTCCAAATGTTTGAAAGACGAGGTCCATCTCTCCAAAAGACGAGGTCCGGATGTTCAAAAGACGAGGTTCAAATGTTTGAAAGACGAGGTCCAAATGTTTGAAAGACGAGGTCAAAATGTTCAAAAGACGAAGTTCAAACGTCTGAAAGGAAAAGTCCAAATGTTTAAAAATATAGCGGAGTTGCTGAGAATGTCAAAAGGTGTTTAAGCTAAAGAAAATCACCAACAATAGCCTTAGAGTCCCTTCTTTGTTTTTTTCCTATTAGAGTTTGCTGCTGCAGCCTTTGATTCTGTTGATCCACCTATACGTCAGTATTTTTAACAGACATGGTAGTAGCGCTTACTGTAGTTTGTATATAACACACAATATATACGATATTTACATGACATCTGTAATATTGTATACAGTGCATTTACAAGATACATATGAGACCTGTAATATTATATACAGTAGATACTGAAAGTCAATGCGACCACTGAATGGGACCGGACATTGTAGTGTACTCCATAGAAAAACAAGAATTAATACTGATCGAGCTGACGGTTCCGTATGAAACAAGAATAGAGGAGCAACATCTATTCAAATGTGAGAAGTACAATGATCTGGTCAGGCAACTGAGGCAGGGGGCAGGAATCATGGCAAAAGTGATAGTTGTAGAAGTGGTAGCAAGAGGAAATTCGTAGCAACATCAGCATATGACCTATGTAAGCAACTGGGCATAAAGGGACAAGCAAGAGACAAGGGCACTGAAAAGTCTTTCAGAAACAGCAGAAAAGGCCTCGTGCTGGCTGTGGAGTATGCGAAACAAGCATCGAGAACTTAAATAATTTCGTTCGTTAATAATTTCGACCAATACCAGTCCTCCGTAGCTAAATCACTAAAGACGCACTTCAAAGCGCAGTGCCAACTGGAAGATCACGGGTTCAATCCCAGGACGAAAAAAAAGCAACAACTCACAAGACCTCTGGGAGTCATGACCCAGAGGGGCTCACAGCCCTCTTAGAGTGTCAGGGGCTGAAACACTTGTCTGAGGGGGGAAGGTACTTCCTCTGATGATCTGAAGGAGTTGTGTTGTTGTTCCGCTCTCTACAGTAGAGTTTCCTGCATATATGTACGATAGATATGACATCTGTAATATTGTATACAGTACATACACACGGTATATATGACATCTGTAATAGTATATATAATAAGTATACAATATATATGACGTCTGTTTATTGCCCTGGGAACAACTGTGTTAAGAGCACACTTATCTTAACATAGTGTTTGTGAGACAGGGAACATAGATCTGTTTGCTTAAAAACTCTGACCTACTTCTGTAGCCCAGAAACTTGTAGCAATCAACACTAATTGTAATTGTTATTTTTGTAAAATGTAATGTCAGGTTGGTGGACGGATGGGGACATGGAGATCTCTGGCGGGGATGAGGGAAGCCTGGTGTGAAACCAATGAATCCAGGACGTGACAAGCCTATAGGTCTTTACAGCAATGGCTATCAGAATGATGTAAACAAAACAGAGCCAGCAGACCCTAGGTGGCGGGGAATGGATATCGTTGAAGTACTCTTCCTCATCTCAAAGTCAGAGTGTCTTTGTGGAACTGTCTCCAAACCATCTGACATGGAGAAGGGACTTACATACAGCCACCAGAGGCTGGAAAACAAAGTTTTGGCCAGGCCAGCCACACTGTCTTCATGGCAGTCCGAGCAAGACCACAGTCTGCCCTAGCAAGGAAAGGTGCTGAAGTCGGAGTTACCTAGCCAAAAGGCGCATCGCAAAAATCAGGGTAACACGCATTATCGCTAATGAAATGTCTCTATCTGCAGTATTCAAACATGGTGCTCGCCCTGTGAAGACTAACCAGGCAGGTGCAGTGCCGGGCCCCCTGCCCCGAAAGGGTCCACCCAATGCTACTGGAGGTCCTCTCAGTTCGTCTTGTGGAGTCAAGAAACATGAGAGTAGAGCTACTGGCCAAAAAATACAACGGAAGAAAACAGCCAAAAAGCAAGAGCTTAAAATAATGCAGTGTAATGCTGAGGGTGTCAGCAGTGTTAGAGATGGCTATAGCAAAAAGGTGGAACTAGAGAACATACTTTTTGCAGAGCAGGTAAGTATATGCTGCATACAGGAGACACACCTAACCAAAGATGCCGCCTTTAAAATCAGAGGCTACCAGTGTTTTAGATCAGACCGACAGGACAGAAGAAAAGGAGGAGTACTAACACTTGTTAAGAATAATATCAGCGCATGTCAGGTGGTAGTGTTCATGGAAGGAGCCGAATATCAGATGATCCATCTGAAAAGTAGTAATACAGATTTCCACCTCCTTAACTATTACTGTCCTAATGACCGCCCACTTGCTTTAGAAACAATCCCACACAAAGAGAGACTGATGGTCTGTGGCGATTTTAACAGCCATTCCCAGAGCTGGGGCTATGACCACATAGACAAGAGAGGAGAGGAAGTTGAGAGCTGGCAGGATGATAATGGACTTCTCCTGATCAACCAGCCAATGGATCCCCCAACATTTTACTCAAGGGCTTGGCGTACAACCTCAATACCAGATCTGGCATTCCACTCTTCAGATCTGAAGTGGAACATTACACGTGAAGTTGGAAAACAACTTGGAGGTAGCGACCATCGACCAGTCTTCCTGACAATAGAAAATGAACTCCTTAACACCAGTAGCCCTCTCCCCAGATGGAACTATAAAAAAGCAAATTGGACAATGTACAGACATCGTACAGGTATCCTGGTGGGACAACTGTCCATAGAAGGTAAGGATATTAACAGCATAGTGAAGGAATTCAATGCTTGTATCCTTCAAGCCGCTCGTGAAACCATTCCCAGAGGAGCTCGCAGGGACTATAAACCATACTGGTCTAGTGAGCTGGGAAAACTCCATGATGATGTGGAAGCAGCTCGAAAGCAAGCAGAAAATAGACCATGCCAAGAACACCACAATAATTACCAACATTCTAAGGCCAAATTTCAGAGAGCCAAGCTGCAAGCCAGACGGGAAAGTTGGAGAGAGAAAACAGAGTCCCTAAACTTTGAAAAGGATGGAAGGAAACTATGGAAACTAATCAAACAGTTAAATGATGAGAGTACTGGAAGAAGTACAAAGATTACACTAATAGAGGATGGGAAAACTCTTACAGGTAAGCAGGTAGCAGATCACTTTGCTCGCATGTTTGCACAGGACTGCAACATTGATATCCATCCAGAGAAAGAGCGTGCAGTGCGCCTTGACCCACAGAAAGAAGAGGAATAAGTCAGAAAAGTGGAGGTCATGGATGCACCAATCACACGCAGCGAGTTAGACCTAGCAGTCAGTAAACTGAAACCAAGGAAATCACCAGGACCAGATGGAGTGTCCAATGAAATGATCAAGAACCTGGGAATGGCAGCAATGGGAAAGCTGTTGGATATTTTCAATATGTACTGGAGCACAGGTAAGTTACCTCAAATCTGGAAGGAGGCAAGCATGGTACCACTGCTAAAGCCAGGGAAAAACAGTGATACTGCCTCCAGCTACAGGCCAATCAGTCTCATTAGCTGCCTATGCAAAACGATGGAACGCATCATTGACCTGAGGCTAAAATGGTACCTAGAAAGTGAAAACCTTCTCGTTCCACAACAAGCAGGATTTAGGCAGTACTACAGTATGGAAGATCAAGTGACCTATCTCTCTCAAGAGATTGAGAATGCATTCCAAGAGAAAAACCTTGTACTAGCAGCGTGGATAGACCTAAAGAAAGCCTTTGATAAAGTATGGAAAAAAAGTCTGCTGTGGAATGTGAATGTGAATGGAAGACTGTACAACTGGATAAAGTCCTATTTACACAATAGAAGAGCTAGAGTAGTAATGGATGTTCACAAAAGCCAGAAAGTACTTCTGCGACACGGTGTACCACAAGGAGGAGTCCTTTCACCTACACTATTCCTTGTATTCATTAATGACCTGGTCAAGGAACTTCCCTATGGAATCAAAGCGGCACTGTATGCAGATGATCTGGTCATGTGGTGTACAGATGAATATGCGACAGTTGCTACACAGAGACTCCAAAGAGCAGCAGACATCTTGACATCATGGACAAAAAAATGGTGTGTAAGTATCAACACAGAGAAATCAAGTACCACTCTGTTCACTCTCTCATCTAAACAGAAAGCAGGTAAGATCTTTGTAAATGAAATATCCTTAAGGATGGACAACCAACCCACTTACTTAGGAGTGACTCTTGATTCAAAACTGACTTGGAAGCAACACATCAACAGTGCAGAAGCAAAAGCCAGAAGAAAACTAGCCATATTAAGAAAATTAAGTGGAACCACATGGGGAGCTAGTGAAAAAATCCTCAAGAATGTATATCAGCAAAGTATTCTACCACATTTAGAATATGGCTCAACATCTTGGTGCACAGCATCAAACACTACGCTGCATAATCTAGACAAGGTTCAAAATCAGTCACTACGGATTATCACAGGTGCCATGAGGTCCACACCAATAGTAGAAATGCAGAAAATAGTTGGTTTTCAAGTGCTAAAGGAACGTAGAGACACTAAGGTCATGACCATGGGAGAGAAATTCCTTAGCTCTGTAAGCCATCCCCTGAAGGAGAGATTCAATAACTTGGCATTAGGACGGCTTAAAAGAAGCAGCTTCATTCACCAGGCCAAGTGTATGCGTAAGCTAATACCTGACCTTCCAACTGTAGTCACTCCATTATCATCTGTACCAGAGCATACACCATGGAAAGAAGCAGATTATACACAAATAAATATTCAGACTGAAGTGAAAGGTGTGCAGAATGGTGAGATGCAAAGCAGCCTTGTAAGGTCAACAGCCACACTTAGTGTGCTAGATGACAAATATCCATGTGACACCTGGATACGTGTGTATACAGACGGATCTGCACACAATGCCATAAAGAATGGAGGGGCAGGAGCACATATTGAATATCCAAACAACACCACTGACAAGATTTCCATACCCACTGGAAAATACTGCAACAACTTTGATACAGAAGTTAGGGCAATTATTGCTGCAGTTGAAAAACTATTAGACTCCAGAATTGATACATGTCCTGTAGTAATTCTCACAGATGCAAGATCAGTACTGGAAGCTCTTCAGTGCAACAAACTACCAGACCTTAAGGATGCCTTGTCAAAAATTGGCTTACAACATGGAGTCACTTTGCAATGGATTCCCTCCAACTGTGGGATACCAGGCAATGAGAAAGCTGACCATCTGGCCAAAGAGGGCACTGAAATGGAGCAACCAGACATACCAATTACCTATAATCAGAAGAAAAGCATGATAAAAACCTACAGGAAGCCACAAACACCACCACATGATGACTATCACATGCTAAACAGAAAGGAACAAGTCATCATTTTCCGTCTCCGAACAGGACACACCCGACTCCGAAGTCATATGTATACAAAGTTTAAGGTTGGTACTACTAATCTATGTACATGTGCCCAGGTGCCCCAAACTGTGGAACATATCCTCCAGAACTGCACCAACTATGAAACAGCGAGAAATAATTACTGGCCCAGTGAAACCACTAAAGAAGATAAGCTCTACGGTTCCATACATGAGTTACAAAAAACAGTGAAATTTATCCAAGAGACAGGACTGCAGGTATAGACAGACAATGCGAACGAAAAAGAAGAAGAAGAAGAAGAAGACGTCTGTTTATTTTACATCTGTATATAAACATATATATATATATGTACATCTGTATATAAACATATATATATATATATATTTCTCCACATAATAAAAACATATGCATATTTCTAATTAGCATATTTATTCACATACCAGACTTCACTGCCTCGTTTCACACACAAAAAACACGACGAAGGCTTGTAAATGGCGACCCACAAGGAACGTCTAATAAATCACTGCGCCATTTTATACATTTAGAACATCGGCTGACGTTAAGGGGACTCAAATGTCTGACACGGGTCTTTAAATAAAGGAAGTCTGGCTGGTACTCTGATGTGTACTTCCATTTTTGGGACTATTAATATCGTAACAGAGACGTTTTCGCGTAGGATGATCTAGAATTTTCATACATCTTGTTTGACTTGAGAGTTGATTCTTTTTTTCTATTATATGCGATCTACGAGGGTTGATTGATACGTTCTCGGCATAAGGTACAAATACTTTAAATACACAGTTGATATTAGGTGCATTTGTAGATCAGGTTAATGTAAGATTAATCACCAAGTTTTCAAGAAATTAACTGCAATCAATTTTTTTTTACAGGCTACTGAAGTGGTAAGGGGTGGCAGAAAATGAAAAAATGGATAAAATTTCTCCTTCGCTACCTCTGCATCAAGGGTTTATCATCGAAGGAGATACATGAGGATATGGTAGAGACACTAGGGGAGATTGCCCCTTCTTATAGCACAGGGAAGAAATGGGCAGCTCAATTCAAACATGGAAGGGAGAGTCTGGGAGATGATCCCCGTCCAGGAAGACCAAGAACTGTAACCACCGATGAAACCACCGATGATAATGGGGGATCGACGACTAACTGACCGGTACATTGCTACTGAGTTGGGCATCTCCCAGGAACGTGTTCATGCCATTATTCACAATGATCTTCAAATGACCAAGGTCTCTGCTCGATAGGTCCCGAAACATCTTAGAGCTGATCACAAGCCACAGCGTCTCAACATGTCAAGAGACAATCTTGGCCATTTTTATGAAAAGTTTCTTCACCAATTTGTGACTATGTATGAGACTTGGGTTCATCATTTTCAACCAGAAACCAAAGAACAGTCAAAGCAGTGGAAACATCATGGATCCCCATCTCAAAAGAAAGCAAGGGAAAGTTGGAGAGAGTTGGTTCTGTCTGCCGGCAAAGTGATAGCTTCCATTTTTTGGGATTCAGAAGGTGTACTATATATCTTCAAAAGGGCAGAATGGTCACCAGGGCCTATTACGCTAATCTTGTGAAGTTATTGCGGGTCAAACTGAACTAAAATCGTCGAGGGAAACTGACGAGAGGGAGTCATCTTTCATCAAGACAATGCTCCAGTTCACAAGTCGGCGGTGGCAATGGCTGCCATCCATGAATGCGGCTTCCAGCATCTTGAACATCCCCCTTATTCCCCAGATTTACCCCCTTCGGACTATTACCTGTTTACCAAACTAAAAAAGGAGTTCAGTGGTCGCAAACTTGCTTCAGATGATGACGTCATTCACGCTGTAGACCACTTTCTACTGGCACAAGATGCTGACTTTTACAAAGAAGGGATCTGTATGCTCCAGGATCGCTGGACTAAATGCATAAACTTGCAAGGGAACTATGTTGAGAAATAACCCCAAAAAGTTGTCAACAAATAAGCCGTTATACCTTATGCCGAGAACTTATCAATCACCCCTCGTAAGTGTTTGTTTCTGTGCTGCTAGGGGAATATGGACGAGCCAGAGCGAATGAGCTTTATATTTGTAAAAAATGAGTTTTATCAATTTCAATAAAGCACTTTTAGCTAAAACAACAACGAATAGAAAGTTACAGTAATCTCAAATTTTCTGAATAATAGAAGACTTAAATAATAAGTTCTTTTCTGAAAGTAAACAAGTTTTAAAAAAATACTGGGTAAATTTGAACGAAATTTTGTGAAAACGTTCAGAAAAAAGGTGCGAATACTAACTGATGTACAGGCTGTAGGTGTGGGAAGAGCGTCTTTTACCCATACAAGAGAATATCTGACTGTGTTATAATATCACTACGCCATTTCTGACTATGTTAATTCACCTCTAGGGGCCTTAAAGCTGTCAGTTACGCCGTCTTTCAGGTATATACCAAACCTGATCTGGGAACCACTCAGACGTAGATTCCACAGAGCCACTACGAGTACACTCCCTTGAGCGCACTCGTGATTCGAAGACGCAGGTGATAGATGGTACTACAAACAATGGTTGCTACTTCACTACTACAGTCCTTCACTCAAGCTAAGTCACGGAACCCTCTTTTTCAAACCTGAAGTCCCAGCCTCCAGGAATCGATCCAGGCAGAGAACATTTTCTCATCGCTCTAAGGACTAACCGAAACTCCCTTGAAACATCTGATTTACAAAGTTCTGGGCTTACATGACGTGACTATCTGATCTTAAAACATATGACCCTGGTTAGATCTGTTTAACACTGGGCACCCCATCTAAGTGCTCACCTATGAAGATAATCTGAAGAGTTTATACATGTGAAAGAATTATGCAAGTCAGGCCAAGCCTCTGATGTTTGTAAAGTGAAGTACAAGTTTCTGATATCGTAAAATAAAGTAAACGTTTGTATAATTATAACATTTGTAATAAAGTTAAAGGTTCAGACGTAAATAATATGAAACAGAATTCACTGACATTTGTACAATAAAATAAAAGTTTCTGACATTTGTACAATAAAGTAAAAGCTTCTGAATTATTTGTTAAATAAGTAAAGGTTTCTCTGACATTTGTTAAATAAGTAAAGTTTCTGACATTTGTTAAATAAGTAAAAGTTTCTGATATTTGTCCAATAAAGTAACATTTTCTGACATTTGTACAATAAAGTAAAAGTTTCTGGCATTTGCTAAATAAGTAAAAGTTTCTGATATTTGCAAAGTGAAATGAGCATTTCTGGGTGTAAAATGAAGTTCTGACATTTATAAAATGTAATTAATGCCAGTTTCTGACAATTTTCTATCCCAGTTTCTGACAGTTTTCTAACTCTCTCAGTTTCTGACAGTTTTCTAACTATCCTAGTTTCTGACAGTTTTCTAACTAACCCAGTTTCTGACAGTTCTCTAACCATCCTAGTTTCTGACAGTTTTCTAACTATCCTAGTTTCTGAAATGTTTCTAACTATGCCAGTTTCTGACAGTTTTGTAACTATCCCAGTTACTTTTGTGCAGCCGACGCTGTGAAGATCTTGAAACACGGAACCTGGCGCTGGATGTGCTTCAAGACGACGGACTCCTCCACTCTAATGACCAGGGTCAGCCTTGCCCCATTTGCCAGGCTGTAGGAGCACATCGACCACTTATATCTAGGAACGGAGCCTGATCCTGTCAGCTTTGTTCCTCTTTTCCTATGATTGTGATGTCTCTGTTCGTCTTTTCTTATGATTGTGGTGTCTCTATTCGTCTTTTTTATGATTGTGGTGTCTCTGTTCCTCTTTTCTTATGATTGTAGTGTCTCTGTTCCTCTTTTCTTATGATTGTGGTGTCTCTGTTCCTCTTTTCTTATGATTATGGTGTCTCTGTTCCTCTTTTCTTATGATTGTGGTGTTTCTGTTCCTCTTTTCTTATGATTGTGGTGTCTCTGTTAATCTTTTCTTATGATTGTGTTGTCTCTGTTTGTCTTTTCTTATGATTGTGGTGTCTCTGTTTGTCTTTTCTTATGATTGTGGTGTCTGTTACTCTTTTCTTATGATTGTGATGTCTCTGTTCCTCTTGTGCTATTACCGTTGTATCTCTGTTCCTCTTTTGTTATGATTGTGGTCCCAGCCCACTACAGCCATATTTATACCAATCTAAGTAAAATAAAACTATATTTTGTTTTCATCGTTACTGTTTCATATGGTTAGCTTCGCTCCATTTCTGCTGTAATGTTGGTTACTAGTTTTGTAACAGATGCTAACCTACAATTCTCTTCCCTCAAACACCCATACATTTTGAATTAACAAAATATAGCAGAAGGCGGAATTTTGGAACAGCTGCTCTGTCTGATGTTATAATTTAACCCCAATCAGTTATTTGTATTCCGAAACAGGGATTCAAAAATTTTAAAGTGAAATGAAAATTGATTAAAATTATGATCAGTAAAATTTGAAGTAGAGGCAACGGTACTATTATTTCTCTAGAAGAAACTTAAGAATACTTTCTAATGTTGTTCAGCAGGTACAAGATAATAAGATAATAACGAGGAGAAATAATGCTGATAGAATTTATCAAGTAAAGCAACACTCTGGGACAGTACCAGCCTGGATGTCGAAGACGGCGACAATCGATGTGACATTATTAGACGTGTAACAGCTAATAACAACCGTACATAACATGTAAATGGCGCGTGGGAGAACTGAAAGCGCGAGTAATTTTGTTTTCGTTGACTCAAACGAGTTTAGTAAATGACTGCTACAGGCAGAGCAGTTTGTCTTCACAGCCCCGTAGATTGTGTCGTTCATTATTCTAGTCCTGTCTACAAATCTGGCAGCCAACCCGAGGCTGGAGGTAGTTTGATTGTTAGCAGAACTAATTTGCTGGAAATAAATAGCAACGTATACAGACATCCTGAAAATTCAGTAAAGAATCTGTGCGCTGATTTGAGCGAAGACCATTCCTTGTGGAAAGACAAGGTATTTGCGATGTTGTGTTGTTAGTAATTTCATCATCATCATGCGCCGGGAAGTTAGGCGTACTGCACTGTACCTGAACTTAAATCTGTTGCCTTTGTTTTCTTGTGACACTCAGTCAGCTTGCTTGTTCATCTTCCTCTTGGTATTCTTTGCTTTATTTTAAAAATGTGTTGCCTCTTTTAATTTTCCAAGGACTTTCAAGTCCTCTGACACTTCTTTTTTGTTATTCTGGAAGCCAACAGTTTTATGATCTCGCATTATTTGTTGTTGCATTATTTGTTGTTGCATTATTTGAAGTGAGTCCTCTCAAAATAACATGAAAATCATGTCAATTTTTTTTTTATTTACTCACTCACTCACTCACTCACTCTCTCTCTCTCTCTCATACACACACGCACACATACACATATGCATCGCCATGACGACACAGCTCTCTTTATTTTGCTCAAACGAAAAAAAAATAGCCAGGATGTACGCTCTACGTCATCAATTATATCATTAATTACACGAATGATAATGTCAGTGATGTTCTCTTCTTTCATTTCTAACTGAAAACTTTCTGAAGGTAGAGCTTAAAAGTGAAAGAAACAACAGAGCAACAACGGTGTAGGTGGGCGGACAACGTCAAGAGATGGGGAGAAACCAGGTGAGTGAAAGAAACCAGGTGAGTGAATGAAACCAGGTGAGTGAATGAAACCAGGTGAGTGAATGAAATCAAGAGATAGCCGAACTGGAAATCCAGCGCAGGCAGGCTCCTAGATCCTGGCACATGATAATGATAATGATGGTAATGATAATTTTAATGTTGATGACACTGATGTGGTGGTTATCGCGGTGGCCGTGATAATGATGGTGGAGATATTGATGCTGCTGTTGCAGATGATGATGATTTTGATCTCACAAATCTTATTTTCTAAATCAGTAGTTCATAACATTTTTTTCTTGGTAGTGGATGAGAACAGCCGTGAACTCTTCGTTAAAAATAAAGGAATAAATATAACTTAGATGATGCTAACATCTTCTTACTCCAGCCAATCCACCTGTTGGCCAGTGAAGCCCTAAAAATCCTTCACTAAGGGTCCATGGATCCCAGATGAAGAATTATAGCTCTAAATGTATTTGTGCTGGCCATCTAAGTTAGAATAGAAGAAGAAGTCAATATGGTCCAAGCTGGCTTCAGGCAAGGAAGAGGATCAAGAGATCATATATTCAATCTAAGATTAATAATAGAGAAATGCAGGGAGTTTAATGTGAATCTATATTTATCCTTTATAGACTACTCAAAGGCATTTGATTGTGTACAACACCAGAAACTTTGGGAAATAATGGAAAAAATGGGATTTCCAACACATTTGATACAATTAACATCACTGCTGTATTTAGACCAACAAGCAGCATTAAGAATAAATGGTGAAACAACAACTTGGTTTGACATAAAACAAGGGGTCCGTCAGGGGTGCATATTGTCACCCTACTTATTTAACTTGTATACTGAAAATATAATGAGGAATGTTAGAGAAGATGTAGACAAAGAATATTACGATGCCATAACAGTTGGAGGTTATGAAATACCAGATATTAGATATGCTGATGACACAGTATTGCTGTCCACAACACAAGAAGGAATGGAAAAACTAATTATGTCAGTCCGCAAGAACAGCGAAGAGCAGAACCTCTATCTTAATGCAAAGAAAACTAAAGTGATGACAACTGACAAAACAGACAAGGCGACTGAAATATGTATCAGTGAGGAAAAACTGGAAGAAGTGGAGAGTTTTGAATATCTTGGATCACTACTAACTAATAATGGAGATACAATGCGGGAAATTAAAAGGAGGACATCTATTGCTCTTCAGAAAGTAAAACAAATAAAGAATCTGTGGAGAGGAGCAGACAGAACCACAAAAATAAGATTTTTAAGGGCATGCATCTTTCCCATCGCAACATATGCCTGTGAGACCTGGACACTTAACAAAACAGCTGAGAAGCACGTAAATGCCTTTGAATGTAAATGCTATAGAAGAGTTCTCCAAATATCGTGGACACAAAAAAGAACAAATATATCTATACTACAAGAGCTTAATATTGAAGAAGGCTGGCTAGTAAAGAGGATTAAAGAGAGAAAACTTAAATATTTTGGCCACATTAAACGTCATGATAATTTAGAGAGGACCGTATTGGAAGGATACATGATGGGAAAAAGAAAGAGAGGAAGACCGAAACGAAGATGGCTGCAAGACATCGTTGATGATCTGGAAATGGATGCAACAGCAGCAGGCCATCTTGCTCACAACCGAGAGGCCTACAGGAGTGCTGTTTGGGAGGCAAAGTTCCGCAAGGGACAAGCAAAGGAATGAATGAATGAATCTAAGTTAGTTTTCTCTGCTGCTCATCACTAGACTTTTCTACCGCGTGAGGCCCCTGAACTGGTATGTGTTTTTCCATCCATCTGTCTGTCTATTTATTTTTCTCCTTTGTCTGTCTGTCTGTTATGTTTTGCTGTGGGATCAGTAAAAAGACGAATAGATAATCGACGGTGCTTCTTGTACTGAAAGTCGTGAATTCTGCCCCTACTCGCTTCAACGGCTTTCATTCGTGAGATTTCGCGCCGGCGCAAACTCGTCGATATAACGAGATGTACTTGTCCTTTATAGCGATTATTCTTAACTCTGTACTTTGTTCTTTATAGCGATTATTATTCTGTACTTTGTTCTTTATAGCGATTATTCTTAACTCTTGGGAATATCGGAATCATATGATGGGGTAATAGGACCCAATCTCTGAACAACGAGTGAAACAAAAAAAAGATTATAGTAAGATTTACATTTTTTTCAGCCTTTTCTGTTCCTAGCTATCCATGTGCTAAAGTAACATCAAGTTATTGATGTTTTTGGAGTCATACTGGCACCTATAAGGAGTGATGATGATGTTGATGTTTTGACAGTCTGGCGTAGACGGTCTGGACTATAGGGACGTATTGAACAATTCTTTGGAAGTCTGTAATCATAGAAGGAGTTTTTTTCTTATTGAGTGATATGAGAATACTTATGATTTGTAACCGTGTGGCTCTGTGGTATTATCGTTCACTACAACTGATGTTTATAAAATTCAAGATCCCGTAAAGTTCTTCCTCAGCCCCACTCCTTGCATTTTAGTTCATAAGCTGTAAAATGTTCAAGAGTCATAAGAAGTCCTATGTTCAAAAGTCATAAAAAGGTCTAAGTTCAAGAGTCATAAAAAGTCGTCTGTTCAAGAGCCATAAGAAGTCATAGGTTCAAGAGTCATAAGAAGTCATATGTTCAAAAGTCTTAAAAAGTCATAGGTTCAAGAGTCATAAGAAGTCGCAAGTTCAAGAGTCATAAAAAGGTCTAGGTTCAAGAGTCATAAGAACTCGTAGGTTCAAGAGTCATAAGAAGCCGTAGGTTCAAAAGACAAAATATTGTAGGTTCAAAGGTGTCATTGCATTCAGGACAACCCCATATATACTCCGCCGCATTAAGTAGATCTGTTCAAGAGTATGTTTGCTAATAGTTCCCATCAAGTGTTGGTTCTTTACGATGCGTTTTCTGCCACACAGTTCAGATTTCCTACCAGCAACCTTAATTTGTCCTAGCTCCAGAATTCTATTCACAGCGACACTGTTCTTCTATTCTCGCTCTTCATTTTCCCGCAGTAGTTTCAAAACGCTTTAGCAATGTCACTCCTGTCCATTCTCAGCCTGCCATTTATTTTAGCCTGTCCAGCAAGTCTATCTGCCACGTCACTGCCATTTACTTCTTCATGCCCTGGACAATAAAGCCACGCTAAAGGTTTGTCCCAGTTGACTGACTTAACAGATGAACCCATACTTTTCGAAGCAATTTTTTTCTGCCTTACGATGCAAATCTTAAGTTCAAGAGACTAAAGAGGCCGTAGTTTTAAGAGCCATTAAGAGATCGCCTTCTGTTTTCAGAAGAAAAATACCAAAAATGAACTTTTTGGGGAATACCCATAGGAGGTCTATAGACGGGACAAGAACTTCAGGTGGACCTTTTAGTTCAAAGTCACACTAAGACAGATGACACTTTTTATGGTACCAGACATTGCGGACGCCGTAGATGCAACACTTGCCCGTTTGTTGTCGAGGCTAGCCAGATCTCCTTTCCTAAGTCCACGTTATAAGTTCAGGAGGATTTCACCTGCACTTCAAAGCAATGTTATTTATACCGTTATGTGCAAACATTGCGGTATGAAGTACATAGGGGAAACCGGTTTACGCTTAGGAGATCGTTTTCGCCAACATCTTAACGATATTTCTAAGAGGGCCTGGACACCTGTGGCTAAACATTTTTGCCTTAGCAACAACAGGGGAACTGGACATTTCTGTTAGTGCTATCTGCTCTTGTTCTGCTGATGTACGATCTCGAAGGGTCCTAGAACAGCACCTCATTTTCCAGACTGGCTGTCTTCACCCAGCTGGAATTAACAATGTCTTCAGCAGCCTCCTTTAAATTCTTTAATTTTCCACCCTTTTTTCTGTGATTTATACTCTACTTTCTTGTTTCTTTCTCCTAGCTCCCCTCCCTATCGCTACCTTCTCTTCTTCTCTAAAAGCTATAATGTGTCTATTTCCATTCCCCCTTTCCCCCGTTTCCCTCCCTCTCCCCGCCTCTTTTTTACGATTGGCTCTATCGGCTTATCCTTTGTGTGGCCCAGCGTAGTCTCTACGTCTCGTCTAGTGGACTTGCATTTCTATGTTCCCTACTGTTGGAGGATGTCACATTAAGATGAGTTTCCCGTTTAGTTATTCTTTTTTTTTTGTCTCGTTTGTTATGTAATTCTCGAAAAAAGGCTCACGCCGAAATATCGGATGTTGAATGTTTTTCATTTATACATTCTCATACTTTCTATTTGGTTTTTTCTCACTTTACTCACTCCCTCTGCCACTTGTAAAACTTCACCATGCACCTCTGTCTAACTTTATTACTTGAACCAGTTTTACTGCAGTCGCCATCTCCTTTATCTGTCACATTAGCTCTACAATGACGATTTCTTTTGCTCGGGGATTTGGGGGGGGGGGGGGAGAGGGGGGAAATTGAGGTGGGTGGGGGGAATGTTAAGGGTGAATTTTTCCTTACTCCTTTCTCAGACTCTTTACATTTTGTTTTTGTTTTCGTGTTTTTTTTCCTTCAGCTATATCTTGTTACTTAAAAAAAAAACAGCTGTCGCTACAAAGCTTCTCATACAATATGTTCAACGATTAATACCCTATTATCAGCGCGAACCTCGTATCATTTCAGCAACATTATCTCGTATCAGTTCAGCAACATTCTTATCTTATATCCTTCCCGTGCCGTTAAACGTCACATAGGGCTCACAAAGTAGGTCGCCAATTTTTCCTCTCTTCGGCGAGTCTTTCAACCTCATCAAAGGATTTTATGCCTGTTAATTTGGCCTCTCTTAACAACGTCCTCTTCAGAGTTTCACGCGGTCTGCCTGCCTCTTTTTCTTCGGCCTGTTGTGTTCCATTTGATAGCTTGTTTTGGGATTCTCTAATCAGCAACACTATCTCGTATCAGTTCAGCAACATTATCTCGTATCAGTTCAGCAACATTATCTCGTATCAGTTCAGCAACATTATCTCGTATCAGTTCAGCAACATTATCTCGTATCAGTTCAGCAACATTATCTCGTATCAATTCAGCAATATTTACTGTTGCATTTACTTGTCACACGATGACAGCATTTACAACACTCGGATACCGTGAGGGTAGCAACTCTTACCACTGAAACAATATACATCATACCACGTTTTCAACAGCCACCACCACCCCTACCCTCCCCCCCCCAAAAAAAAAAACCAACATTTTAACATCATATGTGTAAATCATTTTCCATACCTTGGCGCTACATAGAACAGGATGGTGACACCAGAAAGGAAGTTAGAATTAGAATTGCAAAAGCAGCATCGATCTTCAAGAATCTTGAGAACATATGGCATTCAAAATTATAAGCACAAAAACCGAGTTAAGATTATTCAATTCAAATATAATATCTACCCTCATTTATGCGTGCAAAAGCTGGAAAACAGCTAAAGAAATAGACAAGAAATTAGACTCTTTCGAAAACAAATGTCTAAGGAAAATACTCGGCATCAAGTGGAACGAATTCAAGAATAATGCAGAGATAAGACAGATGACTGAACAACAACCTGTCTCATGGGTTATCAGAAAAAGGGAATGGACAAATGTTGATCATGTGATGAGAAGAAACAGTCAGAGAATCCCAAAACAAGTTATCAAGTGGAGCACAACAGGCCAAAGGAAAAGAGGCAGACCACGTGAAACTCTAAAGAGGACACTGATAAGAGAGGCCAAACTAATAGGCAAAATATCCCTTGATGAGGTTGAAAGGCTCGCCGAAAACAGGAACAATTGCCGAACTACCTTGCGAGCCCTATGTGACGTTTAACGGCACAGGAAGGATATAAGATATAATATGTGTAACCGCTTCAAGTACAAACTTGTCGCAAAGTGTATACAGCAGTCGCCATTAGCAATATACAACACTTATTTAGTTAGTGTCTAACAGCCATCACCACAAACTGAACCTTTGCTATTATGTGTGTGATAAATGTAATCACAAATACATCTGCCATTATATATATATATATATATATATATATATATATACAGCAACTACATACAACAACAACAACATACAACAACAGAATTCATAAAGATAGTATTACTTATCGACCATCATTTACAATACATCACAAACAGAGAACAAAGAGGGATGTGGAAATTCTGACGTGATTTCTGTTTTATTTTCAGTCTTCTTCATAAATAATCACATATTTTAGTTCACACAGCGGCTCGTCAGCCTCACCAAACTATACTATACAGGTGGTCCTCGACTTGTTAGTTCTTTTGAATCCATCCTAGGTCGAAAATATCGTAAGTCGAAACACCGAACATCATAGTCTAGCCTTGCCTACCTTGAAAGTGCTCAGAACTCTTACATTAGCCATTATTTGGGCAAAATCATCTAATAATACCTATGTTATAATAAAGTGTTGAATATCTCATGTCATTTATTGGTACTGTACTGAAAGTTAAAGACAGAATGATTGCATGGGTATTCACCATTAACGTGCACAGCTGCAGCAATATACTGGGCCTGAAGAATGTTGGAAGCATGTAACTAAAATTATTTGCTGGATGTTGGGAATGCTTTAACGCCAGAACCATCAATTTCTCTCATAAACAAACCGACAGTATCAAGTTCTAGAAGCAAACAGTGTATACATGCATCTTAGAATCGCTCCTTACTCTAAGTAACAATTGTTTATAAATAGAAACATACGAGATTATGGTACGGAAAAGTAAGAAAACACAGTTTTGTAGGGTTAGATCTCGAAAATAATCGTAGACAAAGCACTTTAGTGAGACATGACAGAAAGACGTGAGAGAAAGAAAAATCACAAAAGAATTACCTGGGATACGAACACGGACTTACTACCGACTTAGTCAGCTAGCACCCCCAGGGGCTG
The DNA here is from genome assembly GCA_009760885.1 of Achatina immaculata. Lineage (NCBI taxonomy): Eukaryota > Metazoa > Mollusca > Gastropoda > Stylommatophora > Achatinidae > Lissachatina > Lissachatina immaculata. Next base: position 74,322,343 of record CM019713.1, on the reverse strand, counting down.
TTCTCCCGTGGCTAGACGGCTGCTCGTCCTACCAGAGTCTGTGTTCGAATCCCAGGTAATTCTCTTGTGATTTTTCTTTCTCTCAAAGTGCTTTGTCTACGATTTTTACGAGGTCTAATCCTACAAAACTGTGTTTTCTTACTTCATCTTACTCCAAGTAATCTATCATAGTCCAAAAGTTCTGCCAAAATGAATTATTACAGCAATTTAGAAATCTTTAGAATAAATCTTACCATGTGAGAAGGAAATTTCACTGTAAGTAATTGCAATAAACAACTCAAATCGCTTGAAGGGAATGATTATTCTTATCCACTAATAAATTATTAAAACTTAAATTTAAAAACATTATTGCACTTGTTGACAAAGGAATAATATGAATTAATTCAGCAGAAGTGAAATTTCCGCACAGTCCTTCAAACATAATCGTGCAGTCTACATCTGTTTCCTCTACAGCTGAAGAAAATTTGGGACATAATTTTGTTCTAAAGTAAAAAAAAACAACAAAAAACAACGCATATTAATAATTGGGCCATTGACTTCTGCCTGAGACATGAAAGCTTAAACGATAAAAACTGCATCAGGCATAAATGATAAAAACATAATTAGTATACTTGTGCATCAAACATAAATGATAAAAACTAAATTATTATACATGTGCATCAAACATAAATGATAAAAACTAAATTATTATACATGTGCATCAAACATAAATGATAAAAACTAAATTATTATACACGTACATGAACCATAAATGATAAAGACTAAATAATTATAGATGTGAATCAAACATAGATAATAAAATTTAAATCATTATGTATGTGCATCAGACATAAAGGAGAAAATTTATCTCACTGAAAATTTTGAGGAAATTATTTATGACTACATAAAGCAGCTGTAAATACGAATTTTGTTACCAAAAAAGGTTCTAATGTTAAAAAAAAAATTATAAATTTAGCTAAAATTGTTAGGGAGGCAAATTTCCGCAAGGGACAAGCAAATGAATGAACGAATGTAAGTAGTAAAGTGTACCTAAAGTTAACATTAATATTAACGTTTAAAACCAGCTGTTACCGGTCACACTCTGAGGGAAGTTAACATCTAATTCCAGTTGTTACCGGTCTCACTCTGACGAAAATTAACGTCTAACGCCAGTTACCAGTCACTCTCTGACAGGAGTTAACATATAACGCCAGTTACCAGTCACTCTCTGACAGGAGTTAACATCTAACGCCAATTGTTACCGATCACTCTCTGACGGGAGTTAACATATAACGCCAGTTGTTACCAGTCACTCTCTGACGGGAGTTAACAGCTAGCATCATTTTAGCACCATTTGTTACCAGTCACTCTCTGCCGGGAGTTACCATCTAACGTCAGTTGTTACCAATCACTCTTTGACGGGAGTTAACAGCTAGCACCATTTGTTACCGATCACTCTCTGACGGAAGTACAAAGTGTGATGTTTAAATTAAACTCTGCAAGATTTCCTGAAGTGAAAAGTTTCTAATAATAATTTCAGAAGAACAGAAAACTTCACATATACCATACTACCCGCATAATACTAACCATGGGACAGTAATCATCTGTAACAACGTGCAACATGTTTTTTAAAACAATGATTGCTTTTGTAAAATAGTGAAGCTGTATAATTAGACAGGACTGTGTTTTGTATTAAAACAGAAATCTTGAAAGAACTGAATATTTGAAGAAATAATTGTCTTGACGCTGGACGTAGCGTGGACACTAGCCCGAATACAATGGCAGACAGAGCGGACAACATGAGTTATTATACAGCGTAGATATTATTTATATTTTGTAAGCAATAGTTCATTCAGTTCTCTCACAGCTTATATAGGAGTTCTTTCTTCAATTACACTAGCAATTCTTTTATGCTTGTTTATGAAGGACTAGTGGCGATCAAACCTTTACTGTAACTATTTTACGTATATATATATATATATATATATATTATAAATACGTACGTTAAAATGAATACAGTTTATCAGTAAATTGTTAAAAACAGTAAATAGAAAGAAAAATTAAACGAATTCCTGGCACTTTTTCTTCACAGACACTTCTAAACTCGATGCCTCATGATGACCTCCATAGATATGAAGGAGATGCCTTAGTCAAGTTTGAAGATGGCCTGAGCAGTTATTTAATGCCTACAATTTTCGATAATAGTCTCCAGCAAGTCTCCGCGTGATTTGTGGCCACATCAACAAGCTGTCATCCATGTCCTGTGACAAGAAATCAGAGATAAGTTGGTCGAAATTATGAAATGTCAAAAATCAATATTCGAAGAAAAGAAGATCGTTCTTCAATGAAAAGAAATTAACAAGTCATTAAGCTCTGACTACAGAAACCATTTACTACACGTTAACCTCTGACTACAGAAGCCAGTTACTACACGTTAACCTCTGACTACAGAAACCAGTTACTACACGTTAACCTCTGACTACAGAAACCAGATACTTAGCATTAAGCTCTGACTACAGAAACCAATTACTAAACGTAAGCTCTGACTACAGAAACCAGTTAGCACACATTAAGCTCTGATTACAGAAACCGAATACTTAACATTAAGCTCTGACTACAGAAACAAATTACTAAACATAAGCTCTGACTACAGAGACCAGTTACTACACATTAAGCTCTGACTATCGAAACCAGTTACTACACTTTAAGCCCTGACTACAGAAAACAATTGCTTAACATTTAGCTCTGACTACAGAAAACAATTATTAACATTAAGCTAAGAATAGAGAAAACAATAGGTCACCAAGTTCTGTACACGGTAACTTTCCCCATTTCAGCATTAATATGACAGATGGCGCTGTGCTGGCTTATTGAAATTCACCAGCACGTTCTCCAACTTCTGGTAAAGTTAGAAGTTAGGAAGGACGCTCATCTTTGTGCTCCAGGCACGTCCATGGTTGCTTCAATCTCACTAGCTCCATCAGCGTACAAATACTGACAACACCCGTCCTGTGTTAACTGAACCTCTAGTGATGATGAGAACCTGTTCATGTTTTCTGAGACTCCCAGATTTCATCCTGACAAGGAGCCTGATTCTCAACTGTCAGTGAAGCCGTTTGTCGGAGCAGCTTCTTATGTTGCATAGATAAGATCTGTTTGATTCATTGCCTGTTTTTTCTCTTCGATCGCTAAGTCAATCACGTTATCTTCTCGTGACTTGGTACAAATATGAAAGTCAGTGAAAGATCTCTGTCAAGTGAAAGGATTCGGGCTGCTATGTCGGCATACTAAATGTAGATCGTCTGAACGGACTTGCACACTGATATCTCTCTATTTTAGGCTAAATACAAGTCAAGACTCACTGAGTATTGATTATCTAAAGAAATTATCTGAACATTACATTTCAATTACATGAAAAATTTGCTTGTCACTAAATTCTGGTTTCACAAGAAATTACGTGGCTGATGAGCTGATTACTGAAGAGTAGCGAAGACGAACTTTAAATGAATGGCACAGTAATAGCAAGATTAGAAAGTTTCATGTTAGATTTTTTCCTGACCTTTTTTTCCAAGAAAAAGATGGGATCTCCCTGTTTTCACTTGACTCTAATTGTCTTTATAAGTTTCTGCAACGCGATCGGTCTCCAACTTCGTATACACAAATCATGTAGCAGAAAATGAATCAACAATATTAAGGTAAAGGTCCTCGTGTTTTGATATAAAGCAGAGATTTCTGAAATTTGGTCTATGTTTACCATTCAGTATTTAGAGATTGTTATTGATCCTGCAGTGAATGCATCTGTAATATGTGCACAGAAGTTTTCAGTATCTGTGTGTTGGCTACACAACAATCGTGAATATCTTTGTGAGGAAAAATACAACACTGATAGGTTTTTCGAAAAAGATACAGCAAATGAGCGATTAAAATGCTGCTATCAAAGATATGTTTTCTTTCCTTTGATACAGAAGTATAGCTTTTATTAAGTAACACGTAACAAACGAAAGTGTAGTATGGTGTTATCTACAGTTGGTGGCGTCTGTGTAGCGAGGTGGTTAGTGCACTCATGGCGAATGTTGGGGTTCGAATCCGGCCAGAGGCGCCCCAGTCACCCAGGCTGTAGAAATGGGTACCCGACATCTTCTGGAGTTGAGGAAGGAAAGGCGGCCAGAACTGATGCTGACCACATCGTCCTCTAGTGTGCCGACAGGTCAAGGAAAAAAATATGGGCACTAACACCATATCTCTGATGTGTTTCTAAGGCATGACAGGGTTACTTTTAGCTTTTTATATAGAGTTGGAGGACCAGGTTGAGGATGTTGATGAGGTAGTCAGGGAGAAAAGGTGGAGTCCAAAATAATAAACTCAGCCAATATTTAGGCAAAAGGCTTTACTCCACGACAACACAAGAAATAAAAATGTGAAAATGACCAAGTAAAAAAAAAAATTACTTAATCTCATACGACGTTTGAATCTGGGAATTATATAACAAATTTTCGCCGTGGCATATACAACTGTTGTAGAAATCTGTCCACATCAGTCAGTCATTTCCATGTTATTTGTGGAAGTTTGCATCCCTAACAGCTCTCCTGTAGGCCTCTCGGTTGTAAGCAAGATGCCCTGCTGCTGATGCGTCCATTCACAGATCATTAACGATGGCCTGCAGCCATCTTCGCCTTGGTCTTCCTCTCATTCTTTTCCCCAATATATACCCTTCCAATACGGTCTTCTTTAAATTATCATGACGTTTAATATGTCCAGAATATTTAAGTTTTCTCTGTTTAATCTTCCTCTGTCAACCTTCTTGAATATTAAGTTGTAGAAGTGTGGGTATATTTGTTCTTTTTTGTGTCCATGATACTTGAAGGACTCTTCTGTAGCATTTACGTTCAAAGGCACTTATGTGTTTCTCAGCCCATGTCTCACAGGCATATGTTGCGATGGGAAAGATTCAGGCCCATAAAAATCCGCATAGAAAAGATTAATATATTTATACAAACACCCCCCCCCCCCCGCTAAGGTGGCAAACAGTGAAGTCTAGTACCGTAAAACTATAGATGAGGCAATGTTTTAACTAAAAGGCCGCAGTTGTCGGCAGAAAATGTGAAGCTGAGATGTAATAAAGACTGTTAGACTGGTAAAAAGCAAGAGCTAAACAACGCTAAACGGATGTAGCGTACTGCTAAATTGAAATAGCTTGTCGCTAAATGGAAATAGCTTGTCGCTAAATGGAGATTTTCTAAAACAGCAGTTCCTAACATTTCTTGAGCGCGACCTAGCACCAGAAAGGGCACGTGACCTGCGGCTCATGAAAAAAAAAGATAAAAAAATTTTTAAATTCAACAAAAATTAACAAATAACATTTCAATGTCATTAACATGATGTAAAGTTGAATCACACAGCGAAAAATAATGCCCAGTGAATAATCCAACAGTTTTTAAGATATAAGCTACTCAAAACATCAAGAGAAAGACATATTTTTAAAACATTTCAGTGAATTATATCCAGGGTGATTTTTAATTTAATATCCATGTTCCACAACATAAACCAGGATAATTTCCATTAAAACCTTTAAAATGTATTGTTTTTTTTCTATTTTATTAAAATTTCTGGTCTTCTCACGACTCTAATTCAGACGCCTCGCGACATTAACTTAGACACCCTGTAATCCTAACTTAGACACCCTGTAATCCTAACTTAGACACCCTGTAATCCTAACTTAGACACCTCGAGACCCTAACCTAGACGCCCTGCGACCCTAACTTAGCCGACTGGTGACCCTAAATTAGACGTCCTGTTACCTTAACTTAGACCCCCTGCGACCCAAACTCAGACTTGTCACTCTAATGTGGTTCGAAACATGAGATTGAGAATCATTGCTATGGGAAGTAGAAAATAGAAAACAAGACATATCAGGGGACAATATCAGGAGAAGTTATGACAAGACATGTCAGGGGACAGTATCAGGAGAATTTATTATAAGACATATCAGGGTACAATATCAGAAGAAGTTATGATAAAACATCTCAGGGAACAATATCAGTAGATGTTATGATAAGACATGTCAGGGGACAATATTAGGAGAAGTTATGATAAGACATGTGAGAGGACAATATCAGGAGAAATTATGACAAGACATGTGAGGGGACAATATCAGGAGAAGTTTACGACGATTCTTATGGAAGCTCTGCCCACTGATAATGATTAGGATGGTGTAAAAAAGTACACTTTCTAAGTTCACTAAAAGCTTTAACAGACACTCCCAGACGAAACTAAATGCTCTTATTTTTTCTACTATCTTTTCTCCACTCTTATTTGTTGCACATCATCGATGTGAATTTATATTTCTCCTATTTTCCACTCTTTTTCCTTCATATTTGTGTATAGTTTAGGAGTAAAGCGAAACTTTCCACTGTGTATTCGTTAACTAATAAAGCTGTTCCTACTTTTCTTTTAAATAGTTTTATCGTTTTGTTAGCACACTTTTACTGCGGTGGCTTTGTGTATATTTTATATATACTAATACCCAAAACTATTCGTGTATGATGATGATGATGATGATGATGGAATGCTTACATATGGGAAGCAAAACAAAATAAATTGAACCCTTGCAATGTTAACAAAAAATAATAATCCCTATTTTCTTGTTGTACAAATTAATCGCATTCATAATTTGGATTTTTCGGAAAGGAAATTGTGAAGCCAATCTGATCGGTTAGTTTCTGAGAATGAACCACACTTCCGTATTCGACAAGAGAAATGGAGTTATTTCCTCATTCTTCATAATAATTGCATCCATATATCAAGCTATTCGTAATCTGCAGTCAAGCTTTCTCTGCCAGTGATGGCATCAAGCGTCGCCTGAAGATTCAGTATTTTCCCAAACAACCTTGTTGACAAATCATTTTTTAGGATTTTAGATTTGTTTATTCAGTCTTAATTTGGTCTCCGTCTGTTTCCATATACTGACCTAGGAGGTTAGTGCCAGTGCATTAACAGTCCAAACTGGCATGATAGAAGTCTGTAGATTTATTCTGCAGTTTCACTCATATATTTCTGTAGATTTATTCTGCAGTTTCACTCATATATTTCTGTAGATTTATTCTGCAGTTTCACTCATATATTTCTGTAGATTTATTCTGCAGTTTCACTCATATATTTCTGTAGATTTATTCTGCAGTTTCCTTCGTATACAGGGTCTGGCATAGTGCATTGCTGGATTGAACTGACGTAGTGCGCAGAAACTGAATATGTGTGAAAAAAAGCATGACATCGAAGATGAAGCAGACAAATGGTCATTTGTATAACAATGGATTCATGGCAAGCACAACATCGCGCATTCACCGTTGAAACTTATTTTAAAAGTGGAGAATCGTCTATTACTGTACAAAGAAAGTTTCGTCGCTATTTTGAGTTGCATCCATTTGATAATGTTCCCGATCGGAGGACAAAACAATTTTGAGGTGTGTCAAAAAATTTAAGGAAACCGCTAATTGACTTAATAACAAGTCTACTGGTCGTCCAAGAACTCAACAGACACGTGAACGAATTCAAGAAGTCCGCAACGCATTGCAGAGTAGGCCTCGGTGATCAGCTGTTAGGAACGCTTTGGCACCTGATATCCTCTTAATAGTGATCTTTATGTGCAGATGCAAACTAAATACTTCATTTCAGACTTGGCCAATAGAAATAAGAGACTAATATGGTTTAAACAAGATGGAGCAACTGCCCACACAGCCCATCAGTCCATGGCCATGCTGCAACAAACATTTCCCAATCGTTTTATTTCCAGATTTGGGGATATTCATTGGCCGGCAAGGTCACTGAATTTATCGGTCGCAGACTTTTTTGTAGGGGTATCTCAAGAACACGGTTGTATGCTAATCGACCACAGTCAATTGCAGACCTAAAAGATCGAATCCGACTCTGCATTAAAAATATCCCTTTCAACATGTTAAATGGTGCTATGCAGGAATTTTCCAGACGCCTGACAGAATGTATGAAATGTAATGGCGGTCATCTAACGAGAGTAATTTTCAAAACCTAAATATGATTGTCAGTAATAATTAAAATATCCACTTCTCTGAGTTTAATTTCACTTTTTTTATCAAAAACATGTATAGGGCTTATTTATTTTCCATTTTTAAAATCCACCTATGCTTTATGCCGGACACTATATTTACGTAGATTTATTCTGCTGCATTTGTCTTATATTTCTGTATATTTATTCTGCTGTTGTTGTCATATACTTCTGTAGATTTAAGCTGCTATTTTCGTCATAACAAATGAAGAAAGGAAGAGCTACTGGACCTGATAATATAACAACAGAAGAAATAGAGGCACTAGAGGAGACAGGAATAAAAATAATAACCAAGTTACTGAATGACATTTACAACAGTGATTATATTCCCAGTGACCTGATTAAATCCACGTTTATAGCACTACCAAAGAAACCAGGTGCAAAGGAATGTGACGACCACCGGACTATCAGCCTCTCATGTCACATAACGAAGCTACTTCGGAGAATCATTATGAGAAGAACAAGGAAAAATATAAAAATGGAAATAGCAGATGAACAATTTGGATTTGTTGAAGGAAAGGGAACACACAATGCCATTTATGCTTTACGAACACTAACAGAAAGAGCTTTAGAAGTACAGAAAGATCTCTACTTTACGCTTCATTGATTACACCAAGGCATTTGACAAGGTGAAACATAATGAATTTATTAAAATGCTTGAAGACATCAGTATAGACGGCAAAGACTTGAGGATTGTAAAACATCTATACTGGCAGCAAGAAGCAGCAGTTGGAGTTGAAAATAGAACTGGAAAATATCAACCTATAAAACAAGGGGTGCGACAAGGATGTGTACTATCTCCAGACCTTTTTTCTCTGTATAGCGAGAATATTCTAAGAACAATCATCACAGAACCAGGCATAAAAAATGGAGGATACAATATTAACAACCTTCGGTATGCTGACGACACAGTACTGATAGCTGAGAACCAACAAGACCTGCAAAATCTCTTGGATAAAGTCGCCAAAGAAAGTGAACAGAAAGGCCTTACTTTGAACATCAAAAAGACAGAGGCTATGGTTATATCTAAGAAACAGAATTCACCAGCATGCAGTATAAAATTAAATGGAACTATTCTAAAGCAGGTGCAGAAATTCAAATACCTTGGAGCAGTAATAACTTCAGATGGGAAATGCAGAACAGAAATTAGGAACAGAATAGGCCAAGCAAAGACTGCATTTCAGAGAATGAGAAACATATTAACCAACACATCCCTATCAATGAATGTTAGAAAACGAGTCCTAAAATGCTATATTGAACCTATCTTGTTATATGGAAGTGAATCATGGACAATAGGCAAGTCTGCACAAAAATCATTGGAAGCAGCAAAAATGTGGTTTATTAGAAGAATGTTGCAAATCCCCTGGACAGCAAAAATAACCAATGAAGAATGTATGAGAAGAGCTGGAGAGACAAAAAAACCTTGTCAAAAAGATAAGAGAGAGACAATGTACTTTCATAGGACATGCAATGAGAAGAGGGGGCATTGATAATATTATAACAACAGGAAAAATAGAAGGAAGAAGATCAAGAGGAAGACCAAGAGAAATGATACTGGACAGTCTGACGGGATGGTGTGAGAGGAGATCACCAACTGAACTGATGGCCTGCATGAAGGATCGTGTACTCTGGAGAAGCATAATAGTCAACGCCAGTCGGCACGGCACGTGATGATGATGATGATTTTCGTCATATATTGCTGTAGATTTATTCTGCTGCCTTTGTCATATATTTCTGTAGATTTGTTCTGTTGTTTTTGTCATATATTTCTGTAGATTTGTTCTGTTGTTTTTGTCATATATTTCTGTAGATTTGTTCTGTTGTTTTTGTCATATATTTCTGTAGATTTGTTCTGTTGTTTTTGTCATATATTTCTGTAGATTTGTTCTGTTGTTTTTGTCATATATTTCTGTAGATTTGTTCTGTTGTTTTTGTCATATATTTCTGTAGATTTGTTTTGTTGTTTTTGTCATATATTTCTGTAGATTTGTTCTGTTGTTTTTGTCATATATTTCTGTAGATTTGTTCTGTTGTTTTTGTCATATATTTCTGTAGATTTGTTCTGTTGTTTTTGTCATATATTTCTGACTTCAGCGCAGCTGATATCGTGTTTTTTAAATTTGATCCTTACGTTTTATTTAATCAGGTTTTTGAATGATGGAGTTAAATTCCAGAGATAACATAGGTTTTCATTTTGGGCATTCAACAATGTTGAACGCAGATTACTGATGAGAAAAATTACATAAAATTGTAATACGTAATGTGTCACAAATGCACGTGTCCTTCTCTGACTATATGTGTGTGTGTGTATGTGTGTGACCAAGCAGGTGTTGCCTAAATTCTACAATGTGTTTCAGACAGTTATTGTCGATTTCATCTTAACAATACATTGGCGAATTTATTTATATGAAAACAGTGTCAAAGTAACAAGCAAGGATTAGAATTTCACATATTGGTAGATTTGTGGATGACATCTTGGGTCTCTCAAACCTCTCGGAGACGTAACACAAAGTTCTGTATAACACTGGTGAGCTCTTACGACCTGTGCACAACTATCTGTGATCCTCTCCTTCATTTCAGTCATAATTAGGGGAGCACTGCTTCACTGCTTCAGATAAGCCCAGAGAAAGTAATCACAGATTTAAATCCGGACTGCATGGTGGTCAAGTGAATCCGCACTGTTCTCGCTGTGGGAAACGATCGGACATTATGCGATGCTGGAACTTACAGGAACTCCATGACATCTGGAGTGGTGACAGGTATAGCTCCATCCTGTCTGAGCTTGAAGAGAACATCATTTCTGACTCAGTTCAGACTGGAAGAAGGAGTCCAGCATCATGGCGTAAGTCTCTACAGTGACACACATCAAACATGATAGACCTAGTCACGCCCTGTATTACGTCATCAGGCGGTTTGAGAATCCCAAGGATCTCATATCGTGCATGTCCTCCATAAATCTACCAATATGTGAAATTACAGTCCGTGTTTGTTGCTTTGACACTGCTTTCATATAAATAAATTCGTTTTCGCGTTGAGACTAATTGACTGAAACACCCTGTATGCTATAGCAATTAATCAAATAAGTAACAAAATAGTAGAGAAAAGGTACTAACTAAAGTCTTTCTTCGGTTGTGGTCAAGTGTGGACAGCTGTAGGAACATGCAGGACACTCAAAAGCAGATAAAACAGCATCGGCTGGTCAGGGCGGTGAAGACTGACGATAAACAAGTTCTCACGAAATATGATAACATTGACAATGATAGGCAACGATACTTCTCTCAGGCATGCTCTGCTTGCATCGCGTAGAGAAATCACCATAGCAACATGCCCCAGCCAGCCATCTTCAGACATCCAACTTTCCCCGTTCCCTCCCCAAGTTCCTCACTACACTCTGGCTACTTTCTTAACTTAACACTCCCCCCCCCCTCCCCTCAACCACCACTCCCGCCTACCCCCGAGTGTACAAATCTGGAAACTACCTTCACATGACGTAGTGAGCGAGGCTGTACTTTTTACTCGTCTTTATTCATTATATTGCTATAACATTTCATTGAAAAAAAAATAATTTCATTACAACTAGTAGAAAGCATTTAAAAAATCCAGCGTGTTTGTAACGAAAGTGAAAGGAATTGAAAATTTCTGTAATTAAAATAGAATTATTCAGGAAGAGAAAATGGGGAAAAACTGAGAGAGATTAAAAAAAAACAATCTGAGATGATCACATGATCAAAATGAATCAAATATCTCAGCCAATGGAAAGCATCAAAGATCTGTTTTAATCTATGGATACTCACGATTAAGTCCCATGATGACACGACGACGATGATGACGATGATGATGATAAGGAGGAGGAGGAGGAGAATCTATAGTTACATTTTCTATTAAAACAACAGAAATTCACAAAATTTGCAAATAAAAGAACTTTTAAAAGATGGATTACAGTTTGTTTTTCTTAAACGAGAGACGTACACAGGGCGAGAACATTCCAGAATGTCTCTAGAACAAAAAGCATCACATGCTGGCTAAAGAAGAGTAATAAAAATAAAGACAGAAAAGTGGCCTTTAAAAATCCCAACAGAGCTCACAAAATCATTATCGCTCAATTGTAGACGTTGCTAGCACAGTTCTAGAAAGTTAGAAGAGAGGTAATGATAATGAAATGCCATGGGCATATAGGGCGGCAAAGATGACAGAGCACCATGGCAGCTCTCACGACTTAAAGTGCTAACTGTCACAAGATTCTCTTCCTTCATGCGCTGAATAAAAAAAAAAAAAAAATAACAATAATAATTTTCAGTCCACGTTAAGCAGTAATTTTCTCTTGCCATCCATCTCAATAATCAATTCGATGTTCTATAGAACATTTCAGGCAACATACAAGTGCTATCAGCAAGCCCTTGAAACTCAGATACCACACTGATATATTTATTTCAATGATTTCAGTGACTTCCATTCACTGCTTTTTTTTCGTGAAAACAGCTGTCGAAGTAGAACTCAAAGTGCATGAAAACAACTGTCAAAGTAGAACTTACAGGACATGAAAACAAAACTGAACTTAAAAAAAAACTCAGTTACTCTGACTCATATAACATATACACAGACAGACAGAAAGAGAGATGGAATGGCAGACGAGTTTAAAGAATAAAGAGAAATATAAAGACAGAAGATAAAATGGCGAACGAAAGAACTATAGGGTGAAGAACTGTGCAGATAGATAGATAGATGGACAGACAGACAGACAGACAGACAGACAGACAGACAGACGGACGGACGGACGGACGGACATTTTCGTGTTGCCAAATAAAATAGCCTTGCTTTCACTTTCATTTCCGTTTCCTGTTGATTTTTTTAAAAAATCTCAGTCTTGTACTACTTTTTAGCAATAGTCATAAGCACTACTTCTTTACTATTTTGGCGGAGGAGTATTTTTTCCGTCTGGCTTGTTCATCTAGACTCTCATTTTAGATACCTCATCTTCTAGGTGTGCCTTCTTCGATGCTCAGTACATTCAATTTACAGCAGTACATAAGATATTCTTGAGATTCTCTGTTGAGCTCTTCACAAATTTACACTAAAGTGAAGGTAGTATATTCTTGTCACGCAGCTCTTACTTCGCTTGTACACAGACGATGAAGAAGAAGATTTGGTTTGTGATGAAAGAATTGGATTTGTACTGGACAGTGACAATGGGTCACCGTGTATCCTTGCCCTTAGAAGTGTCACACTTTGACCTGCTGGAGGGAACAATGGAAACACAGAACGAGATTCCTGTTTTAAACATAAATTCTGACACAATTTATTAGGAACTAAGGATTATTTTAAACATCCAACAAATATTAACACTGAACGGTATATACGTATGTTACAGTATATGCATTTAAAAATATGTACATTAAAATACAGATGTACAGAGTATGTAAGTGTGTGAATGATTGTCAATGATTGTTTTCCCCATCATACAGACACTCTACAGTATATTTCAATCGAAAGGAAACTGTTTTGATAGACATTGCACACGAGATCAAAGCAAGACACGGCAACTACTAACAGTACCACAGTTTCATTGCTCGGAAGATTGGAGCAAGACACGACAACTACTAATAAGATCACCGTATCACTGCCCAGATTATAGCAAGACAAGACAACTACTAATAAGATCACCATATCACTGCCCAGATTATAGCAAGACAAGACAACTACTAAGAAGATCACCATCTCACTGCCTAGATTAAAGCAAGACAAGACAACTACTAAGTGGAGGACCATCTCATTGTTCAGAAGATCAGATCAAAGACGGACAACGACTAAGAGGATCTCATCCTGTACGACTTGAACCAAATCCGTTGGTACAGTAAGCCGACACCTTATCTCCCACGCTCATGGGACTGCGTTCATGAAGATGAACATATGAACACAGTGTCAATGAGGAATATGAAGAAGAAAAAGATGTTTTCTGGCGCAAGTGCAGAAAAACTATCCAGATAATTTTTGAGAAATAAAATCAGGAAGAATAAAAAGATTTTAGAAGAGGTGGATGAGGAAGAAAACCAGTTCCTTAGCTCCGTCAAATAAACTAAGTTGTCCTTTTCTGGTAACATTAAGTGACATAAGGGCCAAGACAGAAATAATTGACATGATGGTCAAGACAGATTAAATGACATGATGGTCAAGACAGATTAAATGACATGATGGTCAAGACAGATTAAATGACATGATGGTCAACAGATTAAATGACATGATGGTCAAGACAGATTAAATAACATGATGGTCAACTGATTAAATGACATGATGGTCAAGACAGATTAAATGACATGATGGTCAACTGATTAAATGACATGATGGTCAAGACAGATTAAAGACATGACGATCAAGACAGAATTAAACGACATGATGATCAAGACAAAATTAAATGACATGATGGTCAAGACAAAATTAAATGACATGATGTCCAAGAACAATTAAACGACATGATGATCAAGACAAAATTAAATGACATGATGTCCTAGAACAATTAAACGACATGATGGTCAAGACAGAACTAAATGACATGATGGTCAAGACGGAATACTGGAGGGTAAGGATACTGGAAAACAAGCCAGGAGGTAATAGAGGAGAAGACTGGCCCAGGATATATCTAACACTCAAAACACTACACTCAGTGGGGCAGGCAGCCTGACCAGACAAATACGAAGGTTTCAGACTAACTGTACAGACAGCAATGTGGGTGAAGTGCTTAAAGTCCAAGATTTAACGTCGTACTATAGAAGTCTGTAAGAGTGTCCGACAGAACATTGACTATCGAGTTAATTTCATTGGTCCGACAAGGAAAAACAGTCCAGTATGACTTGTGGATAATCAAAGTAGAGTCAGCCTGAAAGAAACAGCGTCACAAAAAAAACTAGTCACGCCCAGCGGTAAGAAAAGATTAAATTACTGAGTGACGAGTCAGACAAGACTGAATAATGTCAGAGATCCTTAAATCAGTTATTTCCTGACCAAACTTCTTCATGCGACGTGTCCTTTTCAGAACGCTATCTCTCTCATTGTCTCTTTGAATGTAAAGCGATCTTGCACAAGTTGACCAGCTTCTCCCAATGACATATTCAGACTTTCTATGATGTCCTAACACCACCTACCGCGTGATCGTCCCTTTTCTCTTTTGCCGGGCACTTCAGTTTTACAAAAGTCATCTAAAAGTGCTTTTAGTAAATGTACAGGAAGATACTTTTCATCTTCAAGAACGGTTTTGAATCAGATAACTGTTAGCTGTTGACAGTTTAGCAGACTGTTATGCGGTAACATATGTGGACAGTCTCTCAGCAAAATTATGACGCCGTATGAAAACTATTCGTTTTTATCACCATACATATGTACGTTAAAAATATAAACTAAACGAAAGAGTAAATCACAAAGTTTTGTTAGACATCTTTAGCGTAATTCTATGTGGTTACCGTTTGTCGTCCTGCAGACATCCAGAAGGACACGACTAAGCAATGCCACCATCATGAACTTAATGGGTCACAAGATGGCGATCTGACGTTTGTATTGCGTCACTTTCACGTGACTAACTACCAATTCGAAACCAGATGCACAAATTCAAAAAAATGTTTCAGTTGTTCTTTAACGTATTGTCAGTATCTTGGCTTTGTTATTTAGCTCTGATGTTTTTGAGTTTAAAAATAATAAAGAGAAAAATGATGATGTGAACTTTTGAATAACAGATTCTTTTTTTCTTTCTTTCTTTCTTTCTTTCTTTTTTCTTTCTTTCTTTCTTTCTTTCATGGCATTCATGTCAGCAATAATGGATTAGCAATTATGAAGCTGGCAATCGTTAGAATCACGAAACTTGCAAAGATAATAAAGATGATATTTGATGCTGTGTTCACAACAATGACAATAAGATGTTTAATGTGGTAAAATAATTCACAAC
Organism: Achatina immaculata; assembly: GCA_009760885.1. Lineage (NCBI taxonomy): Eukaryota > Metazoa > Mollusca > Gastropoda > Stylommatophora > Achatinidae > Lissachatina > Lissachatina immaculata. The sequence goes on along the minus strand of CM019713.1, from coordinate 74,306,357 downwards.
AACAACAATACTATCAAAGAAATAGACAGAAATGTCGAACCTGATCTTCTGTCCATGCATTCTGCTCCTGGTGTTCTTCATCGACTTCACCATCTGTCTTCAGAAGCGAGTATAGAGAACTTTGCGGGAAATGTGAATCTCCGAGTGAATCTTGGGTTCTGAATGTATACAACAGGTAACTATGACAAATGTCATGCACTGTAGGTATATAACTGGCAACTATGACAAATGCTGTAACATTTACGTGTACAGCTGGTGCCCATGACAAAGACTGTGCCCCGTAGGTGTATAATTGGTGTCATTCATTCATTCCTTTGCATGTCCCTTGCGGAACTTTGCCTCCCAAACAGCACTCCTGTAGGCCTCTCGGTTGTGAGCAAGATGGCCTGCTGCTGCTGCATCCATTTCCAGATCATCAACGATGTCTTGCAGCCATCTTCGTTTCGGTCTTCCTCTCTTTCTTTTTCCCATTATGTATCCCTCCAATATGGTATAATTGGTGTAACTATGACAAATGTTCTGTTCCGTAGGTGCACAACTGGGGACTGGTGTAATTATAATAACTAATAAATATGACAAATGCTAACTCAGGAAGCCATATCATAAGCTACGTATTATTATGATTCTCCTGACACTCTAAGGGGGAGTATGGTAAGAATTTTTGTCTTAGGCTATCTTCATCCTTCTTTGTGCTTCACTTTTTTCAGATCTTTACTATCGACTGTCATATTCCTGCAGATTCATCTTTATCTCTTTTGTACTCATCTCTTCGTGTGCCATCGCTTCTGGGCTATAAAGACTCTTCTGCTAGCATTGAGTGTCGCTTTCATTATTCACTTGGCTGCTTCCTGTCTTTGTTATTAATGTCCTCCATCTATCGACACCGACTGACTCTGACTCTTTCTCTGACTGACTCCGACTCTCTCTTTCCGCGAACACGGCCTTTCTTTTACACTTGAATTTCTTCCAGAACGTTCTCGGCACAATTAGAAAATTATGGGAAAGCACAACATCCACATAATGTAGGCTGTTATTCACACACCATCACCAAAATGCTTTCTTTCTTTCTTTCTTTCTTTCCCTCTTTCTTTCTTTCTTTCTTTCTTTCTTTCTTTAACTGCAAAAGTGCGAAAGCCCTACAGATTTCTACAAGCCTTCCCGGAACCCTCGGGGACCCATTAACTGCAGTTTAAGAACTGTTTGTTTAAGAAACAAAACGAGGAGTAGGACAAATGTGTGTCTCGTTTCATGATCTCTTCTTAGTGTGTAAACATCATGAGAGACATGTGAACAGAACGAAAACAGGAGACGTCAGTTTCAATAGCTCGAGATATGCAAACCACTGCATTCTGGTAACAGAAAGTGAGCGCTGTTTACAGAAACTCGTGAGGAAGGTTGTTAGCGAGACGAGTAACAGAGTATTGGAGATAAACAGCAGCAAAATAGAAGCTTTGCTAATATCAGATAGAGTAAATATACCAATCCATGCAGGAATAAAGACGCTGATGCAAGTAAATAAATTCCGGAACGATAATTACAACTTATGGCGAGCACAAATGAAATTAAATCACAAATAAAATGTGAACTTTTCTCCCTCTGTCCCTCTTTCGTTCCTCACTTTCTCTCTCTCTCTCTTTCTTTCTTTCTCTCTCTATCTTCCCAAACCCCGTCTATTTCTCTCGCTCATCTCTTTCTCGCGCGCTCTCTCTCTCTCTTTCTCTTCCCAAACCCCGTCTCTTTCTCTCTCTCATCTCTCTCTTTCTCTCTCTCTCGCTCTCTTTCTCTCTCTTTTTCTCTCTCTCTCTCGTTCTCTCTCTCTCCCTCTCTCTCGCTCTTTCTCTCTCTTTCTCTCTCTTTTTCTCTCTCTTTTTCTCTCTCTCTCTCGTTCTTCCTCTCTCCCTCTCTCTCTCTCGTTCTCTTTCTCTCTCTCTTTCTCTCTCTCCCTCTCTCTCTCCCTCTCTCCCTCCCTCTCTCTCTCTCTCTCTGTGAGTGAACAAATACTAACTCTTGCTGGGAGGTAAGTTTCCCCAAACTCAAATCTTCCAGAGAATCATGGTCCGGCATTTCGTCATCAATACTTGTGCTGATGTCATCAACAACTGTGCTCGGCAGGTAGGCACGTTTAGCAGATACGCCTCTGCACGCGGGAGCAAAAACATATTTTCTGAAATAAAAGATAAATGTCTGTACCAGCATATTGTGTTGTTAAATGTAGCATTAAGAGAGAAAGCAGACTTTCTAATGTAAAAGTGCAAACGCCAGAAAGGAATTAAGAAAGTAGAGGCTGTTATAGCAAAACTGCAACTTACATGTGTGAATGTAATGGAGGTAACGATAAAACAATTATAATTTAAATGATGATGATGATGATGATGTATTGGAAACTAATACATCCCATCGATATACTGACAAATAGGTGTTATGTCTGATATTCATTCATTCATTTGCATGTCCCATGTAGAACTTTGCCTTCCTAAACGCACTCCTGTAGGCCTCTCAGTTGTGAGCAAGATGGCTTGCTGCTGATGCATCTATTTGCAGATCATAAACGATGTCTTGCAGCCATCTTCGCCTTGGTCTTCCTCTCTTTCTTTTTCCCATTATGTACCCTTCCAAGACGGTTTTCTCTATATTATCATGACGTTTAATGTGTCTAAAATATTTAAGTTTTAATACTCTTTACTAGCCAGCCTTCTTCAATATTAAGTTCTTGTAGTATGGATATATTTGTTCCTTTTTGTGTCCATGATATTTGAAGAACTCTTCTGTAGCATTTACATTCAAAGGCATTTATGTGTTTCTCAGCTGTTTTGTTAAGTGTCCAGGTCTCACAGGTAATATGTTGCGATTGGAAAAATGCATGCCTTTAAAAATCTTATTTTTGTAGTTCTGTCTGTTCCTCTCCACAGATTCTTTAGTTGTTTTACTTTCTGAAGAGCTATAGATGTCCTCCTTTTAATTTCCCTCATTGTATCTCCATTATTAGTTAGCAGTGATCCAAGATATTAAAAACTCTGCACCTCTTCTAGTTTTTTCCTCATTGATACATATATCAGCTGCCTTATTTGTTTTGTCAGTTATCATCAATTTAGTCTTCTTCGCATTAAGATAGAGGTTTTGCTCTTCGCTGTTCTTACGGACTGACATAATTAGTTTTTCCATTCCTTTTTATGTTGTGGACAGTAATACTGTGTCATCAGCATATCTAATCTCTGGTATTTCACAACCTCCAATTGTTATGGCATCGTAATATTCTTTGTCTACATCTTCTCTAACATTCCTCACTATATTTTCAGTATACAAGTTAAATAAGTAAAGTGACAATATGCACCCCTGACGGACCCATTAAGTCTTGACGACATGCCTGATATACAATAGCCAAAATAGTACATCAAGGCTATCTGACTGTATGGAAGTGAGTGGTGGACAAAGTAAATAGACCAATGCAAATATCACTAGGGTCAGCAGTGTGTGTTCGTTTAGAAGAATTTGAGAGTAGCATAGACATAGATGACAAATGAAAAACGACTAACAAAACCAAAATGAAAACAAAACATGCTATTTAATTAAAAATATGAAAAAAGATAACAGACAGTCACAAAATATGCAGAGAGGTCACAAAATATGTAGTGAGGTCATAAGACACATAGTAAGGTCTTAGAACATGTAATGAGGTCATAGAACATGTAGTGAGAAGGGAAAGATGTGGAAACATCATAACACAAAGAATTCCTCTCCTAGTACCTGATGATAAAGACTAACCTTATAAATATACTTAGATCATACTATCTGCATTATCTTTCAAGTTTCATAAGCTTCAGGGAAACTGAGTAGAAACATATCAGAAAACACTGAACTTAGGTTGTCTCTGCGGTTAGGTTAATTCTCAGAAGTCTTCTTGTTCCAGTCATCTATTCTTGTGTTGATTTCTTTATTAAATCCACTGTCCTCAATATGTCTCTCCAGATATTTAAATGTGTCTACTTCTTCCTGTTCTGTTTTTCATTCATTCAGTCATTAATCCATCCATCCATCCATCCATCCATCCATCCATCCATCCATCCATCCATTCATCCAATTATGTATCTTTTCTTTAGGCTTTGACGATTGTGCCTCTCCTTTTTTGTGCAGTCCACTCATGCCTGTTGCCTTTCGTGTTCCTACTGGCATGTGGTCAGCCCAGGTTCTTTCAATTCTTTTTCTTCTAGTAATTAGCAAGACACTGCTTATGATTTGCGAATGGATGCACCGGCAGTGGGGCATCTTGCTTACAATAGAGAGGCCTTCAAGAGAGCTGTTAGGGAGGCATTAATTACATGTCCTATTTGATGTTTCAGTCAATTATTGTCAATTCCGACTTAACAGTACATTGGTGAATGCGAATTTATTCATATAAAAACGGTATCAAAGTGACAAACAAGGATTAGAATTTCACATATTTGGTAGCGTTGTGGGTGGCATGCTCGATTTGCGTCCCCTGGGCCTCTCGAAGCACTTGGACACATTAATACAGAGTTCAGTACAGCACGGGTGAGCGTTCCTCTTGTGATCTGCACACAACTGTCCTTGGTACTCTCCTTCAGTTCAGTCAGATTTCGGGGAACAGTTCTGAACACTTTATCCTTTAGATAACACCAGAGAAAGTAATTCACAGATTTAAATCCGAGCTGAATTCCGGCCAAGAGAATCTCCACTGGAAATGCCGTAGGAAACGACAGGACACTATGCGATGCTGGAACTTAGAGTGCATGAATTCCAGGGCCTCTGGGGTGAGGTCTAGATCCATCCTGTTGAAGCCACTGTTCGAGCTTGAAAAGAACATCACCTCTGTCTTAGTTCAGGGAGAAATAAGAAGTGGAGCATCACGGCGTAAGTCTCTCCAGTGACGTAATCATCCAACATGAAAAGCCCAATCATGCCTGTACATAAACCGCACACCACAGCTAAGACTTCCTGGGCATCTAGAGTCTCCAAACAAGCTCAGGAAACTTAAACAAACACTTTCGAACCGACAAAAAAAACTTGTGGCTACAATGTTCTGGGACCGCAAGGATTTTGCTGACGGAATTCACGGCACCAGGAACCACAGAAAACATCAGAGGTTAAAGATAAGTCTCAGAGGTTAAAGATAAGTTAAACCTAAATAAGCTTCAGAAGTAGATCCAAAACACAAGGTGTGAAATGCTCATCAAATGTGTTGCTCTATTGCACGACAACGCGCGGCTCCACACTGCGGCTCGTATAAGGCCTTTACTCGAGCAGTTCAACTGAGAGATTTCTGACCAGACGTCTTACATCAATAACTTGGCATCAAGCGATTTCTGTCTCTTAGAAAAGATGAAGTTCTGAATGGCTACCTAGTTCTTCGAAACCAACAAATTAAGAAGGAAAGATTTTAAAAGAGGAATATATCAGTAAGAATAATATAAGAATCATTGACACCTTTATAAAGAACAACAGATAAGCTACGAGGAGACAATGCATTTCATGGCCCAGTGGCTAGGGTGTCATCCTTTACTAATCTTTTTTTCTATCGCTTGAGTGTAACGACTCATCTTTCCTAATTTACTTTCAGTTTTCTATCCGGGAGATATGAGACAGAAAGAGCACAATCACTCGTTCATCTCTGCCCTCAGACAACAGACATCACCCAGAGCAAACCTGCAGTCCAATCTTTGTCTCTTCTTTATGTTATGTGACAGAGTCCGTGACTCGGGCACCATCAGAAGACATGTCAGTGACAGCATCAAGATTGTGTACATTGTCTAGCACGGCTTGGAATTCTGAAAACGCAGAAATAAAAATTATTTTAAAAAAACTACCAGTGCATGTGCTGCACTGAGATTCATTCATTCATTCGTTCATTCATTTGCATGTCCTTTGTGGAACTGTGCATCCCTAACAGCATTCCTGTAATTTTTTATCTCAATGTAGGAACAATGGCTACGATCACTGATTAATGCAATCACTGCCCGGAAGGAAAGCAATGGTAAACTATCTTCTGAAAATATACAAAGAAACCCAAACAGCAATCATGGAAAGTCAAATAGGAGGACATCGTTGATGATCTGCAAATTGATGCATCAACAGCAGGCCATCTTGCTCACAACCGAGAGGCTACAGGAGTGCAATGAGATTACATTCATCAATACCTCAGTTAGTCGCACGTTCCTTATAATGTATATATTTGTTAGCAGTATGTTCCTTATTATTTATACATTTGTTAGTAGCGTCTTCCTTATAATTTACACATTTGTTAGTAGCATGCTCCTTATAATTTATACATTTGTTAGTCGCATGTTCCTTATAATTTATACATTTGTTAGTAGCATATTCCTTTTAATTTATACCATGTTCCTTATCATGTATACATTTGTTAGTCGCATGTTCCTTATACTTTATACATTTGTTAGTAGCATGTTCCTTATAATTTATACATTTGTTAGTAGCATGTTCCTTATAATTTATACATTTGTTAGTAGCATGTTTCTTATAATTTATACATTTGTTAGTCGCATGTTCCTTATAATTTATACATTTGTTAGTAGCATGTTCCTTATAATTTATACATTTGTTAGTAGCATGTTTCTTATAATTTATACATTTGTTAGTCGCATGTTCCTTATAATTTATACATTTGTTAGTAGCATGTTCCTTATAATTTATACATTTGTTAGTAGCATGTTCCTTATAATTTATACATTTGTTAGTCGCATGTTCCTTATAATTTATACATTTATTAGTAGCATGTTCCTTATAATTTATACATTTGTTAGTCGCATATTCCTTATAATTTATACATGTGTTAGTATCATGTTTATGATAATTTATACATTTGTTCTTTCACTTCTCTGAATACAGTATTAACGCAGTAAACTGACTTTTTTATTAAAAAAAATGGTGTGGGTCTCAGACCGACTCCAGACATGCTTCAGTCACCTAGTTCAATTCTTGAACTAAAAAAATATAAAGTCAAATGCTCGTGATAATGTGATCTCCCTAGAACTGTAGTATTCAAGTTTATTGGAGCCAAATGATGATGATGACGACGGCGACGACGACGACGACGACGACGACGACGATGATGATGATGATGATGATGATGATGATGATGCGAAGTGTTGAATGGGGAGTGGATTAATGACTGAGTCAAAGCAATGAGATAATCAAAACAGTCCATAACCTGGGAAACAGGCTGGGGGAGGGGGTTGGGGCCGCAGAATGTCCAAACTTTCGACGCCGTTCACTAGAATGAAGGAGTCTGTTACTGGGAGCAGCACGAGAGGGTTAGATATCTGGCCCTGGTCTGCTGTCACTACAGAACATTTACCTTTTGCTGTCAGCTTCAGTGAAAGCTGTAACGTTGTCCGCCCTGTCCAGAAAAGATGTCAGCACTCATGTCTGTTTCTGCGACTGACACATGTCATTCATTAAGATGTTGAAGAAAGACCTTTCCATGACTTTTTAGGGGAGAGGGGGAGGGGGTGAACATGTGTATGCGTGTGTTAAATGGCTCAAAAAGAACCTTTTAAAACATGAAAATAGGATAAGAGAATTTTAGAAAGTTATCAGCGGCCAGTGAATTAGAAAACGCGTTCTTACTACGCATGAGCGTCAAGTAAATGTTTGAAGAACAATGAAATGGTGCCCTTTGTATCCTGGGGATACTCGTAAGTACCTTGTGGTTAAACAGTAATATTGCATACATGCCAACAACATTCTTGACAGTACTCAACAGAATATGTATAACAGCATTCTGTCAACAACCAGTAAAGGGCCAGCGCTCTGAATCTTTGCTCTTCTTTGTTCAAAGTTTACTTTTTTTTTTTGCTTTTCAGTCAGAGTTGGCCTTTTTCTGTTTTTTTTTTTTTTTCAGAGAAACGTGAGTTTTTACTCTTTGTACTTGGAAGCTCCATCTTTTTTTTTAAAGTGAAAATGTTTATTAAAAAATTAATTTTTTTCTATGTTTATTGCTCACCAAAAGCTACATTATGACATAAAAATAACGAAGAAGTTATAGAGAAATTAATTCAGGATACAAAGGGTTACGGGTAAAAACAATGGCTTCCCATTACTTCCTCGTTAGGTCAGAATAAATCAGGAGAATACTTCATCTTATACGCTGTAGAAAATCATTTTCTTTGCTTCGGAACATTTTTGTGCAAGATACAGAAGATCTTGTTAGTGGTCGTAGTACACACATCTCTTTTCCTTGCTCCAACTCGGAACGCACTTTAAAATGTTATGGAGTATATCTTTCAAGAGTCACTCTTATATCTGTGCTGAATGTCTTGCACAACTTGTCGTTTTTTTATGTAAAGAAGAAGACATTTTTAGTTGAAATATTAGTTGAAATATTGATTGTTATGAGTGTTTTCCCTTCAACTCTTAAAACAAGTAATAGTGCGCCTTCCACATTAGAGTTACAATAGAATCCGCAACATTATAGTGTCTCTTTCTGCTTTTCTTCTACGAAGTCATCCTTGGCCTTTTAAAAACATTTTAAAACCGAAAAAAGGACATCCAAAAGATATCAGAATTAAATCTCTCCGCTGTTTTACAGTCATAAGAAGAAACAAAATCACCTGAAACTTTACTCATTAAATGAATATTCTCATTGGAAAGTAAAAGTAATCAAAACTGTGGTTCGTTAAACAAAGTTAGTTCCTACATTCCTTTTGAAATATTTCTAGTCCTGTGTAGCACTCAGTGCCCGTAGATTACCTAGTACATATTCCAAGATAATGCCAGCTGCTAAACTGATATCAATCGAAATACGCAATGGCCTGCGGACGTGTTGTTGTAAACAAAATACACATCTTCAAATATATAGCAGATTATTAATGTCAGTGCTGTGTCACTAAGAAAACAAAAATAACTGCGAGCTGAAGTATAAGTCAGTCAGTCAGTCATTTGCAGGTCCCTTCCAGAACTTTGGCTCCCTAACAACTATCCTGTAGGCCTCTCGGTTGTAAGCAAGATGCCCTGTTGCTCATTCATTCATTCATTCATTTGCATGTCACTTGCGGAACTTTGCCTCCCAAACAGCACTCCTGTAGGCCTCTCGGTTGTGAGCAAGATGGCCTGCTGCTGTTGCATCCATTTCCAGATCGTCAACGATGTCTTGCAGCCATCTTCGTCTTGGTCTTCCTCTTTTTCTTTTTCCCATTATGTATCCTTCCAATACGGTCTTCTCTAAATTATCATGACGTTTAATGTGTCCAAAATATTTCAGTTTTCTCTCTTTAATCCTCTTCACTAGCCAGCCTTCTTCAATATTAAGCTCTTGTAGTATAGATATATTTGTTCTTTTTTGTGTCCACGATATTTGGAGAACTTTTCTGTAGCATTTACATTCAAAGGCATTTATGTGTTTCTCAGCTGTTTTGTTAAGTGTCCAGGTCTCACAGGCATATGTTGCTAATGCGTCCATTTACAGATTATTAACAATGTCTTGCAGCCATCTTCGCCTTGATCTTCCTCTTTCTTTTTCTCATTATATACCCTTCCAAGACGGTCTTTTCTAAATTATCATAACGTTTAATGTGTCTAAAATATTTTTTCTCAGTTTTCTCTGTTTAATCCTCTTTCCTAGCCAACCTTCTTCCATGTTAAGTTCTTGTAGTATGGATATATTTGTTCTTTTTTATGTGCCCATGATATTTCAAGAACTCTTCTGTAGCATTTATATTCAAAGGCATTAATGTGTTTCTCAGCTGTTTTGTTAAGTGTCCAGATTTCGCAGGCATACGTTGCGATGAGAAAGATGCATGCCCTTAGAAATCTTATTTTTGTAGTTCTGTCTGTTCTTCTCCACAGCTTCTTAAGTTGTTTTACGTTTTGACGAGCGATGGGTGTCCTCCTTTTAATTTTCTTTATTGTATCTCCATTATTACAAGTACAAGTACAATAATAGCTTACTACTCCTTCTGAAATAGACGTCATAAATGAAAAGAAAAATACTGTTTCAAATTCTCAGCCTTTGTTAAAAAATTTGCTTGGTGTTGTGAAGGACTGAAGTACAAAAAAAATCCAGCCGCCTTAATGTACAGAAACAGCATAAAACTGGTAGAAATTTGTAACCCTAGCAGGAGGTTTCTTTCTTGTCCATGATTGCTGGGCAAACCATCTCTGGTGCTTAAAGTAAATCACATTCGTCAAATGAAAACTAGACCTGAGATCTCCCTCGCTGTTGAGATCAATCCAGAGCACTCCTAAAAGCTAAACTCTGAGCCACCCCACTCACTTGAGGTGCCCCAATGTCTGAGATGCCCTTCAGTGAGAGAAACCGAAGCTTCCACTTGATAGTTGTTTCAAATGTCCTGAAAGATTTTACACAGTTAGTCTGATGTCCCAGACTGCTCAGTTCGTTATCCATCATATCAATGCAGCTTAAATTGGGACGCTACACAGAGGATCTCACAGGTCGCATTGTCAAAGGTTCTCAGAATAAATTGGACCATACAGCTCCGAAACACTGACAGAAAATACAATATTAAAAATATCGCAAGAATTGTACTCCTCATCTCAGTATGATACTTTAGGAAGTTAACTAAATGTGCTTTCTCCCCATCTATCTCGAGCCCTCTTTCCCTCTCTCTCTCGTTCTCTCTCTCATTTTCTCTCTTTCGTTCCTTCTCTCTCTTGTTCTCTCTCTCTCGCTCTCTCTTGTTCTCTCTCGTTCCCTCTCTCTCTCGTTCTCTCGCCCTCTCGTTCTCTCTCGTTCCCTCTCTCTCGTTCTCTCTCGCTCTCTTTTTTCTCTCTCGTTCCTTCTCTCTCTTGTTCTCTCTCTCGCTGTCTCTCTCGTTCTATCTCTCACTCTCTTTCTCTTGTTCTCTCTCTCGTTCTCTCTCTTTCCCTCTCTCTCTCGTTCTCTCTCTCGCTCTCTCTCACTCTCGTTCTCTGTCTCGTTCTCTCTCGCTCTTTCTTGTTCTCTCTCTCGCTCTCTCTCGTGTTCTCTCTCGTTCTCTCTCTCGCTCTCTCTCTCTCTCTCTTTGATGAATGAAAGTCCGTAGATGAAGTACACAGAAGTTTCAGACAGGAGTGCATAGCGAATTCTTCAGCGTTTGAAAAAAATCTATCTATCTATCTATCTATCTATCTATCTATCTATCTATCTATCTATCTATCTATCTATCTATCTGACTGCCTGCTTGCCTGCCTGATTGTCTGTCTGTCTGTCTCCCTGTCTGCCTGCTTTCCTGCCTGCTTGCCTGTCTATCTATTTCTCCCTTAGATGCTTCAATCTGATCATATTCGATGAACTTTTTCCTCCAAGTTATTTTCTAAACTTTATGTGGCAAACTAAAAGTGCATCCAAGAATTAAAAGAGAAAAAGCATATGCGTAAGCCTTCAACTAATATTCAGAGGTATGTGGTGCATGCGAAAAGCAAAGACAGATCCACGTTGGTATCCGTAGATGATAAACATCCTACAGACTTAAATATCTTACAAACACTATAACAGTTTAGACTGGAACAATATCACAGGCATGTATCGAGAAACAAACAGTGCCGTGAACATAGCTCGACGCTTTTGTTTTGTCCAGAACGCTTCTTCATCTGAGTTCATGATTTTGTCGGTTTATTCTCTCTCGATTTACATCTCATGTTGCTCTAGACAATAGACTGTTCATACTCACCAGTTACTGGATCCTGTGAGAAGTTCTCATACTCCGTTACAAGAATGAGGTGCACGTGCTCATATAAATGGGCCCGCCATAGTTGACTACCATGGTATCAAGCAACACAGTTTAAAGTTAATGCCCACATCTAACACTGAACAACAATAAACGAGCATAAGTTTTTCCACAGAGTGGGACATGATCACTACTGCAGTCAGCTCCTGGCATGGGTTTTGTTGTCAGTAATGCATTCCGAAATCGGATGTTGATTACTACCTAGTCTATCTGGTTAAGCCTTTTTTGTCTGGGCTCCATCACGTTGCCAGTCTTCTGGGATGTTGCTTAAAGCAGGTGTTTCTTACAACTATGCTATGTATTTGTGCCCACTCAATTAATTTATTACCTCTACATTCCTCTCCCCCAGTCCAATAGTCACCAATGATGTCTGAAGTTCTTCCTTTATCAGGTTTGCCATCAAAATTGTAGCTTCATGTGACTTTTTGTGTTTCGGAGCTTTCTCTATGTCATTATAAAATAGTTGTACATCTTCTTCAAAACTATCAGCTGTTGGAACGTACATTTGTATAATATTTATGTTTACTGGTCGTCCTTTAAGTTGGGCTAGTAGGACTCAGTCTGAGATGTTAAAATATCCCATAACTGCCCTTGCTGTTTGCTCGTCAATAAATGAACACTAGAATTATAAATCTTCTTTCTCACTTCACTTGACAATCCGATTCATCATTCGTCAAAGTATTTTTTTAAAATCATAACTGGCATAAACAAAACTTCTAATCAGCAAAATGTTGGAGTGAAGTATGGGAACTAAAAATGTCCCTCTGCGAGTTCATTATACGTGTACAAATATATATATATATATATATATATATATATATATATATAACCGTTCTGCAAAATCCGTGCTCTTCACAAAATAACTAAAAATGGGTGACCTTAATGGTATAATTCTTCAACTTAATAAATGCTCTCAAAAGCCTCAAACATTACACAACACTCGTGCTCAACTGCTGGGATCTAGCGAGGAACAAACTGCCGGAACAGAGCTCGACGCTTCTCTTTGTTTAGGAAGTGTATCCGTCACTTCCTAGCACGGTTATCGTCGCTTGACTTTACCAAGACATGTCGCTAGCAAGGCCTTGCAAAGAATAACAATGGCAACAAGAGTCTCATAACTGGCCGGCGTTTTAAGTTACTAGAAGTGTCTCTTCGTCGGCATCAATGGGGTCAAGGTTAGAAGTTTTCAGTTTCTGAGTGAGCGAGTCTTTCAAACATCCAAAAAATGTGCAGGGTTCGAGAGTTGTTGTAAAAGTGGTATAGATACGACATTTCATAAAGCTAAGAAGACGTTTCATCATGCGACACATCACACGAAATTCAATGAAATAAAATGTTGTGAAGAAAATCGGCAGAAGAGTCGACAGTTTCCCTTTGATTGAACAAATCGTAAATGATAGTTTGTTTTTGTAAAAAAAGGAAAGATAGTCCCATAGCAAATGCCGTAGGGGGTGAAGCGTTAGAGACCTCATTATGCTGGGTCATCAGCGTATGAGGTAGGGTGACCAGTTCCTTTCCTCGCTGCCTTTACTTCCCAGATTTTCTCTGGTACCCATTTTACGAGGCTGGGTCGACCTCGGGGCCGTATTGGTCGGAAAAAAAAATCCCGCTCAGCTGGGGATTCGAACCCTCGACCATTTGGTTGCTAGACGAGTGCTCTAACCACTACGCTAGCCGGCCCCGTTTGTTTTTGGCTGCTGTTTTTTGACAGGAAAAAGCTGAAATGTATACTTTTGACTGACAAAATCGAAGTCGATTGTTCGTTTTTGACTACAGAAAGCGAAAAAGATGGTTTGCTTTGACTACAAGAAGCGGAAAGGACAGTTTGAATCTGCTGGCAGGAAGTGGAAATAATAGTTTGACTGTGATTAGAGGAAGCGGAAATGTCTTTCCACTACCGGAAGCGGAAATATCTGTACTTTTATTCAAGGGCCCCGACACAGCGCTATCGTCCGAAGTTCTTTTGCAAAATTCATGGAGGAACAAAGACTGATGTACATTAGAGAGACTTCACAGTTAACCTAGCCAGAGACCTATAGCAATCCCAAACTCCATCCTACGTCTTCTCGATACTACTTGTAACAGGCTGTTGGTGTTTTCATTCAGTCGGGATAGGAGTCAATATTTTCCCCCTGTGGTGGAGCCTACAGAGAATCCAGATAAAAATGTCAGTTACATGGAGATCAGTAACTAACCAATCAATAGGTAAAGAATTTTTTAACGTTCTCCGGCTGCGAACTTCAGTGCAGTCTCGTATTCGTTCACTTGAATATAAAATTTTTCCTTAACTTACGGCCAGGTGTGTATGTACCCTGCCTTGAGGACAAATACTCTCCGTTGTTTTCACGAGCTAACTAAAAATAAAAATAAAAATAGGACCATGCAATGTGAGGGAAAGTATCAAGTAATAAGTGACGAGATGGAAAGAACGAGGATTTTGGGAATCTGCGAACATCAATGGAAATGATCAGGACACTTCAAGGGCGAAAATGATGATATTTTTATATACTCTGGTGAAGTTGCTTTTTTATTTGGACAAATTAACATCAAAAGCATTACAAATCCAGTTAGTTATAGAATCCTCACTCTCAGACTTAAAGGCACTCCTAGAAATGTAACAATCATCCAGATTTATACACCTACATCAGCAGTAGAAGAAGAGTAAGTAGAAGATTTTTATAATACACTGCAAATGACAATAAATCACATATGAAAAAATGATAGTGTATTAATAATGGGGGATTTTAATGCAAAGATTGGTACAGAAAGAGCAGAAGACGAAGATAAGTTTTGGGAAAATTTGGTATAGGACATAGAAATGAGGCAGGTGACAGTCTAATGGCGTTTGCATGGAAAATGAGCCAGTTATCGCTAACACACTTTTTAGACAACATCCAAGAATACTTTACACATAGACATCACCTGATGGGAAAACCAAAAATCAAATAGATTACATTTTAGTGCGAAGAAGGTGAGGGTCAAGTATAACATCAGCAAAAACTTTACCAGGTGCTGACTGTGTCACGTACCATGAGTTATTAATAGCAGACAATAAGACAAAGATAAAAAAAGACAGTTACGGGATCAAGACCACTCCGCTTTGATCTTACAAAAATACCAGAACAATGCGGTATAAAAGTGAAGAATCGTTTCGAGATACTGATGGCTGTACAGGAGGAGATAACACCTGATGAACTGGCTACACAGGCCAGAGATAATCTTAATAACAGTAGCAAAAGATGTGGTTCCAGTAAAGAAAACACAAAAGAGTAAATGGATTACAACAGGCACATTAGAACTAATAAAACAACGTAGAGAAATGAAAACGAAATGGAAAGTGACAAATAACAACAGAGAGGTATATAAATCTTTAACAAAAGAAGTACGAAAAAACATAAGAGAAAACGAAAAAAAAACAATACATACAAGATTGTTGTGAAAGAATAGAAAGACATCAAAAGTGTAAAAGAGATAGTGAAATATTTAAAGAAACGAAGACATTGACGAGAAATGTCACACCTAAGCTAAATGTAATTTGTGACAAAATGGAGAAGACCTTGACAGAGACAGAGGAAATTCTAGATAGATGGAAGGAATATTGCAGATGAATGTATGATACAACTGACTGTGAATGCGAAGATCAACAGTGTGAATTATTATTGGAAGAGAAAGAAACCAAACAGACAACTGAAAATGTTTTATGGCCAATAAAGAGTCTGAAATATGGTACGAGATCAATGTGATGTGATGAGATAAGGTCTGAACTTATTAAGGCAAGAGGAAAGGAATGTGCTACAATATATCATGCACTATGTAAAAAGATATGTCATTCAGGTATTTGACCAAAAGAATGGAAAAGAACTGTATTCATACTACTGCAAAAAAAGATAAGTTGAAACTATGTACAAACTACAGAACTGTTGCCCTGATTAGGCATGCCAGTAAAATTCTGTTAAAAATCATAATGGGGAGACTTCGTATGAAAATAGAAGAAGAAGTCAATATGATCCAAGCTGGTTTTAGGCAAGAAAGAGTAACAAGAGATCATATATTCAATATAAGATTAATAATAGAGAAATGCAGAGAATTTAATGTGAATCTATATTTGTTTTTTATAGACTATTCAAAAGCATTTGATTGTGTACAGCACCAGAAACTTTGGGAAACAATGGGGAAAATGGAATTTCCAAAACATTTGATACAATTAATATCACTGCTGTATCTAGACCAACAGGCAGCAGTAAGAATAAATGGTGAAATAACAACTTGGTTTGACATAAAACAAGGGTTTGTCATGGTTGCATAATGTCGCCTTACTTATTTAACTTGTATAATGAAAATAAAATTAGCAATGTTAGAGAAGATGTAAACAAAGAATATTACGATGCCATAAAAATTGGAGGTTATGAAATACAAGAAATTACATATGCTGATGACACAGTATTGTACACAACACAAATTGGAATGGAAAAACTAATTATGTCAGTCCGTAAGAATAGTGAAGAGCAAAACCTTTTATTAATGAAAATAATACTAAATTGATGATAACTGACAAAACAAATAAGGCAGCTGAGATATGTATCAATGAGGAAAAATTGGAGGAGGTGGAGAGTTTTGAACATCTTGGATCATTACAAATTAAGACTGAAGATACAATGAGGGAAATTGAAAGGAGGACATCTATCGCTCTTCGAAAAGTAAAACAGCTAAAGAAGCTGTGGAGAGGAACAGACAGAACTACAAAAATTAGATTTTTAAGGGCACGCGTCTTTTCCATCGCAACATTTGCCTGTGAGACCTGGTCACTTAAGAAAACAGCTGAGAAACACATAAATGCCTTTGAATGTAAATGCTACATAAGAGTTCTTAAAAAATCATGGACACAAAAAAGAACAAATGCTACATAAGAGTCCTTCAAATATGGACACAAAAAAATAGCAAATATTTTCATACTCTCTCTCTCTCTCTCTCTCCTCTCTCTCTCTCTCTCTCTCTCACTTTGAACCTTAAGTGCCCAGGGCACATGGGGCTTCCGCAAGGGTTTTCCACAAATGCCTGTCCTTTGCCTTTTTTCTTCTCTTGCCCAGGTGAGCCCTCTATTGCTCAACATCCTCTCTGTTGTTCTTCTCCATGTCTTTTTTGGTCTACCCTTACTTCTGTTCCCCTGTTGTGTTCATCTTTGTGCTACCAAAAGGTAGTGAGCTGTCTGTCATTCGGAGCACATGTCCCAACAATCGCCAGCGTCTTTCCTCAATAATTGTTGTCAGTGGTTTCATCTGCATTTCTGCCAACAAGATGTTATTTCTTATGGTGTTTGGCCAAAATATTTTTCTAATTCTTCGTAAACATTTAGTCTGGAAAGAATTCAACTTGTTTTCTATGGTTTTTGGTGATTTTCGTACTACAATAACTTAATATTGAAGAAGGTTGGCTAGTAAAGAGGATTAAACGGTGAAAACTTAAACACATTAAACGTCATGATAATTTAGAGAAGACCGTCTTGTAAGGGCACAATATGGAAGAAAGGAAGAGAAGAAGACCAATGTGAAGATGGCTGCAAGACATTGTTGATGATCTACGAATGGATGCATCAGCAGCAGGACATCTTGCTTACAACCAAGAGGCATACATGAGAGTTGTTAGTGAGGCAAAGTTCCTCAAGGGATAAGGAAATAACTGACTTTCACGAGCGTTTTCGAAACAGCTTCGTTTGTTTTGTCAATTCCCTCGGAGGTGACTTGCGATATAAGAGGAAAACAGACTTCCTGATTGGTGATTTGCTTCTATAAGAGGCTATTAAAGGGTTCTGTTATTCTTTTCGTCGATATCTTGCGTGGACGGCCTATCCTTCTGTTTCCATTACGTCTGAGTACGAGAGCTTTCCCTTCGTCTTCCTTGATAAAGGCATATTCGCCGAAATATTGCTTTGTTAATGTTAATACTTTCCTCCACGCTTATCTCGTTACTTCTTTTACCATTTCCGTCTCATCTTTACTTCTTTCTGTTTGTTTGTTTGTTTTTGGTTTTTTTTTTGTGTGTAAAACTACATCATCTACGTCAGACTATTCTTTGTGTTCTCTGTGTGGTATATTCTTCACATTAGATTTCTTTTGGTTAACAATTAAAATATTCCACATAGATTTCGTCATAGCGTGAACTGACATAAAGTGGCACAACTAACTAGACAGGATGGAAATTATACCCGTATTGTAGCGACAATCCACCAGAAAAGACGGGACACAAAATACAATTTTGATTTTTTTTAAAGTGTCCAATTTGTTAATTTTCATAATTAAATGCTACTATTTCTCATCCACAAAGAAGATTAACATTCTTACTGTTTTCTGTCTGACTGTAGAATTCTCTTGTGTGTTTTTCTTTAGTTATTCTCACACACACCAATCTCTCAGCTATTCTAACACATACCAATCTCTCAGCTATTCTAACACATACCAATCTCTCAGCTATTCTAACACATACCAATCTCTCAGCTATTTTCACACACACCAATCTCTTAGCTATTCTAACACACACCAATCTCTCAGCTATTCTACCACACACCAATCTCTTAGCTATTCTTACACACACCAATCTCTTAGCTATTCTTACACACACCAATCTCTTAGCTATTCTTACACACACCAATCTCTCAGCTATTCTAACACACACCAATCTCTCAGCTATTCTAACACACGCCAATCTCTCAGCTATTCTTACACACACCAATCTCTCAGCTATTCTAACACACACCAATCCCTCAGCTATTCTTACACACACCAATCTCTCAGCTATTTTCACACACACGCACAGATCTACCAGCTGTTGTCACACACACACCAGTCTCCCAGCTATTCTCACACACACCAAACTCCCAGTTATTCTTACACACACCAATCTCTCAGCTATTCACACACACACATACCAGTCTGTGAGATAGACTGTGTTTGGTTCCTCGAAATCAGCCGTTCGGACCTTGGTTTTCTAGGGGGCTGCCTGGTCATGTGATGTGTTAGTGAACTAGGGTGTAATGTGATAGCGAATTTAGTCTGTTGGAGGCTCTGGCGGGTAACATAAGTCATTTGGAGGAGCCCTTGTTGTTGGTATATCTGGATGTGTCTACTGCAGTTTTCATATATACGGTGATGTTGGATAAATGGATTGTTTAGCTATGAACCCAAAGTGTTGCACAAGCCACCTCAATGGTGTGTAAGTTGCTATATGTAAGGTTTCGTATGGCGGAATCTGGAGTTTTGTGTAGTATGTATTGTGAGACGTGGTCAGTGTTAATGAGCTGTTCATCAACATAAAGATTTGAAATGCATAATTTTCATCATTGTTGTGTTCTTCATTACTTTGCCGTCATATTTTCACTTTTTGATCATAGATACTGAAATGTTTTCCTATCTGGTTTGTGAGTGCGCATTTGTTTATTCTGACAAGTGTCGACTTCACCTATGATTTACAATTCTATGTCATGTTTCATCTTTCGGTATCATAATGAATCATAATTAGTTATTAATGTGTCATTGATCATTTCATACTTGCACTATACGTGTTGGTGATAACGCAGGCAGAGTACTGCGTATGTGTGTTATATGTTTAAGTTGGCAAGAAGCTCCTATATGTGTGATGGAGTATAGCTAACTCTTGATTAGTAGTGAATATGCAGTTATATGTTGTTAAAGAAGACAAGAGATTTGTAGATATATTGAATGAAGTAGTAGCTTCACTTGGAGTGACACTTTTTGTCTGTTCACGCTGATGTTCATGTAAAAGTAAAGTAAAGATAGTCCCATAGCAAATGCCGTAGGGGGTGAAGCGTTAGAGACCTCATTATGCTGGGTCATCAGCGTATGAGGTAGGGTGACCAGTTCCTTTCCTCGCTGCCTTTACTTCCCAGATTTTCTCTGGTACCCATTTTACGAGGCTGGGTCGACCTCGGGGCCGTATTGGTCGGAAAAAAAATCCCGCTCAGCTGGGGATTCGAACCCTCGACCATTTGGTTGCTAGACGAGTGCTCTAACCACTACGCTAGCCGGCCCTGATGTTCATGGCATGCTCATATTTTTCTCTTGCGTGATGTTAACTGCTGTGGCGCTATTGTTGGTGTAGCTAGAGACGAATGAGATGTTAATTTATTGTTCCAGCACAAAATCGTTTAGAGTAGCTTATAGAGACACCAAGTGAGAGGGCAAGAGCCTGGGTCGTGGGTCGTCAGGAGCGGTGAAGGAATTCAGAGTGTTCCAGGCACTGCTGTGCTTCTTTTGGCACTAAACTCGCAGGCGATTTAAGCCATGAGCAGCAAGAACCTCCTTACGATGATAAAGACAAAAGAGCTACAGAAGTAAGGGTGAAGATTAAAGCAATAAAGCTAATAAAAGAGTTGAGAGAACATCAAATATGCACTATATTTTTTTTTACAAATCTCTAAGCTATTCGCACCCACATCAGCTATTCTCACCCACATCAGCTATTCTCACCCACATCAGCTATTCTCAATCCAAAATAAAAAAATAGTAGAGGTTGTAGTCTGACTTACACAGCAGAATCTAAAGTAGTACATCCTCTCTTGTGTGCACAAATGTGTGTATGTGTGTGTGCGTCAGTGTGTAGTATCCTGTTGGGGGGGGGGGGGGAACATCGGTTTAACTTTATGTTTATTGCTGCTGTAATTTTATATGCAGTGTTGTGTTAGCCCGTGATATAATTTTATTTGTGTGTTGAAAGAGTTTTGTGTTGGTTAGTTCACGGCGTGGTGGTCTGAAACTTTAGACAAATGTTCTGTTCAGTTTCTTGATTTTCCCTCATAAGTCCGTCTCAGCGTACCCCTCGGCGGACTGTTTCTTGATAACATATTGCATCTAGACAGGCTCCATCTTCACTGCGAGCACGCTGCTCCACGTCCTGTTAGTCACACTGATCCACGTCTTGTTAGTTACACTGATCCACGTCTTGTTAGTTACACTGATCCACGTCCTGTTAGTTACACTGATCCACGTCCTCTTAGTTTCACTGATCCACGTCTTGTTAGTCACACTGATCCACGTCCTGTTAGTCACGCTGCTCCACGTCCTGTTAGTCACACTGATCCACGTCCTGTTAGTTACGCTGATCCACGTCCTGTTAGTCACACTGATCCACGTCCTGTTAGTTACGCTGATCCACGTCCTCTTAGTTACACTGATCCACGTCTTGTTAGTCACACTGATCCACGTCTTGTTAGTTACACTGATCCACGTCTTGTTAGTTACACTGATCCACGTCTTGTTAGTCACACTGATCCACGTCTTGTTAGTCACACTGATCCACGTCTTGTTAGTTACACTGATCCACGTCTTGTTAGTTACACTGATCCACGTCTTGTTAGTTACACTGATCCACGTCTTGTTAGTTACACTGATCCACGTCTTGTTAGTTACACTGATCCACGTCTTGTTAGTCACATTGATCCACGTCCTGTTAGTCACACTGATCCACGTCCTGTTAGTCACACTGATCCACGTCCTGTTAGTTACACTGATCCACGTCCTGTTAGTCACACTGATCCACGTCTGTTAGTCACACTGATCCACGTCCTGTTAGTCACGTTAGTCATGCTGAAGTAAAGATCAGACTGTTTCCAAGAACATCTAGGGCTGCTAGGAAGGCTGGCCCTGATAAAACACCATCTTTCTAACACTGACATCTTTCCTGACAAAATATTCTGTTTAAGAGTAACGCGCTGGTTAATGCCTAATTTGAATATATTTATTTTTAAAGCGCAGTGCGATTCTATTGATCATTACTTATATTTAACAGATAAGGAAAAGTTTTTGAAAACTTTTCAGATATGTCACGTGAAAGCACAAGTTACAGAACTTGACAAGCAGCTCAAGGGGAACGGAAAGAGAAAACTTCCTGAACGTTTTGAGCAAGTGGCACAAGGGAAAGGGAAACAATCTGATTACAAATATCAAGGGAAACAATCTGATTACAAATATCAAGAACACAACATTTAATGGAGAAGTGTAGTCACCGACGCCTATGGGAGGGCTCATCATTATGACTTGTCATTATTAATTTATTACAGAATAAATAATTGCTTTAACGTGTGCACTTAAATCCTATCCTGGCCTGAAGGTTCAACATACATTTTTTTCACAGCACTGGTCCTAGTTATCTATATATTTAGGATAATACAGCGATACAGGAAAGAGAAGGAAGCTATATGGCACCACTGTCTGCGCTGTGTCATACTGGATATTTTCTCTGATACTTTGCTGCTCTCAAAACCCTTACATCAACTGAAAGCTGTGTGAAGACTCAGTACAGCCAAAAGTTGTGTGAAGATTCAGGACAACTAAAAGTTGTGTGAAGTTTCAGGACAAATGAAAAACAATCTTGACATTTCACAGCTTGAAACAAAGGAAACTGCGTAAAAACGTGTAAATTCGAGGACAGAAAAGTCAGATTCCTCACAGACAAAGCCGTCCCCCCTAGTTCCTACACCAGACATCATTAAGAGCAACCGAATATTCTCAAACTAAATCTTAAACAGCAAAGTTTGCATTCATTCCAATATAAGGCTTGACTAAAGTTCTGTGTGTTATTTTTTATTGCTCAAGATCGATCACTGTAAATCATACACGGGAGTATTGATATTTTAATAAACGGGCATTTGTGAGTAGTGAATTGTCGCACACAAAATATAGAACAGTTGGTAGACAAACATTATATCGAAACAATATCGTAAAGTTGCAGTATTTCACAGCATTAATTGTTAGAGTTAGTGGTCCATTGCAGAAGCTATGCGCATTGATTTATGTAGGAAAATCGTTATGAAAATATTTACACATGTATTTAACGAAACAGGAAAACGACGATAAAAATATGACAGTAATGAGTAATTTATTGCGTTTCAATAAATAGTTTCGTTTAACATCCCCAGGCAATTGTAGCACAACAGCCTTAGTTTTGCTTTCACCGGTGTACGCGATTGAAAAATACACTCTGTTTTGATATTCGCCTCCCGATTAACTAGGCCCAAGTAGCTCAGATATGTACAAGTAATGCGTTGTAGGTCGATGATGAATTATTGTTGTATAGTGAGGTTAAGCACTCATTATAGTCTTGTATCAGAGATCAAGCACATTAGAACTGTACTACTGACAACATGCCAGATTGTAATCAATGCATGAAATGATGTCTTAAGCAAATTTTCCATTCTTGGTGTTGTATTGTTGATGATGATTGTGTTCAAAATACTATGATGATGATGATGATGATGATGATAATCTTGATGATGACAGCTGACTGTCATGGTTTCCTTCTTTTCGCGAAGCATCCTCAAAAATGTCTCTCTATCTCCTCTCAGACAATTGCCATGTAAGGCATGTGAGTGAGCACACTTTTTATTGTTTCTAACACTCAAGCAGACTCTTCTGAAGTCCCTCAATCGTGAACTTGACCCAATATTCTATTTTCCCTTTATCCACTGCCATCCATGTGTGCAGTGTAATCCACTGGCAGTCACCAGACATTTTACTGTATGACTTCTATCAGATTCTACAGCTCGGTCTGCTGGAAGACCTATGTGATGCACGAATATAAAAGAAACTATTAGAATACCCAGACCTTTCTCCTGAACCCGTGGTCTTGAACTGATTATGACCAGCAACTTGATGAAGACTTTTCCACGAAGTAGTTGGTGAGATGTGGCTTAGACTGACTCTGAGTTGCCAGCTCTACTGTCCAAATATAAATCTTTACTCTATAATGAATATTTAATATCCACATTTTTACCGTTTAAAAGTTTGCTCTGAAAGCTTTAGTGACCTCAGTCACTGTTCGTTTGTGAGGTACTGAACTTTAAAACCGTGCCCGAAATCTTGAAAGTGAGCAGTGATGTTGTTGATATTGATGGTAAAATCTGTTACTACCCAAGTGAAAACAAACAGTGACAGGGCCAAGGAACTTACAGCTGCTCCAAATCCTTTCTGGTGCTGCATGTTACATGTGAGCTTCCTGCCTAACTTATGACTGGCCTTCAACTGATTTTAGCTGTCGTGGAATTTGAAGATATACCATCTCCATGGGTCCACTCTGAATTGTTAAGCTACTAAGCTACTGTAACCAGTCCTCAATGGGACGGATATATCCGTGCTTCATGATCATCGAGGCTTTTGCTGTCAGCTCACTACTTCAAAGACTTTAGAAGGAAAAGCCCAGGAAACAGCAAGAGATCGCCAATGATGATCGCTCTTCAAACATGAGCAGAGAAATAATAGGAATTTGTTTTCCTTCAGAACTACAGCAATGCAGAATAATGAGATTTCTTCTTCCTCCTTTTTAAAAAAAATAAGCAGCCGATATCGAGGCAAGGAATACTTTGATATAACTATTAGTCATTAATGAAAAGACCTGACTGAGCTGGAAATACTGCTAGAGGATGAAATCGTTTTCTTACAGTCTTGGACAAACTCTGTACCACTCACAACAGTGATCATGCTTTATCTTCTAATTAACACTGATACCGACAAGTATTTATCATTTCTCTCCTAATTTCTCTCCCTTCCTTTCTCCCGCTTCCTCTTTTCTCTCTCTCTCTCTTCCTCCCTCCCTCTCTCTCTCTCTCTCTCTCTCTGTTACTCTTATACGCGATTTGTTTATCGAAATAAGTGTAATTAATGTATGAGAATGTAAAATAACTATCGCACCTATATCGCAGCCATCTCTGATTTGGTCTGCTGACATATTTCACAAATTGTCATATATGCATCCGCATACGTACATCTAGAGAAGGGTTGCTTAATTATCTGTACTACACCTGTCTGCTATCAATTCAGATTTTTTAGAGCCAAATTAAAGTTACTTTTTGACTCTCTCTTCTCACACAGCTTGACCCCGACTTACGACGTACTCGAGTTACGACAATTTGCAATTACGACTATCGGCTCCCTAAATCCAGAAAATGCCAATTTTTTACAAGTCTTCCAGATTACAAGTCAATGTGACAACCGATGCCAGAGAGATAAATTCTCTTTATTATTTGCATTAAAAAAACCGAAGCGAAAGATACAAATATAGAAGGTCAGGACTTTAAAGGGATAGGTACTTTTGCAGATGTGAAAACTGCCAAGTAGACTGGGTCTGTATAGTTTCGCTTTCGTTAGATAAAGTTATAATACGACAACCTCGCCGGTGAGTTCAGCAATGGCTGGCGTGATCTTAAGCATTAAGCGCATCGGTCATTAAAACTGAAGGAATACACGGGACAGATTTATACGTTTCTCTACAATCGCCACTGATCGTAGACCCCAAGTTAAGATGTCTAGCAGAGGGAACAGTTCTGCTGGAGGTGCTGCTTCAACAAAAATAAAGGGCGAAGGAACCTCTAGACTTGGACATGAAGTTGACAACCGTTAAGGCCTATGATGATGAGAAGAAAGTCGGCATATTAGCACGTGAGGAAGAACTGTCTCATTCGACGGTTTCAAATCATTAAGTATAGTGATATGATTCGAGAAACAGTCCAAAGAACATTTGGAATAAAAATCGACGATTTCAACACAGAAGAGGCAGGGGCCAATCCATGAGATGGAGAAGGTGCTAGTGATTTGAATAGAAGACCAAATCCAGAAAAAGATCCCCATGAATCTACTGACGATTCGAGCGAAAGCGCGCAGCATTTAATACCCCGAAGAAGCAGAAAAGACAGGAGTTCTTTGGCGACCTCAGTTTCAGCAAGAGCTGTTTCCAACCCTTCAAGCGCAGGTTTGGCCCACATAATATGTGCGTGAGGGAGGGGGGACTGGACACTCGACGATGATGCTGCCAACAAAATCAGGGGCGAGGTGGACGACGAGGAGCACCTGCTGAAACAAATTTGAAGGTGGACGAAACAGGCTTGTTCGGAAAAATGCCAGAAGGGACCTTCACTCACAAAGCAGAGAAATCGACGCCCAGTTTAATTAAAGGCATTTAAGGCAGCTACCGCTGCTGCTTGGAGGAAATGCTGATGCTTGGAGGAAATGCTGCTACTTGGAGGAAATGCTGATGCTTGGAGGAAATGCTGATGCTTGAAGTAAGTGCTGATACTTATAGGAAATGCTGATACTTGGAGGAATTACTGCTGGTTGGAGGAGACGCTGCCGCTTGGAGCAAATGCTGCTACTTGGAGGAAATGCTGCTGCTTAGAAGAAATGCTGCCGTTTGGAGGAAATGCTGCTTCCTGAAGGCAATGCTGCCACTCTGTGAAAATGCTGCTGCTTGGAGGAAATGCTGCTGCTAGAAGGAAATGCTGCTGTTTGAAGGAAATGCTGCTTCTTGAAGGAGATGCTGATCCATGGAGGAAATGCTGCTTCTAGAAGGAAACGCTGCTGCTTTAAGGAAATTCTTCTGCTTGAAGGAAATGCTACTGCTTGGAGGAAATGCTGCTGATTGGAGGAAATGCTACTGCTTGGAGGAGATGTTGATGCTTGGAGGAAACGCTGCTGATTGGAGGAAATGTTGGTGCTTGGAGGAAATGCTGCTGATTGAGGAAATGTTGTTACTTGGAGGAAATGCTGCTGATTGAGGAAATGTTGGTGCTTGGAGGAAATGCTGCTGATTGGAGGAAATGTTGGTGCTTGGAGGAAATGCTGCTGATTGAGGAAATGTTGTTACTTGGAGGAAATGCTGCTGATTCGATGAAATGTTGGTGCTTGGAGGAAATGCTGCTGATTGGATGAAATGTTGCTGATTGGAGGAAATGCTGCTGCTTAGAGGAAATGTTGCCGATTGGAGGAAATGTTGCTGCTTGGAGTAAATGCTGCTGATTGGAAGAAATGTTGCTACTTGGAGGACATGCTGCTGGATTTAAATTAAAGTCTTTCCTGTTTGCCATTCTGACAACACTTGAGCATTCAAAAATATCAACAAACACAAATTGCTAATCTATAGTAGAAGTGGTCCCAAGGTCTGTATTAAGGCTATGTTATTCGACGACTGGGTTTTAAACTGTATCCGGAAGTGCGAATCTACTGCGTCGATAACAGAATTCCCTGCAAGATCCTGCTAAAACGTGATAATGGACCAGGACCTCCTCCGTCATTTGGATGACCTGCATCTAATACAACAGTTCTAGTTCGGCTTATGGATCAGTGTGTAATTGGCAACTTTCAGGCACATATTGCTCGGTCTACATTTACTCAGCAGATGGAGGTGCCTAAACACACTGTGTCATCTGGAAAAACTAAATAATATTTATAGTGTATCAGGAACTTCTGGAAGAGCTAAATAATATTTACACTAAATCAGGAACTTCTGAAAGCGCTATATAATATTTACAGTGCATCAGGAACTTCTAGAAGCGCTATATAATATTTACAGTACATCAGGAACGTGTGGAAGAGCTAAATAATATTTACGGTGCACAGGAACTTCTGGAAGAGCTACATAGTATTTACATGACATCAAGAACTTCTGGAAGAGTTAAATAATATTTACAGGACATCAAGAACTTCTTTAAGAGCTATATAATATTTACAGTGCATCATGAACTTCTAGAAGAGCTATATAATATTGTACAGTGTATAAGGAACTCCTGGAAGAGTTATATGATGTTTGTCTGAAGAATAGTGCATCTGTTTGGGAAGAAATTATAAAATTGTAACTCACAATCTATATATATATATATATATATATATATATATATATATATATATATCTTATGTCCTTCCCGTGCCATTAAACGTCACATAGGGCTCGCAAGGTAGTTCGCCAATTTTTCCTGTTTTCGGCGAGCTTTTCAATCTCATCAAGAGATATTATACCTATTAATTTGACCTCTCTTAACGATGTCCTCTTTAGAGTTTCATGTAGTTTCATGTAGGATGCATCAGCAGCAGGCCATCTTGCTCACAACCGTGAGGCCTACAAGAGTGCTGTTTGGGAGGGAAAGTTCCGAAAGGGACATGCAAATGAATGAATGAATGAATGTAGTCTGCATTTTTTCGGCCTGTTGTGTTCCACTTGATAGCTTGTTTTGGGATTCTCTGATCGTTACTTCTCATCACATGACTAACATCTGTCCATCTCCTTTTCCTGATCACCCAGGAGACTGGATGTTGTTCGCTCATCTGTCTTATCTCTGCATTGCTCATGAATTCGTTCCACTTGATGCCGAGCATTTTCCTTAAGCATTTTTTTTCAAAAGAGTCTAATTTCTTGTATATTTCTTTAGTTGTTTTCCAGCTTTCGCATGCATAAACGAGGGTGGATATTACATTTGAATTGAATAGTCTTAACTTGGTTTTTGTGCTTATAACCTTTGAATGCCATATTGTTCTCAAGATTCTTGAAGGTCAATGCTGCTTTTTCAATTGAAATTCTAATTTCTTTTCTGGTGTCACCATCCTGGTTTATGTAGAAACCAAGGTATGCAAATTGACTAATTTCTTCAATATCTGCCCCTTCTACGTGTATTTTTCCATTTTGATTAATGGGAAGTTTCAATATTTTTGTTTTGTCCTTGTTAATTTCAAGTCCTATTTTGCTAGCCGTTGAAGACAGGATATCTATTTTTTCTTGCATGGAATTCACATTGTTACCGATAAGAGTTATGTCATCAGCAAAATCAAGATCTTCCAATCAATACCTGAGTTACCTGTACAGCATTTTTTCGTTATGAAATCTACTGCAATTCCAAAAAGCAAAGGAGATAGTATACATCCTTGTTTAACGCCTGTTTCAATCTGAAACCATTCGCTCATCCCTTCTTCTGTTTTGACTGCACAAACATATCCACTGTAGAAATCTTTAATGATGTTGACAATTTAAGTGGTATTCCATTTAAACTTAAAATTCTCCACAATGAATCTCTGTGTATGCTATCAAATGCCTTTTTAAAGTCTACGAAGTTCAATATTAATGGTTTCTGCTTTTCATATGTTCTTCAAGTATTATTCTTTGATTAAAGAAATTCTGAAGAGGAAATTGTTAAGAGAGGCCAAATTAATAGGCATAGAATCCCTTGATGAGGTTGAAAGACTCGCCGAAGGCAGGAAAAATTGGCGAGCTACCTTGTGAGCTCTATGTGACGTTTAACGGCACGGGAAGGATATAAGATATAAGATAAGAAAGATCTCTCTTTTCAAAATCCTGCTTGTTCTTCTCTCGTTGTGGTATCCACTATATCTTTAAATCTATTCAAAATGTCCTTGCAAAATACTTTTGACACAACTGATACTAAGATTACTCCTCTCCGTTTGTTACAGTCGCTAAGGTTGCCTTTTTTTTATTTTAACACAATTCCTTTTTTTCCATTTAGAAGGGACCTTTTCTTCTTTCCAAATCTTATTAAACATTCTTTGTAGTTGTCTCATGTTATCAATATTGATAGCTTTTCACATTTCGGATGTTATTTCATCTTTACCTGCTGCTTTGTTGTTAGCCATTAAATTCACTGCTGTTTCAACTTCATGTAATGTAATTTCATCTAGTATGACATTTAGTTGTGGGATCGGTAAGTCAGTTTCAAGGTTTATCACTTCTTGTGTGTGTGGTCGATTAAGTATTTCTTTGAAGAATATATATATATATACACATATATATATATATATATATATATATATACTTTATGATTCTTTTGTATTAAAACAAATTAAAATGTTACTTGGTACTTTATGACGAAATTTTAATTGTGTGATATTGAATATTTTCTAAGCTTGTATAACAAACAAGGAAAAGGTTTGTTAAGACGCTGATGATAAATAGCTATGATAATGAAAATGAACATAATATAATGTTACTAGAGGAGGTATTCTATGTGTGTGTATGTATTCATATGAGAGAGAGAAAGTGTATGTTTGTATGTGTTCATATGAGAGAGAGAAAGTGTATGTGTCTGAAAGAAGTGTACTTGTGTTCTTGAATGTACGGAGAAAATTGTTTACTTCATATTTATTATTGGTCATTATACGTATTTATTATTAGGACAATACTATAATTAGGACGACACTGTAATTAGGGCAATATTGTAATTAGAACAATGCTGATCGTGTTAGTATACATTTGTAGAGAAGGACAGGACGTCAGACATGTCTGCATAATCAATACTTAACTCTCTGAAAGTAAAATGCTCTTTCCTTCGTTTCCTCTCTTTCTCTCTTCCTCACTCTCTCCTTTCTTTTTCTCTCTATCTCTCTCTATCTCTCTCTCTATCTCTCTCTGTCTCTGTCTCTCTCTATCTCTCTCTTTCTCTCTCTTTGTCTCTCTCCTTCTCTCTTTCTTTCCATCTCTCCGTGTCTTTTTCTCTCTCTCTTTCTCTTTTTCTCTTTCTCTTACCCTCCTTCTTTCTCTTTCTCTCTCAATCTTTCTTTCTTTCATTCATTATTTTTTCTCTCTTTCTTTTAATTATTAAAATTATTCCTGACAAAATATTACATAGAGCAGATGACGGTCACATAATCGACTACTACGCGACTTCCTACACTGAAGACGACAGATTCTATCACCTCTGTTCTTGCCATCCAGTCAAAAAAATTTCTCCTTGGTGCTAGGGAGTATATTCACTTCCGACTTTCAAATAGGGGATTAGAGCTTGTACATGCGTGTCAGGAGTGCAATAGTTATGAACTTGAAACAGAATTTTAAAAAATACTTAATGTACAAAAATCACAGACCAACTGTAATCGACATATCTAAGAAACGAGCAATACAAGTGTATATGAGTGTATGTGCTGTTACAAAAGGTGGGTACACAATTTTAGCTAAAGAACTAGAAACAATCTCTATTTGTTATGTTTTACACAAAGAAATCTAACATTAAACGACAGGAAAATTATAATTTCAACTCATTTCTTCAATGATCGTCAAGCCAACCTGCCTCTCGCATGCTAATTTAATATTGATGACCCAGAATATTTTAAGTCTAGAAAAGCTTTGAACTTTGATTTCCCATTAATTTGTTGTGTCTGATCTTGTTAACTTTAGATAAACATTCTGACTTTAACACAAAAGACACAGAGTCGGAATTTTCACAAAAGAGTCGGACAAAAACTGAAAAAAAAACCGCCTCTTTTTTCCTTATATCAGTTGAGCCAACACGTGGCGCATATTTTAAGAGAGAGAATCATGGAAAAAAAAGCTAGTGACTGAAAAATGAATGAATAGCCCCAGAGACCATTCTGACGGACCTTACTGGTCAGTTGTAAAATACCAAATTCTATTCGGAACACATGAAGAGACACAAAAGCTTGGACAGGTTGATAGTAGAAGGCATAGGCCAGGCACAAAAAAAAAAAGATAAGAAACGACCTCGAGGCAGATGGACTCAGGCGAATGTTGTGTGCTGCCTTCGTAAACAACAGTGAGAGGAACAACGTTCTAGAAAGGACATGATTGATTCTGGACAAATAGTGGCTTGGTGGTGCAGATAAAAACAAAGGAAAGATAATATACAGGTGACTAACCACAAGATCATATCATATGTAAAAATAGGCCTGAATAGGAAACTTGAGAGGAAGTGACGTAACTTTGTGCTCGCGTACCCCCGGAGGTGGCTGGGGTATGAAGACAAAAAGCTCTAGAATGTGCTAAGTAAGAATGGAAGCCCAAATATGTCGGCGAAGCACATGAGGGAAAAAAAATAAGAAAGGAGTGAGTTTAATGCTAATTTATATCTAGTAAAGAGTTTTTCAGTCGCAAGTAGGGCGTTAAGCCAACATTTCTAAGTCTAAACCAAACGTTCGTAACAGCAAATTCACTTTTAAAAGAGAGTTAATTAACTTCAGTTAAACGAATGCTTTCAATAATGTCTTCCACACAACAGTACCCGCTTGTATAAATGAGACAAGTAATTGTACAACAGAATGAACAAAACGCAAGAAGATAAACAGGTAACATAAAGGAACTGCTAGCATGACCAATGTAAGAAACAGGTCATCTCCAGGGTTCAGATCATGATGATAAACTAGATGTCAACGATGACTAAATATCCTATTCCAAGAAAAAAAAGATACTTGAAACAAGTTTAAACGATGATTTGAGAGGCCATACTGACAAGATTTCGTATAATACATCACATTATGTGTTTATTGATGTCAGACGCCTATCGCCAGTCTAGCAGGAAATGAAATGTTTTACGGAAAAATCTGCCAGTTTAGAAGCAGAGATGGATGAAAAAGACACTAGGAGAGAAAATTACAAAAGATTAAAAGCTGCACGAATATCATCATCATCATCATCATCACCATCATCATCATCATCATGTGCCCTCTTTCTTGGGAAGGTAGATCATCAAACTAGTTCAGCCCTTCGTTTTCACACTGCACATGGCCAAGCTTAATCTGCTCCAGTTTTTATGTTGCCTGCCAGTCTGTGCTGTTGCTGCCAGTCTGTGCTGTTACTGCCAGTCTGTGCTGTTGCTGCCAGTCTGTGCTGTTGCTGCCAGTCTGTGTTGTTGCTGAGTCTTGGCCTTTTCCCTTCTACTTTTCCTTCAGCACGGTTTTCCTTACTGCATTCCACCTCTTGATGCGGCCGAAATACTTGAGCTATCTGGTTCTGTTTTTCGCTCTTTCCCTTTTCAGTTTCAGCTGATTTAGTACTTCTTTATGTGTTGTTCGTCCATGGAATTCACCCTGTTGTCTTGTGTCTCAAGTGCCTCGTTTTCTGTTCCATTGTCCATGCTTATGCACTATAGATTAGACTATAGATTAGACTATAGATCAGACTGTAGATTAGACTCAGACTATAGATTAGTGTGGAGTATTCAAGACACTTGATTGCTCAGCCTCAGCTGATGTACAGTTTCGATGTGTGAACTTTTTCTCTTTCTGTTGAATATACATTTGACTATCCCTATTCAAATACCTTTCCTCAAATACTTTTCTGTGTTGAGGGAACAAATGAAAGGGCTCTGATTTTGTTAACATACTGGAGCATATTACACAACCAGAAACAGATCTGGATGATAATAGAAGACAAAAGAGCAGAAGTGATCAAGCTTGTCTTGTCTTGTCTTCTTCATCATATACCTTTCGGTACTGAGGGGACAAATAGACGTCTTGACAGGGCTCGACGATTTGCTTCATATAATGGGATATTTAATGCTTCTGTAATTTCTTCTCTCCATCTCCTGCGTGAGCGGCCTCTTCCTCTGTTACCTATAAATCTTGTTGTAAATGTTTTCTATGATATACTTTCTGGTGGTAACCGTGTAACATTGATTTGATGTTTCTAGACATAGTGTAATACAGTTGTTACTCCAATCTTTGATCTAATCCATTTCTTATTTGGTCTTTTCTTGTCATATTTAGTATTCTCCTTAAACATCTCATTTCTGTCGTGATGATTTTCTTTTGTTCTTTATCATCTGTTATCATGCTTCCCAAATATAATAATTTTGTTATTTGTTCTATTGTGTGTCTATTTATACAGGGTCCGGCATAAAGCATAGCTGGATTTTAAAATATGGAAAATAAATAAGCGCTATACATGTTTTTGATACAAAAAGAAAAGTGAAATGAAACTCAGAAAAGTGAGTATTTTTATTATTACTGACAATCATATTTAGGTTTTGAAAATTACTCCGGTTAGATGACCGCTATTACATTTGATACATTCAGCCAGGCGGCTGGAAAATTCCTGCATAACACCATTTAACGTGTTCAAAGAGATATTTTGAATGCAGTGTCGGATTCAATTTTTTAGGTCTGCAATTGACTGTGGTCGACTAGCATACACTGTATTCTTGAGATACTCCCACAGAAAGAAGTCTGCGGCCGATAAATCCGGCGACCTTGCCGGCCAATGAATATCCTCAAAACTGGAAATAAGATGATTGGGGAATGCTTGTCGCAGCATGGCCATGGATTGACTGGCTGGGTGGACAATTGCTCCATCTTGTTTAAAACCATATTAGTCTCTTATTTCTATTGGCCAAGTCTGGAATAAAGTATTCAGTTAACATTTGCACATAAAGATCACTATTAAAGTAAGAGGATGCCAGGTGCCAAAGCATTCCTAACAGCTGATTGCCGAGGGCTACTCAACAATGCGTTGTGGACTTCTTGAATTCATTCATGTGTCTGTTGAGTTCTTGGACGACCAGTAGACTTGTTATTAAGGCAATTAGCGGTTTCCTTAAATTTTTTGACACACCTCAAAATTGTTTTGTCCTCCGATCGGGAACATTATCAAATGGATGTAACTTAAAATGGCGACGAAACTTTCATTGTACAATAATAGACAATCTCCACTTTTAAAATAAGTTTCAACGGTGAATGCGCGATGTTGTGTTTGCCAAGAAGCAATTGTTAAAAATGACCGTTTGTCTGCTTCATCTCTGACGTCATATTTTTTTCCACACATATTCAGTTTCTGCGCACTACGTCAGTTCAATCCAGCTATGCTTTATGCTGGACCCGGTATTTATGTTTACATTTGACTTTTGTTCTTCACTGTTGCTTGCTGTGACCTCCGTCTTTCTAATATTTATTTCCACTCCATATTCTTGGCTTTTGTTGTTTATTTCTTTCACAATACCGTGCAAGCCATCTGGATTTTCTTCTTTCGAAAATTTCATAATTTGTACTTTAATTTTTAGAAATTGTCCCTGTTACAATTTCGCACTCTTCGGGCAAAACAAGGCAGAAAATAATAAGGAAGATGGACGACAAGACAGAATATAACAAAGAAACTTCTGAAAATTTGAATACAGAAAGAGAACTGGCTAAAGTAGTTTTGCACACATAGTTCTATGCGCTTTCGCGTTCTTCTTCTTCTTTTTCTTCTTCTTCTTCATTCGAAGGACCACACGAGATCCCCGAGAGGACCACAAGAGGTCCAGAGGGCTTGAGCCTGTATTCTTGGTGGGTCTCAGAAGCGGGATTGCGTGACACCGTGGTTTTCGTTACACTAGTTTGATCTAGAGTTGGACTTTCTCACTGGAAAACCTCGACGTGTTTTGGGATACCCGTGTATCCCCGCCGGGTGAGAGGTGGTTGCCCATACAATCCAGCGTTGACTTTCTCACTGGAAAACTTCAGCGTGATCAGGATACGCATACATCCCCGTCGGGTGAGAAGTGGTTGCCTATCTAGACTGCACTGGTCCAGTGTCTCCGACTTCAGCATTTTGTGGTCGTGGCCGCTACCATTCCTAGTTGTGACCAGGACGGAGCAGGAGAACGAATCCTCGCCACTAGTAAGTTTCACCCCTGGGTTGAGCCGGTTTAGGCATATTATCCCAGTATGGGAGTGTTTAGGACGTGAACGACCTCTAGAGCCGAGGTACCGTGACATGAATAGCCATCAAGTTTAACCCCTGGTTTAAGCCGGTTTAGGAATATTTCACCAGTATGGGTGTATATCGGACGTGGCCGGTCTCTAGAGCAGAGGTGCCATGGTATGAGTAGCTCTCGCCGCGAGACCACTGGACTTACCGACTAAGCTTCACTTTATCCTTTCCATCACCTTTTCACGTTGGCGCCGCATGGCAACCCTAATTTCTTTTCCGCATTTTCTTCATTGGCTAGGAGGTTTCACTCCATGCGCGGCATTCGAAGAATCTCGCCAGCAGTGTCTTAACCTCTTGGTTAAGCTGGTTCAGGCATTTCGCCTGATATGAGTGCACATAGGACATGGCCGACCTCCAGACCAGAGGTGCCGTGATTTGACTACTGTTTACTTTGCTTAATCCTTTATTTCACCTTTTCCACGGTGGTGGCACGCTGCAACCCCATTCGCACCTGTCTTCACTGGCCGGGAGGAGTCCCACGCCACACACGGCAGCTGAAGAATATCACCAGCAGCGGTAGATGAGCTACCAAACATGACTCTCATCTACCCGAAGCGTCTGGTTTTCAGGCGCCAGATATTCGCCTTCGCCCCTTCTCCTGTAGTTTGAACAGTTCTGCCACTAGAAGCCAAGGAGCTGGACTTGACTGTCAGAAGCTATTTGAGACGCACGCCATTGGAGTGGAGAGCGGATCCCACACCCCACCGCTGGCTATAACAGTCCTTAGAACCGCTTTCGCGTTCTAAATGCAGCTAAAAGATTAACCGCAAACACGACTTTTAGCCACAGTGGATTAGTTTCACTAGTCCTCTGATCTTTGAAAAATATAATGTACTGTATGCAATCACTTACGATATGCCAAAACTCAGATATTTCAAGACAATCTGTTACCTTACATTCACAGTAAAATAATTTTGTATATATGTAAACATAACTGTCAGTATTCTGTATTTCCCGCCATATAAGACGCGTTAAAACTTTTTTGACTCTTCCAGTTCCTACTTTCTAGTAACAGCCATCAGACAATGTCACTCTGATCAAAGAGACCGCCTGCCACTCGAAAACCGCTTCATAAAGGAATATGGGACACTGGATCCACGCAGATTAAACTCGAAATTAAGTTATACATAACCTTCTCTTTCTCCACATTCTTATTCCCGTCTTACCAAGTTTTCGTCTACTCTTTTCTCATCTTCAGTTGATGTTCTAGACGCTTCACGCCACAATATCAGA
This sequence comes from Achatina immaculata, assembly GCA_009760885.1. Lineage (NCBI taxonomy): Eukaryota > Metazoa > Mollusca > Gastropoda > Stylommatophora > Achatinidae > Lissachatina > Lissachatina immaculata. The sequence goes on along the minus strand of CM019713.1, from coordinate 74,270,169 downwards.
GAACCTTTATTTCTACACAAATTCATACATTCTGCCCACCTTTATCTCGGCTAACAAACTGCATCTTACATCCTTCTCGCGCCGTTAAACGTCACATAGAGCTTGCAAGGTAGTTCACCAATTTTTCTTGTTTTCGGTGAGCTTTTCAACCTCATCAAGGGATTTTATGCCTATTAATTTGGCCACTCTTAACAATGTCTTCTTTAGAATTTCACGTGGTCTTGCTCTTTTTCTTTGGCTTGTTGTGTTCCACTTGATAGCTTGTTTTGGTATTCTCTGATCCTTTCTTCTCATCACGTGACTAACATATGTCCATCTCCTTTTCCTGATCACCCATGAGACTGGTAGTTGTTCGCTCATCTGTCTTATCTCTGCATTGTTCTTGAATTTGTTGATGCCAAATATTTTCCTTAGGCATTTGCTTTCAAAAGACTCTAATTTCTTGTCTATTTCTTTAGTTGTTTTCCAGCTTTCGCATGTATAAACGAGGGTGGATATTACATTTGATTTGAATAGTCTTAAGTTGGTTTTTATGCTTATAACTTTTGAATTCCTTATATTCTCAGGGTTTTTGAATGACAATGCTGCTTTTGCAATTCTAATTCTAACCTCTTTCTTGTGTCACCATCCTGGTCTATGTAGCTGCTAAGATATGCAAATTGGTTTACTTCATTAACAACTGTTCCTTCTACGTATATTTTTCCTTCTTCATTAATGAGAAGTTTCATTATTTTTGTTTTGTCTTTGTTAATTTCAAGACATATTTTGCTACCCAAGGATTTCAGGGAATCTGTTTTTTCCTGCATCGATTTCACATTGTCACTGATAAGAGTTATGTCATCAGCAAAATCAAGATCTTCTATTTGGGTCCCATGTACCCAATCAATGCCCGTTTTACCTGTACAGTATCTTTTCATTATAAAGTCTATGGCAATTCCAAAAAAGCAATGGAGATAATATACATCCTTGTTTCACGCCTGTTGTAGATATCTCTAATGATGTTAACAGCTTTAGATGATATTCCATATAGTCCTAAAATTCTCCACAATGAATCTCTGTGTATGCTATTAAATGCCTTTTTAAAGTCTATGAAGTTCAAACAAACCAAAGTATCCCTTTTTTCTTCTGTAATCTTTTTCCACCCCTTTTTGATTGCCAGCCAGTCAGATTGGTATCACAACTCATGAGACTTCATAAAAACATTTTTAAAATTTCACCACAATCACTAAAGACGCAGTTTCTTACAAAGCAAAGGTATATTTTCCTTTTTTCCATTATTTTTCCATTATTTTCCATTATTTGTTATGTAATGTACAATATATTTTAAAACATGATAGAAAGGAAGCAGGAAAATTGATTATCAGATCACTGAGCCATATCAAGAACTTTGTTTACTATTTCAGCTCGGAAAGATAAACGAAAAAGACATATGAAAGGACGAAACAAGGAAACGAATTTTTTTTTTAAATTTCTAAATCTGCTTGATTTTTGTTATATGCTTTGCAAATTGTAAACTATTTCAAATAAGCTAAATAAAGATATCTGGTCATATCCAAATAAAACATGTGTTTGTCTATTCATTATGTGGACTTGTGATTTTTTAAACTGACAGTTCTTTTTAAAAATATGTTCTTAGTTGTACAGCGTCCGAAGTACAGTAGAAGGGAAAAAAACTGCCTGCATTTCTTCTATTCCGATGTGCCTTTTTAAAATCTATTAAGTGTGATGCTTTGTATACACAAAGCATCGCTCTTTATAGATATTTACGTAATAGATATTCACGTAAACGTGAACATCGGCAACCTAGTAAAATGTCCACAGCGAAGAACTGATAACATTCGTTCATATTCGCCGGAGAGACGTCATGAATGCGTCTTATTCTCTAGCCAGGATACCTGTCTCAGTGATTGTGGTGTTCAAGGTCTCATTGACATCTTTCCTTACCACCCCAATATTAGTTCCCTAGGAAGCATAGCCACTATCAATGTTCTCTGGTAACGCTGGCTTCCTTTCTGATGAGGTCAGAGCTTCAGTGCCCGAGACAAAGATGGCAGCTGTGGAGATTACGTATATGACTGTGCTGACAAAGCAACAATACCAGCAGTAAAGAAAACAAAACAAAAAACAGTGATATCAGCTGTTGCTACGAACATCTCATAGAAGTATATCAAGATCAGTGGCTCGAAGGCAGAATAACCTTCGAAACATGGAAGGTTATTAAACCTTAATGTATTATGTTTCTTAGCACAGCGTATGAACACACAAACAAATAAGACTAAAAGTCATATATAAAGACAAACGGGCAAAACAACACCCCACTGCAAATACAGATGATGAATACTACAATTTAAACTCAGAAGAATTGTACAAGTGGTAATCTTTCGACTGAGAACAGGACAGTGCAGGCTGAGATACCATCTATACAAGACGCTGAAAACTGGCTATACAGACCTGTGTGTCTGCAGCAAAAGGCAATGTCTACTACATCACATCCCCCAGAGCTGCCAGCTACACAGTCTACTCAGGCAAAGAACCCGACCCAACCCCAGCCCCTCACAAGAGAAGCTCTACGGTGGTGCTGAAAACCAGAGACAAGCTGCAGCATTTGTGTGAGGTATTGACGTCTATGTCGGAGCGAACCACGAAGAAGTAAAAAGGTCTTTTCTTATAGTAACTAGCGCAAACAATGTTTCATATTCTCCCTCTCGCTTTCTCTCTTTTCTCTTTCTTTCCTTTCTCTCTTTCTGTCCTCTCTCTTCTCTCTCTCTCTCTCTTTTCTCTCTTCTCTCTCTCCCTTCTTTCTATCTGACACTCATACTGTACAGAGTTTTGAAAAGAGCTCACTTCTAATCACATTAGACAGCGTAAAACTGATTCAAAATATTTTACTTCCACTTTCATGAAATGTTCTTCTTCGTTCATGTTCTTCATCACATCAACATGAACTGATAAGCCATTATTTTATGCGCTACCCACTGAAATAAATGCCAAGAGGATGTTTTAGGTGCGATAATCATTTTTTTAATTCATCAAAATTAATTTTCTGATTGGCAAAACATCATTTCAAGAAAACCTAACTAATAACTGAAATTACTGGTTTTTTGTTTAGTTCTGTTTTGTTTTTGTTTTCTTTACTGGTGTTGTTGTTTTTGTTGTTGTTTTTGTTGTTGTTGTTGTTTTTGTTGTTGTTGTTGTTGTTGTTGTTGTTGCAGCGAGGTTCGCATATGTTCCATAAAATTAGAGATCGAGCAGGGCCGTGCACATTTAATTCATTTAAACTAACCGTGATAATATTTTACATTCTAAATACTTCTTCTTCTTCTTCTGTTTTACAGGAAGCACTAAATACCATAGGAGACTGGGCCACAAAATGGGGAGTGATGATAAACCCCACAAAGTCCACAGCCACATGCTTCTCATTGTCCAACAAGACAGAAAACTTTAAACTAGAAATACAAGGAAGAGAGCAAACAGAGACAAACACAGAAAACAAAGCATTTAAAAAGCTAGCTGTGGTCAAAAAGCTGGCAAGCACAACCTGGGGAGCCAACAGCAACATACTAAAAAAAGCATCTGTGGGCACCATAAGGTCAACACTTGAATATGGCATGACATCCTGGGCCACAGCCTCCAACACAAACACCGCTCGCCTAACAAAAGTGCAAAACACTGGCCTGCGGCTGATCACAGGAGGAATGAAGAGCACTCCCATTACGGAGATGGAGAAATACACGCAAATTCAACCTCTTGAGGTCAGGCGCAAAGAAAAACTAATGATCCACAAACAAAAGTTAATATGCCTGACAACCCTCCCTGTGAACAAAAGAATTCAGGAGTACACAAAAAACAGACTGAAAAGAACCAGCTTCAACCACCTGACAACACAACTGCAACAACTCTATAAAGACCTCCTTCCCACCTCTCATGAAGAAATTGAACCACTCCAAATTGTGGAGGAGCACAGTCACTATGAAAAGATAAGTCCTCACAGAGGTACCTGGCGTACACAAAAAGGAGTGCCTAATAACACTTCAGATGAAGACACTGACCCAGGAGCTGATTGACAGCATATACACCCCAGTTGAATAGACACACGTGTACACAGATGGGTCTGCAGAAAAAGCAGTAAAAAATGGAGATGGTGGCTTTTACATAAGATACACAGATGGGAGACAAAAAACGCCTTCGCGACAGGAAAGATTTCCTCCAACTACAGGGCAGAAACAACAGTCCTCCTTTAAACACTCAGAACACTTAGAACAGAAAACCAGCACCCACCACACAAAATAGCCTTCTTCACAGACTGCAGGGCACTTCTAGAATCTCTAAAAACAACAAAGAATCCACAGGCAAACATACAGGAAATCACAAATGAACTGAAGCACCTTACAACCGTGGCCCTATAATGGGTACCATCCTACTGTGGAATAGCTAGCAATGCTGGCAGCAATCAAGATCAAACAAATTATCTAGTAAACTACCAAGAGGCGAAAACCATAATCCGTAACCAGTGTCGATCTGAATGGGAAAAGAAACTGAAATGCAACAATAAACCAGATCCAACTACAAAGACATCAGCAAACCATCCTCTTTCGCCTAAGGACAGGCCACTGCAGACTACTGATCCACCTATATCGACTCAAAATGTCTCACACAGACGAGTATCCATATGGCAGTGGAATCCAGACTCCAGAACATATCTTACAAGAGTGGCCAAACCATGCAGACCTGAGGCATGAGACATGGCCAGAGGACACAAGCTTGGGGCAAAAGCTTTGAGGCTCCTATCAAGATCTGCAGAGGACTGCGGGCTTTGCCATTTCGACAGGGATCATGATCTGAAGTGACCAACAACATCGAACGCAGAAGAAGAAGAAGAATTCCTCTCTACTCCTAATCTTCTCTCTCCAGTTGATGACATCAATTTATTTTATATCCTCTTCTATGTTGTCTTTCCATCTCTGTCTTGGTCTACCCCTTGATCTTGTTTCCTTCATCTCTTGTGCATACATAATTCTCGTTCGTCTGTCCTCTTCCATTCTTTCTACATGGCCCAACAAGTTTAGTCTGTTCAGTTTCAAGACATTTATAATTCAATTGGATTTAAATGATCTTTCTAGCTCTCCATTCTCCAGTGTTGGTATCCTTTATGGGCCCAAATATTCTTATTAGGATCTTATTCTCAAAGATCTGCAATTTTTGCTCATCTTTCTTTGTTGTACTCCACGTTTCTAGTCTTATTTTAGTATTGTAGATTGTTATTTTGGTATTCTGGGATAGAATTTAGGATTTTAACAGGTGTTGCAAGGCGAAGTATATTTTATTCCCTATCTGTTCTCTGGTTTTAATTTCCTCGCTTACTATGTTACTTTTGCTGAAGCTTGTTTCTAGATGTTTGTATGTTTCTGCTTTCCTAATGATCATATTTCCAACATTTATATATAATCTGGATCATTCTGCCCTTGGTCTCTTGGTATCTTCATATACTCTGTCTTATCCTAGTTAATGGCCAAGCCCACTTTTAGTGCCACATCTCTCAGGTGTATGCAGGTATTGATAACTTCTTGCATTTTTCCCCCACTAGGTTGATGTCGTCAGCGTATCCGAGTATTTTAGCTTGTTCTTGTGTACTGGTTTCTTCTTTCAGTTTTCTAATTACCTTTTCTAGTACTAAGTTGAATAGTAATGGAGATAATGTATCACCTTGTTTTAAACCAGAAGGGTTGTGACTTTCCTCCTTTATACATTACTATATTTTGTGCATCCTCCACGCATATTCTGGTCAAACTGATTAATCTATTAGGTATATCAAACTCTTTCATAATTTTCCATAACTGCTTCTATCTATGTTGTCATAAGCTTTTTTGAAGTCAATGAAGATATTATATACTTCTTTTCCATATTCCCAATACATTTCTGCTCTTTGATGTAGATAAAATATTTGGTCTATGGTTGATCTATTCTTCCTAAAACCTGCTTGATAGTCTCCCAGTATGTTCTCGCTGTATGGTTTTAAACTATTTATAAGTATAATAGGCAGTATTTTGTAGCTTCTTTATAGTAAGAATATTCCTCTGTAGCTTTCACACTTGCTCTTATCTCCGTTTTTCTGAATACTGGTATCAGCAATGATTCTCTCCAGTCACCAGGGAGTTTTTCTTCTCTCCATATTTGTTGTATCAGTCCACATATCTGTTCATGTAGACTTAGACCTCCTTCCTTGATCAGTTCTCAGCAGTTCCATCTGAACCACCTCCTTCGTTGTTTCGTAAAAACAAGATACTGTATTTGGCTTCTTCTGAGTCTGGTTCTTGTATTTCAGGTTCACAGGTATGTATTTCTTCGCATGGTAATGTGCCTATAGGCTCTTCATAGTTTAGTAGTTTTTCAAAATATTCTTTTCATCTTATACAGATTTTCTCTTCATTATTTATCATGTTTCCGTTACTGTCCTTCAATCTCTGCAGAGGTTGTTTATACCCTTGCTTTACTGTTCGCAATTCTTTATAGAATTCCCTGCTTTTCTTATCCTGACGGCATGTCTGCATCTTGCTTACCGTGTTTTTCATATATTGTCGTTTTTGTTGTCGAATAACTTTTTGAGTTTCTTTATATTGTGTGTGGTACTTCTCCTTTGTTTTGATGTTCATTACATTCAACCATACACTGGTAGAGTTTCTTTAGGAACCCACTTCTTAGATATTATTCCTCAAATGTAATGAGACTATTGTGGTTTGAAGATGACAATATTAGTTTTGTAAAAGACATTATGTAGACAACTGATGGAGACAGAGAGACCGATGCCACCATGGCAAAGACGTGTAGAGGCGAGAGAGACTGAGAACAACTTGGCAAAGACGTGTAGAGGCGGGAGAGAATGAGAACAACTTGGCAAAGACGTGTAGAAGCGGGAGAGACTGAGAACAACTTGGCAAAGACGTGTAGAGGCGGGAGAGATCGAGAACAACTTGGCAAAGACGTGTAGAGGTGGGAGAGAATGAGAACAACTTGGCAAAGACGTGTAGAGGCGGGAAAGACTGAGAACAACTTGGCAAAGACGTGTAGAAGCGGGAGAGACTGAGAACAACTTGGCAAAGACGTGTAGAGGCGGGAGAGATCGAGAACAACTTGACAAAGACGTGTAGAGGTGGGAGAGACTGAGAACAACTTGGCAAAGACGTGTAGAGGCGGGACAGATCGAGAACAACTTGGCAAAGACATGTAGAAGCGGGAGAGACTGAGAAAAACTTGGCAAAGACATGTAGAGGCGTGAGAGACCGAGAACAACTTGGCAAGGACGTGTAAAGGCCAGACCAACTGAGAACAACTTGGCAAAGACGTGTAGAGGCGGGAGAGATCGAGAGCAACTTGGCAAAGACATGTAGTAGCCGGAGAGACCGAGAACAACTTGGCAAAGACATGTAGTAGCCGGAGAGACCGAGAACAACTTGGTAAAGACTTGTAGAGGTCGGAGAGACCGAAACAACTTGGTAAAGACATGTAGAGGCGGAAGAGACCGAGAACAACTTGGCAAAGACATGTAGAGGCGTGAGAGACTGAGAACAACTTGGCGAAGACGTATAGTAGCCGGAGAGACCGGAACAATTTGGCAAGGACGTGTAAAGACCAGACAGACTGAGAACAACTTGGCAAGGACGTATGGAGCCCAGACAGACCGAGAACAACTTGGCAAGGACGTGTAGAGGCTAGACAGACCGAGAACAACTTGGCAAGGACATGTTTAGGATGATGTGAACTATTCATTGTACATACAAAGCTTGGTCTCAAAGCAGAAAATAAATAGAGAGAATGTAGCGGTCTGAAAGCGTACTGAATGGTGACTACTCAGACAGTCACATGGATGTTTTTGAATGTAGCGGGCAACAGGTTCCACCTGCTTTTTTTTCAAATTCTTCGTCGTAGACACTGAATGAAAGGAAATTGCACAGTTATCATTTGTTTTAATACAGGCTGTATAGAATATGATTATTATTTGTTTTAATACAGGCTGTGAAGAACATGATTATATAATATATTATATATACAAGAGGAGATTGATAAGTTCTCGGCATAAGGTACAACTTTTTGGGTTATTTCTCAACATAGTACCTTTGCAAATTTATGCATTTAGTCCAGCGATCTTGGAGCATACGGATCCCTTCTTTATAAAAGTCAGCATCTTGTGCCAGCAGAAAATTATCTACAGCATGAATGACGCCATCATCTGAATCAAATTTGTGACCACTGAACTCCTTTTTGAGTTTGGTAAACAGGTAATAGTCCGAAGGGGCCAAATCTGTGGAATAAGGAGGATGTTCAAGAAGCTGGAAACCGCATTCATGAATGGCAGCCATTGGCACAGCCGACCTGTGAACTGGAGCATTGTCTTGATGAAAGATGACTCCTCTCGTCAATTTCCCTTTTCCTTCAATCTGACCCGCAGTTGCTTCACAAGATTAGCGTAATAGGCCCCGGTGACCGTTCTGCCCTTTTGAAGATAGTCTACCAATAACTCACCTTCTGAATCCCAAAAGATGGAAACTATCACTTTGCCTGCAGACAGAACCACCCTTGTTTCTTTGGAGGTGGGGATCCATGATGTTTCCACTACTTTGACCGGTCTTTGGTTTCTGATTGAAAATGACGAACCCAAGTCTCATCCATAATCACAAATTGCTGAAGAAACTTTTCAGGATCTGCAGAAAAATGGCCAAGATTGTCTCTTGACATGTTGAGATGCTGTCGTTTGTGATCAGCTCCAAGAAGTTTCGGGACCCATCGAGTAGAGACCTTTGTCACTTGAAGATCATTGTGAATAATGGGGGAAAATATTTTTAAGTTTTCTCTCTTTAAAAAAAGGAAAAGAGTAAGAACAAATAATAGTCGGATAGGAGTCATCATGTTCCTGTCCCAGAGAAATGATTAATGACTCTAACCTCCCAGAACGATGTCTTCGGTGTCATAAGTCTACGATGTCATAAATTGGCAGTAATGTCGAGAAAGTTTAAATATTTTGGACACATTAAACGTCATGATAATTGAGAGAATAACTTCTTGGAAGAGTACATAATGGGAAAAAAGAGAGGAAGACCAAGGCGAAAATGGCAGCAAGATATCTTTGATAATCTGCAGTCATGATACTTACGACTAGTAATAAAGCGAGAAACATCTGCTTCTCGCCTTGGTATCAGGTTTTTTTTTTACAAAAAAACATTCGCGGCTGAAGATTTTCACACATTGAAAAACATTTTATCGCTTCCTGAGTTCATTTCTTGCCAACATTTAAGAGAATGAGAAACCAGACTCCCTAGACACTAGCAAAATAGGAAATGAACCACTCCTTAGCGAATGATAAAATAGAAAACTAACCACTCCCTAGATACTGACAGAATGGGAAAGGAACTATTCCCAATAGACTGATATAACGGGAAAGGAACCATGCCCTAGTAATTAACAAAATGGGAATTGAATTATTCCCCAGAACTAATAAAATGGGAAACGAACCATTCCTTAGTAACTAACAAAATATGAAATGAATTATTCCCTTGTAACTAACAAAATGGGAAACGAACCATTCCCTAGTAACTAACAAAATGGGAAACGAATCATTCCCTTGTAACTAACAAAATGGGAAACGAATCATTCCCTTGTAACTAACAAAATGGGAAACGAATCATTCCATATCGACTGATAAAATGAAAAATGAACCATTCCTAGCGACTGACAGAATGTAAAGGAAGCAATCCTTTACCACTTAACAAAATTGGAAACGAACTATTCCCTTGTCACTGACAGAATAGGAAACGAACCATTCCAAATAAGGACAGTATCAAAATTCTAATGGTTAGTATGTAGTCAGCGTTGCTATTAGTAATAACAATAAATAAAATATCAAATCAATTTGAGTCCTAAATTCTCCACGTGAACTTCTATCACAAAAAGCTCAGTTTGTAACATGGTTGAAAGTTACTAGACACACTACAGCATGTCTACCAGGCAACAGATTAAGGCTTTGATGTAAGCAGGATGACACCATGCTCTCATACTGAAGAGTAATATGCTGTAATTATTTTTAATAACAAAACTTTCAAACTTTGTGGAATCAAATAATTCACTTTCTTATAATTTTTTAAGACATTAATTTAACTAACTTCCACAAAACACGCGTTTTTGTAGAAAAAACATATGTAATTATGTTCAAGACTTTAAGTAAAATTTATATTTAAACTTACTGTTAAGTTCAAGTCTGTGTCTGTAGGGAAAAGGATCGTCAAAATAGTAAAGGTATTTCATATTCAGGCCAGCATCTGGAGCATGAAGTTTCTGTTTGAGTTTTTAAAACGTAAGAGTGGTTTTTTTTATTAATGAGTAAAGCCGTTCCCAATTTATAAAACTTCTAGCTGTTTCAATCACAGGTGTACTGCAGAAGCCTCGTGTAAATTAGATATTTAGTTATACATTAAACAGAGAAAACTTAAATATTTTGGATACATTAAACGTCATGCTAATTTAGAGAAGACCGTCTTGGAAGGGTACATAATGGGAAAAATAAAGAGAGGAAGCCCAAGGCGAATATGGCTTCGAGACATCGTTGATAATCTGCAAATTGATGCATCAGCAGCAGGCCATCTTGCTTACAACCTACAGGAGAGCTGTTAGAGAGGCAAAGTTCCGCAAGGGACATGCAAATGACTGACTGACTGAGTTAGACATAGCTTGTGCATTTGCTGCTTCAAAGATATTTATAAGCCATGTATGAGAGATTTGTTTTTCGTTCACAAACAACAACTGGGAAATATTGACGAAAGATCGAATCAACTGGAAAGCGGAAATATTATGTTCTAGTATTGTTCGAGAAGGAAATGAAGGCCATATCTCAAAACGACAGAAAAAAGACGAAGAAAAATGGTCCTTGCAACACAAACACTGCTGCCATTTACAGTGGCATACTATGCAAATCCATCATTGATTGATTCCGCCATGAGACAAGCTGTGTAGGAATAAGACGCTAGGCAAAAACCCTCAACTAAATCTTCCCGTTTCAAAATAGTCATAAGATGAAAAATGACATTGTCATCATATGTGTGCGTATCAAGGGAGTGACACGAACACCATGTCCAAGGAGTGAGATAACGAAGGAGTGACATAACGAAGGAGTGACATAACGAAGGAATGATAGATTACAAAATATTTCGAAATGTGAAATGAAATAGTTAAAACTGATTATAAATGACGTCATCTCCAATTGTTCACTCTTACCCAAACATTAACCTTAACTCTATTGATTTCATGATGATCTTCCTCTTTCGTGTGCTGTAATCAGTCAAATTATGCACATAATCGAAATGTTTTATGTAACAAATTCTAATACAAAAGCAGGAAGCGGATATTTTCTAGCCTAGATATATGTATCATATCATAACTTATAACATTAAAGACAATTTATCGTGATTTGTAACATTGTAGACATTAAATGTCACTTTTTCGTTACAACAATATTGGTATCACTCTATAGAAATCATATTGGATTTTTCGTCCTTTTGTTACATCACTCCTTCGAAATGTCATTCCGTCGATATGCCACTCCTTAGAACCGCTTATATACATATATATATATATATATATATATATATATATATATATATATATATGTGTGTGTGTGTGTGTATAGTATATACAACTGCTTTTTTATTCAGTTGCTCCCATTTTGAAAACAGTCAGAAGTCGATGAATCTCAATTAACGATATAGAAGATGAAGCAAGTCTCAGTTAACAATATAGAAATTGAAACAAGTCTCAGTTAACAATATATTACTTACATACCGCTGCTTGGAGTGAGACTTTCCGAAGAGAAATATGTCGATGTTGGCTTCACCTGGAGCTTTATTTTCACAAAAGTCGCAGCTACTCTTTCTTTTTTTTCTCAATATGTGCTTCTTAAAATGGGTCTTCTCACTGCAAATATATTTTCCCTCCTGAAAGTGTATTCCTGAGTAACCAGCTTTACACAATTTTTACTTAAGGAGCTTAACTATGTTTCTTTTCTGTTTGACTATTTTGTTTTGAAAATTACTAAAACTTGTCGCTTTTTTTCAGTTTGGAACTTTATGCTAATTTTTCTTTGAAACTACTACTCTTTTTGTTAACTGGCAAACCCTTTTCTATAAAGTTCTTTCTGTCTTACAAATTAATGTCTGTAGTAACAGCACTAGTCTAATCCTTGGTTAGTTCAGTGGAAAGGATCATCGAAAACAATCGTTTTATATACCTACAATCGTTGAATCTCCCACGTAATGTTCCTGTAGGTGGTACTTGTATGTTCGCCACGTACACAAACCGCCAGCTGCTTTTCGTTCAGCTGATTCCTGATTGGCTGAAACTAGACTGCCATGGCTGTTCATGTCATCGATTGAGACAAATATGTGAAGGCGTCAGGGGAAACAAAGTTGAAGAAAATCCCCAAAGTGACTGATTTCAAAAGTATTAGCCTGACTGCTAATACAGGAATGGTATTATTTGCACTATAAAGTTAATAAGATGGGTTTTTTTTTTATTTTAATAATAATAATCGTTTCAAAACTTTCGTCTAAAAATCCGCGTCACATAAATCAGACAACGTACCATTCAGGTTTCTGAGATTCATTCTCATATCTTATGTCTACCAACACTTCTATACACGACTGTGTTTATACAGTTTTAAAAGCGCGAAAAAAAAACGTTCTAAATTCGTTCCTTTCATATATTGTTGTCTTGTCGTTATGTATGTATCATCTCGGTTCGAGTTGTAGATTTTTTATTTAACTGACACTCTTGTGTTTGTTTGCATGTTTAAAAAATGCCCATCTATATATTTGTAGTCAAAGTTACCCCTTTATATTATAATTATTTTCATTCATCGGCCAAAAGTGTTAATTTCTACAGAATCTGGTTCCATTGTTATGTGTTTTCAAGCACTGAAGCTCGTTCGTAACAAATTCATGGAGTAGTCTGCCTTGCGTCTGTCTGTTGGAGGACGCAAAATGACAAACAGACTTTGCCCTAGTGGCAGGCCCAATGAGAGTGTGATTCGGCCTGAGACACCGGATGGCTTCCCTTGGCTTAGGAGGGGCCCGAATGGTTTCCCTTGGCATAGGAGGGGCCCGAATGGCTTCCCTTGGCTTAGGAGGGCCCGAATGGCTTCCCTTGTCTTAGAATGTGTCCGGAGGACCTTCTCTGCTGTAATGGAGGCCCGTTGTGGAAGAAAACATAATGGATAATACATCGGGTAAGGATTCCCAACGATGTGCGTGCAGCACGTTTGTAAATGTGACGTGAAATTTCATCACATGAACACACACGCACGGAGAGAGAGAGAGAGAGAAAAAGAGACAGAGAGAGAAAGAGACAGAGAGAGAAAGAGAGAGAGGGGTGCACACACACACGGAGAGAGAGAGAAAGAGAGAGAGAGAGGCACACACACACGGAGAGAGAAAGAGAGAGAGACACAAACACACACACACACACACTTTTAATCCACTCAGTATCCGGTTCATTCTTTGCAGACAAAGTTGAAGATTTGGATCTGACGGCAGTAGAAAGAGATCTCTCTCTCTCTCTCTCTCTCTCTCTCTCTCTCTCTCTCTCTGAACCTTAAGTGCCCAGGGCACATGGGGCTTCCGCAAGGGTTTTCCACAAATGCCTGTCCTTCGCCTTTTTTTCTGCTCTTGCCCAGGTGAGCCCTCTATTGCTCAACATCCTTTCTGTTGTTCTTCTCCATGTCTCTTTTGGTCTACCCTTACTTCTGCTCCCCTGTGGTGTCCATCTTAGTGCTATTTTTGGTAGTGAGTTGTCAGTCATTCGGAGCACATGTCCCAACCATCGCCAGCGTCTTTCCTCAATAATTGTTGTCAGTGGTTTCATCTGCATTTCTGCTAATAAAATGTTATTTCTTATGGTGTTTGGCCAAAATATTTTTTAATTCTTCGTAAACATTTAGTCTGGAAAGAATTCAACTTGTTTTCTATGGTTTTGGTGATTTTCCAGCATTCACTTCCATAGAGTAGTACACTTAGAACATTACTCTTAAATATCCTGATTTTCATATTTATGCTTAGTTTTTTTTTATTTCCATATATTCTGCAGCATCGCAAAAGCCTGGTTTGCTCTAGTAAGTCTGCTGTTGATGTCCTCTGTGCTGTCTCCATTTTCTACTACTCTGCTGCCAAGGTATACAAATTCGTTGACCTCCTCCACTAACTTGTTATCTACTCTGAGTACATTTCTGTTGTTCACATTTTGCTTCATTAACTTTGTCTTTCCTACGTTGATCTTTAGTCCTATGTTGTTTGCATTAGCTTGTTTATTTTATCTTGCATATCTTTGTGACTGCTTGATAATAGACAAATGTCGTCCGCAAAGTCAAGGTCCTCCAGCACTGTGTCAAGGGTCCATTGTAATCCTCTGCGTTTGTCTGATGTTGCCTCCTTCATTAACCAGTCTACTGCCAAGATAAATAATGTTGGTGATAGTACACATCCCTGTTTCACTCCTGTTTGTACCCTAAAGCTGCTGGAGGTATGTTCTCCACAGATAACTTTGCACTGAAAACCCTCGTATAGGGCTTTGATTACATTAACTATTTTATGGGGGAGGCCATGCCATCTTAGGATTTTCCACAGTGCATCTCTGTTGACACTGTCAAAGGCTTTCTCAAAATCTATGAATAATGCATATGTTGTGCTATGCCACTCATTTGCCTGTTCTAATATTTGTCTAAGTACAAATATGTGGTCTATGCATGATCTTCCTTTTCTAAATCCTGCCTGCTCTTTCCGAAGTTTTTCCTCAAGTGTTGGTACAATTCTGTTGATGATTATTCTGCAAAATACTTTACTGGTGAGTGGCAGTAGGGTAATGCCTCTCCAGTTCCCGCAATCTCTGAGGTCACCCTTCTTTGGTAGTTTTACTATAAGACCAGTTTTCCACTCTTCTGGGGCTTTTTCTAAACCCAAATTTGTTGTAATATCCGGCAAAGTTGTTTTGGTGTTTCTGTTTCTTCTGCTTTCAACATCTCAGCAGTCACTTCATCTTCACCTGGTGCCCTGTCTGATTTTAGCATCTTTATCGCCTCCTTTACTTCATTTATTGTTATTGGTCCTGTATTGATGTTTAGTTCCGTTTTTGCTTCAGGTATGTCTATTGCTTGTGCTGCTTGTGTTCTGTTTAGTAGGGTATTAAAGTGTTCCCTCCATCTTTCAATTTTTTCTCTTTCTCCACTGACCAGTTGTCCATTTTGTGTTCTTACTGCACTTTCACATCTTGTGTTGAAGTTACCTGTCATCTGCTTTGTGATTTTATATATGGTTTTCATGTCATTTGTTTATGCTGCTTTCTCTGCTGTTTCTGCTAAGTTGTCATAACATTGACGTTTATCTTGACGGCATGATTCCTTCACTTCTTTGTCTTTTTGTGCATAATTACTTAAAACTCGTTCTTTAAGCCGTTGTGATTTGGTGTTCAGTAATTTTTTCTTGATTTCTTTTCTTTGCTCTATCTTTTTCCATGTGGTCTCGCTTATCCATTCCTCTTTTCTCCTTTTCCGATATCCCAGCACCTCTTTTGCTGTTTCCTGTAGTGTTTTATTGAACTCTAATATGGACATTTCTGCTTCGTCTTGTAGGACACTGAAGCGGTTCTTAAGTATTATTGAGAATTCATTTCTTGTTTGCTGGTCTATCAGTTTTCTTGTATCAAAATGTATCTTTCTGTGTTCTCTGATTTTGGCTTTCCTTAATTTTAGTTTTATTTTTGCTACCAGAAGGTTGTGATCACTTCCTACATCTGCTCCTTTCCTTGCTCGCACATCTTGTAGTGACCGTTTCCACTTGTTGTTTATTAGTATGTGATCGATTTGGTTTTCTGTGGTTTTATCTGGTGACCTCCAAGCCACCTTATGGATGTTTTTGTGTTGGAAAATTGTCCCTCCGATGGTCATCATGTTTTCTTCATAGAAACTGCACAGTCTTTCTCCATTTTCATTTATTTCTCCGATTCCTTCTCTTCCCATGATTCTTCTTCTATCTTCATTTCTTTCACCTACTTTTGCATTGAAGTCGCCCAAGATGAGTAGCATACCATGCTTGGGTATTGTTTCTACTGTTGCTTGGAGGCTGTTGTAAAAATCTTCTTTTAATTCCTCTTCAGCTGCTTCTGTTGGTGCATAACAAACTATAATAGACAGCTTCGTGAATCTTGAGTTGAACCGTGCATATAATAATCTCTCATTTATTGGGGTCCATTT
This sequence comes from Achatina immaculata, assembly GCA_009760885.1. NCBI lineage: Eukaryota > Metazoa > Mollusca > Gastropoda > Stylommatophora > Achatinidae > Lissachatina > Lissachatina immaculata. The sequence continues at coordinate 74,253,890 of CM019713.1, read as the reverse complement.
CAGCAATGCTCTTGATGCTTCTTTTGTTATAATCAATGCTACTCCTCCTTCATGAAGATCTTCTTTACCTGACCATATTATTGTATCTTCTGTGTGCTGTGTTGTTAATTTCCTTCTGCCTTGTCCTGTCCATCTTGCTTCTTGTATTCCTATTATGTCTAGTTTGTATCTGTGCATTTCCTTGATGGTTTGTGCTAGTTTTCCAGTCTGGTTTAGTGTTCTTACATTCCAGCTGCCTATTTGCATCTTATGTTTAGGTTCCAGGAGGTCTGCAGTCGGGCTGGGGACTTCCAGTGGCTGGCTTTCATCCACAACCTTCATGGGCTCAGTTTCCTGATACGCATTTCTCCTTCCACCTGCATTTGTTTTTTTCCTTGCTTCCGTTTCTGTAGCAGTCTGATAGTTTTTTTACCAGATAGGGTTGCTGGCCCTATGCTGAACCCTCCTTAGTCGCCTTTTACGATCATGCATGGTAGGGTACATTGGTCCTATTCTTTGCAGATCCCGGGTACCACTTCTTCGTTACAACAATATTGGTATCACTCTATAGAAATCATATTGGATTTTTCGTCCTTTTGTTACATCACTCCTTCGAAATGTCATTCCGTCGATATGCCACTCCTTAGAACCGCTTATATATATATAAATATATATATATGTGTGTGTGTGTGTATAGTATATACAACTGCTTTTTTATTCAGTTGCTCCCATTTTGAAAACAGTCAGAAGTCGAGTGAAGTCTCAATTAACGATATAGAAGATGAAGCAAGTCTCAGTTAACACTATAGAAATTGAAACAAGTCTCAGTTAACAATATATTACTTACATACCGCTACTTGGAGTGAGACTTTCCGAAGAGAAATATGTCGATGTTGGCTTCACCTGGAGCTTTATTTTCACAAAAGTCGCAGCTACTCTTTCTTTTTTTTCTCATATGTGCTTCTTAAAATGGGTCTTCTCACTGCAAATATATTTTCCCTCCTGAAAGTGTATTCCTGAGTAACCAGCTTTACACAATTTTTACTTAAGGAGCTTAACTATGTTTCTTTTCTGTTTGACTATTTTGTTTTGAAAATTACTAAAACTTGTCGCTTTTTTTCAGTTTGGAACTTTATGCTAATTTTTCTTTGAAACTACTACTCTTTTTGTTAACTGGCAAACCCTTTTCTATAAAGTTCTTTCTGTCTTACAAATTAATGTCTGTAGTAACAGCACTAGTCTAATCCTTGGTTAGTTCAGTGGAAAGGATCATCGAAAACAATCGTTTTATATACCTACAATCGTTGAATCTCCCACGTAATGTTCTTGTAGGTGGTACTTGTATGTTCGCCACGTACACAAACCGCCAGCTGCTTTTCGTTCAGCTGATTCCTGATTGGCTGAAACTAGACTGCCATGGCTGTTCATGTCATCGATTGAGACAAATATGTGAAGACGTCAGGGGAAACAAAGTTGAAGAAAATCCCCAAAGTGACTGATTTCAAAAGTATTAGCCTGACTGCTAATACAGGAATGGTATTATTTGCACTATAAAGTTAATAAGATGGGTTTTTTTTTTTAATAGTAATAATCGTTTCAAAACTTTCGTCTAAACATCCGCGTCACATAAATCAGACAACGTACCATTCGGGTTTCTGAGATTCATTCTCATATCTTATATCTACCAACACTTCTATACACGACTGTGTTTATACAGTTTTAAAAGCGCGAAAAAAAAACGTTCTAAATTCGTTCCTTTCATATATTGTTGTCTTGTCGTTATGTATGTATCATCTCGGTTCGAGTTGTATATTTTTTTTTTAACTGACACTCTTGTATTTGTTTGCATGTTTAAAAAATGCCCATCTATATATTTGTAGTCAAAGTTACCCCTTTATATTATAATTATTTTCATTCATCGGCCAAAAGTGTTAATTTCTACAGAATCTGGTTCCATTGTTACGTGTTTTCAAGCACTGAAGCTCGTTCGTAACAAATTCATGGAGTAGTCTGCCTTGCGTCTGTCTGTTGGAGGACGCAAAATGACAAACAGACTTTGCCCTAGTGGCAGGCCCAATGAGAGTGTGATTCGGCCTGAGACACCGGATGGCTTCCCTTGGCTTAGGAGGGGCCCGAATGGTTTCCCTTGGCATAGGAGGGGCCCGAATGGCTTCCCTTGGCTTAGGGGGGCCCGAATGGCTTCCCTTGTCTTAGAATGTGTCCGGAGGACCTTCTCTGCTGTAATGGAGGCCCGTTGTGGAAGAAAACATAATGGATAATACATCGGGTAAGGATTCCCAACGATGTGCGTGCAGCACGTTTGTAAATGTGACGTGAAATTTCATCACCTGAACACACATGCACGGAGAGAGAGAGAGAGAGAGAGAAAGAGAGAGAGAGAGAGAGAGAGAGAGAGAGAGAGAGAGAGAAGAGAGAGAGAGAGAGAGAGAGGGGCACACACACATGGAGAGAGAGAATAAGAGAGAGAGAGAGGCACACACACGGAGAGAGAAAGAGAGAGAGAGAGACGCAAACACACACACACACACACTTTTAATCCACTCAGTATCCGGTTCATTCTTTGCAGACAAAGTTGAAGATTTGGATCTGACGGCAGTAGAAAGAGATGAACTAACTTATTTGTGCTGTGATTCTACATTAAAAATGAGACCAACAGACTGTGTGGATTGTTTCTGGCTGAGCATGACAGAACATTAGCCATTTATAACAAAGATAAAGCTATTACACTGCTGCTATCTTTCCTAACCTTGAGCGAGCAGACATTTTAGGCCTTGAACAATATAAAATCAAAGTTCCAGAATTCGTCTGTTTAACGCTTTAGGCGATCTACGAATTTCATTTTCAAACATTAAATCCAGGACTGAAAAGATTTGCATGCTAGATCAATCTTTAGTGTTGCATTCTTGGAACAATTTTTATTTCTAACTAAAGTTCTTACATTTTAAAATTTGTTTTGTACTTTGTAATACATTTTGTAAATGAGATTTCTTTGAAAATACTAAAAATACATTGTTAACCGCACAAGAGTCCAGCATTAAGAACACAAGTGTGCCGCGACAGAAATTTGTGTTACCAAATATGCTGCGCTCTGGAAAAGTTTGGGAACCCCTGACAAAGGGTAAGAGCGGGTTGAGATAAATAGTTTTGCATCATCTTACGAAGTTCCTGTCTGAAGCCTGTCTGGTGACCATCCTTTTGCCTCACCTGACCTCCAATTTATGTCTTCAGTCATAATTTTTCATATCATCATTTATCACATCTCACTGAACTTCAGTTGTTTACTTTTGGTATTTCTCAGCAAGTCCCCTTTCATTTATTTCTACTGTCTCGCTTTGCACAAGTTGACGGGATACATCAATGTATGACGTCATTTTAAGACCCGCAAAAACCACAACTGAAACAACTGCATCCAAGCTGAGATTTGAAAGCAACGTAAAAACAAGAAGTCTTCGGCCTTTTAAACCCCTCGACTCGATTCATGATCAACCTCCGCGGGCTGCATACAATCAGACTCTTGGTTGTGTTTTCTTAGCTTATCCTGATTAGATGAGAAACCATGGCAACAAAAAAAAATTTATGTCCAGCCCCTGAATAATTTGACAAGAGGGAAGTTAATCTTATTCTGACTGAGAGAAAGGGGACCAGCTTATTTTTGAAATTTTCGTTTATATTCTGCGCACGAAGCACCAGGAGTTAGAATTGTTATTGTTGACGATACTGTTTCCTTCCATCATCATCATCATAAATTGCATTTATTATTGTCATTATTATCTTAGGCACTCGACCCGTCCAGCTCGGATTTCAACCTTTCATAGGGAACCATTACGTTCCACTGCTCACGGTCCACAGCCAGTCTGTGTATGGTTTTCGTGTATATTGTTCATTTTGATTTCAACATTTCTTCTCCAGAAGAGGTCGACTACGTGAAACTCTAAAGAGGACATTGTTAAGAGAGGCCAATTCAGTGGGCATAATATCCTTTGATGAGATTGAAAAACTCGCTGAAGACAGGAAAACCTTGCGAACTATCATGACTGGGATGTGATAGCGGACCTTCCAGGAAGAAGAGAATACCCGACTGCCATCAAGAACACAGGAATGCGACCGGACATTGTAGTGTACTCCACAGAAAAACAGGAATTAATAATGATCGAGCTTACGGTCCCATACGAAACTAGAATAGAGGAACAGCATTTATTCAAATTGGAGAAGTACAATGATCTGGTCAAGCAACTGAAGCAGGGGGCAGGAATCAGGGCAAAAGTGATAGCTGTAGAAGTGGGAGCAAGAGGATTCGTAGCAACATCAGCATATGACCTATGTAAGCAACTGGGCATAAAGGGACAAGCAAGAACAAGGGCATTGAGAAGCCTTTCAGAAGCAGCAGAAAAAGCCTCATGCTGGCTGTGGAGTATGCGAAACAAGCATTGGGAACATAAGTAATTTCATTTGCCGCAACAAATTCCAGTCCTCCGTGACTGGATCGCTAAAGACGCACTTCAAAAAAGTGCAGTGGCAACTGGAAGAGCATGGGTTCAATCCCGGGACCGGGAGAAAAAAGCAACAACTCACAAGACCTCTGGGAGTCATGACCCAGAGGGGCCCACCCCCCTTAGAGTGTCAGGAGTTTAAAGGGCCGAAACACTTGTCTGAGGGGGGGGGGGGTACTTCCTCTGATGATCTGAAGGAGTTGTGTTGTTGTTCCGCTCTCTATGGTAGAGAGTTTCCTGCATATGTGGGCCCTATGTGACGTTTAATGGCACGGGAAGGATGTAAGTAAGAGTGTTTCAGATGAAGGAACAAGAAAGGAGAGAGAGAGAGGGGAAGAAAAAAACTGAATTCGCTGACTATGTGGCACTAGATAGATAAGACAGCTGAACTGAATGGAACCACCAGGTTACATGAGGAATGAAGAAAGATGACCTGAGTGGAACCATCAGGTTACACGAAGAATGGAGAAGGATGATTTGAATGGAACCACCAGATTACACGAAGAATGGAGAAGGAACGTCTAGCGAGTAGTCAAATAATCAATCAAAATTTCAAGAAAAAAAAAACAAATACAGAATATTGATAACTAGGGTATTCAAAAAAGAACATGAAAGTCTTTTCACAGAGAAAGTGAGAAGATCAACTTCCGTAGAATGTCTGTCAACTACTTCGCCAATGAATCACTGTGCGAATTTGAAGTTGACCGAGCACGAAAGAGCATTTGTGAGCACTGAACGCAAGATATGAAACTAAGGAAATACCACTGCGTTAAACGGAGAAAAAAAAAGGATCGTCAAACTACGTCCCGTGGGACATATGCGGTCCATTGCTACTCATTACAAGTGCACTTTGCTGCTCATTATTTACAACAGACTGTGCTCATAATATTCTCCAAAAAGAAAAATAATTTGCCCCAAAATAATTAATTGCTTCTACTGGTATTCTATACTGCTTCACTTCGATTTATACATAATGTAACATTGTCCCAGTTCCCGAGGTGGGCCGGGCAAGGCAGAATGTTAAGACGGAGCCAAGACGGAGCCAGAAGCATGGACGGATTCTCCACTCCACTCGGCCGAAGAGACTTCAGGTTGGGAGACCGGAATTATAGGGGCCCCAAAATCAAAAGAAAAATTCTGGAAGCACAGGCTATTGTTTTAGGACTCTTGTATCCGGAGAGGAATTATATGTGTCAAGGAAGGCGGGGAGAGGAGGGCCTTACTAAGTCAAGCCTAGGGACCTGAGGTATAGCTAATTCGCCACTGCTCGGAACTAACAGCCTTTTGATTTCAGATCAGATCTTGATACCTCCAGCCAGTGTAGTTAAAATTGCTTAGTGTGGGATGGTCAGAATCTAAATAAGTCAAATGATTGGTCAATCTCTGACCAGCCAGGCTAGAACTTGTGTAAGTTAATGATAGCCGGATAGTTTATAGCCAGGCTCAGTTTTACAACACATATGATCGATGAATGAACATCGTAAATGAAACTAGAAGAATATCTATCTATCTATCTATCTATCTATCTATCTATCTATCTATCTATCTATCTATCTATCTATCTATCTATCTATCTATCTATCTATCTATCTATCTATCTATCTGCCTATCTGTCTATCTGTTTATCTATCTGTCTGGCTGCCTCTCTGCTTCAAAAGGCTGGATAGTGCAAAATATTCTACATTCTTCAACCAGATCACGAAATATTTTGATGAACACTCCCGCGCTCAGTAAAATATACAGCAGCGGAAACCATCATGCATAATCAATACAAAGAGTAGAATATACAGAAAATGCGCATTAAGCACTAAATCTGTTCCACTTCACCAGTTACAGTGAACAGGCATGTACCATTGCTCGAGCCCTGGAGAAGAGAACGTGGGAGATGGGACGGCTTTGGTAGTCAGAGCATATAAAAAAAATCTCTGATGTTATTTGATCTCACACTAACCTACGTAGACCTGCCTAAATGAATGGGACTACCTGATTACGTTGGTTTAGATGGCGTAACCTAAGGAACCAAATGTTTACAAATAGGAAACAACGAGACTTTCCTCAGTAAAGCAAAATAGCATAGTGTAGGATGGTTAGATTTCGAAACAAAAATCATAAAGAAAACAGCTGAACCACGGATTGGGGATGCGAGATAGCGGAGTTTATTAACGCGCTGTTCTCTCTTGACTAGATGCCTACTAGTATTACCGGAGTCTGTGCTTCAAGTCCCAGGTATTTCTCTTGTCGTTTTTTTCTTTCTCTCATGTCTAAAAAGTGCTTTGTTTATGTTTTTCAAGGTATAATATATCCCGTTAGCCAGGCTAGGCCTGTTACTGGGGGTACCACCGGAGAGATGGGACAGGGTCTTAGTCAGCTATGGTTGCGAACCCTGATGCTAGCATATCAGCTATGGTTGCTAACCCTGATGCTAGCATATCAGCTATGGTTGCTAACTCTGATGCTAGCATATCAGCTATGGTTGCTAACCCTGATGCTAGCATATCAGCTATGGTTGCTAACTCTGATGCTAGCATATCAGCTATGGTTGCTAACTCTGATGCTAGCAGATCAGCTATGGGTCGCTAACCCTGACGCTAGCAGATCAGCTATGGGTCGTTAAGCCTGATGCTAGCAGATCAACTATGGGTCGCTAAGCCTGATGCTAGTAGATCAGCTATGGGTCGTTTTGGTTAATTGGACGGCGTTTTCACCCCTCCCCCCCCCCCGCCCCTCGAGATAGAAAATATATTCACACACACACACACACAATACGAATAAAACGGCCCGTGGAGGTGTGTACTTCACTCCCGAACGTGTATTTCACGTGTATAATGTATGTAGACATACCTGGACATGGGGGTTGCTTCTAGAACCTGGAGTAAACCACATACTTCTTACTGGCGACAGTGAAAGAAGAAGAAGAAGAAGAATGATGATGATGATGATGATGTTGATGATGATGATGTCTATTGTGTTGTTAGCAATATCCAAGGTTTCAGTATATATTTGTAGGTGAACCACTCTGGCTACAAGGTTGAAACATGAAACAAAACAATAATAATAAAGATAATAACATTAACAGTACGACATAGACGCAGAAACCACAAAGAAATTACTGAAATGCAACACCAACAAAGTGAAAGTTTACAAGAATCCGATACGCACCGCAAGTCATAATCGACTACGTCCGGATTCAAGAAATCGCACGAAGGAGATCTAAACGTAACACCGAGTGTGGAAATTGCTTCCAAACAAAGGCAAGAGAAGATCGATAGAACATTTATTAGCGCTGGACAAAATGAATACCAAACGATGACATTATCTTGACGGTAGGAGAAATACAAAGTACACAGTCTACAGGACTGGCGGGGGGGGGGGGGGGGGGGGGGGGGGGACTACGTAGAAAATATTTGTATTATTATTATTACTCACGAGAGCTGTGTTCCCCATTTAGATGACGGATCTTCAGTTTTCCTTGCTAATTTGATTCATTTTACGTTCTGCTAACATCACTAGTGTTTGAAGTTTCTCAAGCGCTCACTAATCAAAGAACAAGGCATAAAACTCACTGAAAATACTAGAAAATAACATTTTCAATTTTCTAGCTACATTTTTTATATGCAGTACTTCTCTTTAAGAATAGAAAAAAAAATCCATAAACCGGGCAGGACATTGTCCAGAATAATAATTTCACCAAAGTTTGTGAATTATTTAGTATTTGCCAGTCAATGCTGGGTGAGAGTACAAAAGAAGATTGTGCTGTAGAATGTTTGATATATGTCATGAATTTTTTTTTATGTACACAACAAAAACTCTGTAGAGACACAGAAAGCGAAACATTCATGCAGGTGCCCGGAAAATAGAACACTTCTCCTTTCTTCCTCGTACCCACTCAAAATCCTAGGAGACAAATAACTAGAACTCCTGTCTATAAATGCTGTCATGTTTTTATTTCCAAAGGTATATGGTGTGTATTCTCGGAAATATACATCTATGAAATCTACAGAGCAATGATTGTCAGTCATTTGTCAACTCATGGCAAAATGACTAAGACTATAAAACTGCCAACACCCATCATCAGATTTTATTACTTAGTAAAAACCAAGCAAAAATGGTTTTCCCCAAAACTACCTTGAGCACTTGGACCTTTTGTAGTACATTTGTTGATGTCCATATTCTTGCTTCACGGAATCTGTTATTGTTGCTGTTTCACCATAGAACTGCGAACCTGATGTTTTCGGGAAAATGTTATATCATACTGGATAAGGAGTGAGATATAGCGGCTTTTCTAATTCTTACAACATAAATGCAAAGAAGGAGTTTCTGAAACAAGTTCCACACTTAAAGAACTCACGTCCATCTACGTAAGTTTGTCATATTAGCCTGGTTATTTAAAAAAAAACTGCCGTTAGGTAGCATTATAATGTTTTAAAAATCTTACACAACCGGCCTAGTGCCTCATTTATTTATCTGTTAGTAAGTTCCCTGAGTTTTTGCTTTCCATTGTATTTTTCCATAATACTAGGTACAGCATTTGTTTTCTACTTTTAAAAAATCGAAATTAAAATGTGTAACTTATAACTGTCTTCACACATCATGCACACTGGTTTTGTACTGGACTGGTTTTGTAAACCAGATGACTCTCACGCATTTACTGCAACAGCCAGGAGATGAGAATCTGATAAAAGTAGGAAGAGAAGCCGACCAAGGCCCTCTAATGGACAAAGACAAGATGGACAATGTGCAGTACAGTTATGGCTGTAAACCGTGAGAAGTAGAGAGTTTGTTGGCGCCGTTTAACGGCGCATGTTGGATAGTATCTGTTTTGTCAATCAATGTCAAAGAAGATGGATGGATGGATGGATGGATGGATGGATGGGTGGATGGATGGATGGATGGATGGGTGGGTGGGTGGGTGGATGCTATACATATCACAAAGATCAAGTAGTAAAATTCATCAAACCTGATGCATATCATTTGAGCAGTATTATCATTTTTAATATGCTCCAACGATCACTATGACATTGGAAGAAATTTTGATATTTCGTAGTAGAATATAGCACCTTGGACAGTTATGATGATTAATGAAGGATATCTAATGAAAACGAGGAATATCTAATGAGAGTTATTTTTTAAAGAAAGAAAGAAAGAAAAGAAAAGAATTTAATTAAAATCATAAGCACGTGTGACAATCAATATTATTTTGGATTGCACTGTGAAAGCAGGATTTGGATACATAATAAAAACAACAGAAAAGATCAATGGAACTGACATAGAAGATGGCTGAGAGAGAATATATATGAGCTAAATTACCAGAAATGTTGATAGAAAGCATAAAATTAAAAGAAGCTGAATCGGAACATGATGACACTGTGATTACAGTCAGAATGAAATAATTGACTAAACATAGATTGATTATTTTGCAGAAGGCGTGGAGTTATGATATAGTAAACAGTTGCAGAAAATGTACAAGGATGTACTCAATGGCAAATGAAAAATGAGATTCTTTTTTACAGTATCCTATGCAATTTTTCTGAATTTCTAAATGCATTAGTTCTTTATTTCTCTGTAAACTGATTCATAGTGGACAAAGTATTGCATCCACGCCAGTTTTCCTGGTGAAGCAATGGCGAAAATCTGCTTTATAGATCGAGAAAAGCTATTTGTTATAACCTGCTTATTGAAACTCCTGGGTGAACCTAAACAAAAGGGAAAATATGCTTGAACGGAAAAAATTAGGTATGGAAAAGCATAACGAAAACTGAGCGTGGTAAAAACGTGTGATTTTAAAATCTTTTACAAATGCTCCACGTACAACTATAAAAATGTAGTCTTTTTCACTAGCTTTAACGTCGTTCCCCAAAATTGGATTAGGAAACCGCTCTTCAGAGGGCGAAAAATCCTACATGCCAGATATTAATTACAGGAAGCAAGGATTTTATTTTCACATCCACGCGTGATTAAAACTGTATCAAATTAATACTGAACACAAATATGGCAGCAATTCTTTTATATATAAACCACAAAGGAAGAAACAAACTTTAAATTAAACATTGAGGTTTCAGAACAATTTTTTTTTTTACCAAACTTTCATTGTCTGGGGAACCTGGCAAAGATAAAAAAAAAAAAAACGGAAACCAAAACAAAATGGCTGGGGCTAAACATGCATTCAGTCAGTTCTTTGCCAAAGATAGGGTATTTTAAATGTTATTCTTGCATTCATTTGTCCCTACCATTCAATAAGTTATGTAAATGCTCGTATTCTTTATAAAAATGTATCGTGGAAACACTGTAGGAGTGATGAAGTTATGTTTCCTTATCTGTTGACACCCGTGATTGACAAAAGCTTCTCATGTTCCGATTTATATTAATAATTTAAAAGTATTATTTTTTTATGGAACCTGTTTATTAATGAGTAGGAAGCAGCGAAGAACGCTGATTTCATTTTATTATTCTTTGTTATCAGAGGAGCATGAAACAGTCACACATTTTTTACAAGTGAACCTCAGAATCCCTGTGTGCCTCTAAGGCATGACAGGGTTACCTTTACCTCAGAACTGCATGTTCTTCCTTCCTCGCGTGTGTAGAGTTTACTAATGTGATAAAACTCTACTTCCCAGTCCTAAGCGGTAATCTTACAAAATAAATAAATCAATTTCTACTTTGCTTCTTTATATCTGTCTTTTTTTCTGTCTCGGTTATTGGAAAGTTTGTCTTCTTTACATGCGTGTGACATAACCTTGTGTTAATAAAAATCTTTTGTTAAGATTTTTTTATGCTGAATAAGATTCAGCAGCTCCCTCATTGTAGTCCAGTCAAACATACAGTTTCTACAGGGAAGCAAGAATTAGTTTTGTGGTTGTCTCATATTATGAGAAAATAGAAAACTACACAATCACTGGAAAAATTAAAAGAGGATTTTTTTTTTTTCTTAATTTCACCTGCTGATACCAATGTTCCCCCTAAGCTGCGCAGCCAATACAGCATACATAAAAAAAAAAAAGTTGCACATACATATACAGCGCAAAGACAAATAAAATTGTTACTGTTTTTCAGCTTCCTTGTTGTGGTAGCGCCGAAGAAAATTATGATAGCATTACATGGGTTCATTATCCTGATTTCTTTTGATTTTTCTTTAATGAGAACTTGAAGTTGTACTTTGTAAGGTAATGTCATGATGCACATTTGCACATACATTTTTTTTTTAAAACTAATTTTCACATGAGCTGAAAATTGTGCACACGAACTGCAAGACCTTAGAGGGAACATTGCCTGGTACTCTTTCAGTGATTCAACTTTTCTTCCAGAAATTCCTCTTTTGTCTTTTCCCTGTGAACTAAGAGCTGTGTGGAGCACTTAATACAGTGGTAATGTGTGTGGACAATGAAAAAGAACTATATAAGTTCATTTGCCAGGAAGGATTTATTTATTATTTTAACTAAATAAACTTTTCACCCTGGTCTTTCATGTTGGGGGTTGGAGCATAGGGCCAATGACTCCATCTCCGTAAAAAAAATCAGTGTTATGGAACAGATAGAGAAACCCCAAAATTGGACAGATAAAAGAGCAGCAAACTAAAATGATGTATGTACAAGAGATGAAGGAAACAAGAGCAAGGGGTAGACCAATACAGAGGTGGAAAGGCAGGAGGAAATTAATGTCACCAACTGGAGAGAGAAGATTAGAAATAGAGAGGAATGGAGGCCAACTTTATCTGCAGTAATGAACCTTAATGGCTTAGAAAGCTGAAGAAGAAATAAACTATGCATAATTTTAAACAGAAATTACATTTCATTTTTTTCCCATTATTTTTGATGAGTATATGATAGTTATCATTGAAAAATTTAATTGAGAACTACAATAAGAGAACTTTGATGTCAAGAAGTGTTATTTCAGTGTATATATTGTTTTTATTATATATAATATAGATTATATGTTCCTGTTTCAGACATTCAGGCCAAAGAAAAGATTTGAAAGTGGCACTTTGAAATACAATCTTCATAAACAAGCCAATGCCTCCTTGAACTCTGGCATTGACCTGAAGGAAGTAGTTAAACTACCTCCAGGAGAGGATGTGAATGACTGGATTGCTGTTCATGGTAATGACTTTATTTTTATTCGTCTGCTGCCATGCTGATATCAGTTGGTCATCTTGTTTGTCATTTTTGGGTAGCCTTTGGTATTTCTGCATGATAGAACAGGAATTCTCAGTGAAAATAAGTAAGAAAAATAACAAAGTCTTTGAAATATTCAGGATCATTTTCAAGACCATTCATTCATTCATTCATTCATTTGCATGTCCCTTGCGGAACTTTGCCTCCCAAACAGCACTCATGTAGGCCTCTCGGTTATGAGCAAGATGGCCTGCTGCTGTTGCATCCATTTCCAGATCGTCAACGATGTCTTGCAGCCATCTTCGTTTTAGTCTTCCTCTTTTTCTTTTTCCCATTATGTATCCTTCCAATACGGTCTTCTCTAAATTATCATGACGTTTAATGTGTCCAAAATATTTCAGTTTTCTCTCTTTAATCCTCTTCACTAGCCAGCCTTCTTCAATATTAAGCTCTTGTAGTATAGATATATTTGTTCTTTTTTGTGTCCACGATATTTGGAGAACTCTTCTGTAGCATTTACATTCAAAGGCATTTATATGTTTCTCAGCTGTTTTGTTAAGTGTCCAGGTCTCACAGGCATATGTTGCTATGGGAAAGATGCATGACCTTAAAAATCTTATTTTTGTGGTTCTGTCTGCTCCTCTCCACAGATTCTTTATTTGTTTTACTTTCTGAAGAGCGATAGATGTCCTCCTTTTAATTTCCCTCATTGTATCTCCATTATTAGTTAGTAGCGATCCAAGATATTCAAAACTCTCCACTTCTTCCAGTTTTTCCTCATTGATACATATTTCAGTTGCCTTGTTTGTTTTGTCAGTTGCCATCAATTTAGTTTTCTTTGCATTAAGATAGAGGTTCTGCTCTTCGCTTTTCAAGACCAGCATGCTATATTTTTGAGAGAACACTATGTGCCTTATTAGCCAGAAACTTTGTGAATAGGCAGTTCATATAAAACATATGTGTCCAAGTCTTTTCACATATCGGTCGAACATAAACATCTTTAAATCAAACACTCCTAAGCAATCTATAAATCTTCTTAAAACATGGACATTAGTAAATCTTGAACACTTCTAAACACCCAGGACAGATTACAGTACGTTATATCCTGAAGGTTGGAAAAAAACGGAGAATTGTATCACATTTAGTCAGAATCTTACATCTTAACTCTTTCCGTGCCTCAGGAAGAAACGTGGATGTTCAGTTGGTGCCGGAGTAAAAGTGTGGATCTTGATATGTATAGGGGTTATAGTTGTAAAATTGAATGAAAACAGTATTTCTATGTACTTCCGTGTACTTATTATATTACAAAACATAACTAAATGTATGAAGATTTCATAAATGCAGAGTCTTTTAGGAAAAAAAAAAGTAATGTCATGTTTTTAGACAATGATTGTGTCCAACTTACCATCGGAAAGGCCTAGAGGTACAATACATTCCATCTGATATGCATAGATCTACCTGTTGACGTTGTATTGTAATTCAGTGTTGCATTTATCGGTAGAATAATGTCTAAAATAACCTTCTAACTACTTCTCCAGTCGTCTAATATGTCTAGATAGGATACATTCAGGAACAGTGGTCTGGTCATAGACCATGTACATACCCCTATCTACATCACCAAAAATTGAAATTTCTCTATGTTTGTCTTCATTTTTCTCACTGACATAGCTCCTAAGTACTCTTTCACTATTTTGAAGTGTGTCAGCGGATACGCACACGAAATGTTTACAATCTAAATGTTACACCGGTTTTTTTAATGAAACAAACAAAGCACTTGATGACTGGCATCCACGTGAGAAACCGGAAGCGCCAGATATCTGACGACAGGCACAGAAAGTGTTAACACACATCAGAGCTCTCATTAAGGAGGTGAATTTACATTTGATAAACTTAGTTACATGAAATATGGATATGAAGGGATTAAAACGGCTCAAATTTTTGAAGGGTATACTAGGACAGTTTGTCTAAATGGAGCAGAAATATAACAAAAAAAAAAACCCCACTTGTCAGAGTGTCAAGATAAAGCAATAAGAATATTTTTCTTTAAAAATGGCAGGATAAGAAGTGAAAAAATTATTTTTACTTAAAACTGTGACAGTAAAAAGTCCAGTTTTTTAGACAAATTTCCAGAATCTTTGTTGTTGATCCTCCTCCGATGAAAATCTAAAAAAAAATAATGGGTGGTGATCATTCGCATTTTTCTTGAGAATATGATCTATTGTCAGGGCAGCCAGAGTTACTTAATGTAAGAGCCACATGTGATAACTTCAGATGTTTGAGAGCTGCGACACATAACATGAGGTGTTGACCTCTATTACACAAACATTTTTATTGTTGCTTGCACATTATTTTTTTTTGCAAAAAAAAGTTATGTAAATATACAGAAATATGTGACTGTAATATTATTTATTCATATTTGCAGTTTTTAAACTGTTGGTATTAGTTTAAAAAATCACAAACTATACATGAGCATTGTTTTAAATGTACTGAGTGTATTTAGTATGGTAATGAGCTATGGAAATATCTGAGAAAAATATGCAAAAAATGAAACAGCCAAATTTTTAAAAAAAGGGATAACACAGATTTTTCAGTATTATTTGTCTTATTAAATTTATGGTCAAAGTATAGAGGAAATATGTAAACCAATAAAATTCTTACATCTTACATCCTTTCCATGCCATTAAACGTCACATAGGGCTCGCATAGTTGTTTGCCAAGTTTTCCTGTCCTTGGTGAGTCTTTCAACTTCATCAAGAGATGTTATGCCCACTGAACTGGCTTATCTTAACAAAGTCCTCTTTAGAGTTTCGCATAGTCGGCCTCTTTTTCTTTGGCCTGTTGTGCTCCACTTGATAGCTTGTTTTGGTATTCTCTGATTAATAAAATTATAATTTTATCATATTTTTATAACACAGACATTGCTTCATTTGTCAGACTGTTTACTGCTAATCAGTCTCCATTTTGGTTGTGAGTCATGAAAATTTGGCTGATATTTAACTGTATGCTGTACAGACTAGCTGCATCAGACATTGGATTGTAAGGATTGTACAGCAATTCATAGTGACATATTATGCTGAAAATTTAGATGTGTCACACACCAAATTGTTTTTTATTTCAGGATATTTATTTCTGAAATTTAGCAATATTCCAGTTTCATTCATTGTTATCAGCTTCTTTACTGAATGTTGTTCATAATGTCTGCTGGCAGGAAAGTCTTGTAGAGAGCTAAACAAGTCCACAGATCATATGAGGAGTAACCTTCCCCCCACCACCACCCAGGCAGGCATTTTGGTCCTTTAACTGTTGAGTAATGATACCACGCCCACAAAAATAACACTAGCTTATACAGTTACTGATTGTCCAGCACATTTCTTCTGTAGACTTTGCTTAAAATTCTTTCATCCCTGGCTCAGATAGAGTATTCAAATTAGCATTTAAATTCTGAAGTATTTTTATTCATCACAGACATTAAAACTTGCATTTTAATCCAGTGAGCTCTCTTTGTATATCAAGTAATTAATTATAAAGCTTTAAAAGTGATTTTATTTGCCTTTTGTATTGTGATGCAAGAAAGGAGCTCTGCTAATGTATTGCTGTGAGCCATATATTATAAAGAGCCACATGAGAAGTGCAAACCACTGTTTGGTCACTCGTGATATATATTTACTTAAGCTGAACAGGTTGACAGTATTGAAATTATGAGTACTGCTGCTTCACACAGCTTGTTTGAATCATAAGATTGAATTCACATACTTGACATCAAAATTTCAGAATCTGTAATTTTGAATGCACTTTGAATGGTGTCAGTTGTCATCATTTTCTTTATTACAGAAGCAAACACTTTTTTACGTTGTCCTCAAATGCACACAATCTGTGTTTAAGGTGGCTGCATGCCATTTTGTTCTTTACTTTTTTTAATATGGATGAATCATCTGTTGAATATTATTAAAACCAAAAAACCTAACTAAAATCTATAAAAGTATTGTAATTTGATGCTGTAAATGCTAGACAGCCTTTGTTATTTTGGTATTAACGCCTTACATGATTGCAAAATGGTGTCATTGTCAGTCTTGCAAAACAAGTCACAACTTCTTACTTACATCTTACCCTTGCCATTAAACATCACATAGGGCTCGCATGTTAGTTCGCCAAGTTTTCCTGTTTCTGCAAGTCTTTCAGACTCATCAAGGGAATATCAAAAAATATTATGCCTACTAATTTGGCCTCTCTTAACAATGTCCTCTTTAGAGTTTCATGTGGTCAGCCTCTTTTTCTTCAGCCTGTTGTGACTTGATAGCTTGTTATGGGATTCTCTGATTGTTTCTTTTCATCATGTGGCCGATCTGTGTTCATCTCCTTTTTCTGATCACCTATGAGACAGATTGTTGTTCATTTTTCTGCATTATCTCTGCGTTGTTCTTAAATTCGTTCCAGTTTATACTGGTATTTTCCCTAGACATTTGTTTTCAAAAGAGTCTAATTTCTTATTAATTTCTTTAGTTGTTTTCCAGCTTTTGCATGCATAAGTGAGGGTGGATATTGCATTTGAATTGAATAATCTTAGCTGTTTTGATGGTGTTCATATTAATAGGTTGGCATGGTCCTTCAACCTAATGACTGGTTTAGGGCCTGTTGTGGCAGAGTCTACTAACAGACTTGGTCCTGTCAGATTTTCAATTATGACACCAAGTTCTACACCCCATCCAGTGTGATTTCTGTCTTGTATTATCATGACAGTGTTGGCTGCACAAGAACAGGAGTTTCACAGTTCTAGGGAGATGAAAGCAAAAACAGACAACAGTAGTTTCACAGTTCTAGGGAGATGAGAACAAAAACAGACAACAGTATTTTCATAGTTCTAGGGAGATGAGAACAAAAACAGACAACAGTAGTTTCACAGTTCTAGGGAGATGAGAACAAAATCAGACAATGTTCCTTTTTTTTAATCTTTGCTACTGTTTATACTATGACCATACTTTCTCCTATACTACAGTTGTGGACTTCTTCAATCGAATCAATCTTCTCTATGGCACAATATTTGAGGATTGCACAGAGCAGACCTGCCCTACAATGTGTGGAGGCCCAAAGTAAGTATTTGCCTACTTACTTCCCCTTTTAACACCATTCAAATTCTCTGGGCTTTATTTCGGCAAAATTCTGATTCCTGAGCATTCAGATAGTGTAATAATCTGAGGATAAAAAATAGCCCTGTGATCCTGAATTCCTAATCAGAGATCACTTTTTCTTAACTATAACAGCTTTCTGATAAATTGATATTTCTTTAAAGTCTATGAGATAGTCACTTATAAAGAGCTGAGATGCTGCTGTCTCTTTGCAGTAGTCCCTCATGTGAAGTGTACTTATCTATAAATATGACTATTAGTATTCAGTATCTAGTGTTCTCCTGTCATCTTTAACTAATGGCAATTTGTGTCTTATGTGAAGTGTATTTATTTGTAGATATGAGTACCACTGGTGTGATGGAGTTAACTACAAGAAACCCACTGCTCTCCCAGCCCCACAGTATATCACACTGCTCATGGAGTGGGTAGAGGCCCAGATAAATGATGAGCATTTATTCCCTGTCCAAGTTGGTGAGTCATTTTTGTCTGAATTGTTGTTAAAACAGTGCTTGGAATTAAAAAATAATGATGGAAGTTTTCTGAGTCTCTTTGTACTTTCTGTGTCTTTTTGTAGCAAAAGACTTTGAACATCTTATTGTAAGGGGATTTGACTGTGGTGGCTTTCTTTATTTCACAGAACAAACAACAGGCTTCTAAGCAAGCTCCACCTCCTTATATCGCTATTCCAGGCCATTTTTTTTTTTCGTGGCCACAGATATCTGAGGTGCACTGTGTACCTTTAGTACTATTGCAGCAGGGTTGTGTCAAAGAATAAATGTTCACAGTGTGAAATGCCTTCTACCATACTGCAGGTCAAAAACAAACAACAAATATGGCAGGCCCACTAAGACCTATTATACGCACATTTAGTATTTAGTTCAATAACAAGGGTAAAGTTTTCATGCAAGAATACTTTTTTAATATGTCTATCTAATAAATGTCACAATTTTCTATGCCTGTCTCTTGCATATAATCACATATAATATATACAAATTTCAAATTGTCACCAAACACTAATTGAAAACTATTTTGCTATCACACCTTAAATTGATACAAAGTCATTTGCAGAGTTATATGTGTTTGAAATGTTCAAATTTGGCTGCATTTGACTGGGGTAGATTCCAAAGCACACTCATACTGGAAAAGACTTCATGCTGGCTGTGGAGTATGCGAAACAAGCATTGAGAACATAAATAATTTCGTTTGTCACAACCAGTACCAGTCCTCCGTAGCTAAATTGCTAAAGACGCACTTCAAAGTGCAGTGCCAACTCAATTCTGGGATGAAAAAAAACAAGCAACAACTCACAAGACCTCTGGGAGTCATAACCCAGAGGCCCCACTCCCCTTTAGAGTGTCAGGAGTTTAATAGGGCTGAAACACTTGTCGGGGGGGGGGGATACTTTTTCTGATGATCTGAAAGAGTTGTGTTGTTGTTCTGCTCTCTACAGTAGAGTTTCCTGCATACTGGGTTAATTTAGGCATGCCAGGTAGTCTGACATGCATATCTGGAAGGAAACCAAATTGCCCAGAGAAAATCCACACAGACAGGAAGAACATGCAGACTCCACACAGAACAGTGTGGAAATCAGTGTTTTGTTTGGTTTTTTTTTTCATCAGTGTTACAATGAAGTGACATGTATATGTGGAGGAGAATTAGAATTCTCAGAACTTTATGGCTGAAAAAAATTGTTAGAGAATATTTTTTAAAAGATGGTCTGTTCAGAAAAATGTTGGGAAACATCTAAGAAGGCTGTATATTAAAGATGCATTTAAGCACAAAGTATATTATTATGGTAAAGAAGTTATTTTTAATTAGGATAAGCAAAAGGAGCAGTAACATTCTTGGAGTATGGTCTTGAAGGTTTTCAAAGTAAAACACTGATATTATATGAATGTTTTACAATATTCAGCACTTGTGTCTTGATGCTCTTACATGTTGATTTTCTCAGGCAAGCCGTTTCCAAAGAGCTACTTGGGTGTTGTCAAAAAGATTTTGAAGAGACTCTTCCGAGTTTTTGTGCATGTCTACATACATCATTTTGATAAACTCTTGGCAATTGGAGCAGTGAGTATCAAATGTAAAACAAGTTAAAAGATTTCTGTGTTATTCTACTTTCATTGCTCTTAATGTTTGACTTCATTGTTAGGTCCTGATCAAATATGTCTCCATACTACTTCGGACTACCAGTAGGCAGTGGGATCTGTTTCTTCCTTACAGAAGGACCCAGGAAGAACAGAGTATGGACTGTCTTTTCAGTATTGATGCTGAATTTCCATTTCTCACGATAGGGTTGTAGCTTTTGTAAGATTTTTTATCGTATTTTATAGCTCTGGGTGGTTTGTCTCTGATAAAGTTTTCTTCTTCTCCACATTTGTGATTAGTCTAGCTTTAGCTGTTAATTTATTATAGCCCTTGTTTCTGGGTGGTTGGAAAGGGGGGGGGGGTGGGTTGTGCTGTCTTCATTGCTTTTCTTCTCTCTTCTACTGCTTTTTTCTCCGCTTTATTTTATACTTTTTTTCCACAACTTCTAGGGATAGATCTTTAGCTACATTTTGTGATGCCTGAGTGATTTGTGTGTAATAGTTATCATTATCCAAAGTGATTATTGATTATTGTCAGATATTAACTCTTACCGTGCTTTTCGACATTATAATGTCTCTTCCGGTATACCCGGTGCGTGTGAATGGACATTATAATGATCATTGGTTTGTTTCATTAAAACAAGTGGTGTAACATTTAGATTGTACATATTGCGTCCATGATTCCAGTGACACTTTTCAAAATGGTGGAAGAGTGCCTAGTTACGAGCGATTCTGACCGAGAAAAAGGGAGAGAAAGACCAAAAATTTTCAATTTGTAATGATGTAGATAGGGGTATGGACATGGCATGTGACCACCCCACTGCTCTTGAATGTATCCCAAGTAGATCTAGACATATTAGACGACTTGAGAAGTAGTTAGAAGGTTATTTCAGACATTAATTTAGCGAGAATGCAACATAGAATCAGAATATGAGATCGACAAGTAGATCTACACATCTCAGATGGTAAGTAGTGCAGATCTAGACCTAGCCGATGGTGAGCTGGCCACAATCAGTGTCTAAAAACATCACATTACTTCTTTTTTCCTAAAAAACTCTGCATTTATGAAATTTTCATTCATTTAGCTATACTTTGAAACATAATAAGTATACGGAAGTATGTGGAAATACTGTTTTCCATTCCATTTTATAACTATACCCCCTAACATATCAAGACCCGCGTTTTTACTCCAGCTCTCCAGAACACGTCCGTGTTTCTTCCTCCAGCAGGGGAAGAGTTAATTTGTTGAAGACTTGTCAGTTGTTTTTTTTTTTATAGTTCTATGAAGCATTTGCAGTTTCTTTAGCCTTGATTATTTTATGTTCACATGGTGTATGTGTGTTTGTGTTTTGAGTCCACAGCATGATGTGACATCAGAATAGTTAATATTGTAGTATCTTCTCTTCCTTCTTTTGCATTCACTTTCATTTGACCATATGTTGAAACATTCACATCCATGAATCCCATTTTTCATGTGTGCTTTATAGTTCTTCTCCTGGGGTCTGATTTGCAGTCAAGAGATCACTTTGGCAGATTCAGAGTCTTAGTAGCATTCAGGTGTCCTAGAGCTGTGATGTATTAAGAACTTTTTATTTCCAAGGCTGTTTCAGTATCCATATTTTCAGCCCCAGTGACTTTTCTCATAACACATGTGTGCTGGTGGTGATCTTGTGGCTGTGTGCTGAAGGCTAAATGCAGCTGATACCACAGTGGAGAACGTGCTCACCATTTGTAAATTGTTCAGCCTTGGAATATAGGCAGTTTTGAAGTGCCTGATGTCTGTGAAGCAGTTTTATTTATAGGTCATATAGTTCAGGGCATTTATGTAGTAAATATTAAACAGTTTCCTTGTCAGCATGGCATTGTAATCATTTTGGGTCTGAATGCTCTTACTTTTGTTTAGTTGCTTGTTAAAGGTGGTTTGGTTTGTTCAGAGTTTGAAAATGATTAGATTGTATTGTTCATAATGTGGATCAGGTTTGCTTGTGTGTTTCTGCATGGCTTATCCAGTATTCCCTCCTGCCCACTGGTTCAGCCAGTTTGTTTTTTTTTTGGGGGGGGGGGGGGGTGGGAGGGGGAGCAGGTTATGATATCACAAAGAAGTTCCTTAGCTGTGTGCTAGGTTATTTCTTTGGTTGGAGCTGCTATGCATTCTGTTTGTAAGGTTGTCTGACCCCTCATTACCAGGGATTCCACAATGACTTAGTATCCACCGCAGTCTGACTGATACTCCATATTCTTTTTTATAGTTTATCCACATACTTGATTACTGCAGCATCACTTGATGAGGTGGGCTTCCAGTTGTCAGTGGTGAGGAAATTATAATATCCTGTTCCATTCTCAAGATCATTTCAAGATTTTTTTTCCCATGGTCTTCTTGATGTCATCCATTCGGTGTAATTAGAGGAGAATTCTCATCATGATCCATGTATTTGTGGTGTGCAGTATGGGATATAAGATTTTTAAGGTCATGCATCTTTCCCATCGCAACATATGCCTGTGAGACGTGAACACTTAACAAAACAGCTGAGAAACACATAAATGCCTTTGAATGTAAATGCTACAGAAGAGTTCTCCAGATATCGTGGACACAAAAAAGAACAAATATATCTATACTACAAGAGCTTAATATTGAAGAAGGCTGGCTAGTAAAGAGGATTAAAGAGAGAAAACTTAAATATTTTGGACATATTAAACGTCATGATAATTTAGAGAAGACCATATTGGAAGGATACATAATGGGAAAAAGAAAAAGAGGAAGACTAAAACGAAGATGGCTGCAAGAAATCGTTGACGATCTGCAAATGGACGCAGCAGCAGCAGGCCATCTTGCTCACAACCAAGAGGCCTACAGGAGTGCTGTTTAGGAGGCAAAGTTCTGCAAGGGACATGTAAATGAATGAATGAGTATGGGATATTCTGTTACTGCACTATAACCAGCATTCACTGTGCCTTCAGAAGCTGAGCCATCTGTACAGGCATGAATGTTCTTTTGATAGTTGTCATTGGTCTCAGAAGATAATGATAATGTTTTATGCTTCAGTCCCAGGCATTTTACTTTCTGATATATTTTTAACTCTTGGTCTTTTGAGATTCTGATGCAGGGCTGTGCTAGAAATAAGGGATCTTAACTCAATCCGCGCTATTGATCGCTACAGCGATATTTCTGGTATCCCGAATCTACCGTATGATCGTTATAGTTTGTTTCACTAAAACAACCGGTGTAACATTTAGATTGTACATATTTCGTCCGTGATTCTGGTGACACTTTTCAAAATGGCGAAAGAGTGCCTAGTTATGTGCGATGTCGAGCGAAAAAAAGGAAGAGAAAGACCGAAATTTTTCAATTTTTGATGATGTAGATAGGGGTATGGACATGGCCTGTGACCACCCCACTGCTCTTGAATGTATCCCAAGTAGATCTAGACATATTAGACGACTGGAGAAGTAGTTAGAAGGTTATTTCAGACATTAATTTAGCAAGAATGCAACATAGAATCAAAATACGAGATCGATAAGTAGATCTACACATCTCAGATGTAGATCTAGACCTAGTAGTGCAGATCTAGACCTAGCCGATGGCTGGCCACAATCAGTGTCTAAAAACATCACATTACTTCTTTTTTCTTAAAAAACTCTGCATTTATGAAATTTTCATTCATTTAGCTATACTTTGAAACATAATAAGTATACGGAAGTACGTGGAAATACTGTTTTCCATTCCATTTTACAACTAGACCCCATAACATATCAAGACCCGCGTTTTTACTCCCGCACTCCAGAACACGTCCGTGTTTCTTCCTCCAGCACGGGAAGAGTTAAATTTTTGGGTAGATGCTTTTGATTGGCTAGTTTAGTAGCTGTTTTCATGAAGCTATTTTCTGTAATCTACAAGATGATTTGCATTTGTCGATCATTTTTCTGTTTTCATCCTGGCAGATGGATATCACATCCTCTGTGATATAAGTTTCTGTGACTGATCTTGATCCTCTTATATTTATTGACTCTATACTAGCATCTGTTTCATGAGCACTGCTAGGAGCTGATCTCATTCCTCCACATGCAAGGCACTGGGCTTGGTTCTGGGCCTTGTCTGTTCTCTCAGTTGATAACCAGCTAACAAAGGAGTGAAGTGGAACAGTCTCTTGTGGATCTCATGTGGTCACTGTCTGCAGTTCTTTTGTCTGCTCACCAGTCACTGCTGGCAATACTTTGAGGAGGTTTAATTTCTGTGTTATTCTACTTTTATTGCTCTTAATGTGTGACTTCATTGTTAGGTCCTGATCAGATATGACTCCAAACTACTTCGGACTACCAGTAGGCAGTAGGATCTGTTTCTTCCTTACAGAAGGACCCAGGGAGAACAGAGTATGGACTGTCTTTTCAGTATTGATGCTGATTTTCCATTTCTCACGATAGGGTTGTAGCTTTTGTAAGATTTGTTTTCGTATTTTATAGCTCTAGGTGGTTTGTCTCTGATAAAGTCCTCTTCTTCTCCATATTTGTGATTAGTCTAGCTTTAGCTGTTAATTTATTATAGCCCTTGTTTTCTGGGTGGTTGGAAAAGGGGAAGGGGGGGGGTTGTGCTGTCTTCATTGCTTTCCTACTCTCTTCTGCTGCTTCTTTCTCCAGTTTATTTTATACCTTTTTTCCACAACTTCTAGGGATAGATCTTTTAGCTACATTTTGTGATGCCTGAATGATTTCTATGTAATAGTTATCATTATCCAAAGTGATTATTGATTATTGTCAGATATTAATTTGTTGAAGACTTGTCAGTTGGCTTTTTTTAATAGTTCTATGAAGTGTTTGCAGTTTCTTTAGCCTTGATTATTTTAAATTCTGCTGACAGAAGAATTTCCAGATGCCATGTGCAATATTGTGTAGAACTTTGACTCTGTAATATTGGAAGATATCGGCTAAAACAAGCATGAAGTCCAGCCTGCTGAGTGTGCCATGGAGCCTGTGCAGCAGTGTTGGTTGTGTTTTGCTGTTCTGTTAGATATGAGGTTTAAAGAGTCAACTATCCCCTCTATGCATTCTCCTGTGGGGCTTCAATCTCTATAGACCCATATAGCATTAAAGTCTCCTGCAGTAATAATTTATTTGTTGTATCTTTGGTTTGAATGTCATGCCTGCTCTGGGTAGTTTGTCAGTCAGTCATTTACATGTCCCTGGCGGAAATTTGCCTCCCCAACAACTCTCCTGTAGGCCACTAGGTCGTAAGCAAGATGCCCTGCTGCTGATGCATCCATTTGCAGATTTATCAGTGATGTCATGCAGCCATCGTCACTCTTTCTTTTCCCCATTATGTACCCTTCCAAGACAGTTTTCTCTAGATTATCATGATGTTTAATGTGTCCAAAATATTTGTTTTCTTTGTATAATTCTCTTTACTAGCCTATATGGATATATTTGTTCTTTTCTTGTGTCCATGATATATGAAGAACTCTTCTGTAGCATTTACATTCAAAGGCATTTATGTGTTTTTCAGCTGTTTTGTTAAGTGTCCAGGTCTCACAGGCATATGTTGTGATGGTAAAGGTGCATGCCCTTAAAAATCTTAAAATCAACATGGAAGATCAGATATTTGTACACACTAAAAATTGTGTATTTTCCCCATTAGTTCACATCTGTACTCTCTGTACATCTGTTTTGTCATTGGCAGTGTTAATGACTTCAGATGTTACATTTATTTGGATAAGCTTTGCAGTTTATTCTACATGGTAAATCCTGGGGTAAAGAAGTTTTGCTGTCTATGGAGTGGCTCTTGTAGCAAAGCTATGTGTACATCTTGCTTGTTCATAAGGTCCAAGAGTTCCATGTTTTCATTTTTTCAGTCCACATGCATTTACTTGTTAAAAATTAACTCTTTCATGACCGTGTACTTCCAAATCGATCCTTAGTTTTTGACAACGTGGACGTTGGAGAAGGGCGCTGACATGTTGGAGAACGGGGGTCCCTGTGTAAAAGTTATTGTACCAACTTAATTCTATGATCACCACATGTGTATCACACATTAAAATAAGTGGAAATGAATGAAGATTCCATAAATGAAGGTATTTGTCATAAAAAAACAAAGAAAAGAAAAAAACTGGTGTGAAATGATGGAGTGATTTTTGGCGCTAAAAAAATTTTAGGGCTGAGCAATAAAATCTACTTTATACTTACCTTAGCTGTGTCATAATCCAATATAGAATACGTAGTCATTCAAATTTCAACACAGAAAAATCACTATTTACGGATGTTTGTGACATCCAATAAATCTAACAGATCTACAGCTACTAGAAACACATATAGTAAGCTAGATGTAGTTGGTTGGTGTGACCATTCTACCACTCAGTCTCAAAAAAAACTTGAAGTTTACCCCCTATCTATGTATCCAAAATGGCGTCTTTATCCCCCATGCTTAAAACACTAGTTTAACTTTGAATTCAGAAGGGTTCTAACTGGTTAAATGAAAAGTAACATCATGTTTTCAACGAAAGAAACTCCGATGCCATATAGGGCTCTCGAGGGTGGAATAGCCAAAATGCAAAGATCTTGTAGGGCTCGCACGAGTGGAAAGAGTTAACTCATTCTATACCAGAGCTAAAACACAGGCCTTCATTTTTTTACCAATGTGGAAGTTACATGACCGAGCAGGTGTCTTGATGGGAGGGGGGAAGTCCTCTTTGTAAAAGTCATTGTAACAAAAAAATTCCACGTTCAACACATGTGTATCACATCAAAATAAGTGGAAATGAGTGAATATTCCATAAATAATTAAGTTACTTGTCATAAGAAAAAGAAAAGAAAACAACTGGTGTGAACAGATGGAAGCATTTTTTGGCGCTAAAAGAAATTTGGGGGGGGGGGCTGAGCAATAAAATTAAGTTTTACTTAACAGTTAACTGTCATAATCCAATATGAAATATGTAGGTCAACACAAAAACATAGTTTGCATTGATATTTGGGGATGTTTTTGATATCCAATAAATCTAACAAGTTTTCAGGTGCCAGAAACAACACATACAGTAAGATAGGTCTAGTTAGTCAGTGTGACCTTTATGCCAATGAGTCTTGAAAAAAACTTGAAAATTGCATCTGAATTGGTCAAATCAATAAATTTCAAAATGTCCTTCATAAATAGGTGTGATAGAAAGTTAAACTTTTCCTTGAGAAGAGTTCTCACTGATTAAATGAAAAAGTTACATCGATTTTTCTATGAAAAAAAAAAACCGTGCATCCATTTATGGCTCTTCGGTTAGAACTATCTGACCAGAAACAGCCATAAATGGATGTGCGGGATTGATTGAGTTAATATTGTTTTGGTTATACTGCTGGCATAAGACTTAACTTATGAGCCAGAGTATCAACTGAACAGCATGGGCCTTTTACAAGGCAACACCCATGCTCACGTATTCTAGGCTGGATTAATGGCATCTTCATATGATTTGGGAGTGTGCTGCAACAATTCCTTTTCAGCTCCTTACTGTAGACATACAGCATGCTGAACGAGTCTACAGGCTTGTCAGATCTTGTCACGGATCCAGCTTCTGTCATTCCCAGATGGTTGCCTTTCATCAGTCCTTGTCACCATCCAAGTAGAATTCGGAGGTCATTTCCCACTGTCTGCAATTGTTAGCATAAGGCTTGTCTTCCATGAATTGTTGCAAAGGTTTCTGCAGCATTTCTGCTCATTCTGTTCTTTTACTGAGGTTTTGCTCCTGTAGATCGACAATGTTTATTCAGGTTTGTTTTAAGAAGAGCTGACTTGATAGCTTTAGGAAATGGGAACCATTCGTCTGTTTCTTTTGACAGTCTGATGCTTTGTCTTCCCCTGTACCTATAAGGGATGTTCAGCAGTGTATATGTTTTATTTTAGTTAAGGTGAATGGTATAAATTAAATACGATATAGTTTAATATATAATTTTATAATAAAAAAATATTTATTTTAATATTTTTAAATGAAGAAATATTATATATATATATCTTACATCCTTCGCGTACCGCTAAACATCATATAGGGCCTGCATGGTAATTCGCCAAGATTTCCTGTCTTCGGCGAGTTTTTCAATCTCATCAAGGGATGTTATGCCCACTGAAATGGCCTCTCTTAACAGTGTCCTCTTTAGAGTTTCATATGGTCGACCACTTTTTCTTTGGCCTGTTGTGTTCCACTTGATAACTTGTTTGGGGATCCTCTGATTGTTTATACTCATGTGTTCAAGCTGTAGTTTTAAAAAGAGCTAATGACTGCAGTAAAATTGATTCTAGTAATAAAGGTAGATAGAGGTTTATGGTTCAGTTTTACAATGTGACAGAGTGACAGAGGGAGTGAGGAAAGTGAGAAAAAACACAAATGGTAGAAAGTGTGAAAGTAAGATGAGAATGTATAAATGAAAAACATACATCCAATATTTCGGTGTCAGGGATTACATACAAAAACAACACAACACATAAATAAAAAGAAGAAAAATGAAAAACTTAGCTTTGTGGCATCCTTCCTTTCTCACTTTCCTCACTTCTTCTGTCACTTTGTAAAACTGAACCATACTTCTCTATCTACCCTTATAGTGATAGTACATTAGTGGTTGATTTATGATATAGGAGTTGTTTATACCAAATACAACACATAATATTCTGTGACATTAAAACCCACTGCTTTGAAAAGCAAAATATTTTTAACATAATTTGGAGAAGATATCTATTTTTATCACATAAGTGACTTATGTGTGCTGTATGATTAGTATAAAAAAGGAGGCCATTTTGATGAACTTTCAGGAAAAGCAGTTGGTCTCTTATGTTTTTTTTTTAAATTTATTTACAGGAAGCGCATGTTAATACTTGTTACAAACATTTCTACTACTTTGTTACTGAATACAACCTTATCGACAAAAAGGAACTTGAACCTTTGGTATGTATTCCAAGATTTTAAGAAAAATAGTTACTTTGTATTTTTGTTTTATCCTCTCAGATAAAAGGGATGGCGACTGCAGTAAAACTGGTTAATATAAATAAGGTAGATAGAGGTGTATGGTGCAGTTTTACTCGAGGACACATGCAAAAACAAAACACAAACATATATAACTTATCTGAAGCGTCTTGCTCTCAGCAAAGCTTAAATGTGTGTGGAAGAAGGACGAGAAAGAAAAAAAAAAAAAACGTTGCCTACAGACAAAAGATTCCCGATATAGCCAATCATAGCGAAGAAGCGGAGAGAGAGGAAGGCAATAGAAACATGATAGCCGCTAGAGGTGTCGGGTGAGGGGGGGGGTGGTGGGGGGGGGGAAGGGGAGAGAAAAGAGGACGCGAGAGATAATGAATGAAGAACTTAAACACCTACAGGGAGGAAATGTAAAACTGGTGAATGGGACAAGACCAATATGTTGGCAGAGAAGGAAATAGGATGGTGGTAGGGAGGGGTAACATAGAGAAAGAAATTAGAGTATAAAAAGGGCCAGTGGAAAAAGAAAGAAGTTACAGAAAGCTGAAGACATTGTTAATTCCAGCTGGGTGAAGACAGCCAGTCTGGAAAATAAGGCGCTGTTCTAAGCCTTATTTTCCAGACTGGCTGTCTTCACCCAGCTGGAATTAACAATGTCTTCAGCTTTCTGTAACTTCTTTCTTTTTCCACTGGCCCTTTTTATACTCTAATTTCTTTCTCTATGTTACCCCTCCCTACCACCATCCTATTTCCTTCTCTGCCAACATATTGGTCTTGTCCCATTCACCAGTTTTACATTTCCTCCCTGTAGGTGTTTAAGTTCTTCATTCATTATCTCTCGCGTCCTCTTTTCTCTCCCCTTCCCCCCCCCCCCCCCCCCCCACCACCCCCCCCTCACCCGACACCTCTAGCGGCTATCATGTTTCTATTGCCTTCCTCTCTCTCCGCTTCTTCGCTATGATTGGCTATATCGGGAATCTTTTGTCTGTAGGCAACGTTTTTTTTTTTTTTTCTTTCTCGTCCTTCTTCCACACACATTTAAGCTTTGCTGAGAGCAAGACGCTTCAGATAAGTTATATATGTTTGTGTTTTGTTTTTGCATGTGTCCTCGAGTAAGGCTCACGCCGAAATATCGGATGTTGTATGTTTTTCATTTATACATTCTCATACTTTATATTCGTTTTTTTCTCACCTTGCTCACTTCCTCCCTCACTTTGTAAAACTGCACCATACACCTCTATCTACCTTGTTTTATCCTCTCCATCCATAGTTGCCTGTAAACATCTTGGTAGGTTAAAGACAAAATTATCATCATTTATCACTGCAGATTTATTTTCTTGTTTCATTCATATTTCTGTTGTCAGTTGTAATCCTGTGCCCATGATTGTAAAATATTTCAGTTTTTCATTCAGAACATATTTTAAACCAGGGCTGGAGCCAGTCAGTCATTTGCATGTCCCTTGTGGAACTTTGCCTCCCTAACAGCTTTCATGTAGGCCTCTCAGTTGTAAGCAAGATGCCCTGCTGCTGATGCATCCATTTGCAGATTATCGATATCAGGGCTGGAGTAGGGATCGCAACCTGCAACTCTGATTCTTCCTACTATCCCTACTATCTAACTCCTGCTTCTTCATAATTGGTTCATTTATACTGACTGTGACCCCCACAGTCCTGTTTTAATCCTTTTGCATTATGTATGTATGTAATTTGGAAAGTTTTCATGCACAGAAATTTAGAATGTTTGAGCAGTCCATTTCAAAGTCTCACTTTGACAAACCCCTTTTTCTCTTGGTATTTGAATATTGCCACCTTGTTAAACTGAAAACCTGCAAAATACATTTTTTGACTCGGTTTCATCTCAGGAAGAGACCCAGTTACACTTGAAAATGTGTTTCTCATGAATGTGAACTTATAATCTTAAATCCACTAACAACCATTTGTACAGTGAACTCCAGTGTGTCTCACATTGCAAGCAAACATACATGTACAATGCCAGAAGCAGTTTTCCCTATAGTGAGTAAATATTTTTTACAGCTTAGTCATTTGGAGCATATAAGCTGTATGTCTCAAACCCACTGCCTTTTCATGAAAAGTTAGTTCACTCTTGATTCAACTACACTCAGGCTTCCTTTGATATTCATAGCAGTAGATGGCTAGTGAAAAAGACTAAGTCAGTCATTACCTGGCCATATTTAGTTCATTTAATTGTTACAGAATTTATCACTAACTAGGTGTCCTAACACCATCTTATTGTTTAGTTTTACTTTTTTTTTTTTTTTCAGAAGGACATGACTGAAAGGATTTGCCATTGAGGAATAGATTTTCCAGCTTGAGTCTTTATGTAACCAGATAGGCAAATCAAATCATTTCCTCATTCAGTCGAACAAGAAAATCAGAATATTTTTACAATTTGTGGAACAGGAAAGTCAAATAATTTTTTTTCCTCCAAAAAATATCAGTTGGTGAAACAAATCATTTTTTTTTCTCCAAAAAATATCAGTTGGTGAAACAAATCCTTTTTTTTTCCTCCTAAAAATATCAGTTGGTGAAACAAATCATTTTTTCAGCTTTCTGATAAGGACTTATATTTTCTGAAATTTATCATATTTTTATCATATATTATAGCATATTCATTTTCATGTACTTATCAGTATTTCTGAGCTGTTGTTTCATAGAAAATTGTCAGGGATTACAAAGAAATATGTTTTTAAAAATATTTTGTTTATTTTGTGTCACAGTAAACTGCCTGACTTTGATGGTTTAACTTTTAACCTTTCTCTTCCACCTCAGAAGATGTAACACTAGAAGAAAACTAGTTTCAGTATAAATGATGTAGTTTAGAAGCAAGTGAGCTGCACTTAGTGCCCATAAATTTTAATGTCTCTGGTTCAAAATGATAACTGAGTTTCTCTCACTGGTATTAAAATTTAATCTATGGTTTACAATGAAAACTGAGTTCCACTCACTTCTGTTAAATTGTAATCATCCTGATTTGGATGATAGGTTGAATAACAGAGGTATGTTACAAGGCTGTCTAAGATATGCATAATGTTTCAGAGAAGGGTTGCTTAATCATTTTATAACTACAGATCTCCTATGGATTGCTTTATTTTTATGTCCCCATGCCCCCCTAGTGGATTACCCAGTACCTTTGTTATCACCAACCTCATTAGAGATTTATAAACATGGATAGCTAGGAACAGAGTGACTGAAAGAAAACTCAAATCTAACAATTTATTTTTTCATCTGTTGTTCAGGGACTGAGTCTCATATCTGTCGTTTGGTTCTCATAACCTGAAGGTCAAGGGATGTGGGTACCTCTGTTTTAGAAGTTTCGCAATAAAGTGGTTAGCAGAAAGGTAAAGAGATAACTCGTTTAGATCTGTACTTGTGTAAGTAATGAAGGGAGAATTTACTGAAATTATCCATAAAGCACGTCAGTATTTCGTATATCTGTCCTTTTACAGTTTTACAGAATTTAACATGAAGCAAACAATCATGATTTTCCACATGTTTTACATCTGTTTTCATAAAATGTAGAAAAAAAAAAAGAGAGAGAGAGAACTGTCTAGAAATTGTTTTGTAGGTTTCAGAATGCAACATCAGCAGAATTTTAAGTTTGCTTCTCTTTCTTACATTTTTTTAAAATCATCAGTTCATGAAACTGTGTGTCAGTTGTACAACATTCAGTCTGATAATAGTGTATATCTTGACATAAACTGATTCAGTGTATGTTGTTATATTTTTATAATGGATGTATGTATTGTTCATTCTTCTTGGTATATCACATTAAAATAATTTATAATTTAACAAAAGGATTTGTGGAACATAGTGTGACTTTCTGGTCACATGTGTGTACGTGCCACATTTAAACATTGATAAATTTTTATCAAATGTTTGTTGATTCCCCCATGAATGTGGGTTCTTTCTGCTGACAGCATCAATGAAGATATGGAAGTAGAGTCAGGAGAGGAGTGAGCTACAGTGATTTGCCTGGGTTTAAGACTGGACCTGAAGAAGGAGGCTTCTCAATTGCCTTTTTTTTTTTTTTGTGGGATCATAGGAGTATGTATGAATAATGCAAATAGCCAGGCTGTGTAAGCACATTGAAGCTCTAGTTTGCTGATCTTAATGACTTCACCAACCCTCCAAGACATCTGCTGCTGTTGTTGTCCTGTTGAAAATGTTTTATTTCACATCTGAGCATGATTGCTATAAAACTGACTTCATTTAGTCCCAGACTAAATTTGTGAATGTTTTTGGAGACAGCTGTTCTGATTGTCTTGGACATGAATCATAAGCTTCCCCCACCCCAGCTTCAGTCATTAATGCTTAATGTCCACTGGGATATTCCTGATGTGACTAGCAAGAAAGTATTGGGTTCTTGTAGCTTTTATCAGATGATTCACAGGAGACTTTGAGCTAATATCTGCCAGTGTGAACTTTCAAGTCAGACTTCCATATCAGCTCCACTATGACATGGACTCAAACAAGATTGATTATTATGCATTGTCCAAGTGCAGAGGTTTAAAAATGTTTTAAGTTGTTTATTATGCATGAGATTAGTGAATTGCGGTTTATGCAATAATTTGGTTGCTATAATTTGGTGATGTCTGGCTTGTATTTTTCATTGCCATAGAAGTCTGATAATAGAGGCGGTGGAAACATTGAAATTAGAAAAGAACATAGAATCAGATAAAAGTATTTTTACCTTGTGAACTAAATTGGGGGGGGGGGGGAGAGAACAAAAATGACAAAACAGTGGGCATCATCAAGAGATGGACAGGAATCATGTTGTCTTGATGTGTCATGAAATATTCATCAAAAAGGATGCAGAATATAAAACAGACAGCAAATTTTGAGATCCACTACAGCCAGTCTTACACAAACTTTGAGATCCACTGCAGCCAGTCTTTCTCAGACTTTGAGATCCACTGCAGCCAGTCTCACTCATCAATTGCCAGAGAATAATGAACTTCATTTTTTTTTTTAATTACATGTAAAGAACATTATTCAAAGAATAACCAGTGTCATCATCTGACAAGCTTCTTCCAATGATCTCACACCCACACAAAAAAATGATGTCATTTTTCTTAATTATATGTAAATTATCCATTAAAGTTTTTGAGGAGAATAACCAAGCCAAGAAACTGCACATGAACTTAACAGAAGACGAGGCAGGAATTATGTTTTGTTGGCAAGTGCTTTAGTCCAGAATACTGGGGATGTTATGTCAAGATATTGTTTCATCTGTCATTTTGTTGCTGTATATGAGCTTTTTCTTGCTGTAATATTTTGAGAGCAACGTGTGATATGTAGATCATATATACATTAGTACTTTGTTGATAAAATCCATGTTCCTGCGGATTTTACCAGTTATATTGTGTGCAGGTTTATTTTATACCTTTTTTTTTTATATGCAATTTAACTGTGTCACAAATTAGTAAAATACTCCCTGTTTTACCTTTAGTTTATTGAATTTTCTTTTCTTTGTCAACACATTCTTGTATTGACCCTGTGATTGCTGCTTTGGAGCAGAAATCAGTTGTTATTTAAACAAACACTTTTCCACTTCTCTGCTGTTCAGCATTTTTTTTTTTTCTCTGTTGTCCATTCATCATTTTTGTCCCCCCATTCCAGTTTCATATGTTGATGCTTTTATCTTTAACCTGCTTCAGGCTGCCAGGCACCAGTCTGATCAGCTGATACTGGTGTCTGAATAACAATATTAATGTTTGAATAACAGTTGGCACAGGGTCCTTCGACTGTGTCACGGCAAGAAAGGTTAGGTTACATATTCTTTCAACTTTAATATATAATACAACTGAAGGAGGAAGAAAAGCGCACAGTCTGTTTGCTTTATAAATAGTACAACACCAACAGGGGGCAGCTGAATGAAGGTGAGAATAAGTGTAGGTTCAGATTAGTTTGAAAGTTTATGTTTACAGAAACAGTTTCCTGATGAGGTGGAAAAAGAAGAGAAAATATGGTGGGAATAACAGGAGTTTGCGGTCAGGAAAAAATATAACATTTAACATGTTTACACCTGTACGAACAACATTTGAGATTAAACATGATAACAACCAAAAACTATATACATTCTAAAAGTCATATGTCATGGAAATCTGAATAACAGAATTTTCTTGAGCGCCACAAACAATGTTGCAAAGGTGTGTAACTGGGACATCTTTTTATAAAGTTTGTTTACACCAGGATGTAATCTCACTTACATATTTCTTTTCCATGCTCCCTCTTTTTTTTTTCTTGTGATTTTGGTTTTCAGAATGTGAGTTCCTGATCTTAGACTTTTTTAACATATAAGGCTACATTGTTTCAGCAAGTCAGAAAAATGTTTAGTGCATCAGATGTGAAGAAAAATGTTTTTATGTGTGTCAAACTTAACGTGCACAGAAACTGCGTCATTGTATATATAGATATAATTCAAAAAGAACAGAACAGTGCGGATTTTATGGCTTCTGTCTGGATAAATTCTGTGAAAAAATAGATACATAAACAATTATTTATATGTATATGAACACAGAATAAGCTCTCAGTTTTTTCCTTATGTTTTACAAGATATCACATAGAAATAATTCAGTTTTAATGGAAGAAATATGCATATTTAAATTTTATGAACCATCCTTAAACTGTAAAATGTGTAAATATTTCACTTAGAGCACCAAATGAAATATTTACATACATTTCAGTTATTTAAGAACAAAAAATTGCATGAAATTGTATATTTATGGGTTATATGCTAAGTTAGATTTACATGAAACAGAATTGCTTTTTCTGGTACGCTTATCCAAAACTTGTGGACAAGGCAGTAACTTTGAGCAATGGAGAAATTTCATCTTCCCATAGATCACCGTAAGATGTATAACCTTTCCAACTTGTCCAGACTTTTGAAGAGCTACAGCCATCATTTTCTTTGAATGCTTGTACTTCAGAATTTAACAATTGTGAGGTCTCACTACAAGGTGATAAAAAATAATGAGTTAAAAGAACATTTCTTAAACTTTTCAGAAATTTTCTAGATATTAGATATTTCACAGGATAACATAAAATACATATCAGAATGAAAATTTTAGCCTTTGGTGCTTCTAATATCTCATGCCTCTTCTAATGATAATACTTGAAGTTCTTGAAATGGTTACAATTGTACCAGTCTTTCACCTTGCGTAAAGTACTTTCCTGAATACCAGTTTTGTCAATATAACATTCAGTACCTTATACTTTTTTGTTTTTATATACAATTAAACACACTTTACAGAGTTCATGTGAAATTTTGTTATTTGCTACAAAATGCTCACATGCTGAACCAAAATAAAAAACTGGATGATTCTCTTCCATGCAAATTGAGCATCATCAGCCCACTCCCCAGTTACAATCAGCCAATGTTGCTGGTTGCTTTTTACTAGGTATTTGATAAGCCAGTTACAGTAACCAACAAACTCCAGATGTTTCAATTTTAAAAAAAATTAGTAATTTACTGATAATTCCAGTTAACACAACCACTGACCTCATTATGTTATCCAGGCACAGAAGATATGACCATTCAATATCGTCATCCACCAGATTTGTAAAAAAATCTCCTTTCTTCATTGTCAGCTTGAGTGAGGTGAAGGAGATTCCAGCAAGGTTATTACAGTGCTCTCGGTACTGAAAAGTTGGGTGCAGTCTGGAAGAATTTTCATTGGTTGCGTGAATATTGAAAAATATCAGGAGGGTTTCGCATAAAGGAAGAGAAGATAATCTTCTATGTGAAGGCTGCAGGGATGGCAAGGTCAGAAGTTACAGGGCCCAGGGAAATGCTGGCACAGAAAGACAGGCCAGGAGATGCTAGCACAGCAAGACAAACCAAAGCAAGATGGGCCAGGAAGTGCCAACACAGCATGACCAGACTGGGAAGTGCTGGCACAGCAAGTAAACACTTCACATTTCCTCTTTTCTCTTCTGTGGTCTCCAGAAATGCATGGATAGATATATCATCTATTAAAAATGTACAGATATGACTAATGATGTCTGATAACTGAAGAAAGGTCCTCAGTTCATACTGATAATTGAAAAAAGGTCCTCAGTTCATACTACACATCAACTTGAAAAAGTTAATAAAGCAAGAAAATAACATATTGTAATATTTTTTGCACAGGTAAAAAAAAAACCCTCAGGCAACAGAAACTGAATATTAACATTTATAATGATTTTATATATATATATATATATATGTATTAATTTCTTTTTTACTCATAGTCCCAACTTTGTTAATGGGTAAAATATTTACTCATAGTCCCAACTTTGTTAATGGGTAAAATATTTAAGCTGAAACTAAATATTAAAATGTAGTGCTTTCTTTTGGTTAGGTATGAGAGGGCCCATGGTTCAGTCATTTATTTAGACTTTTTTCCTCCAACATCTTGCAACCCCTGGGCCACAAAGAGAAACTATTTTGTTTATGGAAGCGTATTGAAAAGATTGCACCACAATACTATATATGGGTCATACTGACAAGATCATTGCTACATTCTGTGCTCTAGTCAGGGTGTATAAATAAAATGAGATTTTCCTTACTAAAACTTTAGGGGTACCGCTAACACAGGATGCTACCTTCATTTTGTTTTTCTTATAAAATTCATCAGTTTTTGTAAATCAAATTTACTTTGATATTTATGTAGAAAATGACTTGTAATGCACTTACAATAAATGTATTTTGCATAGATTTTTGTAGTACAGTTTGTTTTAATTTTATGTTATTTCATTTATTTAATTTATATGTTTTTAATATTAATTTCCATTTTTAAATTATTAAATACAGCGAGAAGCATGGGAAATTGTGTAAACAGGGTGATCTGGTGTGTCTTTCCCTGCAGGCGGACATAGTCCATGTTCAGAGATAGATTTCCCTAACTCTAGTTGACAGATCTCTCACATCTGCTTGGCCAGATCAGTGTTTGCCAAACTGCTCCACAGCAGCATCTGTGCTTTTAGTAGTAAGTGCCATCTGTTGTATCAGATGTTTAAGGATTTATGACATTATATGTGGCAATCTCCCATGACTTTCTGTGATCTTTCCAGATGATTGACAAAGATAACAATGTCATAGTCTCAGCAAATGAAATGATTCCCTGTACATGTGACAGGATTTCTCTTAGTGGTTGAACGTCCTATAGTTGACTACATATAGTTGAACAAACACCACTTATCCAACTCAAACAAAAAAAGTCAGTTTAATCATGGAACAGATTGATGATGAAATTCTTTGGTGATGGATGAAATGTAGATTATTACATCTGAGAATGATGGAGGAAATACTAAGCACACATAGCACTGAAAACAGCAACACTAGTCAGCAAGTTCCACCATAACACTGGAAACATATTGGTCTCCTAATTGTCCTTTCATGTTGTCATCATCATGTGCCATCATCAGAACAAAGGTTGGCAGTAATGAATTTCAAAATTTCCTCTGTCCCTTGTCTTGATGGTGCTCTCAGCCAAGCTGTATCCAGTCCACTCTTGTATGCCCTTTACATCTATTTACCTCTTTTTCCTTCCATTTTTCCTTTTTGTATGACCTTCAGTATATTGTCTTTCGATATTTCACAAAAGTATTCTGTTTTCTTGATTCTTATTTCTTGAGAAGTTCAAACTGCACTTGGAATTGTTCTGGTGATGAAAGCTGGGTGTACATGTATGACCCAGAAATGAAGCTAATGTCATCCTAATGGAGAACGTCATCATCTTGACCAAAAACATGGCAAGTGAAGTCCAGTGTCAAAACCATGTTGCATTCTCCAGCACTGGTGGACTAATTCATCCCTAGGGGTAGACAGTATACACAGAATTCTACACGGCAGTCCTACAAAGCCTCCACGATGCTGTGTGCAGACATTGTCCTAAGAAGTGGTATATCAGCAGTTGGATCCTTCACCATGACAATGCTCCTGCAAACGTCTGTCAAAACAAATGAATTTTGGCAAAACACCACATTCCTTTGCTTCCACACCCTCCATACCCACCTGACCTTGCTCCCTGCAACTTCTTGTTCCCACATCTGAAGATAATACTGAAAGATCGCTGATTTGATGAGACATTGAAGAGATTCTAAACAAAAAAAAAGGTAAAACTAAAGGCATGAGTTGTGAATCAGCGTACCATACATTTTCTGCTGCTAGTCAACAGTTGACCAGAAACTGCCGACTAGGGTTGCGATCAGCAACAACTCCATAGCTAGTGGCATCATTCCTCTTCCTTCCCACAATAATTAATGTATGAGTATATACACGGACCCACTACAGTAAAGCTGTGATAACAAAATGTATAAACTAGGAAAAAAGTAGCAACAGCTTTATTACTTAACGAGTACACAGTTGTGACGTTTCAGCATAAGCCTTAATCATACAAAAACATACAGGACAAAGAAATAGAGAGGAGATGAAATATAAATTCACATGAGTTATGTTAAAAAAAAAAATTAAATAAAATGAATAGAGCACTTAGATGTAACTTGTACGGTAAAGAAACTGTGGCTTGTCCGACGCTGTGTCAGAAATGTGCATGGTGGAGTGTAGAGAGTATTTAAATGGAAACTTGGGATGTGTGATAGGTGGGTCGTAACTGAGATTGGTTTGGGGGGGGGGGGGAGTGATACAATGGTAATCTAGCCGGGAGAAGATGAAATATCTGACCTGATTATAGTAGGGGTAGAGGGGTTGTAATGTGATGCTGTGAAGGTTCTAAGCTGTGTAACAAGTGAGAAGAGAGTGCAACTTCCTTCCCAGAGCGTTAAGCCCATTACCCATTTTTTTCTTTGGGCTGGTTGTACCCCGGGAGTTTTTTGCGAGCAACTGTGGTGAGTGGAAATCAAAACCTGGTTGGTAGGCCAGTGTCTAATCCACTGCACCAATGTGGCTCCCATTCTAAACAAACGCGGTGAGATAAATGAGGGTTATCTCACAAATTGTCTTCCATAGCTGCTTCCATATATGGCAAGACTGCTGGAGACTACTTTGAAGGAGACTAGACCAAGAAGCTCCAAGTCTCTTCATTTAGTAACAAATATTTTTGTTAAAATTCAGTCCTGGAACTTTGCAAACAGCCCTCGTATATACACACAACTAAGAAGCAAAAATTAATCCAGTCTGATGATCAGTTTGGCCAATTTTTTTTGTATCAGATCACTTGACTTCCTCCAAGCCAATACACAACGATCTTGCTTCCAGCTGATCTGACTCTTCTCAGCCTGACTAGTATGTCAGTCTATTAATCCACCTTTAATGGCAGGGTTATCAGACTAATTTGTTGTGGCAAGTACCACTTCTTTTTTAGACTTGCACGATCTGATGAACACGATAACTGACAAAGAAAGAGTAATAGAAATGGGTTTCGAAAAAAATAAACGGTAAACTTCTGCTGAAACACAAGAATATACTACACAGTGTCTATTGTGGCATGATCCATCTTGAACAAGATTTAATAACAACAGATGGGCTGTTTTCTCATTCTGGATCAAGAACCTTGCTTTTCTTGAATGAGAAACAATGAAGCTTTCGCACAGTAAAGTGATTTAGCACAATGTTGTATGGTTAGCATATGAAAAATCTGCACCTGAAAGCATAAACTGAAACCATTTCTGTGTAAGTTTCTTCTTGTCCTTGTCCAGGTAAGCACTGAACATCACAAGAGACTGCATATGTATGTTTATCTCAAGCTGGGTTCATGCGGGAGATTGAGTTTAAGCAACAAAATGTGTGTGCCAACGACCTTATTTCCTTTCCGGGTGTCACGACTGATTTTAGCTGCATCAAACATTCAGCTATTCAAGCATTTTTTTTGGAGGTGTTAGATGGGCGAGTGGGCAATGCACTGTTTCTTGAAGATAGGCGGCTGCTCACTCTGACAGAGTCCATGTCCCCAGTAAATTCTTTTGTCATTTTTCTTTCTCTCACACCTTAAGAGCTTTGTCTAATATTTCTCAAATGCTAAACATACAACCCTATGCTAAATCACTTTGCTGTGTTTTTTCACTAAGAAACATGCCATGACCTTCCTCCCAAGAAAGTGTCACTATGCCCTTCCAAGACTGTTGCACTGCCTCCCAGACTGCTGCAAATGCCAAACTTTTAAAACTAGACTTACTACATTTGTCAGGCTGTTGTGACACAGCCTTTTTTTTTTTCAAAGAACACTTCATGGAAGTTAGACCTTGCATCAAAGCAGATATGTTTACTCCAAAACAAACAAAAATCATCAGTCTGCGAATGGTCTCGTGGGTATCAGAACAGCATGATTTGACTATGTCTTTGTGGACAGTCATCTGGGCATCAGCACAGAATGCCTAGGCTATGTAAAATGCTAGAAATGTGTAAATCTAATAACAGGTGGTGAGTTAGTTGACAATTATCAGTTACTTCAGGGGTCCAGACCTGAAAAAAAGACTGGGAAACACTGCCCTTAAAGCAATGACTTCTGCTGCGGCAAAAGAAAGATTTTGCTCTTTCTTTAAATCTATGAAATTTTACTTTTATTCTAAAACGATGTTAACTGTGTAAAATAAAACTCTGTTTTCCGCTAATGCCAAAATCAAGATTCTGTATGAAGACAATCTGTTCATATTCCCATATATATATATATATGTACCCACTAAAAGAAGAAACTTCAAACTGATGTATCTGCAATCTAGGCATTGTTTGATCTACAACACCTTTCTTATTTAATATGTGAGTATCATCATCACCATCACCTTTCACTCCCTCAAGAGCATAGGCCACGAATAAAGGCTCTCCAGTCATCCCTGTTCTTGGAATTATTCTCTGCTTCCTTCCATGTGTATTCCTTGTCTCTGAGCACT
This sequence comes from Achatina immaculata, assembly GCA_009760885.1. Classification (NCBI taxonomy): domain Eukaryota; kingdom Metazoa; phylum Mollusca; class Gastropoda; order Stylommatophora; family Achatinidae; genus Lissachatina; species Lissachatina immaculata. The sequence continues at coordinate 74,212,306 of CM019713.1, read as the reverse complement.
GTCATAATTTCTCTTTTCCAAGTTTAGGTCAGTGTATCATTTATTGTAAAACTCCACTGGAAGGCAAAGATACTATCTGACTTGGTAATTCATAACTGACATCATGGCTGGTGAATCACAGCTGACCAAGACCCTGTCCCACACCTCCACTGGTAACAAGCCTGGCCTGGCTATTGGTGGGGAGAATCTGCTAAAGAAGCACTGCACACACCCTCCTGCTATTTAGTCCCACTCTTGGACTGAAAAGACCTTAACCTACTCCTAAGCTGACATGATGCTGTGCTCCCCACATCTTCATCACACCAGCTGCAAAGAACACTAGCTCACAGTTCCAAGGAGACAGAAGAAGATCATAAATCATTAACAGAAGCTTCTGAATTGGTTATGAGTTTTAAAGTCCCATCATTCAAAAAAGTACAATCAAGCAGGACTCCTATAAAAGACACCACTCTTTTGTTATTTAGCAATTACAAGAACAGAAATGCATTTTTTTCCCTACCATACACATGAATATGAGATGAATTGGTACTTGTATTACATGAGTTATGTCATGTTATTATTATATATAAAAATTACACAAGGTTTTGATTTGAAAAGGAATGAAGATGGATGATCTATAGCTCTGTGTCAGGGGTTCTGAAAGCTGATACAATAAAATAACACTTTAAAAACTATCAGAATCTTTTAGTTTTTGAAATGTGAATAAACCTATAGCATGTGGAATTCTGAAAAAAAAAGGCTTTTTTTCTTTTAAATAAGTAAGAAAAGGATTTGACCATGTCTTGAAACTGACTGAGCAAATAGGTCTACATACTATAGAAGACTTGGAGAGTTCCACATTTGCCATTCTAATTTTTTTTTTTTCATTAAAATTAGAACAAGATGAAACTGAAAAAAAAATCTTACGCACTACAAATAAAGAGCTGAAAAACTTGAAATGGAGCAGATTCACATTTGTTTTTCCTTGGTAGAAAAATTACTTGAGTTTCCTCACTGACATCTTTGACAGAAAGATGACTTGAGTCTCCTCACTGATATCTTTGACAGAAAGATGACTTGAGTTTCCTCATTGATATCTTTGACAGAAAGATGACTTGAGTTTCCTCACTGATATCTTTGACAGAAAGATGACTTGAGTTTCCTCACTGATATCTTTGACAGAAAGAAGACTTGAGTTTCCTCACTGACAGAAAGAAGACTTGAGTTTCCTCACTGATATCTTTGACAGAAAGATGACTTGAGAGTTTCCTCACTGACATGTTTGACAGCAAGAAGACTTGAGTTTCCTCACTGACAGAAAGAAGACGAGTTTCCTCACTGAGAGAAAGATGACTTGAGTTTCCTCACTGACAGAAAGAAGACTTGAGTATCCTCACTGATATCTTTGACAGAAAGATGATTCAAGTTTCCTCACTGATATCTTTGACAGAAAGATGACTTGAGTTTCCTCACTGACAGAAAGATGACTTGAGTTTCCTCACTGACATCTTTGACAGAAAGATGATTCAAGTTTCCTCACTGACATCTTTGACAGAAAGAAGACTTGAGTTTCCTCACTGACAGAAAGAAGACTTGAGTTTCCTCATTGATATCTTTGACAGAAAGATGACTTCAGAGTTTCCTCACTGACATGTTTGACAGAAAGAAGACTTGAGTTTCCTCACTGACAGAAAGATGACTTGAGTTTCCTCACTGAGAGAAAGATGACTTGAGTTTCCTCACTGACATAAAGATGACTTGAGTATCCTCACTGATATCTTTGACAGAAAGATGATTCAAGTTTCCTCACTGATATCTTTGACAGAAAGATGACTTGAGTTTCCTCACTGACATCTTTGACAGAAAGATGATTCAAGTTTCCTCACTGACATCTTTGACAGAAAGATGACTTGAGTTTCCTCACTGATATCTTTAACAGAAAGATGACTTGAGTTTCCTCACTAATATCTTTAACAGAAAGATGACTTGAGTCTGCTCACTGATATAGAAAGATGACTTGAGTCTGCTCACTGATATAGAAAGATGGCTTGAGTCTGCTCACTGATAGTCTGATAGAAAGATGGGTTGAGTCTGCTCACTGATAGTCTGATAGAAAGATGGGTTGAGTCTGCTCACTGATAGTCTGATAGAAAGATGGGTTGAGTCTGCTCATTGATAGTCTGATAGAAAGATGGCGTCTGCTCACTGATAGTCTGATAGAAAGATGGGTTGAGTCTGCTCACTGATAGTCTGATAGAATGATGGCTCGAGTTTGCTAATTGATAGTTTGATAGAAAGATGGGTTGAGTCTGCTCACTGATAGTTTGATAGAAAGATGGGTTGAGTTTGCTCACTGATAGTTTGATAGAAAGATGGGTTGAGTTTGCTCACTGATAGTTTGATAGAAAGATGGGTTGAGTTTGCTCACTGATAGTTTGATAGAAAGATGGGTTGAGTTTGCTCACTCATAGTTTAACAGTAAGAAGATTTCAACTTATCTGATGAAACCTCTCTGTGCCCCCCCCCCACATACATACACATATTTTCTATGTATTTGCTTGCAACTCTTACATTCATTACTCATTTTAAATCCAAATCTTGTATGTTAAGGCAGAACATTCACCATGCTTGGGGCAACAAAAAAGTGTGCCCATTTATTGGACAGTAAATTCTCAATAATAAACATATTTCTAGATTAATCACTAGATTCACATTATTCAAAAAATAAAAAAAAACACACAAAACACATTCACTCACATACAACATAAATATGAATCACATCCTTGGAAATAAACAGTGATAACTTGCTTACTCATACGTATGTACCATTTTTTGTGTAATTTCACTAATTTTAACAATGAAATGTTAGGTCATCTAAATATGTAACCATGATGAAGCTCACAGCTTTCTCCAGGCCCTGCTGGCCATATCACAAGCTTCAAACCTAGATCTATAGCATCATCAGGCCTTGCGGATGTACACATGATGGACACTCTTGAAGAGCATCTTAAAGAATTCGTACTCTAAAAACAACAAAACTTAAAAACAAAATCCCCAAAGAAACATATTAATTCCAAATTCTGATGCTTTCCCTACTTATACAGTTGCAAAACACAAGCGCAAAATGTCTTTCTTGGTCAAACTCAAAGTCTAATTTTCATCAAATTCAAAAGCTAATACAAACCGAAAAAGAGCATTTGAGCTAAGCAGCTCTGTCTCATCATCTTTCAAAATGAAAAGTTCTTTCAAAATGCAAAAGCTTCAGCAGCTGAGTCTAAGTTTGTTCCAGATAGTAAAGATTTTGGGTTTTCAATCACATGACGAAACTCTTCCAGCCACCGTGTAGCCTCTACTTCATTGATGGCCCTGCTGTCATATGATAAATTAACCGTCATTTTCAGCTGGTTTCCTGTCATGGATGCCACTTGACGTGAAGTTCCAATGGCTAAGATGGCTACCTGAGGAGGGTTGATGACAGCGGTGAACTCTGTGATTCCAAACATGCCCAGATTTGAGATGCTGAAAGCAGAACATGAACTTGTGAAAAACTCATTGTATGAATATATAAAATGTCAAATTCTCTTCCATACAAATAGTCTGTGTGTGATGTTACTCTATTCAAGACCTCTGTGTTCATAGTTATTTATATTTCACAGCATCACTAACACCATTAAAAAAAATTGATCTGGATCATTATCCTTCCACCCAAGTCCATAGATGCTTTCGTCTCCTCCATAATATATCCATCAGTGTACATAACTAATGGTTTCTATACTGATTTACAGTTCCAGTTCTTGTCGTGCCTTTAACATGATGTCTGTGTTGTTCTTAATAAATCTTACTTCTAGCTCCTTCACTTAACAGAGATACTGCCATGCCACTGTGCAGGTGGAAATCTTCTGATGCCACTGTGCAGGTGGAAATCTTCTGATGCCACTGTGCAGGTGGAAATCTTCTGCCTTGTACTGGCAATGCAAAATGTACAAAAAAAATCATTATCTGCCTGATCCATTATCTGCTTCTGAAGGTGTAGCTAGCCCGGTTAATCAGTCTGAAACATTTGTCATAAAGTCTGAAAGTGCATAGCACAGAATGTAGAGAGACTGCAAGTGCAGAAAACAGACTACATGTTAACATCCTGCTTTTTAAGTATGCACTTCTACTGACCAGAGCAGTAGTTCTGTCAAGAGAAAAGTAGCAATGCTAATAGAGTGTAGACCTTGTGCTCTGTAGTCCATTCAAACCAGCCATAAAAATGGGTATACAGCCATATAAGGAAAACTGCTCTGAAAATGGACATCTCTCACAGGTTGATTAGCAGTTTGCCTGACCAGAAAGATCTCAGTCACTTTGCTGTAGAAACTAGTATATGGTTCCTTCTGGAGCTGTGGAAAGCAATGTATGAAGCTGACAACCTTATGGTTATAGATGTCTCTATGGCATGACAGAACTTTTCTTCTAAAAATAAACAACTTTTGTCTTCAAGGTGAGGCACATCAGAGTATACTGCACATGAACTGGCAGTCCTTTAATAGAAGGACACATGAATAAGGGTAACCTTGAAAGGGTGTAGTGCAAACTCCAGATCATACGCTTCAAGAATGTCACACAAATGCAAATTTATGAAACTAAACGATCCTTGAACACATATTTGAGGAAGACTTCGTCCAGATTACTCACCTTTAGATTCAGTATTAGCTGGAACTTTAAAGCTGAATTAAAAATGACAAAGTAAGATACTGAGATTAGAATCTGTTCCAAAAGATAGAAAGCATGAGATCTACCTTCAGTAAACCAAGAGAAAATTATTTTGTCACTTACCTAAAGCTACCCCCCTGAAATTCATGAAGCTGTAGCTTGCCTTCCCTAGCTCGTCCTGCCAAATCCTACATCATACAGCCAAAAGTCAAAGTGATGCAAGAAAATTCATAGATTTACTGTAGTATTTTATCTTCTGAATTTAAAATATCCAATCTTTCATCTCTTACAGTTTTGCTATAGATATGAAACTATCATTGAGTGCAAAAACAGCAAAAACATCTCTCCAGATTAACCAAGGAATTTCTCTCCTCCTTCCTTACCTGATGTACCTCTGAAGCAACAATGTGCAATATTTCTTTTCATCTGCCACTGTTCAGAATAACTGACCTTTTACAGTTCTAATTCTCTTTTCATTTCATATTCGTTCTTTGCCCTTTATTTTAATACATGATTTATTTTTTAACATGTGCTCCATTGTCACCAAATTTTATTCTCTTAACTCTTTCCGTGCCTCAGGAAGAAACACGGATGTTCAGTTGGGCGTCGGATTAAAAGTGTTACTCTTGATATGTATAGGGGGTATAGTTGTAAAATTGAATGAAACACATTATTTCCATGTACTTCCGTGTACTTATTATGTTTCAAAATATAACTAAATGTATGAAGATTTCATAAACGCAGAGTTTTTTAGGAAAAATAAGTAATGGGATGTTTTTAGACAGTGACTGTGTCCAATTTACCATTGGATAGGTCTAGAGGTACAATAGTAGCATCTGAGATGCATAGATCTACCTGTTGATGTCGTACTGTGATTCAATGTTGCATTATCGGTAGAATAATGTCTGAAATAACCTTCTAACTACTTCTCCAGTCGTCTAATGTCTAGATCTACTTGGGATACATTCAAGAACGGTGGTCTGGTCACAGGGCATGTCCATACCCCTATCTACATCACCAAAAATTGAAATTTCTCACAGAAAACTTCAATTTTTTCCCTCTTAACTAAGCACTCTTCGGCCATTTTGAAAAAGGTCACGGGGCATGTGCACTAAATGTTTACAATCTAAATGTTACACTGGGTTTTAAATGAAACAAATCAAACGTCGCTAAAGCGACTAAAGGCACGTGAGAAACCGAAACCGTTGTCTAAGTGATGAAAGGCACAGGAAGAGTTAAGGTATCAATGAAACTTCAACCACTCTTAATGAGTTATTTCAACATTAAGTTTCTTAAATAAAAAGTAATAAGCCCTTCACACAGCAAAGTGATAGAGAACAGCATTGTATGGTCAGCCTTCAAAAAATAGATAATAAAGAACTTTAGACATGAGAGAAAAATGACAAAAGAATGACCAGGATGCAAACCAAAAGTTCCAGTAGGACTAAGATAAGTCTAGCCATTAGAGTATAGTGCTCTAATTCATTTGGCCATCTCTTATCTCTTAAAAAATATGTTTGACTGCTTTTTAACGCATGTCTGAAATTATGACACCCAGAAAGGAAACAAGGTCATGATGCAGAAATTCCACCACTTTCATTAAGACTCTTACAGGTGCTCAGTTTGAGACATAAAAATGCACACATGGTCTCCTGCAAATGTCTAGTGCATTCTTAACAACAACAGCAAGAAATAATGTTTCACACAAATGTAGTTTCAGTGTATGTTGGGTACCTTACAAGTTAATAAACTATTTTTAAAATGTGGTCTTTTAATGATTTCAACAAAAATTTAAATACAGACCACAACAGTATACATTATTGTATTAAAGTACTAGCTTGCTTACCTTAACAATACTGCTTATCTGTTCCACAGACAGGAACGATGCACCTTTCACAATGGGAGTAATCAACCCATTTGGTGTTGCCACAGCAACAGAAATGTCCACAGTTGGCAATAATTTAGGGCCATCATTTACCCAATTTGCATTTATGCGAGGCACCCGCTATGAAATTAGAAAAAAAGGTTCACATTTTGAAAATGTCTCATTTTACTGCCACCATTTAGTTCAAGACGAGTCTGATTTTTATAGAAATGTGCTCATGTAATAGTGAGGTTTCAAAGTGTGAAATGTTGTTACTGAAGTTACAGATCCAGTTGCTCTTGAGTAATCTGAGCTACAGCAGTGTGGATCTTATTTGCTGATCCATGTAATATTTTGTATTTGAGAAAGAAGAGTGGTTTCTAAATTGTCAGAGATGGATAGTTCACTGGTGTACAGTTTCATATGGGTGCTCACAATGCAGACAAAATGGAACTTTCACTCATTAGGCAGACACCATAACAACCCACCATCATTACTCTCAATGAACTAATTACCCCGAGCTTTAAGCAACTTTTCCTGGTTGCTAGAGCAGGATGACCCCCATGAGGTCAATGTAACAGACTCCTAAAGCATGTTACGGAGAATCGAGAGGCATTTCTTCCACAGGGAGTAGGTCCAGCTTCTAGAGGGCCCTTGGTTATCCAATTTAACATGGTCGTGCGGCAGGCAAAGGCACTGAGAAAGTGGACAAGCTAGCTAGCACAGCATCAATCCAGGATACCCTAAGAATGGAGAGATTGCAAAAGCCACCTTGGATAGGCTGCAAATGGAGGACAACATGAGAATGACTAACAGCAATCACATCAGAAGAATGATCAAGATGGGGGAGGAGAGAGGAAGTAGATGTTTTTCCAAATGAAGTTGTTTAGGTCGTGTTGTCCATTACTAGTGCATAATAGGCTCCATCAACAGGCACACACTTAAGTGGGTGTTGTGTTGAAATGGAAGGCAAAGTCCATACAGGAATGCCTGGAGTGCAGGGATACCAGTCTGATTACAAATTAACTAATTACTCTGACTCCTAATAAACCTTAACCACTACTATCCTGACTCAAAATGCACCTTCTGACTCCCAATAAGTCTTAACCACTACTATCCTGACTCAAAATGCACCTTCTGACTCCCAATAAGTCTTAACCTCTACTATCCTGACTCAAAATGCACCTTCTGACTCCCAATAAGTCTTAACCTCTACTATCCCGACTCAAAATGCACCTTCTGACTCCCAATAAGTCTTAACCACTACTATCCCGACTCAAAATGCACCTTCTGACTCCCAATTAAGTCTTAACCACTACTATCCCAACTCAAAATGCACTTTCTGACTCCCAGTAAATCTTAACCACTAATTACCCTGACTCAGACCTCTACCCTGACTTCCAAATGTCTTAACCACTAATTATCCTGACTCAAAATGAGCTTTAAACACTAACTACCCTAATTTCCAATAAACCTTAACCACTAATTACTCTGATTCAGCATACCTCCCTTAATTTCAAATAATTACCCTGACTTCCAAACACTACCAATGAAATTAACAACAAAGATAAAATCATTTCACACACTGCTCAAAGAAAATAAGGTGACACACTGAGAAAATATGCAGTTAGCAAGAATACACAAAAACTTACACTTACCTGGAGAGAAAGTGCTGTAGCTTTTATAATGAAATCATTGACCGAAACCTTGACCCCCTCATTAGCTAAGGACTTTCTCAATTCTGTGACAGCTCCAACATCAGAGTCAATAGAAGCATATGCATGAGGAATTGTGGCCTGATCAGAGTCAATAGAAGCATATGCATGAGGAATTGTGGCCTGGCAGTTGATTAAACAAACTGTTACTCAAATGCAAAGACATAACTAGTAGTATCAAGGCCATCGTTCATTCATTTAATGAAGACAAATGTGCTATTTTTTTAAGTTCTCAACATTTCTAGAAGAAAATGTGCTTAGAACTAATAGCAATAATGCAGACATAATGACAATACTCTAGAGATGTGCAGTATCTAAGCAAACAGAAAAACATGGACACAAGTACACAAATTTATTTATCTCTGAACAGTAATAATCACACAAATAAACAAATAAACAGCTGAAATCAAGTCATTCATTCATTCCTTTGCATGTCCCTTGCGGAACTTTGTCTCCCAAACAGCACTCCTGTAGGCCTCTCGGTTGTGAGCAAGATGGCCTGCTGCTGCTGCTGCATCCATTTCCAGATCATCAACGATGTCTTGCAGCCATCTTCGTTTCGGTCTTCCTCTTTTTCTTTTTCCCATTATGTATCCTTCCAATACGATCTTCTCTAAATTATCATGACGTTTAATGTGTCCAAAATATTTCAGTTTTCTCTCTTTAATCCTCTTCACTAGCCAGCCTTCTTCAATATTAAGCTCTTGTAGTATAGATATATTTGTTCTTTTTTGTGTCCACGATATTTGGAGAACTCTTCTGTAGCATTTACATTCAAAGGCATTTATGTGTTTCTCAGCTGTTTTGTTAAGTGTCCAGGTCTCACAGGCATATGTTGCGATGGAAAAGATGCATGCCCTTAAAAATCTTATTTTTGTGGTTCTGTCTGCTCCTCTTCACAGATTCTTTATTTGTTTTACTTTCTGAAGAGCAATAGATGTCCTCCGTTTAATTTCCCTCATTGTATCTCCATTATTAGTTAGTAGTGATCCAAGATATTCAAAACTCTCCACTTCTTCCAGTTTTTCCTCATTGATACATATTTCAGTTGCCTTGTTTGTTTTGTCAGTTGTCATCACTTTGAAATCAAGTCAGGAATAGGAAAAACAACTTTTTTTTTTTGTGGATAATACAACAGAATGCAAGCAATATAGGAGAGGATGTTGGAAAAAGTGTTATGCTGCTTCACAGAGCCAAATTTCTCAATGTTTGTAAGACCTGGATAAATAAAAAGAAACCACTGATGGAAGAAATCAGAGAAGAAATAGTTCTGAAGAATGATGCAATATATACCCCGGAAAGCCCTAAAAACACAAGAAAAAATGCAGAAAGACTGCAGAACAATGAAAAACAAATTAAAACTAAAAGGAAAATAAAAATTCTCTGAACATGAACTGAGAACACTGAAATTGGAAAAAACTGTCAATCACTGCAAAACTTAAGATGGGGAAAAAAAGGAGTGGGGGAACAGAAAAATCTGGTCAACTGGTACAAGAATGGAAAGGCAATCTATCTGACTACAAACATCAAGTACCACACACAGTAAACATGCATGATCACCAATGTCTATCAGGATGGCATATACTGAATGAATGATAAACTACTTTTATAGCATATAAAATGAATGAGTGGAATAAAGTTAGAAGGTGAGAGAAGAAAGAGAGTGGAGAGAAGAAAGTGGGAGACAGAGGGAAAAAAGGAGACTTTTGCTGCGTGTGTTCTTAATAATTTTGTTTAACCTTAGACTCTGTTAGTCGCTTGGCAATTGTTCTCCTCATGTTTGTCAATGGGATATCGACATACTTAGCTCCTGTGGGTACTTGGGGAGCAGCAGGAGCTGGGACTGCCTTGGCTGGCTCTGAGATGGGGGCAGGTGGAGATGAAGCTTTCTGCTCCATCTTTGTGAGATTTTTAGCTTGAATGTAGTCAAGAACATCTCTGAAAAGTATTTTTTAAAGATGACAGTTAATTAAATGATGGCTTGAATTACTGTAAACAGTGTCTTTCCATGATGAACTGCTACAGCTACTGTCTAATTCCATTTGACTTTTCATTCAATGCTGTAAGATAATTAAATTTTTTCTCTAAGCAGTGAGATCACTGCATTTTTCCTTCTATTGGACTTCTACTCTAAGCTGTGTGTCTGTTGGTATCAGATTTTTTTATCTAAACTACATGATGGCTAGACTTTTCATTTTAATTTGTAAAATGTTAAAACTATATAAAACAAAAGTTGGAACAGCTTTACTAGTTAATGATCACATGTTAACTAATAAAGCTGTCTCAACTTTTATTTTAAACAATTTTAACATTGTCCTCTAAGATACAAAATCATCAAGCAAAGGTGTTGTGATTTCTCATGTAAAGCTATATAGGAAGATTAAATTTACCATCTCAGGCTGGAAAAATAATCACACCATCTGTATCCCTCACTACTTGCTGCAGATTGAATAGCAGCCTACACTGGTTTATCAAAACCGTTATATAAACCAGCTTATCAAAACCGTTATATAAACCAGCTTATCAAAACCGTTATATAAACCAGTTTATCAAAACCGTTATATAAAACAGTTTATCAAAACCGTTATATAAAACAGTTTATCAAAACCGTTATATAAAACAGTTTATCAAAACCGTTATATAAACCACCCCCGTGTGGTACCCGGGATCTGCAAAGAATAGGACCACTGTACCCTACCACGCATGATCGTAAAAGGCGACTAAGGAGGGTTCAGCATAGGGCCAGCAACCCTATCTGGTAAAAAAAACTAGCAGACTGCTACAGAAACGGAAGCAAGGGAAAAAACAAATGCAGGTGGAAGGAGAAATGCGTATCAGGAAACTGAGCCCATGAAGGTTGTGGATGAAAAAGGATGTTGAGCAATAGAGGGCTCACCTGGGCAAGAGCAGAAAAAAGGCAAAAGACAGGCATTTGTGGAAAACCCTTGCGGAAGCCCCATGTGCCCTGGGCACTTAAGGTTCAGAGAGAGAGAGAGAGAGATATATATAAACCAGTTTATCAAAACTGTTATATAAACCAGTTTATCAAAACCGTTATATAAACCAGTTTATCAAAACTGTTATATAAACCAGTTTATCAAAACCGTTATATAAACCAGTTTATCAAAACTGTTATATAAAACAGTTACATAAAATTCTAATAAAATGCAAACTAAAGACCCCCACCCTTTCAAAAGAGCACCAGATCTTCCTGTGGCTGGCACAGACGATGGGCTGATGTTGTATTCCTCCAACAGTTTCTTTACAGATGGTCCAACCAGATGGCTTGAACTAGAAAAAAAAAACAACCACAAATATCCTTCTATAAGTCTGTTGAACTTTATATATTTTTCAATAATGAAAAAAGCCAGCAAGATCTTTCCTCAATAAGTCAAGGTCTCTGTTTTAGCACAACTTGCTGAGAAACCTGGTAATGTTGGTAGCTTCTTGGTAATTATTCCCATTTGTTTTTGACATTAGAAAGTGGATGATGATGATCATCATCATCATGAACAGTAAAGCTTTTTGGTTATGAAGATTTTTTTTTAAAAAATGAGTTCTTAGATAAAAGAAAAAGCATGAGCAAGCTATAATTATTGTTTCAAAACTGTGATGTGATGCCTCAATACTGGCTCAATCAGAATTTCATGGAACAAAGAAAGTGGTGAGATAACTGAAGAAATGAGATGAAATATCAATTTTAGGAATCCAGTAGATTTAAAACGTTCGATGAATCAACTGCTGTGAAACAAATCTCATTCCCCAGTATCTTTCTGCTACATACAGAACCCATTTTTTATAATGGTAAATGAAGCTCTCAGTAAATTCAAACTAAAATCCTAACCCATTCTTAACACTAGAAAATAATGGAATGAAGGAAATACAATGTACATCTACATGCCTATTTCGATTACACTAACACATTTGACTGTGTACAACACAAGCTACAATGGAAAATGACAGACATGAAATTTTCATCTCACACAATCACTGTCAAGCACAATAAGCAACTCTCAACACAGAAGGTGAAACACTAAAATGATGTGATAGACAGACAGGTGTAAGACAAGGAAGTATACTATCCCACTGCTTTTCTAACATCTACGCAGAACACATAATGAGAAATGTCAGCGCTGATCTGAACATGAGAAATTTAATTCTTTTAATACTAATGAACCCCTGAGAAGAGATACACACAGCTGTAGCCCTTCTTTCCAACAGTCTTGAAAATATAACACTGGCAGTTAAAAGATTGAGAAACTCACGCTGAATGCTAAAAAAGACTTTGATTATGACAACTGACACAGTAAAACAAAAAGAAACTACCAGACAACCAGAAACGATGACAAAATGAAGTGCACTTGCAGTTTCTGAGTACACCAAGTCATATACAAGCAACACTGAGGAAGAGGTTAAAAGATGATACTCCCAAAGAACACATGGCAAAACACAAGCAATCACATAGCACCATTCAGATACTGCATCTTCCAACTAGCATAATGCAGGTGTGAATCACAGACCCTGATCCAGCATCAGATAAATGTGACTATTTTTTAAAAAATGAGATATTGTAGAAGTTTCAGAATACCTAGAAAAGAAAAGAGAAGTAACATAGAACCTTAGAAGAATGGATGTATATGAAAACAGCTCAGAAAAGAAAGTTATACTTCCTGGACTATTAAATGCCATCATCATCATCATCATGTGCCATGCCGACTGGCGTTGGCTATTATGCTTCTCCAGAGTACCCGATCATTCATGCAGGCCATCAGTTCAGTTGGTGATCTCCTCTCACACCATCCCGTCAGACTGTCCAGTATTATTTCTCTTGGTCTTCCTCTTGATCTTCTTCCATTTTTCCTGTTGTTATAATATTTTCAATGCCCCCTCTTCTCATTGCATGTCCTATGAAAGTACATTGTCTCTCTCTTATCTTTTTGACAAGGTTTTTTGTCTCTCCAGCTCTTCTCATACATTCTTCATTGGTTATTTTTGCTGCCCAGGGGATTCGCAACATTCTTCTAATAAACCACATTTTTGCTGCTTCCAATGATTTTTGTGCAGACTTGCCTATTGTCCATGATTCACTTCCATATAACAAGATAGGTTCAATATAGCATTTTAGGACTCGTTTTCTAACATTCATTGATAAAGATGTGTTAGCTAATATGTTTCTCATTCTCTGAAATGCAGTCTTTGCTTGGCCTATTCTGTTCCTAATTTCTGTTCTGCATTTCCCATCTGAAGTTATTACTGCTCCAAGGTATTTGAATTTCTGCACCTGCTTTAGAATAGTTCCGTTTAATTTAATACTGCATGCTAGTGGAGTCTGTTTCTTAGATATAACCATAGTCTCTGTCTTTTTGATGTTCAAAGTAAGGCCTTTCTGTTCACTTTCTTTGGCGACTTTATCCAAGAGATTTTGCAGGTCTTGTTGGTTCTCAGCTATCAGTACTGTGTCGTCAGCATACCGAAGGTTGTTAATATTGTATCCTCCAATTTTTATGCCTGGTTCTGTGATGATTGTTCTTAGAATATTCTCGCTATACAGAGAAAAAAGGTCTGGAGATAGTACACATCCTTGTCGCACCCCTTGTTTTATAGGTTGACATTTCCAATTCTATTTTCAACTTGAACTGCTGCTTCTTGCTGCCAGTATAGATGTTTTACAATCCTCAGGTCTTTGCCATCTATACTGATGTCTTCAAGCATTTTAATAATTTCATTATGTTTCACCTTGTCAAATGCCTTGGTGTAATCAATGAAGCATAAGTACAGATCTTTCTGTACTTCTAAAGCTCTTTCTGTTAGTGTTCGTAAACCATAAATGGCACTGTGTGTTCCCTTTCCTTCAACAAATCCAAACTGTTCATCTGCTATTTCCATTTTTATCTTTTTCCTTGTTCTTCTCATAATTATTCTCAGAAGTAGCTTCGTTATGTGACATGAGAGGCTGATAGTCCGGTGGTCATCACATTCCTTTGCACCTCAATATAAGATTAATAATAGAGAAATGCAGAGTTTAATGTGAATCTATATTTAGCCTTTATGGACTACTCAAAGGCATTTGATTGCGTACAACACCAGAAACTTTGGGAAATAATGGAAAAAATGGAATTTCCAACATCTGATACAATTAACATCACTGCTGTATCTAGACCAACAAGCAGCAGTAAGAATAAATGGTGAAACAACAACTTGGTTTGACATAAAACAAGGGGTCCGTCAGGGGCGCATATTGTCTTACTTATTTAACCTGTGTACTGAAAATATAATGAGGAATGTTAGAGAAGATGTAGACAAAAAACATTATGATGACATAACAATTAGAGGTTATGAAATACCATAGATTAGATATGCTGATGACACAGTATTACTTTCCACAATACAAAAAGAAATGGAAAAACTAATTATATCAGTCAATAAGAACAGCGAAGAGCAAAACCTCTATCTTAATGCAATTAAATTGATGACAACTGACAAAACAAGGCAGCTGAAATATGTATCAATGAGGAAAAACTGGAAGAAGTAGAGAGTTTGAATATCTTGGATCACTACTAACTACTAATGGAGATACGAGGGAAATTAAAAGGAGGACATCTATTGCTCTTCAGAAAGTAAAACAACTAAAGAATCTGTGAAGAGGAACAGACAGAACCACAAAAATAAGATTTTTAAGGGCAAGCATCTTTCCCATCACAACATATGCCCATGAGACCTGGACACTTAACAAAACAGCTGAGAAACACATAAATGCCTTTGAATGTAAATGCTACAGAAGAGTTCTTCAAATATCATGGACACAAAAAAGAACAAATATATCCATACTACAAGAACTTAATATTGAAGAAGGCTGGCTAGTAAAGAGAATTAAAGAGAGAAAACTTAAATAGTTTGGACACATTAAACATCATGATAATCTAGAGAAAACCGTCTTGGAAGGGTACATAATGGGAAAAAGAAAGAGGAAGACCAAGGTGAAGATGGCTGCAAGACATCGTTGATTATCTGCAAATGGATGCATCAGCAGCAGGCCATCTTGCTCAAAACCAAGAGGCCCACAGGAGTGCTGTTAGGGAGGCAAAGTACCGCAAGGGACATGCAAATGAATGAATGAATGAAAAACATGGGTTTTGGAAGACAATACACTGATCACCATAATGTGATAACCTGGCAATCCCTTAAAAACTTAAGGGAAAAGAGGCAAAGAAAAAATATCTGACCAAATGATACTGGGAGAAAAAAGCAAACAAACTACAAATATCAAAGACTGTACATGTGGAGAAGAATGACCATCAATCAATATCTGCTGATATGGCACCTCTAATCTTGAACTGACTGAACCATTCTATTCACATACTGCATGAAGGCTCTATTACAAATCTGTCAAACAACAATTTTAATGTTTCACAATGATCACTACTTTCATATTAAATAATTGTATATGCTTCTATAAGCATGAAAATGAAAATATTTAAAAGTAATGTTCTAAGTGTACTACTCTATGGAAGTGAATGCTGGAAAATCACCAAAATTATAGAAAACAAGCTGAATTCTTTCCAAACTAAATGTTTACAAAGAATTAGAAGAATATTTTGGCCGAACACCGTGAGAAATAACATTTTGTTGGCAGAAATGCAGATGAAGCCACTGACACCAATTATTGAGGAAAGACGCTGGCGATGGCTGGGACATATGCTCCGGATGACTGATGACACACTACCAAAAATAGCACTAAGATGGACACCAAAGGGGAATAGAAGTAAGGGTAGACCAAAGGAGAAATGGATAAGGACAACAGAGAGGATGTTAAGCAATAGAGGGCTCACTTGGGCAAGAGCAGAAAAAAAGGCAAAGGACAGGCATTTGTGGAAAACCCTTGTGGAAGCCCCATGTGCCTTGAGCACCTAAGGTTCAGAGAGAGAGAAAGAGATAAGCTTCTATACTTACAAACTGAACACTCTGACAGTGAAGAAGCTTTAAGATTTTTTTAAAAAAAATTAGTATCAGTTTCCAATTCAAATGAAATTGGGTTTTTTTTTTTTTTTTGGCTGAGATTTTCTCATGCTGAGACATTTAAACAGCTGACTGCACAATAACCAGAAAACAAGTTGGAAACACCCCCTCATTCCACTATCACAAAAGAAAAAAAAAGGATAAAGAATGAAAACTCATAAACCTAGTTTCTGGTAAAGCCCAAGATCAATAACCACAAAAAAGTAATATGATTTAAACAAACATTTCTGAAAGATTCTTTTCATCATATACAAAACATTGTCCTAGACACATTAGCAATACCAAACAATATGATTAGCATAAACACGACCATAGAAACATCAGTAACATAAAACATGATCAAGTCTTTCACTTCTGAAATAAATTCCATGCTCTGCCATAAGAAATTTTGATGAGAAATTTTGATACAAAGAAACCAGAAGACAGCTACTCTATAATTTAAAAACATAGATTGAGTTAGAAATGTTGCTTTTATTTTATTTAGACTTTGCCTAAGTATCACTCTGACCACTGATTCACATAGGTGTGCAAGATCTACCAACACTGTCAATATTGTTTTGGGGTGAAATAGTTGCAGACATATCAGTTGATATCAAATAACATGATTAAACACTTACCTAGGATCAACTTTATGAGCACCTGGAGCTGCCGCTACAACTGAGGGTGTCGGAGCAGCTGAAGCTGAAGCAGCAGCCTGTTTAGGCTTGGGGCTAGAATCTGCTGGGATCTCAACAGTCTTCCAGTCCTCTCCTTCCTCTACCAGGACAGCTATCAGGCTCCCAACAGGTACATCTTTAGAATTCTCTGGCATCTAAATGAAGTATGTGACTACAAGTTTTGATGTTACATATCTCCTTCTAACAAACTTACCAACGGTCTTACAAAAAAGATATTTGTTCCTCAGGTTTATATCTAAATCATTTAGTGAAAGAATTAGACTATTTAAAATAAAAAGTAGGAACAGCTTTTTTAATTAATAAGCACATATTTTAACATTTTGATTTACACCTTAATTATTAAAACATACAGGATGAAGAAATAGGAAAAGAAAATATATAAAAATTCACATTTATGATATCTAAAGGTTAAAAAAACAAAGATTTATACTTGTGCTTTACTGATTACACAAAAGCTTTAGTCAGACATAAAGATATGACACAAATGCTAGAAAAACGTAATACAGATGGCGAGGATATGAGAATTATTAATAATACATACTGGAAGCAAAGTACTGTCACCTGATCTAATCTCATTATACATATAAAACATCATGAGAGGAATTAAAAATTTGAAAGGAAATAAAATAGGAGGTCATAATAACAATAACCTGAGATATGGGAATGACACCGTTCTAACAGCAGAAAGCAAAAACAATTTGCAAAAACTTGTGAACAAGATTACTGAAAAGAGCAATAAAAGAGGCCTGGAGCCAAGCAGCAACAAGACAAAAGCAATGCTAATATAAAAAAAGAATAAACATACCAAAGTGCAACATTCTTTCAAACAGGAAGACACTGACACAAGGAAATAAATTCAATTACCTTGAAACAACAATAACAGCTGATGGCAAGTACACAAATGAAATAAAATCATAAACAGGTAAGGCAAAAGCACCTTTTTATGACACAAAGAAGATACTAAGAAATAAGAAAATATTCCTAAAAATGAGGAAAGGGTATCACAGTGCTAAACAGAGCCCATATTGTCAACAAAAGTCAACAAAGGGATGACAAAGAAACTGAAAGTAACTGAAATGTGGCTTTTGGCAAAAGATGCAGCAAATATCCTGGGCAAACAGAAAAAGAAATGAAGAGGCCCTCAAAAAGTTTCAGAGCAACAAAAACTAGTTAATATGATAAGAAAAAAACATTCAAAACTTATTGGACATATATGAGAAGACGGAAGTTGGGGAATATGACTGAAAAATTCAAGGGAAAAGTGATGAAAGGAGGGCCAAGAGATAAATATTTCAGTGAACTGACCAAGTGGCATGGGGAAAATACAGCATCTGAATTAATCAGAAACACCATGGACCACACAAAATGGAGAAGTATGACAGCCAATGCTATTCAGCGCATAATAATAAAAGTAGTAGTAATAATAAAAATCACATGTCAAAAATAAGGAAGAAATAGATGGGAGCACTTAACTGTGACTTATAAGAACCCATGTCTGAGAACACATGTAGTAAGATACTGTGCATGTTGAAATAAGATGTGGTGTGTGACACCAATCTGACTGATTGATAGCAAAGATGGGATTGAGCATAGGGAGGTAGGAGAGACAAAACACACAACAGTTGCCAAGCTGAGAAAAAGGTGGGTGGAAAAGATTCTTGAGCAAAATTCTGAAAGAAAATCCAACACAGACCTTTTCCTCTTGACTCAATGTCTACTTTATAATCTAATCTTAACACTGGCTTCAAATAGCTGATCAGCTTCAATAAGATCACTATCCAATGAACCACCTTCACCCATAAAAATACTGCTCAAGCCATGTCTAACCAAAAGAAAAGAGAAAATAAAAACAATTCAATGCCTTCTTGGACTGATATTGCAACTAACTGCTCACTAATTCATGATCTCTGTCAATGCACAATGTGTTTAACACAGCTCCAAGTTCATAGACAAAACAGGAATTTTGAAGAAGAAAATCAAATGAAAAATATAAAATGCTTGAATCTATAATCAGAAAATACAACAAGCTGTATCTGATAAATGACACTAAATGTAGTCTGAACAACTGCCAGCCTAATAATCAGAAAAGTTGTTCACATATATGTACAGCATATTGTGCATGACAAATGAAAATATGTTTATAAAGTTACAACACTGTTAACTATTTACTCTGGATCAACTCACTATGATTTTTGCCAGTACTCCAGTCTCCTCTGTGTCCATGGAAAGGACAGCTTTGTCCGTTTCTATGTCACATAAAACATCTCCAGCTGCCACAGGGTCTCCTGATATAAAACAGAGTATGATTTAATGAATCAGTTTTTAACTTGAAAAATACAAGCATACATTTCTGACATTCCACCCCAGAACTGATATCAACAGCCTAAGTCTAGTTCACACTATATAGGATATAAAGAGGATTCACCATTCTCAATACACAGACAGTGCTCATACATCATACATTATACGGTAAGTGTTATAATTTTAAAAACTGTGTTAGCATCTACTAGACTGTTTGCAATGAAATATATCAGAAACATTTGGTCAAGTTAAACCCATCCTTCCTTCCATCCATGTCCTTGGTCGACGATCAGCTAAACAATCACCATCAAGTATGTCCTGTGGCATTTTGCAGGGCAGCAACAACTTCTCTCCACCTCCCACGATCTGCGACCACCCTTCATACTATGCTGCAGCTGTGGTGCATGCTATTCATTTCCACTTCCACAGTTATCAACCAGGTAGCCTTTGGTTGGCCTTTCTTTCTTTTTTCCTCTCAGGCATCCATTGCATGGCTGTTTTAGCAATGTTTCTGGGGTCTTTTTTGGGGCTATATCTTTTTCTTCTTCTTTTTAATCGAACACTTCTAGATGTCAACTTGGATATCTTTGAAGAATGCTGCCATGTCTTAGACCGTTAAGATCACCATAAATCATAATATATGAAAACAACAAAACATATTCACCATCTGATACTCACAAACAATTCACTCTCCTTTTTCTTGAAGAATGTAGCATGCAAGGTATGGAAAGAAATATTGCACTTAAGAGGTGCAACACAAAAAAATGAGACTATACCTGTATCTCATTTTACTGAACAAGCTGAGAAAATGAAATTCTATCTTCTCCGGAAGAGTTCTGACAAAGCCTATCCAAAGCTGGCAGCAATCAAGATCAAACATATCATCCAGTAAACTACCAAGAGGCAAAAACCATAATCTGTAGCCAGTGCAGATCTGAATGGAAAAAGAAACTGAAATGCAACAATGAACCAGATCCAATACACCAACTACAAAGACACCAGCAAACCACCCTCTTTCACCTAAGGACAGGCCACTACAGACTACTGAGCCACATGCATCGACTCAAAATGTCTCACACAGACGAGTGTTCATGTGGCAGTGAAGTCCAGACTCCAGAACATATCCTACAAGAGTGCCCAAACCATGCAGACCTGAGGCATGAGACTTGGCCAGAGGACACAAGCTTGGGGCAAAAGCTTTGGGGCTCCTATCAGGATCTGGAGAGAACTGCAGGCTTTGCCATGTCGACAGGGATCAGGATCTGAAATGACCAACAACCTCGAATGCAGAAGAAGAAGAATATGTTCCCATTTGAGTTGACACAAAGCTGTACACAATGCTGCCAATGTTCATAGCAAATTTGCTAATCATTTTTTTTTAAAGGCTGTTGAGGACCTCCTATTTTTACTTTCACTTCATCTATAGACAAAATATGGGTTCCTATGAGCACCAACTTGATCTTTTTGAAAAGGCAGAAGTCACAGGGAGCCAGGTCTGGTGAATATGGTGGGTGCTCAAACGCAGTGACATTGTGATTTGCTAAAAACTGCCTGTGTTATGGCTGGTGCATAGGTTTGGTACAAAATCCAACCAACGGTCATCATTTTTCACACTTTCTCTGCCTTTCCAAAATAGTTTGTGCTATTTAGAAATGTGTGCACGAGACAAGCATTCATCAGTATAAGCTGTCAATAACTGAAAAGTTTCTGTCCCAGATTTCTTCAGCTTCACAAGACACTTGATGTTAACTCGCTGTTCTGTTTGTACTGCACTGTTTTCTGACCGGGTGCAGGTATACATCTCATATTTGAACATGTCCCCAATGGTGCTGAGTAAAGCAATGGAGTTGAGTTTTGCCTTACAGTGACAGGTTAGAACATGCTCTGTAGCTACCTTTTTTGTCTCTTCCCTTCCACTCAGTTTCCAAGCCATAGGGTCAGTCTTTTTTTTTGTCAGACCTTGTATACAACAAGTAGATGCTGATAAAGCTAACATACCTTCCTTCTTATGCCATTTGACAATATTGCCCTTCTCCATTGTGGGTGATAAAGATGGCATATCAATCTTAATTGTCCCTGTAAAATGAGGCAACATAAAGTTGTTATTATATCACAGAAATATTATGTAACATCTTCCATATTGTGCAATATATCTATTATATAACAAGTATGTCATATAGATAAATATACATCACATATATTATCTTATTAAAATATATCTATTGTACGACAACATATCATATGCTCTATATCTATTACATCGCAGATACATCACATCATGGAAATATATATACTATTCAAAAATAGAAACACAACACTACTGTAGTCGCAATGGACACCAAATTTCAAACTTGTATCAAAATTTTATTTTAAGGAATTAATATTTCAATCTTGGCATGATGAAACTTTAAGACTAACAATGAAATGATATTCATTAAATCTGGTTTGGACTTTTATTCTTTGCAACTGAGGCCTCCGTTTCAGCAAGGTGTATGGCCTCCTCTGGCCTGTATCAGAGAACGACATCTCCTTGACATAGATTCAATTAGTCGTCGGATATGTTGTTGTGGGATGGCTGCCCACCAATGTTCCCTCTAAGGGTTTGTGGTCTGTATGTAAAATGTTCAGCTCATGTGCAAAAAAAATATTGTGTGTGCAAATGTGTGTAGTAACAACATATATATATATATATATATATATATATATATATATATATATATATATATATATATATATATATATATATATATATATATATATATATATATATATATATATATATAAAAGGTAAAGGTGACCCTGTCATGCCTTGGAGGCACATAGGGATATGGTGTTAGTGCCCATATTTTCCTTGACCTGTCAGCACACTAGAGGGTGATATGGTCAGTATCACGCCTGGCTGCCTTTCCTTCCCCAACTCCAGAAGAAGTCGGGTACCCATTTCTACAGCTGGGTGACTAGGGTGCCGCCGGCCGGATTCGAACCCCCGACCTTCGCCATGAGAGACCAGTGCACTAACCACTTCGCCACTCAGACACCCATATATATATATATATATATATATATATATTTCTGACCGTTGATGATCTGCAAATGGATGCATTAGCAGCAGGCCATCTTGCTCCTAACTGAGAGGCCTACAGGAGTGCTGTTAGGGAGGCAAAGTTCTGCAAGGGACATGCAAATGAATGATACCTGGGTTTAGTTTTCACTCTTTTTCCCTTGTGCTAGATAATGATATGTACAGGTTCTCTTCAGCTGTTCTACATCTCCATATAGAATGTCAGTGATTGAGGAGTTAGTAATTAGTGGTATCAGGTTCTTCCAAGGGTCCTTCAATGCACTGTAATCCAACAGATAGTGTTTAACAGTTTCTTCTTCTTGTCTGCATGCAGTATGGTGTGTGATCAGCAGTCACTCTGTGTAAGTGCTTATTGAGGGTAATGTGTCCTGTTCTCAACCTGAAAATTGTGCACTGGTCTCTATGACATAAGCAGTTGATGTGGTTTCCAGGATTAGGCTTTGGGAGGTGCGTATACAGGGATCTTCCAGTTGGATTACTGGCCCAGCTGTCCATCCACTGCTGCTTGCAGTTATTGTGTATAATGTGTTTAGCTGTCTCATGTTAGTGGAGATGTTAGGCTGTGACATAGTGGCTCCACTCTTTGCCAGTCTGTCAGCACATTCATTTCCTCTGAGATCTATGTACCCTGGTATCCACTGTAGGGTTGTCTTGATGTCATAGGAGGAGAGTTGGTTTATTGCACTGAGTATGTCAGTTGTAATGTGACCAGCTGATGGTATCTAGTTTTCAAGGGCCTGGAGAGCAGACTAGAAATCTGAGAAAATAACAAGGTTTTTTGGGTGAGAGGCACTGTTTTTGTATTTGGTGGTGGTGGCTGCCAGGGCTGCTAATATTGCCTACATCTCTGCATCACAATTGGAGCAGCATGATCCACAAAGAGCAGAAATATGGTTTGTTGTCTTGTCTGGAAACATTACTCTATATCCTGCATTGTCTGTTTCCTTGAACACCCATCAGTGTATGCATGGATCCAGTCCTTGGGGCTGGATTCTATGATCTCCACTGCACACAGCTTTAGGGTGTTGGGATCTGATGATTTGTTCACTAATTTATTCTTGAGTCTGGTGTTAGTTTGAGGAAGTGTGTAGTTTGTGTTTGGTGGGATGTCTCGTACTTTTGTAAGTTCTTCTCTGTCTTCAGGGAGTTTGTGTCTTGTGCTTAACTGTTCTGCTATGTGCACTGGAGTTTTCAGTTACAGTCTATTATTATGCTTCCATTTATCAACCACTATTCTGTGGTTCTAAGGACTGTTATAGCCGGAGGTGGGGTGGGGGATACGCTCTCAAATAGCCTCTGACAATCAAGTCCAGCTCCTGGCCTTCTCGTGGCAGAAGTGTTCAAACTGACAGGAGAAGGAGCGAAGGTGAATATTTGGTGCTTGAAAACCAAACGCTTTAGGCAGATGAAAGTCATGTTTGGTAGCTCATCTACTGCTGCTGGCGAGATTCTTCAGCTGCCATGTATGGAGTGGGGCTCCTCTCGACCAGTGAAGACAGGTGCGAATGGGGTTGCCGCGTAGCACCACTGTGGAAAAGGTGAAAGAAAGGATTAAGCAAAGTAAACAGTAGTCAAATGACGGCACCTCTGGTCTGGAGGTCGGCCATGTCCTATGTGCACTCATATCGGACGAAATGCCTGAACCAGCTTAACCCAGAGGTTAAGACACTGCTGGCAAGATTCTTCAAATGCTGCGCATGGAGTGAAACATCCTAGCCAATGAAAAAAACGCGAAAAAGAAATTAGGGTTGCCGTGCGGTGCCAATGTGAAAAGGTGATGGAAAGGATAAAGTGAAGCTTAGTCGGTATGTCCAGTGGTCTCGCGGCAAGAGCTACTCATACCATGGCACTTCTGCTCTGGAGGCCGGCCACGTCCGATATACACACATACTGGTGAAGTATGCCTAAACCAGCTTAAACCAGGGTGAAACTTGATGGCTACTCATGTCATGATACCTCCACTCTAGAGGTTGGTCATGTCCTAAACACGCCCGTAGTGGGATAATATGACTAAACTGGCTCAACCCAGGGGCGAAACTTACTAGTGGGGAGGATTCGTCCTCCTGGACAAAAGCTCCATCCTGGTCACAACTAGGAAGGGTAGCGGTCACAACCACAAAATGCTGAAGTTGGAGACACTGGACCATTGCACTCTAGATAGGCAACAACCTCTCACCCGGCAGGGATGTATGCATATCCTAATCACGCTGAGGTTTTCCAGTGAGACAGTCCAATGCTGGACTGGATGGGCAACCACCTCTCACCCAGCGGGTATACACATGTATTCCAAAACATGTCGAGGTTTTCCAGTGAGAAAGTTCGACGCTAGATTAAACTGGTGCAATGAAAACCATGGTATCACACATTCCTGCTTCTGAGACCCACCAAGAATACAAGCTCAAGCCCTGCGATACTCTGAACCTATTGTGGTCCTCTCGGGGGTCTCATGTGGTCCTTTCGGGGACCACAGGACCTATCGAGGACCACAGGAGTAAATTCAGGAGGATCACAGGGCGGTCTTGGTGGTAGAAGCAAACGAAAAAGAAGAAGAACCATTATTCTGTTACGATGGTCTGGGGGCATGGGTTTATATCTTTCTACTGCCTCAATGGTTGACTTTTTGCATCTTATATCTAATGGTTCTATGTTTGCATCAATTTCACATGCAGTTGTGGGTGTTGATCTCACTGCCCTACAAATGAAATGAATGGCTTGGTTCTGGATTCTGTCTACTTGTGTACGAGAGCTCTTTGATGCTGTCACCTGTAGGGAGAGATTGTAATCTATTATAGATCTAGCATATCCAGCGTACAGTTGTCTGAGTGTTGCTTTGTCAACACCCCAGGATGTACTTGCAAGTCTTTTGGATGCTTTTTCTGCTAGTCCATCCATGAACTCTTTAAAATTCAATTTTCTGTCTAGTTTCACACCAAGGAATGTTGGATTTTTTTTCTTTCATGATCTCAGCACCATCAAGAGTTATTTTCAGTTAAGTCTTTGCTAGTCTGTTGCTAAAAGTGAAGACTGTGTATGTAGTTTTACTAACATTGATCTTCAACTTCCAGAAGTTGCAATAGGCTGATATAGTGAGGAGGGAGTCTCTCAGCAGTCAGCTGCAGGTCTGTTCCACCAGTCCATATGACAAAGTCATTGGCAAACATGGCTTTGTGGGTGTTCAATAGGTTGAGGAGGTCATTTATAAAGATTAGGAAAAAGGTGCAGCTAAGAGCAGAACCTTGTGGCAAACCTTCCTCCAGTGTGCATTTGTTTGATAATCTGTTACTGACCTGAGTTTGTATACAAACTACTCAGGTAGTTATTAACCCATTGATATATTTTTCCATGTACGCCCATGTTTTGCATCTTTAACAGTAGGCCTTTTTGCCAGACCCTGTCATATGCCAGCTGGAAGTCTACAAAGACAGCTACAGTGTTTCTCTTGTGTAAAAAACTGTCTTTTACACTTTGAGTGAGGAGAAATAGCTGGTCTTCAGTTCTTGATCCTTTGTGGAAGCCTGCTTGAAAGTTAATGAGGGACCCTGAGGATTCCAACCACCAGTACAGCCTAATGTTAAGCATTTGTTCTGCTAGCTTACCAGTGTTGGAAGTCAGTGAGATTGGTCTAAAGCTTTTAGGTCATCTTCTGGCTTTCTTTTTCTCAGGATAGGTCCAACTATGACTGACTTCCAAGATTTCAGTAGTACTCCACTTTGCCAGGTCTTGTTAATGAGGACTTTCCTACAGGGCCCAGATGAAGGATTATTTCATTTGATATTTTGTCTGGTCCTGGTGCTTTTCTTAGAAATAGCTTACACACAGCACTCTAGAGTTCATGGATAGTAAAGTTTTCCTCAAAATGTGGAATATTTACCAAGCTCGATTTCTCTTTATTTCTCAGAACTTTTCCCAGCGCCTTGTCAAGTACTTTCCTTTTGGAGGACTTGTTGGTGGCAGCAAAGAATTTGTTAAAAGTATTGGCTTTGTCTGAGTCACTTGAGAGGACGTGACCAGAGATTTGCACTGGCTTAAGGTTAGTTTGTTTTTTGCTGATATCTTCTTCTTCGTTCGCTTCTAGCACCAAGACTGCCCCGTGATCCTACTGAATTTACTCCTGTGGTCCCCAAATGGACCACATGAGATCCACAAGAGGTTCAGAGTATCGCAGAGCTTGAGCCTGTATTCTTGGTGGGTCTCAAAATTCGGGAATGCATGACACCGTGGTTTTTGTTGCACCAGTTTAGTCTAGAGTTGGACTTTCTCACTGGAAAACCTCAGCGTGTTTTGGATATCAGTATATCCCCACTGGGTGAGAGGTGGTTGCACATTCAGTCTAGATTTTTTTTGCTGACATGTTATCTAAGAGTTTCCAAGCCTTTTCTTCAGTTCTGAAGTTTAGATTGCAGCATGTGCTTAACCACTTCTCTTTCTTTGCTTTTTTAGTTTTGAGTCTTACTTTAGCTGTTAGTTTATTGTACTCTATTCTGTTTTCTGGAGTAGGGTTTTTCTCTGCATTCTTTCTGGCTGCTCTTCTTTTTTTTGAGAACAAATTTTGTATGATTAGACCTCGAAAAAATCGTAGACAAAGCACTTTAGTGAGACGTGAGAGAAAGAAAAATCACAAGAGAATTACCTGGGATTCGAACACGGACTCCGGTAGGACGAGCAGCCGTCTAGCCACGAGAGAACAGCTTACTATCGACTTAGCCAACTAGCACCCCAAAAAAGGTGTTTTGTTGACATAGTCTTTAGTAACTGCTCAGCAAACATAAGGGATCGTGACACCCGGAAAGAAACGAGGTCGTGACACAGAAATTCCGTAGCTTAGATTCATTCTCTCTAGCAGGTACCAACTAGACAAACATACACACGGTCTCCTGCCATGTCTAGTGCAAACTTGGACAACAATAACAAACGAACGAATACTGATTACATGAAGTTAGTTTCGGATATAGTGAACAATTTTTTATAATTTTTTTCAGACATGGCAGGAGACCGTCATGCAGCTGGTTCCTGACTGTTTGATCGGAAATTTGACAAGCTGGACTGTTGAGGATGCAGATGCAAACTGAATCCTGAGGTGACAGCCATATGAAGCGGTCTTCGGCAGGAGTTGTGACTATGGGTCTTCCACTGCACAGCTGGTCTGCAACTGAGCCAGTTTCTTGAAATCATCTCCAAAGGCGACTAATGGTGCTTCTAACCACATTAAACTGTCTGGCCACTACACTTTGTGACTGTCCAGTCTGTAAATGTCCAATGATGATGAGTCATTGTTCCGTAGTGAGATGGCCATACTTGTGCATTGAATTTCAAATTAATTATTCGAGGAGCATCAATCGTTCAATAACATGGTCAGTGAGTTTTGTATTCAGTAAATTTCATGGGATTCTCATGAACCTTTCATGAGTTATTGTCAAAAATTCTGTTCTGACTAGGGTCGCTTTTCTGTGCTCATGAATCATCTGCTGAGTACAATTCAGGTCAACATGTGAGGATGATGTTCAAGTGAACGTTTCAGGCAATTTGTCCTTGTCTGATCAGCAAACTTCAGTTTAAATTGCAACATCATATCTGTTACGTTTCTTTTTTTGAACAGTGATGACTATTATGTCACAGAAGTATTATAGCTTATTTATATTCAACAAAATAGCAGATCCTATGAAATAATTAAATGAGATGATGGAATTTATGAAAAATGAAATGACATGAGTGACAATGTTAATAAACATTTCAAAAATACATTGTGTAAATAAAAATTTTTGCATCCTCAAATACTACAGCCAACTTCTAAATTCAATTCATTTAACTTGATATAAAACACTTCATTATTTTGTGATACTATAATTTCATTTTAAAAAAATAATAAAATATAACACCCTTTTCATGACTGCTGTCATCAAGAATCAATTACACTTGACCATCACAAATCTGGCAATTGGTTATCCGGTTCAATCTGGCACTAAATTCAACAAGAGACATTGCAAGTTTCTCAGGTCACCACATTGATCTGTCAATACAGTCTGGTGATGCTAGCTGCTGCATCCACTGGGTTTGAGCACTTTCTAATTGTCTTCTGTGCATTTTTATTCTACCCTGCTGACATTTTAGCCCTGGTCATGGCTCTTATGAATACAAACAGTGCTTCTCATGGTGTGACTCACAAACATCAAATTCTGCCCATAACAAATAAGGTAGAACTTCTGACAAAAATAAAACCTGACAGTGGCTTGTGCGATATATACAGCATCGACTTATCTACAGTTTATGACATACGTACAAGTACATGTAGTTTTTCTATCTGTTTCTACAGAAAGAAAAACTACACGTACTTGTAACTTTTACAGTATTTTACCTCCATTTCAGTAGAATTTCATTTGATTTGGATTTAATTTTTATTTTTCCATTATAAATCTACATGTGCTGGCTTACAGGGTATTTTAAAGATAGGATGAAGTGGTCAGCTGTTGACTTAATAACCATCAGTAACCCAGCAAAACCACTTATGCGGCATCCAACGGGCCCTGATCATGCTGGATTTGTGATGGTCAAGTGTACATAAAAAATGAGAGATCAAATACTGGATTAAAGAGCTATGAAATGTCAAAACTGTACATTTACTCTGCTGTTATCAATGGAACCAAGGCACAGAAGGGAAAATACAGTGGAATTTAGTTTTGTTTGTGTGTATATGGAATGTAGTGTTGGTGGGTAAATAATAATGAGGTTTTGGTGTGAGGGATCCTAACGAAAAATGTGATGAAAGAAATTTTAATGACTGCTTACTCTTCTCCCGTCCCTTTCCGGTGGATTACAACTAATATATTTATAAACGATTGACTTTGAGAACGAATATTTAGTGTCATTGAATACACAAACTGCATGTACGGTGTATACTGCCTTGCCATGAAAATGAATTTAAAAACTATTCTCACAGTCAAGTTTCAAGACAGCTACACTGAAAGCATACACGTTACGGTTGTTGTTTTTTTTTCATAGACGATAATTTTTATTTCTAAAAAATATGCATACTTTTTAGCTCAGTATTTATACATTCTCTCTCTAGCGTTAACTTACCCAGTAAGGCCGCATTTGAATGAATATTGTTCTTCAATATTGTCTGATACAGCTGAACATTGCTACCGTTTCGAAAGTTGCTAAATTGTTGACTAATTAGCAATCTCTTGAATGTCAAACGACAGGATAACTTTCCTATAGACGCTGCCATCTTGGCGTACCGGGTTTTTAGGGTCAAGGGCAATGAAAGGTAATGTTCGCAAGTTAAACCAAAATCACTCAAGACTAGATGACTATAAAATTCAAAGTAGTACTGTCTTGGTAAAACAAACAAACACAAAATAATCTTTCATTTCAAAAATGCTTTTCTGAAATGTTCTTTACAAGTTATCTTTAGTAAAACCAAACAATTAAAATCTGATATATTTTTATAATCTCAACTTTTTTCTCTCTTCCAATTTCTGCATTGTTTGAATGATTTTAATGCAAGAGAAATCGGGCCTCTTTGTCCTGTCATCAGATGCTTAGTTTAATAGATACACGTTTTACAGATTTATGGCCAAACACCATAAGAAATAACATCTTATTAGCAGAAATGCAGATGAAACCACTGACAACAATTATTGAGAAAAGGCTCTGGCGATGGTTGGGACATGTGCTCCGAATGACTGACAACTCACTACCAAAAATAGCACTAAGATGGACACCACAGGGGAGCAGAAGTAAGGGTAGACCAAAAGAGACATGGAGAAGAACAACAGAAAGGATGTTGAGCAATAGAGGGCTCACCTGGGCAAGAGCAGAAAAAAAGGCGAAGGACAGGCATTTGTGGAAAACCCTTGCGGAAGCCCCATGTGCCCTGGGCACTTAAGGTTCAGAGAGAGAGAGAGAGTAGCCCTGACCGAATATGTTATACTTCGTTCCATTTCTCAGAAACACTGATTTATCATCATTTTCTCCGTAAACACTCCCTGACAATTTATTTGAATCACCTGATTATAAGTTGCTCTCCAAGATACGCTTTTTGTAAGGATTTATATTTTGCTCCGTATCTTCGATAAGTACACAATGTTGTCATAAGGTACGCTGTTAAGTAAAACAATGCCCTACTTCTTTTATAAAAAGCTGGCATACACCTACTTCAGAACGCTCTTCTCAGTAGAAAAGACCCATATCTAGGTATTGCAAATATACAAGAACGAAATTTTATATGTGCTGCTGTGCTGTTGTAGTTAATGCACTGACTACCGATCATAAGGTCCCTGGTTCGATTTCACACTCTGGCCGATTCTTTTTTCGGTTCGACCGGCATTGTGGTTGATCCAACCCTAAACAAATGGGAACCTGGTGTTTCCCAATGAAAATTAAGCTGCGAGACAGGTGCAGCGGTAGCTTAGAAATGTGAACAGTTCACACCCCTACGACATGCAAATGCTACGGGACATAAAAGGTAAAAGTATTTTGTGCATCTTCAGCACACAATTCGCTAAAAATAAAAATCACTAATATGAAGTAGTAAACCTTCATTTACAAAATATTTACTAATCGTTTTTGAGCACACAAATCTTTCCTGGCAAATTCAATGTGACCTTTCACCTTTGTTATCTGTCAGCAGCTGTGTCTGCAGACGAGATCAAGACTTAGGGAAAAGTGCAAGTGACAATAACGGTCATTTAACCTCCATTACTGTATAGAAGCAGCTTTTATGAATAAAGCAATGAGCAGTACGCAAGATTATAGCTCTGTGGAAGAAGTATGTAGCATTGATTTGCTTTTCTTTATGTACACACGTTATAACTTATTTTTGTATTTGTATATTAAATTATAACGACTTGTGTAATAATCATGTACTGTATAATAGAACATAACAAACGCATTAATAAATGCATAATATCGATATTTGATGAATAAAAACACTGCTCCCTGCCATATGAAATGAAGATACAGATAGTAACACATAACACAAACGGTTTTGTGGATGTACCGCAAAAATAGCGGTTCATACAACACCAGTGTCTGAAGTAGCTATAGTGAACTTTCGAATTTTTTTTTTAATCGTAGAAAACTACTGTGTGTCAAAATACGTTTTAAAAAATCTTGTTTAAGTATTTAGAAGCTTATCATCTTGGTGCAAAGATGTTGCTGAAAATGTGTGGAAGGTTTTAAAAAAGAGTTTAGCGTGAAAGATGCTATATGTTGTTAGAATGTTTGAAATACAGTGACTAAAGACACTGATGCTTGCCTAACACAACCTCTGGCCTATGACTAAATTCAATGATAATGGTGAAGAAGGTGATGGCTTTGACAGATTCCCCTATGTCCTACTTTTTTTTTCTAATTTATACATTTTGGTATCACAGCTTTACTTCAGAGGGTCTGTGTATAGTTATATACTCATACACTAATTATTGTGTGTTACTATGTCAACTGAGAAAAAAAAAATCTGATCTCATGATTTGTGCAAAAAATATACTTTTAGAGGCCATCAGTGAAGTGAAAGAAGTGGATATTGAAGAGGTTTTTAACATGGATAATGAGGCTCCATTTGTTCGTTGACTGACGGTAAAATAGCCAAAATAGTTCACAGTTATGAGTGACAATGATAATGATGTTGTTAACACTGCAAAAGAAGTGCCTGTTAGATAGCATGGTGAAAATGTGTGATGGGTTTACTGAAGAACTAGAGCAGCATGCATTCATAGCAGAACAAGAAATCACATCAGTTCATAAAATCAAATACAGACTTCTGAGATAACAACCATTGCTAATGAGGCATATGACTCTGGTGTAAAGATTTTAATTTTAAAAAAGGCCATTAGCAGAATGTTTTCTCCTCCCTAGAGAATCCTCTTCTTGGTCCTGCAACTGCTTCTGATGTTCCTTCTCACCTAAAGAAAAAAATAAAATGCAATGTACAGTAACCTTTTAATCAAAACATATCATCATAAGTGGAGGCTGAAAGCCTGCCATTGTTTGTTACTTTTATTTAACAGCTGATACAGGTACTCTGGTGATGCTGCTGTGCTACTTAATTACTTAATGTGTTTAAACACATTCACTGTATTAATGGTATGTTATTTTTTAGTCTTAAGTACTTATATGAGAGTATGTGTAAGAAAATAAATTCAGAGTCAGCAATGATGGTGATGCTGAACAATCATAGATTGTCCACATAGGTGGCACCTTTGCTTTCTGATATTCCAGTGTACACAGACTTTGTGTCATGCACAAAATTATTACAAATGTTCTATGAGATTACCTTCAGGTTATATGTAAAAGGTGTACATGAAACATAAATGAATTTTATGTTTAAACTTGAGTCCCATTCCCGTATCTCATTATGCATATGCAAATATTCCAAAATCTAAAACACTTCTAGTCCCAGGAATTTTGGATAAGGGATATACAACTTATACTGAAAAATGTCCATAACATAACAGTGATAAAATGAGTAAATACTATATAAAACTTGCAAGATGTTTTGGACAGTAAACAAGTAAAACAGGAACTGAAAGAAAAAAACAGAGATGTATTTGTGGAGAAAGGTGCAACATATTATCTCGGATGACCATAAAAGCAAATGAAAGAGTTCTGAGAACTGAAAAACATAAAAAAACTAATTAAAAAAGATAAAGAAAAAGATCATCAAAATTCCTTGGGTATGTCATGAGAAGACAGACGCCACTAGAAAACTTAAGGGGAAAACAACAAGAGGAAAACTGGAACAAAAGTATCTTTACAGGCCAAACAAATGTTATAGAACAGAAAGAGACACCACTGATTACTCTAAAGTACCATGAACTGCAGAGAATAGAGAAACATGATCACAAGTGCCTATCAACACATCATCTAATGAATAAATGTCTGAACTGATAAAACTGTCTTTTTATATTAGCAGGAACATCCAAGGCAGCTTATTCCTTCCTTATGTCGCCAGTTCTATGACCTTGGTTGGGTGACAGGTACAGGTGGTGGAATCAGCATCAAGAAAGGGTAACTTCCTTTTTTTTTTTTTAAACCATTTAATTTTACTCTTGTGTGCAGCACAAAGAGATGTTCTGAAGGTTTGCCTTTCACTTGTGTGTAAGTATAGAAATTTCAGAGGATTTCACTTATTATCACTAACTACTGAGAAAGATGAGGAATTGTTTGGTTATCAGGTTAAGGCTGTTCAGAGCTAACAAAGACCCTGTCTTACCCCTGTGATGTTTGTGAAAATAGATAGCATTATTACTTTGGCATAGCCTATGATCATGGTTTCTAATCTTTTTGTTCCCTTATGCCCTTCACCCACACCTGTTGCTTTAAACTTTTCTCTGTGATGCCCCTTCCCTCGTGACCTCAGAAATCCAGTGGAGCCCCCAGAGAGACTGTAGAGATTTTGCTAACAAACCCTTGTCTGGATTTTTAGGCAAGAGAAATTAATGATTTTAGTGATAACATTTAAAGGAGTTTAATGAAATTAAGCATTTTGGTTCTGTGCAGGAGCTACAAAAAAAACCCCCACAAAAAACAGTCCAATTCATTTAAGAGTCAGAACTGCAGAGAGAGACTACAGGTAAATCTTGATACATGCATTTATGGTAATTTGTGCACTCAGGATACCACATATATCAAAACTACGTATATTGAGGTTAAGAAATAATGGGAAAAAAAATGATTCATCCACGATGTTTAAAACATTCCTCACAAGACATAATTTAGGCATTTAAAATAAATTTTAACAGCGTACATAGAGATAAAAAGAATAACAAAAAAAGTAGGCTACAAAAAAAAACATTTATTAAATAAATGAGCCACAAAAAGAGTAAAAATGGATATGCTATTCTGCGAACGAAGAAGAAAAAGAAGATATGCTATTCTTTGGAAAAGTAGTTGTCAAGTGTCATTCATGGGCTTTTTTTTCACTTCATAAAATTTATAATAGCAGCTGTGCTTACCATGTTTCGGTGAACAGGCATGCTTCTTTTCACATTCAGATCTACATCCATAATTTGTTTAACAGTTTCTAAATTTTGAAGCATCTGATCAAGTGCCTTTAATAAAATTGTGGCTGCATTAACTGAAAACCATATCAATCAAAACCACATTTATGAAGGCTTACCAGTATAGAAAGAAAGAGAAAGCAGAGAGATGAAAAATGTCTAGGATATTGGCAGTCGTTAAAGCTTTGATTCCAGGTTTTCACTTCATACCTTCTCTTTTGAGATTTAAAAAATTTCTTTTAAAATTTTGTTTCTATATTTTTTTAAAGAGCAAGTCAAACACAGATCCTTTTAAACTGAAGATAAAAGTGTTTCTTTATTATATTATTTATTATTATTTATTATATCATGTTTGTATCTTAACTCACTGGTCTATCTTTTCCTGTCTGTTCTTAGTGATGAAATCTACATTGCTCCATCGGGCGTTCAGAAAGAAAGAATTCAGGTAGAAATGTATCTGTTTTTGTATACATGTTTTTTAATATGTTAATTTCACATTTCTCATAGATCAGTTATTTGTGTTTTGTGTGCTCTGCTGAGCATTTTGGCTCTGTCATAGTTATCTTAGACTTTTTCCGATGATTCAGTTTCAAGACACATCAGCAATATGTCACCATATTGCTTAACTGAGTTAATACAGTGAGTAAATGTGAGTTCAATATTTTAACTTCAAATAGGTGAATGATGTTGCTTATATGTGTTTACTATATTCAGAAAACTAATACTAAAGAAGACATACAATTTTGCTAACCTTTGCCAGCTCACACGGTGGTGAAAAAATTATTTCACTTCATTGACCTATTTATGGAAGAACATGAAATACATCAAGAGCATCGTTGAAGTATTTGCACTGATGGTTTACAGCTATGGTTGGAGCATTTACAGATGGTTGTGGCATGTATCAAAAAAAGAAAAAAATCACGACATCCAGAGTAGTCATTGTTGTCTTCATTGTCGTGCACTAATAGTAAAACAAAAGCCACAAGGCTTGCAAGAAATAGTGCATAATGTAATAAAAGATAGTAAATTTTATAAAGTCAAGACCTCTTAGTTCGTTCACTGTGTGATAATATGGGAAACTGACTTCTTCATAATAAAAGTTACCTGATTTTCTTGTGGAAAAGTGCTTGCTCAGTTTCATGAAGTACACGAAAAAATTTTACATCTCACATCTTACATCCTTCCTGTGCCATTAAACATCACATAGGGCTTGCATGATAGTTTGCCAAGTTTTTGCTGTTTTCGGCAAGCTTTTCAACCTCATCAAGGGATTTCATGTCTAGTAATTTAGCCTCTCTTTAGTGTTTCACGTGGTCGACCCATTTTTCTTTGGCCTGTTGTGTTCTACTTGATAGTTTGTTTTGGGATTCTCTGATTGTTTCCTCTCATAATGTGACCAGTATATGTCCATCTCCTTTTTCTGATCACTCATGAGACAGATTGTTGTTCACTCATTTGCCTCATCTCTGCATTGTTTTTGAATTCATTCTACTTTATACAGAGTATTTTTTCTTAGGCATTTGTTTTCAAAAGAACCTAATTTGTTCATTTCTTTAGTAGTTTTCTTGTTTTTTGCATGCATAAATGAGGGTGAATATTACATTTGCATTGAATAATCTTGGCTTGGTTTTTATGCTTAGAGTGCCATATGTTCTCATTATTCTCAAGATTCATGAGGAAATAGGTGTCTTTTTTCTGAGATGTCATATTAAACTTATCATCTGCAAATTAAAAGATAAATTCCGGATACAAAAAAATGGCTTACATTTCTTACATTTTGCAAATGGAATTTTTACAGAAGTTGATGTGAAGTGTATTTTTTTCTTTGAATATGTATTCAACTATTAAGTTTTAAAAGACATGTAAAATTTAACAGATAAGACAGATGACTGAACAACAACCAGTTTCATGGGTGATCAGGAAAAGGAGATGGACATATGTTGGTCACTTGATGAGAAGAAATGATCAGAGAATCCCAAAACAAGCTATCAAGTGGAACACAACAGGCCGAAGAAAAAGAGGCAGACCGCGTGAAACTCTGAAGAGGACATTATTAAGAGAGGCCAAATTAACAGGCATAAAATCCTTTGATGAGGTTGAAAGACTCGCCGAAGACAGAAAAAATTGGCAAACTACTTTGCGAGCCCTATGTGACGTTTAACAGCACAGGAAGAATATAAGATAGATAACAGGATGAGCATGTAGAAATGAAAAATAAACAATAACAGTCCAATTATTCAATAAGATGCCTTTATTAATAACACATAACTGACAAAACAACATTTAACACACACAGAGAAATTTATCAGTTTATTAGTTGTCGAAGATTCTCCTAGTTTTCGGGTATCATATGTACCTCGATTGTGTATTGTAAGAACCAAATAAAAAGTAAAAGAAAGTGATTGCCTGAGAAAGAAAAGAATAGAAATAATGTCCAAGAAACCCATCTGGCCAATAATGCTAAGATGTTATGTTCTAGCCAGCAAGGTCACAGACATCATTGCTTTCAGATTCATAGACACAGACACTAACATAATAATAAGCAACCCAGATATGTTAGATAGCTGCAGAAAGTGACCTTTTTCAATTCATTGTCCAGAGATTTTGCCTTCCTTAAGTAGAAATTTATTCCTATTTTATTTATACCTCTTATTCCAGCCAGAGGATTTGTTTGTTCAGACAGTAGAAAATGTAGACCTATGTGCACCTCCTGCTCATAAGAAGCTTAAGAAGAGTCAGTGCACTCCTCTGTTTATGAATGCTTACACTATGAGAAGTAAGGATGTTTGAGCTACTTTTGTAAATGTCTACACTGTTAAAAAAAAAAAAAAGAAAAAAGCTTATTTTGAGCCAATTTTTACAAGTCTTGACTTGAAGAAGTAAGAAAGTTTTCTAACAACATTTCCAGCTCCTGTTTATAAATGTCTACTTCAAAAAATGGGACACATTTTAGTTGCTGCTCATGAAGGCTTACACCATGAGAAATAAAAACAGTATGTTGGGTCATCATTTATGATTGCTTGAATAATTTCCAGATCTCTTTAGCTGAACTTAGCTCTGTGTGTTATTTGATGGTCTTCTAACTAGTTCACACTTAGTTCTGTTGTGTGATTTGTGACAAGTTCACAATTAAACTTATGTGCTATTTGAGGATCTTCTAACTAGAATATCTTAAGTGAAATGTCACATCAGTGCTTTTTTTTTTTTCTCCAGAATTCAGATTTTACTGCTTCGATTACTCACTCTGCCGTGTGGTTTTATTCAGTGTTTATACCTTTCTACCAATTTTTTTTTCAGTCTGGAGATTAATGAGATTTATTCCAGTTCTTGCCCTTGTCCTGTCTCCCTGGAACTGCTAGCAAGATGTTGTTTGCAGCTGATGCAGCGATGCTGTTGAAGCAAATCATCATATAGAACCTGTAGGTTATTATTGAAGCAGAAAAGCGGAACAAATTACCGACTCCACCAACATAGGGGACATAGCAAACCCTGCCTTGTTGGTCAGGCTGAGCCTGTTACTGGGAGCACTATTGGAGACATGAGACAGGGTCTTGGCCACCTGTGTTTTAGTGATCCCGACAACCATGCCTTCACCCTGACACAGTCCACTCCATTCTCATTTATTCCAGCATGTTCTTGTACATCAATGTTTCTTTGTCTTCCAGAATTGTCCCTATCATGTGTCAATGTTGTGTCCTCAAAAGCCTTAGAACATACTTCCAGTTTTGCTGTCAGATAAAGAAAAGAACAGTGCAGTGAAAAGTTGAATGGAAAAGAACACAAGGACAGTGATATCAGAGGATGAACAAATATTATGAGATTCGCATTGAATGGCTTAGATAAAGATGCACTATGTAAACAAGAGACCAGGTAAGCTGAAAATCTATTGCAGTGGCTTTTCAGGGAGAATACAGCACCGCCTAATGGTGGATGAGACAGAAGGGAAATTCTTTAAAGTTTAATGAAGCTCATTTGCTCAAGAGTGGGAAGGTAGATGAATAATTCTTTAAAGAAGAATGAATTGTGAATACAATATTTGCTGATGTTGCAGGTGCAGGCAGTGTCATTCACACTCATTCAAAGGCAGCAGTAATGGCCACACTTCTCTTTCCTGGAACTGAATTCAGGATCACACACCAAGAAATGATCAAGGGCATCAAGAAATCTTCTACTGGTGAATGGATTTTATTTGTTTGAAAGAAGCTTTTCTTTTTTTTTGATATGTCATGTTTTCACTGAATATGAAGAAGAGGAAGAAGTGGTGATGGTGGTGGAGTATATGCTGATGCACCTCACCTTGCAGATAGATATTCTTTTTTCCAGATACTGGCATCACAGTCCTACACAGTTTGTTACCATTATACAAATTTGTTTACTAAAACATCATTGACCAAGAATATCAGGTTCACAATTACATGGTTGCCCTACCATAACAGACACTTTAGCAGGTGCACTTTAAAAAAACTTATGGAAGTTACCAGAGTTGCTAAAGATGTTAGAATTTCTGAGATGTTAGAGTTCATAAGATTTCAGAAGTTCTAAGCAATAAAATTTCCTATTATAATTTGTTTAATGTCAGAAGTTCTAAGATTTCAGAATTTATGAGATATTAAACATATAAGATGTCACAATTTGTAAGAAAGTTTCATCAATTAACATTATGTAAATGATAGGACACTGTAGATTGTATTATCTCTTAGTATCCTTATGACATTCCTCATTTCTTTCACATTATTCACAGGAAACTACTACCGATATGATGAAGAACTGGTTGTTCCAATTGTAGAGAATACACCTTTTGAAAAAGATCTGAAGGTACTTTTTTGTAGAACCAAGAAGTAAGGTATCTGAAATAGAGATTTTAGTAGACTATGGAGGTAAGGATTATAAATAGGATTAGAGTATACTTTGGAAGTGAGTGATCAGAAATGGAGATTTTAGTAGATCCAGAATGTAAGGAGTCAGAAGCTGGTTTTAGTGAACCCTGTGAGTATGGAATGTAAAAAAACCGAGAATTTTAGCAGACCTTAGAGCCACGGAAGCAGAATTAGAGAATTCATTGCCATGCAAGCAAGTGTTCGTGGTCATGCTTCTCCACAGATCTTGATATTTTCCACTACCTCAGATGGTGACTTTATGGTGGCATTGTTTTAAAGGATCCATAATTTTTTTTCTCTTGGCCTTTTCCAACCTCTCTTCCCATTTTCTTTCCTGTTGTGATATTTTCTAGCCCTCCCCACTCTTATATGCTCAGTGAATGATGATTGTCATTTCTTGTGGATTTAATTAGGTTCCTTTCTTCTTTTGCTTTTGTTTTCTGTCATCTCAGCTGTCTGTGGTACTCATTAAGCGTTCTTTCATTGAATGCTTTATTTAATGAACAGATATACAGGATGTACATTTCTGTAACATAGGCTATACTAAAGTGATGGTGGTTCTGTTATTAGAACAAACAAATCAGATTTTAATCAAAATCTTGTTCTTCTCTCTGTGGGATGTTATAAAAAGGCCTCTGCATTATTTAGCCTGGTCAGCAGTGTAGGGACTAGTATGTTGCCAAGGTAGATCTTATTCATATATTTTTTTTAAGTTATGTAAACAATATTCTGCATAATATTAGATTTTTAATTCATGGTAGCTTTTTGTGTTTTACCATGTAGGATGAGATGGCTCGTGCTATGGAAGATTATCCAGACACATGCGCCGTCCTGGTGAGACGACATGGTGTGTATGTTTGGGGAGACACCTGGGAACAGGCTAAGACAATGTGAGGTTTCTCCCTGTGCCTTACCATTGAGAGAATGGGGATTGATTGATTGATTGATCAAATGATCATGAGAGATGGGATTAGTACCTTATTTTCCTCATCTAACAGTGAGCTAGAAGGTGATGTGGCCAGCATCACACCTGCTCACTCTCTTGCATTGTTCTCTCTGATTTTTGGCAGTTATGGGCCAAACAAACATTCTGGTAAATCATGTTTGTCAAGTGCATTGCACAGAAAAGAAAAATCCAAAATGTATTCAGATGTTTGAAAAAAAAAAATTATCTCCTTTGTTGTGTGGTCTTCGTAGACCTGCAGTTTAGAGAGAGAGAGAACTAATGTTGCTATTTTCATAAGTTTTTTCTCTTTGAGGTTACAGGATTGTTTTTTATGTTATATTTAACTTTTTCATTCAAAACAATACTGGCAGGGTTGAAAGATCTTGCTCATCTGTGAATCAGTGCTTGGAGTGATACATAAGCAAAGTGTAAATAAAATGAGAAGGAGCACATTTCTAACCCAACCCATATTTTAAAATTTTAAGAGTAACTTTCTTCCAGTTTCTTTCTTCCAGAATTTCTCATTAAAATGTGTCCTGGCAAAGCATAAAAATGAACTGAGGAGTGGAAGAGTTAAGAATTAAAATGTGTTGATAGTCAGTAAACGGGCTAGAGCTAACATCACTGGCGGCAAAAGCAGTAGATTTCTCATAAGAATCTTCAAAACAACATGAGAATATCTAGATCACCTACTACAGATAACTCTGAAAGTTTAGCAAGACAATGAAACACAGAATTTGTTTAAAACTACAAGAAAGTAAGCAATGTTCATTTGACAGATGGAAAGGAAAGGACTTGAAAATATCATAACAAAAGGGTAGATGAATGAGAAGAGAGGCACAGAAAAACTAAGAGAGAAGAGGAAGTTTCCCACATATTGGCATGTTTTAAAGACACTAACAGAACTGAGAGAAGGTCTACAAGATCATAATCTGCATAGAGAAATAATCATTCTCATCACATGATGATAAGAAACAGCATGCAGATACAGAGAGATAATTCATGTATCCAGTTAGTCTTGTGCTTTCTAAAATGAAGTACTAACTGACAGTTCTGATGCCTCTGAATCATCTGAATTAAAATGTGAAAAGTTTTTTTGTTTTTTAAATATCTGCGATTGTTTTCAGAGTTTTGAGAGTTTTCCTCTTAAGAGGAGATCGCTGTTTGAAAGTGGAAATAGAAAAGCATGTCTTACATTACAACATTCTCTTGTAGAACCCACAGAAAAAAACTATATATCTGGTATTCACAAGCGAATGAAAGTGCTAAAGTAGGAGGAAATAGTTAAGCAGCTATTAATGTCACATGTATCATTTCCACTGATGATCTTACATAAAAAATGTAGTATAAGAAACGTCTATGTTAACAATACAAATATCAGAGTGTGGGTTTGTTCTGTTTGGTTTTTTTTTTTCAATATGCAGACGAAAAAAACCAGGTGCACAGGCAGCAGCGGGTGAAAACCAAGATCTTGTTTCACTATTAAGGACATCCTTCCATAGAATTGTTTATTCTTTATAAGCATATTTCATCGGCTGTTGTCTCCAGATTTTGGCAGTTTAAGTGCTAAAATATGTTCTGTTCTGGTAACTCAAGCTTTTCAAGTGAATGTTTTAAATAAGAACTCTTCACTGCAGATTACTGTGTCACTGCAGAGTTAAGATACCCCTTACATGAGTGGAGTACAGACTTCCGGACATCTTCAAGAATGTCCAGTGTTTTCTAACCTACACAACCAGACCTGAGTATGGGGTCTGAGACTGTGACAGAAGATAGGGGGATGCTGCAGAAATCTGGATAAAACTACAGACTTATTCCTAGCAACTGGGCTCCAGATTTAACATGATCTGGCCATTTGGCATGGAAGAAGAAAAATGTCAGAATGTTACAACAATACAGACTATAAAATAAAAATAGAAGATCCTGTTTATTTCACATAATTTAATATGTGGAATGTATGCAAGAATAAAGTCAGTACTTATCTTATATCCTTCCTGTGCCATTAAACGTCACATAGGGCTTGCAAGGTAGTTCGCCAGTACTCGTCGGTACTAGTAAGGTGAAAATGTTTCCCTGCAGCTTCCTTTAAACACATGAATGAGATTTCTCATATGAAATG
This sequence comes from Achatina immaculata, assembly GCA_009760885.1. Lineage (NCBI taxonomy): Eukaryota > Metazoa > Mollusca > Gastropoda > Stylommatophora > Achatinidae > Lissachatina > Lissachatina immaculata. Next base: position 74,170,033 of record CM019713.1, on the reverse strand, counting down.
ATTTTATTCATGCTGATAGTTCACTGAGCTTTTTTTTTTTCTACAGGTGTGAGTGCTATGACTATCTTTTTGACATTGCTGTTCAGATGCGGTCATTTGGTCTTGACCCAACTCAGGTGCCAACTATACCAAAGGGTGCATATGTTAGCAGGGGCACTGAATGATTTGTGGCTTGTACAGAATATAAACAGAGAATTATGTCTTCAACCAGTTTATGATTAACACTTTCATGAGATTGATTTCATATGGTAATATTTACAAAGCGTCATATACAGTTAAGTTGCACAGTGTTCTACATGCAGAATTGTGTGATTAATTTTATTCAAATTTACACTGTTCTAAAACAAATACTTCTGTTGTCCTTTCATGTGCATTATGAAGAATTCTATCACCTGCTGAAATGTGTGATTCCATTCACTTACATTTAATGTTTTTTTTCTATTAATAAGCAGAGATGCATCCAAGTCTCTTATAAGTCTTATGTCAAGTATCAAATCCTTGCAAGCAAAGTCAAATCTCAAATCATCTCACATATATAAATCAAACTGTTAAAATTTTTTTTTAAAAAAGATGACTATTGTTTTGAGTACTGAAATCAGCACTACTAAAAATGATTTATTATGGCCTACACAAAGGCTTTGAAATTGTGAGAAATGAAGAAAGTACAAAGTAAAACTTTATTTACTACTTCATTAAGCATCCAGTGATCATTTATTCATTGTGATTTTACACAGTATTAAATCTATTAGGAATACAGACCCTGATGTGTAGACAACAAAGGCTGATGGTAGTAGCTCTTCATACCACAGAATGATTTATAAAACTAGAAATATCTGGTTATAGCTTTGAGCTAAGATGGCAAACTTCTGCAGAAAGATAATAGTCTGCAATAAGTGGAAGTGGTTAACAATTTCAGTCAACAGTGTAAGCAATTAAAGCATGCAAGCAAACATTTAAGTTTGAGTAGCAACATATGGAAATGGTAACAACAAAATGAAATTAAAAGGCTAAAGACCTGCCTGAAAGATCTCTGGTAGATATAAGGATGATGTGTCCTCAAACAAAACACATGATAGTTTCAAATCACTTATATACAATTAATTCCAGTATGAAAAAAATGGGTCCTTTTGCTAGCAACTTCTAGACAGTGCACCTTATAGTGAGTTAAATGTTACATATGTTAATGTGGGATAGAAGCACACAAACACAGAAAGTTTATCCTCAGATTTAGACATGAATTATCATGAACTTCACATCTTTTGTCAGACTATGAGATGTATGTGATATATCAGGCATGGCAGTGGCAAATCTGATGCTAGTAATATAAATTCTTAACTTTTATGGTGTTTGATTGTTTCATATTACCTGCTGTACATGCTAAGCATCGCTACTCTGTCTTAAGCAAGTAAATTATTACATGATGTCTAGTCATCCACCAGGTGAAACTAAACAAACAGTAGATTCAAACTAGATACATTCAACACCAGACACTGGAATGACCTCATTGAAACATGTGTTGGTTTACCAGTACAAGACCTGTAATCTCTCTCTCTCTGAACCTTAAGTGCCCAGGGCACATGGGGCTTCTGCAAGGGTTTTCCACAAATGCCTGTCCTTCGCCTTTTTTTCTGCTCTTGCCTAGGTGAGCCCTCTATTGCTCAACATCCTTTCTGTTGTTCTTCTCCATGTCTCTTTTGGTCTACCCTTACTTCTGCTCCCCTATGGTGTCCATCTTAGTGCTATTTTTGGTAGTGAGTTGTCAGTCATTCGGAGCACATGCCCCAACCATCGCCAGCGTCTTTCCTCAATAATTGTTGTCAGTGGTTTCATCTGCATTTCTGCTAATAAGATGTTATTTCTTATGGTGTTTGGCCAAAATATTTTTCTAATTCTTCGTAAACATTTAGTCTGGAAAGAATTCAACTTGTTTTCTATGGTTTTGGTGATCTTCCAGCATTCACTTCCAAGACCTGTAATACAATCATCAAATTGATTGACTGAAAATGTCAAGTTCCAAGTCCAGTCCTGCATTTTCAGATTGAATTAAGTCCAAGTCAAGACGTTAATGCAGCATGAGTCTGAGTTGTTTGACTTGGTCTACATGTTGATACATGTATATGCCAGTTATGTTAGATCTGAATATCTGCAACAAGTATATGTAATGCGGTTAGTACTACAAGTAAGTATCAGCAGCAATCATTAACTGGTTCCCAAAAATTCTAGTATGGAGTAGCTTGTAATAATATTCTAGGATAATTTACAATTTGTAGTAGAAATGTAGATGTAGACAAAGAATATTACAATGCCATAACGATTGGAGGTTATGAAATACCAGAGATTAGATATGCTGATGACACAGTATTACTGTCCACAACACAAAAAGGAATGGAAAAACTAATTATGTCAGTCTGTAAGAATAGTAAAGAGCAAAACTTCCATCTTAATGCAAAGCAAACTAAACTGATGACAACTGACAAAACAAATAAGGCAGCTGAAATATGTATCAATGAGGAAAAATTGGAAGAAGTGGAGAGTTTTGAATATCTTGGATCATTACTAACTAGTAATTGGGATACAATGAGGAAAATTAAAAGGAGGACATCTATCGCTGTTCAGAAAGTAAAACAATTAAAGAATCTGCGGAGAGGAACACACAGAACTACAAAAATAAGATTTTTACTGGCATGCATCTTTCCTATTGCAACATATTGCCTGTGAGACCTGGATACTTAACAAAACAGCTGAGAAACACATACATGCCTTTGAATGTAAATGCTACAGAAGAGTTCTTCAAATATCATGGACACAAAAAAGAACAAATATATCCATACTACAAGAACTTAATGTTGAAGAAGGCTGGTTAGTAAAGAGGCTTAAAGAGAGAAAGTGTAAGTATTTTGGACACATTAAATGTCATAATCTAGAGAAGACTGTCTTGGAAGGGTACATAATGGGAAAAAGAGAGAGAGAGGAGACCAAGGTGATGATGGCTGCAAGACATCGTTGATTATCTGCAGATGGATGCATCAGCAGCAGGCCATCTTGCTCACAACCGAGAGGCCTACAGGAGAGCTGTTAGGGAGATAAAGTTCCGCAAGGGACATGCAAATGACTGACTGAGCAGAAATTTAATTCTAGAATAGGTGATAGTTTATAACATTAATTTCATCATTAATTTCATTCTAGAATAGCTGACAATTTGTAATTATGTTTTAATTATAGAATAGTTAATGTTTTGTGGCAGTTTATCTTTAGAATAGTTGACAGTTTCCAGCAGTAAATAAATTGTAAAATAGTCTACAGTTTATAGCAGTAATAATTCTAAAAAACTGTAAATGTTATTTACTGTGCAAACAAGAGAAAGAGCAAGCTAAAGATACAGCCAGCCACCCTACGGAAGATGATGCAGGATGTTAATTCTTGTTGTAAAAGTCCGTAAAAAAAAAAACACCGATACTAGTTTTATTAACTGAGACACTTAAATAACACACTTTGGTTAGCATAGTTAATTTCTCTGTTTTTTTTTTCCTATGAAAATTCAGCTAGGGAAGCTGTTTAGTTTATATTAGACGTTGGCCATGTCACAGATACAATGTATTGAAATCTTTACCATAAAATGAATTTTCTTGTTTCTGTTCCCCTGCACTGAAGTCTGCCATCATCTCATGCAGTGAGGCTTTGCTTTTGCTTGTGCCATCCTTTAAATCATAGATATTTGTTTTTTATTTCAAAGTTTGTTGAAAAAAAATATGAAAACTTAGTCTGATGGTGAATAATGAGAAATGTTGAACTATAATTGTTTTGATTGGGGGGGGGGGGGGGGGGGGAACGACAAATTTTTACACTCTTAAAAATGTGAAATAAAAACTTGTTTCTCTATTGAATTGTGAAATGAAGGTATGTTTCTGGTAGAAATGTGAAATGGGAACATGTTTCTTTATGAAAGGTAAAGGTAATCCTGTCATGCCTTAGAGGCACATAGGGATATGGTGTTAGTGCCCATATTTTCTCTGACCTGTCAGCACACAAGCTGACTATGGTCAATATCATGCTTGGCCACCTTTTCTTCCCCAACCCCAGAAGAAGTCAGGTACCAATTTCTTTGGCTGGGTGACTGGGGTGCCTCCGGTCAGATTTGAATCCCTGACCTTCGCCATGAGAGATCAGTGCACTAACCACTTCACTACTCAGACACCCTTGTTTCTTTATAACAAATTTCAAATTTATTATTTCCACAAATTTAGTGGAACTACTCTGGTTCATTATCTCACAGTTTATTAAAAGCTCAACAGGTGAGAATACTTATGATCTATTCTTTTTCTTAATCATACTTTAATCTAGTAACATGAAAACTGACTAATCAAAGGTTGAGGTTTTTTTATATTAATTCTGATAAGCTTAAAATGTTATTATGGTTTTAGTAAATTAAACAGAAAATGATGACCTTTGATATATTTTGGTGGTGGAATTTCATTTGCTATGACTGAAATTAAGGTCTGAGTGGTCACACAAAGAAAATATTTAATCAGATGTGCTGATATACTGAGCTTGTTTCATAGTGTTTCCAGTAAGTTTACAGATTGCTTAAAAATGTGAAGAAATGAAAAAAATAAAGACATATCTATGTCTTTTTTAAAACTCTATGCCAGTAGTTGTTAATATATGATCTCATGTAACTTAGTGACATACAAATAGTTTTTGTTATAAAAATATATAACTAAATATATAAATAAAGCCACCACAGCTGTGATAACAAAATATTCAAATATCTTCAAGGAAATATTTTAACATCTAACTGAAGACTTATGGGTGTGATACAATCTAGTTGTGTGGTAGTAAAAAAAAGGGGTGGATTATAGGGGCAGGAGAGAGAGGAATACGATGGTTTTCATCCTAAGCAAAGACCAATATTGACAATTATTTTTTTAACATTAAAAGCCATTGTAACATTTATTTTTACATTATAATTAACAGTGACAGGGGTTTTTTATATTAAAATTGACTCTCGACAATATTTTGACATTATAAAAACAAAAAACTGACAAATTTTTGTCATCAACCTGCACAGCTCGAGATGCCTTGGTCTAAGATTTTTCAGCATTATTTTGTAATGATAATTATAATCTGCTTCAGTTTGTTGACTGAATTTTTCATGCAGTATTTTCTGTAGTCTGTTCTTTTGAAAAAAAAAAATCACCTCTGTATATATATCATGGGCTAGTGCTACCATTGGGTTATCTAGGGTGCAGACATCATAGGGGTGAAGTACTGACCTGTGAGAAGCTTAGTTTTGTACATATTTGTTGGTCTAGCCTAGGACACAAAATAGCCTGGAACTGATTCTGATTGTTTTTGATTAAATATAAATGTTGTGGTTGTTTCTTTGTTGTGTTTTTTTTTCTAGGGTAATTGTTTCTGCCTGGCTCTGACAAGGTTGGTATAAACATTATAGTGGAACTTAATAAGAATTCATCAAGAACTGCTTAAATGAGATGAATTGTAGACAGAGTACTTGTGCTGAAAAGTTGTCAGTGCACTAATTTCTTAGGTTGTCTATCTGGGACTTGACTAAGGCCCAGAGTACTTGCTCTTAGAGAAGCAGGAGCAGCTCTGCTGCTAGGTAAGGAGAAGATATCCCTGTATAGCACAGAACTAAATTATTTTTCTTTTCTTTTAGTGGGCATTAAAGAAGAAAATGAAAATATAAACCTTTGAAATGTGTACAAAACTGAAGAAAGTGTATTATTAGACTGAAGAGGAGACAAAAAAAAGGTGCTGAAGCAGCTAAATTAAAAACGGAAATAAGGAAAAAATGTAATAATAGTATAATAAAAATAATTTTAAAATAATAGCAGTAAAATAAAATGTTAGCGTTGTCAAGAGGGATAGTGACATACAAGAGAGAAAACAGTAATTAGACAATAGTGATAGAGATGGATAAACAAACTGAGTGTTAAAGTAAGAAACAGGTATCCCAGAGACTATCGGTAGACAGTAGTAAGACTAAGTAATAATCACAAGTAAACGTTATCTTTACTATTGATAAATGATCTCCCTGTAACTGTTAGTTTGTTACTAACATCCTTCTTTGCTCTCAGAAGGGCTTTCTAATAACTGACACTGTGGATGAAGCTTTTGTAAGCAAGGCATCAAATCAGATTGGACGTGGATTATAGTGATTTTCCTATGAAGCGAGCTTCCCATCAGAAAGCACCATTTCTGCACCGTTTCCCATGTTCAGCAACATAACTAGTTTCCAGCATCACCACTTTATGGTAAGGCAGATCTTTGTGTAGCTTTATCTTTGAGCACCTGCTGTATTCAGCAGCTTTCTGAGCCATTGAGGCTTAATGCTACACAGACAAGACACGTCTCCATTCCTCTCTGTTCTTGATCTTGTCTTTCCAACTGTCCATTCCAAGAGCGTGTATATCTTCTATGTTGTCTCATCATCATTGTCTAAGTCTGCCTCTTGGTCTATCCCCTTTCATTACTTGTGTTGTTTCCCAACCTTTTTTTTTCTTGGATAATTCCCCACCTCAACGCGTCAAAAGATTTTGATGCCCGGCCTTTTTCCTTAGCCCAACTTACACCCACGCACTGCAGCATGTCAGCCAAGTTCTGTAAAAGTATAATATACAGTAAATATATTCTAATTGTTCCCCCCCCCCCCCCCGTGTATGCCCCACGGTGGGAAACACTGGTGTAGGCCATCTTTCTTTGTCCTCCATTCCTAAATCCTCGAGCCACCTCAGTCTGCTGTAGTTTCATAATGGCTGTTAAAAGTGGAAAGTCATTGTTGTGTTATAGGGTCTCATAAGGTAAAAAAGTAAAACTCTCGTTTCCATGCCAGTAATGCATATTGGGGATACGGTATTAGACCCATGTTTTCAGAATCTTCGGCACATAAAAGCATTATGTGATCAGTATTACACCTCGCCATATTTACTTTCCCACATTTCGCTGGTAACCATTTTTTGAGGCTGAGTGGATCCCGGGGTCTTTTTGGTGTGTACCAGAAAAATATAGGTAACAAATGCCGTATAGGATGAAGCGTTAGAGACCTCGTTATACTGGGCCATCAGCGTATGAGATAGGGTGGCCACTTCCTTTCCTCGCTGCCTTTCCTTCTCAGATTTTCTCTGGTTCCAGTTTTACGAGGCTGGATCGATCTCGGGGGGCGTATTGGTCAGAAAAAAAAAATCCCTCTCAGCTGAGGATTCTAACCCTCGACCATTCGGTTGCTAGACGAGTGCTCTAACCACTACGCTAGGCAGTCCCAAAATGGGTCTGTAACCAATCCATAAATTCTTCCCAAGATTCTCTTCTCAGATGTTTGTTTTTGGTTTTCATCTTGTTTAGTTGTGCAGGTGACATTCAGGAATACTGTCATCCTATCATTCTCTCTAATCTTCAAGAGTGTAGAAGGAAGTGAAAAGCCCCCCCCCCCAGCCAGGATTTCATCAAAGAAATGATCCCACTGCCTACGTGGATGTTTAATATTGATTTTTGAGAAAAAGAGGAGAGGGGGCCAAGAATATCACACATTAATATAGGTATGTATTTCCAGTGCTTCATCTAAAGTGATAAAAGGTAACGATGATGGTGATGAAGATGAAGAATGATCTCACTTTTAGGCTAGTACCAAATGTATTAGTTATACCACAAGCAATAAGCTAACGTTTACTTTCATCGTTAATTTTGTTTTTAAAAGAATTTCGAACTTTAAAATGCAAATTCCATGCGTTTGAAACTTGGACAATAAACAGACCCTCGAGCTGCAAGGATGTGCTACTGGAGATGTGTGCATCATATATGCTGGAACGTCCCGAGCACATAAAAAAAAAGTTGCAGAACATAGAGAACTAACGAATTTTTTTTAAAATCATGATCAAATTTATTTGGAAATGGATAACTGATTGAACTTTATTTGCAAATGGTAAAGAACTGAGCAGGCAGGCCAGTCTGACACTGCCATTTATCACACAACGTAATTGAAGCTGAAATAGCAAAACTGAAATGACAAAATTGAAATTTTTAAAAAATGAAATAACAAAACTTTGAAAAACTGGAATGATAGAATTGGAAAAAAAAACCTATTATGTCTCAATGTGAGAAGTTAGGAGACAAACAGTGAGAAAACTATGAAAAGATAAGACAGCGACAGAGAGAAAAATACAGAAGTGTCCAGATTTTCGGCTTTTTCCCAGTCTGCCATCTCTGTTATATTCATGTTGTTTTGCGACTGTTCCACTTTTTCAATGTTTTCGATCAGCTTCTTCTCTACCTCTGAGTCAGAAAATGACGGGTTTTTTGTTTTCCTTTGCTTAGCTCCACCAAGCACCAAATTATGAAAGTGGCTATGTGTTTTTAGTCTGTTACGTGAATTTATAAGTGGCCATGTGTTGTTAGTCTGTTATGTGAATTTATAAGTGGCCATGTGTTTTAGTCTGTTACGTGAATTTATAAGTGGCCATGTGTTTTTAGTCTGTTACGTGAATTTATAAGTGGCCATGTGTTTTTAGTCTGTTACGTGAATTTATAAGTGGCCATGTGTTGTTAGTCTGTTACGTGAATTTATAAGTGGCCATGTGTTTTTAGTCTGTTACGTGAATTTATAAGTGGCCAAGTGTTGTTAGTCTGTTACGTGAATTTATAAGTGGCCATGTGTTTTTAGTCTGTTACGTGAATTTATAAGTGGCCATGTGTTGTTAGTCTGGTACGTGAATTTATAAGTGGCCAAGTGTTGTTAGTCTGGTACGTGAATATATAAGTGGCTATGTGTTTTTAGTCTGTTACGTGAATTTATAAGTGGCCAAGTGTTGTTAGTCTGTTACGTGAATTTATAAGTGGCCATGTGTGTTAGTCTGTTATGTGAATTTATAAGTGGCCATGTGTTTTAGTCTGTTACGTGAATTATAAGTGGCCATGTGTGTTAGTCTGTTACGTGAATTATAAGTGGCCAAGTGTTGTTAGTCTGTTATGTGAATTTGTAAGTGGCCATGTGTGTTAGTCTGTTACGTGAATTTATAAGTGGCCAAGTGTTGTTAGTCTGTTACGTGAATTTATAAGTGGCCATGTGTTTTTAGTCTGTTACGTGAATTTATAAGTGGCCATGTGTTTTTAGTCTGTTACGTGAATTTATAAGTGGCCATGTGTTGTTAGTCTGGTACGTGAATTTATAAGTGGCCATGTGTTTTTAGTCTGTTACGTGAATTTGTAAGTGGCCATGTGTGTTAGTCTGTTACGTGAATTATAAGTGGCCAAGTGTTGTTAGTCTGTTACGTGAATTATAAGTGGCCAAGTGTTGTTAGTCTGTTACGTGAATTATAAGTGGCCATGTGTTTTTAGTCTGTTACGTGAATTATAAGTGGCCATGTGTGTTAGTCTGTTATGTGAATTTATAAGTGGCCAAGTGTTGTTAGTCTGTTATGTGAATTTATAAGTGGCCAAGTGTTGTTAGTCTGGTACGTGAATTTATAAGTGGCCAAGTGTTGTTAGTCTGTTACGTGAATTTATAAGTGGCCAAGTGTTGTTAGTCTGTTATGTGAATTTGTAAGTGGCCATGTGTGTTAGTCTGTTATGTGAATTTATAAGTGGCCAAGTGTTGTTAGTCTGGTACGTGAATTTGTAAGTGGCCATGTGTTTTAGTCTGTTACGTGAATTTATAAGTGGCCATGTGTTTTAGTCTGTTACGTGAATTTATAAGTGGCCATGTGTTGTTAGTCTGTTATGTGAATTTGTAAGTGGCCATGTGTTTTAGTCTGTTACGTGAATTTATAAGTGGCCATGTGTTGTTAGTCTGTTATGTGAATTTATAAGTGGCCATGTGTTGTTAGTCTGTTATGTGAATTTATAAGTGGCCATGTGTTGTTAGTCTGTTATGTGAATTTATAAGTGGCCATGTGTTGTTAGTCTGGTACGTGAATTTATAAGTGGCCAAGTGTTGTTAGTCTGTTACGTGAATTTATAAGTGGCCAAGTGTTGTTAGTCTGTTACGTGAATTTATAAGTGGCCAAGTGTTGTTAGTCTGGTACGTGAATTTATAAGTGGCCAAGTGTTGTTAGTCTGGTACGTGAATTTATAAGTGGCCAAGTGTTGTTAGTCTGTTACGTGAATTTATAAGTGGCCAAGTGTTGTTAGTCTGGTACGTGAATTTATAAGTGGCCAAGTGTTGTTAGTCTGGTACGTGAATTTATAAGTGGCCAAGTGTTGTTAGTCTGTTACGTGAATTTATAAGACTATTCAATTCAAATGTAATATCCACCCTCATTTATGCATGCGAAAGCTGGAAAACAACTAAAGAAATAGAAAAGAAATTAGACTCTTTTGAAAACAAATGCCTAAGGAAAATACTCGGCATCAAGTGGAATGAATTCAAGAACAATGCAGAGATAAGACAGATGACTGAACAACAACCAGTCTCACGGGTGATCAGGAAAAGGAGATGGACATATGTTGGCCACTTGATGAGAAGAAATGAGCAGAGAATCCCAAAACAAGCTATCAAGTGGCACATAACAGGCCGAAGAAAAAGGGGCAGACCGCGTGAAACTCTGAGGAGAACATTATTAAGAGAGGCCAAGTTAACAGGCATAAAATCCTTTGTTGAGGTTGAAAGACTCGCCGAAGACAGGAAATATTGGCGAACTACTTTGCGAGCCCTATGTGACGTCTAACGGCACGGGAAGGATATAAGATATAAGATATGTGTTTTTAGTCTGTTACTTGAATTTATAAGTGGCCAAGTGTTGTTAGTCTGTTACGTGAATTTATAAGTGGCTATGTGTTGTTAGTCTGGTACGTGAATTTATAAGTGGTCTGGTACGTGAATTTATAAGTGGCTATGTGTTTTTAGTCTATTACGTGAATTTATAAGTGGCCAAGTGTTGTTAGTCTGTTACGTGAATTTATAAGTGGCCATGTGTTTTTAGTCTGTTACGTGAACTTATAAGTGGCCATATGTTGTTAGTCTGTTCATCATCATCATCAGGTATCGTGCCGACTAGCGTTGGCTATTATGCTTCTTCAGAGTACACGATCCTTCATGCAGGCTATCAGCTCAGTTGGTGATCTTCTCTCTCACTATCCCATCAAACTGTACAGTATCGCTTCTCTTGGTCTTCCTCTTGATCTTCTTCCTTCTATTTTTCCTGTTGTTATAATATGTTCAATGCCCCTCTTCTCATTGCATGTCCTATGAAAATACACTGTCTCTCTCTTAATTTTTTTACAAGATTTTTTTTTATCTCCAGCTCTTCTCAAACATTCTTCATTAGTTGTTTTTTGCTGTCCAGGGAATTCGCAACATTCTTCTAATAAACCACATTTCTTCTGCTTCCAATGACTTTTGTGCAGACCAGTCTATTGTCCGTGATTCGCTTCCATATAATAAGAGAGGTCCAATTTTTGGACTCGTTTTCTAACATTCATTGATAAGGATGTGTTGGATGTTTCTCATTCTCTGAAATGCAGTCTTTGCTTGACCTATTCTGTTCTTAATTTCTGTTCTGCATTTCTCATCTGAAGTTATTACTCTTCTAAGGTGTTTACATTTTTGCACCTGCTTGAGAATTGTCCCGTTTAATTTTATACTGCATTTTGGTGGATTCTGTTTCTTAGATACAACCATAGTCTCTGGCTTTTTTATGTTTAAAATAAGGCCTTTCTGTTCACTTCCTTTGGCGACTTTATTCAAGAGATTTTGAAGGTCTTGTTGGCCCTCAGCTATCAGTACTGTGTCGTCAGCATACCGAAGGTTGTTAATATTGTATCCTCCTATTTTTATACCCAGTTCTGTAATGATTGTTCTTAGAATATTCTCGCTGTACAGAGAAAAAAAGGTCTGGTGATAGTACAAATCCCCGTCGCACCCCTTGTTTTATATGTTGATATTTTCCAGTTTTATTTTCAACTCGAACTGCTGCTTCCTTCTGCCGGTATAAATGTTTTACAATCCTCAGGTCTTAGCCGTCTATGTTTATGTCTTCAAGCATATTAAAAATTTCATCAGGTTTCACCTTGCTGAATGCCTTGGTGTAATCAATGAAGCATAAGTAGAGATCTTTCTATACTTTTAAAGCTCTTTCTGTTAGTGTTCACAAAGCACAAATGTTAGTCTGTTACATGAACTTATAAGAGACCATGTGTTGTTAGTCTGTTATGTGAACTTATACGTGGCAATATGTTGTTGGTCTGTTACGTGAACTTCTAAAATAAACGGCCATGTGCTGCTAGTCTGTTCAGTCAGTCAGTCATTTGCATGTCCCTTGCGGAACTTTGCCTCCCTACCAGCTCTCCTGTAGGCCTCACGGTTCTAAGCAAGATGCTCTGCTGCTGATGCATCCATTTGCGGAGTATCAACAATGTCTTGTAGCCATCTTCGCCTTGGTCTTCCTCTTTCTTTTTCCCAATATGCGCCCTTCCAATACGGTCTTCTCTAAAGTATCATTCGTCCAAAGTATTTAAGTTTTCACTGTTTAATCCTCTTTACTAGACAGCCTTCTTCAATTAACAGTTAGTCTGTTACATGAGCTTATAAGTGGCCATATGTTGTTAGCCTAGTGCAGCGGTTCTCAGACTCTTTTGCTGCATGGCCCACATTTAAAAGTCAAACATTTTTACGGCCTACTAATAAAGTGCTTTATATTTGCAAGGTATAAACCTAATTTTATAAAGTGTTATGTAATATTTTCTCTACGAGGGTCATACCAAAAGTCGTGAGCAAATTTTTTTTTAATAATCAGAATTTATAGACTGAGAAAATATAAATGTATCACCTTAACCTGCATAATTTTGCACCTCATGTAGAGGTCACATGACGTCACCATAATGTGTCACGTGACCACACGGAGTATAAACAAAATGGCGGGTGCTGATGTTTTGTTTTGTCAACATGCTGTTTTATTGAGTTCCTCATTAAAGAGGCAATCTCTTCTGCTGAAACTCACCAGGGACTTCAGCTTGCTTATGGAGATGTCTGTATGGGTGCTAGCAGTGTTAGAAGGTGGGTGAAACACAAGCATCCAAGATGTGCCTCGCAGCGGTCGCCCTCGAACTGCCTCCACTGAACACAACATGGAAAGGGTTGACATCATTAAAGGAGACAGACATGTCATAGTTTTCTGAAATCGCTGTAAATCTTGGAATATGACACAATGCAGTACAGGAAACGGGTTGAAACCCTAGGCTATAGAAATGCTTGTACCAACGGGGTTGCCAATCAAACCGTGCAACTGCTTGCTTTGTTATCTACTCCTTACAATAGTTAAACAAAGGGAAAAGTTTTAAATTTGGTTTTGTTTTCATTTTTACATTTTCTTTTTCATTTATTTCTGCTATGTTCAGCGACATTGTTTATTTCAAAGTTCACAGCAGTTCTGATCACCAAGCTTTTTAGTCCGTGACATAAAATTAATATTTTATTCAAGCATAAACTTTCTCTTAACACTTTCTTAATCTGTCTTTATCTTCATAATTCAGAATAGATTCTCACTCTTTCTAGCATTCCCCCCCCCCAACCTCCTCTTTTTTTCATTTAGAATGGGCAAATAGAAATGCTCCATACTGTTTTTAAGACCGGACACAAGAAGGAGAAAGCAGATTACGAGAAATCTTGCCTCAACTCTGTAGTCGCAATAGAGACTTCTTGGAGCTTTAGTAACATTATATTAAACACACACACACACACACATACACACACACACGCATGCGCACACATACACAGAGGCGTCTGTGTGCTGAACCGGAGCAGAGCAAGTTTTACTAGCAAACAACTCTGAGTGGGAAGACAGCAGGGACACTAACTAATCAACTCTGAGTGGGAAGACAGCTTGGACACTAACTAATCAACTCTGAGTGGGAAGACAGCTTGGACACTAACTAATCAACTCTGAGTGGGAAGACAGCTTGGACACTAACTAATCAACTCTGAGTGGGAAGACAGCAGGGACACTAACTAATCAACTCTGAGTGGGAAGACAGCAGGGACACTAACTAATCAACTCTGAGTGGGAAGACAGCAGGGACACTAACTAATCAACTCTGAGTGGGAAGACAGCGTGGACACTAACTAATCAACTCTGAGTGGGAAGACAGCGTGGGCACTAACTAATCAACTTTACACTGACTCGACATGAGATTTTATTGGAAGTGAAGTCTCTTCTGTGAAGTAGAGCTGAATGAACATTTATGATGCAAGTGAATAATGAAGAAAGAATAAAAGAAAAAAAATTAAGAAATATTAAACAGACTTTGTATTTCGAGAAAGCTACAGATCGAAATAGATATTATTCGCCTCGACGCTGCTCTAAATTTTTACTGCCCATAAGCCTTCCATCTATGCCAACAATAAATCCGTTGGGGGGGGGGGGAGGGGGTGCTAACGTTTATTCGTTGTTGAGTTGTGTACGCTTATCTGGCGAACGTTTTGCTGGAAGCGTGATGCACTAAACTGTTTTTCTGAGAGTCTCTCAAGCTATGTGCCTCATAAAAATGTATTAGATAAAAACAGAGCGCAATGAGAGGAAATAGATAAGGACGCTCAAGTGTGTGAAAATGTCTTACTGATAGAGCCCTTGTAGGGGGTTCGTGCTGGAGATAGCAACAGGCAGGAATTTTACGAAAACTGTGCCAAATATTGAACATTTTATACATCTACAACCTGGAGCAGCAGTGACTTTGAATCGCCTGTGCTTTCGCGGGTAACAAAGGGAATTTCAGAAGAATACAGTCCACTTTCCTTCCTCGTGTGGTTTATTCAGCTTTAGAAAATATATTGTGATCTTTGAGCTGATAAATTGAAAAGAAAAACTTTTTGTGAAGATGAATCGGTGCTGGGAGGTGGGTGGGTAGTAGTAGTGTAAAATTTGGTACTTGGTTTCTTGCTTATTTTGGATGTTATCAACTTTATCTTATTTTATGCATAATTAAAATGCAGGTTGTATATCTTTATCTTTATCTTTCTATTTATCTTTATCGCATGAGAGGTCCTCTCTCTCTTTCTCCTCTCTCTCTCTCTCTCTCTCTATCTCTGGTGCTTGGCTTAAATCGCTAGCCGTTTGGTAACTAACTATAGTTCCTATATGAAGTACATGGGATACCAAACTGCACCGTTCCCACAACGATTACTAACCCAGGTCCTAACCCTTTCAATATGTCTCCAGTCTCCTACCCCCAACTGCCTCTTCCAAACGTCAAGATAATCAAGCCATCACATAAACTCAGCTCATTCTCTACCAACATAAATGATTCACTCATAAACACTCACGGATCCAGGCGAAATTAATCATAAGTTTAATCACAGAAAACATAGACGTAGCACACATTACCAGACTGACACAAGGACACAAAAGCTGACTGTTCTTACAAAACAACATCAAACATGAATCAATGGAGCCAATATTTATGAAATCACACATGACAAACCTCCATCTTTCACTTCACGTGGCGCTCTTAATAATTCTCAACATCTACTTCAAGCTTTTAACTTCATTCTTGAGCACAAAAGCATAATAAGTTAGCCAAAACACTTACTTGTACTTATCACATGAAATATCATCTTGCTAACTCAAGACAAACATATATTCAATGGCAGTACCAATGCCTGCTCAATACCATCATCAATAAAGGCATCAATGGAAAATGAAACAATGTGGCATTAAATACCTTATGATTCCTGAACAAATTATATCATGCAAATTATGATCAAGACACTGGCAGAATATTAAGTACGCACAACATACATATGGTAAACAATATAGTAGTGTCTATAAATTCAGTGAAATCATGCAATAAAATAACAGAATGGTAACGAAAATCAACGATGATGTTAATATGTTCACACGCTTCTCGTCACTACTAGAAACTACATTTAGTACACTTAACACGTTTCACGTCCACATTTACAACTCACCAACAACTGACATACAATAACTTACATATAAGAGGTGACGACACGAGGCGGCTAGGGCAACATTTAGGTTCATAGCAGAACATTCGTTTCTTCCACAACACAGTATCAGAAACTTCAGTATTCACATCCAGATATTCCACGATCACATGCGTGCCCATGTCACCCTGCCATAAGCCTTGGAACTGTACTAGCTACACATTTCCGTGCACACCCCGAATCTAATCACATGACCAAAACATACTCAGTCCCCCGACCGGACAGAAAACCACAAGGTAGGCCGACCCTTTGACCCTATGAAAGGCCAATTTCACAGAGACAAAACCGGCCTCCCTCACAGTATAACTGAGATCTGTGTGTAGAAAGTAGGCAGCATTTTTTTTTTCCTAGACAGTTTTTTTTAACTAAAAACACGCACGCAATTACTAGAAAATACTAATTCATAAATAATTATATGTGCTTTCAAGATTCCATAAAACAATCTGAAAACCTGAAAATTTTCTAACACGCGGCACATACTGAGCTGTACTAGGGGATAAACCACGTGACTGTGTTTCATTATGCAAGTCACTTTTTTTCTACATTGTACTGATACTTTCTATTATAGGTTTCTTTTCTGCTTCACTTTTAAAACAAAATAGTTCACAGTCATGTTCTGCTGACAACCATTGTTTTGGTTTTTTTTCTGTCAAGGACTGTGTTTCCTGTCACTTTCTGTTACTCTAGGCTTGGTTCTTGTGTGTATTCTAGTTTTTGTTCACTCATTCGTCCATTCATTCAAATGATCATTATCTGAACTAATTATAAGAGTTTAGATCTTACCTAGAGTTTATGGGGCTGCTGTGAAAACCTGACCAAAACTGTGGACCTTATCCTGGTCATCGCGCTATAGATCGTAGAATGACCACACAGCTGAACGCAGAAGAAAAGAGTGAATTTAAATATATATATATATATATATATACATACATATATATATATATATACATATATATGTGTGTGTGTGTGTATATATATATATATGCGTGTAAATGAATGTGACAACACATTATCGAAATCAATACATGTTTATTACCATTTACAATTTAAAATACTAACAGAATGCAAATTAGCACATTAACTATGTAAAAATTAATCACACTATATGTATCACAGCACTTTAGATAATGAATCATACTAAAATAACTTTTCAATAACACGTAAAAATTGTATGTACACTTCCTGTGAACACATAATATGCATACATTCTGTACTCACAAAATTAGAACGTTTAGGAGTCAGGTTATTGCAGATTTTAATGAAAAATGAAATTTCACTTCACAAGTTTGGCAGTTGAGAGAAAGTGGAGAATAAGAAGCGGGCAGTCAAGGACACGGGCCTGAAAGGAACTTTTTGTATTGCATAATTACTGTACACTGTTATTTCATTATTTATGTTATAAAATATACCTTTTGAGACCTTGACTGTAAGTACGACTGTTTTGCTTTCATTAAAATTGTTGAACAAGACGTTAATCTTGTGAGCTACAACTATGATGTGCTAAGCGGCTTGTGTCATCTGCGTGACACTGTTTCATAGCGGTTACTAGAAAATCAGATTTGCTCCTTGAACCTCCTCCACATGAGATTTCTGGCGTGTTTTATATAACATAGATTTGCTGCTTGGACCTCCTCCACATGCCATTTCTGACGTTTTTTATATAACATAGATTTGCTGCTTGAACCTCCTCCACATGAGATTTCTGAAGTGTTTTATATAACATAGATTTGCTGCTTGGACCTCCTCCACATGTGATTTCTGACGTGTTTTATATAACATAGATTTGCTGCTTGAATCTCCTTGACGTGATATTTCTGACGTGTTTTATATAACGTAGATTTGCTGCTTCGACCTCCTCCACGTGTGATTTCTGACGTGTTTTATATAACATAGATTTGCTGCTTTGACCTCCTCCACATGCCATTTCTGACGTGTTTTATATAACATAGATTTGCTGCTTTGACCTCCTCCACATGCCATTTCTGACGTGTTTTATATAACGTAGATTTGCTGCTTGGACCTCCTCCACATGTGATTTCTGACGTGTTTTATATAACATAGATTTGCTGCTTGGACCTCTTCCACGTGATATTTCTGGCGTGTTTTATATAACGTAGATTTGCTGCTTGGATCTCCTCCACATGTGATTTCTGACGTGTTTTATATAACATAGATTTGCTGCTTGGACCTCCTCCACGTGATATTTCTGGCGTGTTTTATATAACGTAGATTTGCTGCTTGGATCTCCTCCACATGTGATTTCTGACGTGTTTTATATAACATAGATTTGCTGCTTGGACCTCCTCCACATGTGATTTCTGACGTGTTTTATATAACATAGATTTGCTGCTTGGACCTCCTCCACGTGATATTTCTGACGTGTTTTATATAACGTAGATTTGCTGCTTGGACCTCCTCCACATGTGATTTCTGACGTGTTTTATATAACATAGATTTGCTGCTTGGACCTCCTTCACGTGATATTTCTGGCATGTTTTATATAACGTAGATTTGCTGCTTGGACCTCCTATAAAATAAAATTAAAGAAATATTCTAATATATAATTTTCCCCTCAGATCTCTCACCTTATGTTTCTTCCTTTTATGGTGTACAACTACTAAATAAATCAAACTCATTCTTCTGCTCTTATCCTTGTATTGATATAACTCATGTGTTTGTGGTATCAAACAACGTGTCTGCTTCCAGTGGTGTGTCTCTAACTAGCTAAATTATGCCTCTTCTTTCACACTACCAACAAAACGAATACAATCAAATCACAAGTCCTGATTATCAACCGTCAACATACATAAAAAATGTATTAACACTAACAGCGTGTTCTTCAGCTTGACACACACAAACTACAGAAACATTTGAACGGAACTCAGGACTTGTGATTCCAGAATATTAGAGTGATTCAGTCAGCTGCATGTCCCTTGAGGAACTTTGCCTCCCTAACAGCTCTCCTGTAAAGCCTTTCGGTTGTAAGCAAGATGCCCTACTGCTGATGCATCCATTAGCAGATCATCAACGATGTCCCCCTGGGAACAACTGTGTTAAGAGCACACTTATCTTAACATAGTGTTTGTGAGACAGGGAACATAGATCTGTTTGCTTAAAAACTCTGACCTACTTCTGTAGCCCAGAAACTTGTAGCAATCAACACTAATTGTAATTGTTATTTTTGTAAAATATAATGTCAGGTTGGTGGATGGATGGGGACATGGAGATCTCTGGCGGGGATGAGGGAAGTCTGGTGTGAAACCAATGAATCCAGGACGTGACAAGCCTATGGGTCTTTACAACAATGGCTATCAGAATGATGTAAACAAAACAGACCCAGTAGACTATAGGTGGGAGGGAATTGATATCATTGAAGCACTCATCAGGTTCCTCATCTCAAAGTCAGAGTGTCTTTGTGGAACTGTCTCAAAACCGTCTGACATGGAGAAGGGACTTATATACAGCCACCAGAGGCTGGAAAACAAAGTTTTAGCCAGGCCAGCCACACTGTCTTCATGGCAGTCCGAGCAAGACCACAGTCTGTCCTAGCAACGAAAGGTGCTGAAGTCGGAGTTACCCAGCCAAAAGGCGCATCGCAAAAATCAGGGTAACACGCATTATCGCTAATGAAATGTCTGTATCTAGAGTTTTCAAACATGGTGCTCGCCCTGTGAAGACTAACCAGGCAGGTGCAGTGCCGGGCCCCCCTGCCTCGAAAGGGTCCACCCAATGCTACTGGAGGTCCTCTCAGTTCGTCTTGTGGAGTCAGGAGACATGAGAGTAGAGCTACTGGCCAAAAAATACAACGGAAGAAAACAGCCAAAAAGCAAGAACTTAAAATAATGCATTGGAATGCTGTGAGTGTCAGCAATGTTAGAGATGGCTGTAGCAAAAATGTGGAACTAGAGAACATACTCTTTGCAGAGCAGGTAAGTATATGCTGCATACAGGAGACACACCTAACCAAATATGCCGCCTTTAAAATCAGAGGCTACCAGTGTTTTAGATCAGACCGACAGGACAGAAGAAAATGAGGAGTACTCACACTTGTTAAGAATAACATCAGCGCATGTCAGGTGGGAGTGTGCATGGAAGGAGCCGAATACCAGATGATCCATCTAAAAAGTAGTAATACAGACTTCCACCTCCTTAACTATTACTGTCCTAAAGACCGCCCACTTGCTTTAGAAACAATCCCACACAAAGAGAGACTGATGGTCTATGGTGATTTTAACAGTCATTCCCAGAGCTGGGGCTATGACCACATAGACAAGAGAGGAGAGGAAGTTGAGAGCTGGCAGGATGATAGTGGACTTCTCCTGATCAACCAGCCAATGGATCCCCCAACATTTTACTCAAGGGCTTGGCATACAACCTCAACACCAGATCTGGCATTCCACTCTCCAGATCTGAAGTGGAACATTACACGCGAAGTTGGAAAACAACTTGGAGGTAGCGACCATCGACCAGTCTTCCTGACAATAGAAAATGAACCCATTAACACCAGTAGCCCTCTCCCCAGATGGAACTATAAAAAAACAAACTGGACAATGTACAGACATCATACAGGTATCCTGGTGGGACAGCTGTCCATAGAAGGTAAGGATATTAACAGCTATAAACCATACTGGTCTAGTGAGCTGGGAAAACTCCATGATGACGTGGAAGCAGCTCGAAAGCAAGCAGAAGACAGACCATGCCAAGAACACCACGATAATTACCAACATGCTAAGGCCAAATTTCAGAGAGCCAAGCTGCAAGCCAGACGGGAAAGTTGGAGAGAGAAAACAGAGTCCCTAAAGTTTGAAAAGGATGGAAGAAAACTGTGGAAACTAATCAAACAGTTAAATGATGAGAGTACTGGAAGAAGTACAAAGATTACACTAATAGAGGTAAGCAGGTAGCAGATCACTTTGCTCGCATGTTTGCACAGGACTGCAACATTGATATCCATCCAGAGAAAGAGCGTACAGTGCGCATTGACCCACAGAAAGAAGAAAAACAAGTCAGAAAAGTGGAGGTCATGGATGCACCAATCACAAGCAGTGAGTTAGACCTAGCAGTTAGTAAACTGACACCAAGGAAATCACCAGGACCAGATGGAGTGTCCAAGGAAATGATCAAGAACCTGGGAATGGCAGCAGTGGGAAAGCTGTTGGATATTTTCAATATGTGCTGGAGCACAGGTAAGTTACCTCAAATCTGGAAGGAAGCAAGCATGATACCAATGCTAAAGCCAGGGAAAAACAGTGATACTGCCTCCAGCTACAGGCCAATCAGTCTCACTAGCTGCCTATGCAAAACGATGGAACGCATCATTGACCTGAGGCTAAAATGGTACCTAGAAAGTGAAAACCTTCTCGTTCCACAACAAACAGGATTTAAGCAGTACTAGAGTACGGAAGATAAAGTGACCTATCTCCCTCAAGAGATTGAGGATGCATTCCAAAAGAAAAACCTTGTACTAGCAGCGTGGATAGAACTGAAGAAAGCCTTTGATAAAGTATGGAAAAAAGGTCTGCTGTGGAAACTAAGAAACTGCAATGTGAATGGAAGACTGTACAACTGGATAAAGTCCTATTTACATAAGAGAAGAGCTAGAGTAGTAATGGATGGACACGAAAGCCAGAAAGTACTTCTGCGACACAGGGTACCACAAGGAGGAGTCCTTTCACCTACACTATTCCTGGTATTCGTTAATGACCTGGTCAAGGAACTTCCCTATGGAATCAAAGCGGCACTGTATGCAGATGATCTGGTCATGTGGTGTACAGATGAATACGCGACAGTTGCTACACAGAGACTCCAAAGAATAGCAGACATCTTGATATCATTGACAAACAAATGGTGTGTAAGTATAGATACAGAGAAATCAAGTACCACACTGTTCACTCTCTCATCTAAACAGAAAGCAGGTAAAATCTTTGTAAATGAAATATCCTTAAGGATGGACAACCAACCCACTTACTTAGGAGTGACTCTTGACTCAGAACTGACGTGGAAGCAACACATCAACAGTGCAGAAGCAAAATCCAGAAGAAAACTAGCCATATTAAGAAAATTGAGTGGAACACATGGGGAGCTAGTGAAAGAATCCTCAAGAATGTATATCAGCAAAGTATTCTACCACATTTAGAATATGGCTCAAAATCTTGGTGCACAGCATCAAACACTACGCTGCATAATCTAGACAAGGTTCAAAATCAGTCACTATGGATTATCACAGGTGCCATGAGGTCCACACTAACAGTAGAAATGCAGAAAATAGTTGGTGTTCAAGCACTACAGGAACGTAGAGACACAAAGGTCATGACCATGGGAGAGAAATTCCTCTGCTCTGTAAGCCATCCCTTGAAGGAGAGATTCAATAACTTGGCACTAAGACGGCTTAAAAGAAGCAGCTTCATTCATCAGGCCAAGCGTATGCGTAAGCTGATACCTGACTTTCCAACTGTAGTCGCTCCATTATCATCTGTACCAGAGCATACACCGTGGAAAGAAGCAGATTATACACAAATAACTATTCAGACTGAAATGAAAGGTGTGCAGAATGGTGAGATGCAGATCAGTCTTGTAAGATCAACAGCCACACTTAGTGTGCTAGATGACAAATATCCATGTGACACCTGGATACGTGTGTATACAGATGGATCTGCACATAATGCCATAAAGAATGGAGGGGCAGGAGCACATATTGAATATCCAAACAACACCACTGACAAGATTTCCATACCCACTGGAAAATACTGCAACAACTATGATGCAGAAGTTAGGGCAATTATTGCTGCAGTTGAAAAACTATCAGACTCCAGAATTGATACATGTCCCGTAGTAATTCTCACAGATGCAAGATCAGAACTGGAAGCTCTTCAGTGCAACAAACTACCAGACCTTAAGGATACCTTGTCAAAAACTGGCTTACAGCATGGAGTCACTTTGCAATGGATTCCCTCCCACTGTGGGATACCAGGCAATGAGAAAGCTGACCATCTGGCCAAAGAGTGCACTGAAATGGAGCAACTAGACATACCAATCACCTATAATCAGAAGAAAAGCATGATAAAAACCTGCAGGAAGCCACAGACACCACCACATGATGACTATCACATGCTAAACAGAAAGGAACAAGTCACCATCTTCCGTCTCCGAACAGGACACAGCCGACTCCAAAGTCATATGTATACAAAGGTTAAGGTTGGTACTACTAATCTATGTACATGTGCCCAGGTGCCAAAACTGTGGAACATATCCTACAGAACTGCAGTAACTATGAAACACTGAGAAACAATTACTGGCCCAGTGAAACCACTAAAGAAGATAAGCTCTATGGTTCCATACATAAATTACAAAAAACAGTGAAATTTATCCAAGAGACAGGACTGCAGACAATGCGAACGAAGAAGAAGAAGAAGAGATCAACGATGTCTTGCAACCATCTTCGCCTTGGTCTTCCTCTTTTTCCCATTATGTACCCTTCCAAGACACTCTGCTCTAGATTATCATGACGTTTAAGGTATCCAAAATATTTTCGTTTTCTTTTTTTATGTCCATGATATTTGAAGAACTCTTCTGTAGCATTTACATTCAAAGGCATTTATGTGTTTTTCTGCTGTTTCGTTAAGTGTCCAGGTCTCAAAGGCATATGTTGTAATGGGAAAGATGCATGCCTATAAAATCTTGTTTTAACGAGAATGAGTGATTAGTGTATGAAAAAAGAAGCATACACATACCGAAAATAACCCGTGAAAGCAAACTCATACAGGAGAATGACATAAATCAATTACTTCGACCTCTATAAGCAACAAGACTCTAAATTAATTAAATTTGTCCCAGCAAGTGTCCGGGACATCTCCACGTGTATCCAGTAACAATGTCGCCTACAGCATGAACATATCATACACAAGACTATTCAAAACATCATCAATTCATAAGGGCCACAAGTTTCTTCAGGCAACGAAAACCAAAACATTCTTTCATCTTTTTTCTTACTATACAACGACTTCATCAAACATACAATCATTTTGAAAGAAAACATAAACGATAATATACACCTTCAAAACTTGTTTCAGCGCCATACCAGCACAGCCACTTGCTGCACACCTCAGTCACTGAAAACACGGACATCAAAGATACTGACAGCCATCGACTCTCTCTCTCTCTCTCCTCTCTCTCTCTCTCTCTCTGAACCTTAAGTGCCCAGGGCACATGGGGCTTCCTCAAGGATTTTCCACAATGCCTGTCCTTTGCCTTTGTTTCTGCTCTTGCCCAGGTGAGCCTTCTATTGCTCAACATCCTCTTTGTTGTTCTTCTCCACGTCTCTTTTGGTCTACCCTTACTTCTGCTCCCCTGTGGTGTCCATCTTAGTGCTATTTTTGGTAGTGAGTTGTCAGTCATTCGGAGCACATGTCCCAACTATCACCACCGTCTTTCCTCAATAATTGCTGTCAGTGGCTTCATCTGCATTTCTGATGTTATTTATTATGGTGTTTGGCCAAAATATTTTTCTAATCCTTCGCAAACATTTAGTCTGGAAATAATTCAACTTGTTTTCTAAGGTTTTGGTGATTCTCCAACATTCACTTCCATAGAATAGTACACTTAGAACATTACTCTTAAATATCCTGATTTTCATATTTATGCTTAGTTTTTTTAGATTTCCGTATAGTCTGCAGCACTGCAAAAGCCTGGTTTGCTCTAGTAAGTCTGCTGTTGATGTCCTCTGTGCTCTCTCCATTTTCTGCTACTCTACTGTCAAGTTATACACATTCGTTGACCTCCTCCACTAACTTGCTATCTACTCTGAGTACATTTCTGTTGTTCACATTTTGCTTCATTAACTTTGTCTTTCCTACGTTGATCTTTAGTCCTATGTTGTTTGCATTCTGAGTTAGCTTGTTTATTTTATCTTGCATATCTTTGTGGCTGCTTGATAGTAGACAAATGTCGTCCGCAAAGTCAAGGTCCTCCAGCACTGTGTCAAGGGTCCATTGTAATCCTCTGCGTTTGTCTGATGTTGCCTCCTTCATTAACCAGTTTACTGCCAAGATAAATAATGGTGGTGACTCCCTGCTTCACACCTGTTTGTACCCTAAAGCAGCCGTCGACTACCCACATTTTTAAGCATCCACCCCCCCCCCCCCCCCAGAGAAAAACATGTCTACACAATTGTTTCCATATTTAACACACACACACACACACACATATATATATATATATATATATATATATATATATATATATATATATATGGGCTCAGTTTCCTGATAAGCATTTCTCCTTCCACCTGCATTTGTTTTTTCCCTTGCTTCTGTTTCTGTAGCAGTCTGATAGTTTTTTTTACCAGATGGGGTTGCTGGCCCTATGCCGAACTCTCCTTAGTCGCCTTTTACAATCATGCGTGGTAGGGTACAGTGGTCATATTCTTTGCAGATCCTAGGTACCACACGGGATTGGCAGTGACAGCAATTATTGAGGAAAGACGGTTGCAGTGGTTGGGACATGTTTTCCGAATGACTGACAACTCACTACCAAAAATAGCACTAAGATGGTCACCACAGGGGAAAAGAAGTAAGAGAAGACCAAAAGAGACATGGAGAAGAACAACAGTAAGGATGTAGAGCAATAGAGGGCTCACCTGGGCAAGAGCAGAAAAAAAGGCAAAGGACAGGCATTTGTGGAAAACCCTTGCGGAAGCCCCATGTGCCCTGGGCACTTAAGGTTCAGATATATATATATATATATATATATATATATATATTATATATATATATATATTAACCAACAAATCCTTATCAATGAATGTTACAAAACGAGTCCTAAAATGCTATATTGAATCTATCTTCTTATATGGAAGTGAATCATGGACAATAAGCAGGTCTGCCCAAAAATCATTGGAAGCAGCAAAAATGTGGTTTATTAGAAGAATGTTGCGAATGCCGTGGACAGCAAAAATAACTAATGAAGAATGTATGAGAAGAGCTGAAAAGACAAAAAATATTGTCTAAAAGATAAGAGAGATAAAGTACTTTCATAGGACATGCAAAAAGAAGAGAGGGTATTGAAAATATTATAACAACAGGAAAAATAGAAGGAAGAAGATCAAGAGGAAGACCAAGAGAAGTAATACTGGACAGTCTGATGGGATGGTGTGAGAGAAGATCACAAACTGAGCTGATGGCCTGCCTGAAGGATCATGTAATCTGGAGAAGCATAATAGCCAACGCCAGTCGGCACGGCACCTGATTATATATATATATAACATTTACAAGAATATAGAACATTTTTCTCCATATTCAATTCATAATTCTTCGAGTGCACCATAATTTTAACTCCCAATATAATACAAAGTTATAACAACACATATCTCTTCATTTTCAACATAAAACTCTTCACTGAAAACAGATAACTCTTCATTGGCAACATAAAACTCTTCACTGACAACATATAACTCTTCATTTTCAACATAAAACTCTTCACCGAAAACAGATAACTCTTCATTGGCAACATAAAACTCTTCACTGACAACAGATAACTCTTCATTGGCAACATAAAACTCTTCACCGAAAACAGATAACTCTTCATTGGCAACATAAAGCTCTTTACTGACAACACATAACTCTTCACTGGCAACGCAAAACTCTTCACTAACAACACATAACTCAATTAGTACAACCCAAGTAGCAGATCCATATTATACAGAATACTTCACGAATTCTCATATGGTCCAAGTAACAAATCTACACAATATAAAACAAATATAAAAAAAATAAAACACTGTAGAAGTCTCACGTGAAGAATTCCAAGTAACAAATCTACATTCTACAGAAGGCTGCAGAAGTTTCATGTGGAGCATGAAAATCTACATTATATAAAACACTTTAGAAGTCTCTTATGAAGGAGCAATTTTTTAATAAAAAGAAAACGGCGAGGCTTTCGTACGGTAAAGTAAGAGAACACAGTTTTGTAGGGTTATAGCTCGACAAAATTGTAGACAAAGCACTTTAATGAGTTGTGAGAGAAAGAAAAACCGCAATAAAATTATCTGGGATTTGAATCACGGACTCCGGTAGGACGAGCACCCATCTAGCCACGAGAGATTGGCGTACTAACGAACTGCGCTATCACGCACCTCCAAAAAAAAAAAAAAAGGTGTTTGAAAGCGAAGTCATTAGTAACTGTTCAGTCGACACGAGGATCGTGACACCCTGAAAGAAACGAGGTCACGACACAGAAATTCCGTACTCGTTCGTTTGTTGTTGTTCCTGTTCAAGTATGCACCAGACATGGCAGGAGACCGTGTTTATGTTTGTCTAAAGTTGGTACCTGCTAGAGAGACTGAATCTAAGCTACGGAATTTCAGTGTCATGACTTTGTTTCTTTCGGGGTGTCACGATCCGTCGTGTCGACCGAACAGTTAATAATGACTTCGCTTTCAAACACCTTTTTTTTTTTTGAGGTGCGAGATAGCGCAGTTCGTTAGTACGCCGGTCTCTCGTGGCTAGATGGGTGCTCGTCCTACCGGAGTCCGTGATTCACATCCCAGATAATTCTATTGTGGTTTTTCTTTCTCTCACGACTCATTAAAATGCTTTGTCTACGATTTTTTCGAGCTCTAACCCTACAAAACTGTGTTCTCTTACTTTACCGTACGAAAGCCTCGTCGTTTTCTTTTTATTAAAACATTGCTCCTTCACAAGAGACTTCTAAAGTGTTTTATATAATGTAGATTTGTTACTTGAACCTTGCTCCACATGAAACTTCTCCAGCCTTACGTAGAATGTAGATTTGTTACTTGGACTTCTTCGCGTGAGACTTCTGAAGTGTTTTATATAGTGTAGATTTGTTACTTGGACCATATGAGATTTCTTGAAGTATTCTATATAATATGGATCTGCTACTTGGGCCTCATCCACATGACACTTGCTGAACTCCTTATGAGAACCACTGATTTAGGACCTTTATTTTGAGAAACAACAATTAAGTAACTTAATATCTTCTTATTCTGGCATCTATTAGAAAAATGCCTTGAATATTTCATTCTAACTCTGATGAAAATACATTTTATTTCGTAAAATGAAGACAGAGAAACATGACGAGGTATTCTGTTTCAGAAGATGAAATTACTTTAACAGCAAGGGTTTATCTGTCTGAGCTTTGTCTACGAAATCTGCTGGATCTTTTCTTTGTTTGTTTCTTTTCTGTATTGTGTCTGTTGCGTCTGCATTGCTGCTTTCATTTGTTTCGTTTGCTTTTTTTTAATTAAAAAAATCTTTGTTTCTTTCAAGTTTCAGTTGAAGGGAACATTAAAAGAGAGGGGGGGAGGGAGGGAGGGAGAGAGAGATTTAATCAATTCTGGGAAAATCAGTTAACAAATCTTATTAGAGACAGCAAGAACTGCACGAAATAAAGACAAACTCCTACAGTAATGCCCCAGATTTTGATGATGGAAGTCTCTTTACTTCCAGGTGGTTATAAAAGGAAACTGCCACCAAAATACAATCTAGAGGGGAAAAATCAAATATAGAGCCCATGTTAAATCAATAACATGTGGTAATATTTCTACTTTCTAGAGCAGGGTTTCTTTCTCGGTGAACCAAATAATGGAGAATATGGGAATCAAATAATGGTGAGTTTAGGAACCAAATAATGGTGAGTTTTGGAACCAAATAATGAAGAGTATGGGGCTAGATCTCTGAATTTTGTTTATTGTTTGTAAAATAATAATTTTCTCTCAGCTGTTTTGTTTCTCGCTTTCTGCATGAAAAGTAAAACCAGGCTGTTGACGTTTACTTAAGTCACTCTGGTATCTAATAATGATGATGATGATGATTTCTACAGTCTGAATAAGTAGTTATGGGATCATATTGGCAGTCCACGTAGGGATCTTTCATCGCTAAAAAGTTAGGAACCGCTGCCTATAAAGTATCGTGTATCTCTCGCATATTCATAATTAACTTTTGAGATGGAAGTTATTTCTTGAATCTCTAGTTACAGCAGCCTCAACACAAAAGAAATCAGCAATAATAGTTATACTAAAAATAGTTAAAAAAGTGACTAAGTTAAAATATTGCTAAAGCAGTGTAAAATACAAAAAGCTTCATTTATAGCTTTTGTTAATACTGGATTACTGTCAAGTCTTTATAGATGTTATTTTGATCTGTTTCTTTACAACTGAGTATAGCTTTATGTCAGTAAAAACACAACTGCGGCATACGTTAAATAACAAGTCAGATTGTTTATTGATGCTGGCATAGATCATGACGTCAGGCTATTCAGTCCCGCAACTTTTTTCTTGCTTATATCTGGTTTCTGTGACGCATGTTCCGCCTCTTGTTACAAAATTCGGCTACATCTTTAACTTACGGGCTTCTTCTCTTTCTCCACCACCACCACCACCACCACTACTACTACTAATTAATATTACTACTATTACCACTATTACTGCTGCTACTACTACTGCTGCTGCTGCTATTGCTACCACTACTGCTATTTCTTCTACTACTGATCTGCTATTTCTATTACTACTTTTCTGCTACTTCTGCTGTTACTGCTATTGCTGCTGCTACTACTACTACTACTATTACCACTACTACAACTACCACCACTACTACTGCTGCTGCCACTACTTCTACCACTGCTACTTCATAGCTACTACTACTACTACTACTACTACTACTACTACTGCTACTACTACTACTACTGCTACTACTACTACTACTACTACTACTACTACTACTACTACTATTATAGCATTTATTACTACTGCTGCTGCATTCTTTTATTATTTGTAATTCTTCGTTCTTCATCTTCTATTTTCTTTCTCTTCATTATGGACCCATGTGGTGATATCTCTAAATATATCACATTCTGAACTTGTATTGTTTCAAAACAGCATAATATTCGCTGTCTCAGCCAGGTTTGGCCGAGATTTTGAAACTTAAAGCTAACACATATGTAAAAGCAATAGCCATCTTGATCGGGCATGCTACCATTAAATGGACTACCGAACGCATCGTACGCCACACATCTCGTGTGCCATTGGTCAGAATTAGCCATTGGCTGGAATTTATTACTGGATGAGATTGAAAGTAGCAGAAAAGTTTTAGTTTCCTCCTTGGTTTTTAACCTCCATTTTCTGTAAATACTGACAGATGAGGTTGCGAGAATTTTCAGTCACCAAGAGAGGTAGAAAATGTATGCTTTCCGTCTAACCCGCCTTAGGTCTTCATTTGGAGACAGTTTTGACACTGGATCTCCACGAAATGTAAGCTGAGTTTTATATACTACTTTATGTTCCAGTTTTATGTGTTAATAATATTTCTGAGCTAATTATTCTAATCATTCCGGGCCATTTTAGTGTGAAGTTAAGATAATTTGTGAACTAAATTTTTCTGTGTTAATTTCACAAAGAATTAAAATATGTCACGTAGGCCGAGTTTCCTTGAGCTTTCATGAAGTGTTAATACTAAATTTCATATTTACCTCCATATTAAATAATCCTCTTGCGAGTTTAGATGCGATTATAAACTCATTTTCATGATAATTTCATTTGCCAAATATGACGGCATAGGTCTGACTGCGTGGACTAGGCGGAAGTGGAGATTATGGTATTCTCTTTTGTGCTGTCAGCACGTGTATCTTTACAGTAAATTTACAAGATGTTAACTTACTTAGTTTAATAGAGTTCTGAGATGCATTAAGATGTGAGATTTATTGTAAATAGATCTAATGTAGTTATTTTTTCCGACTTTCAAAATATAAACTGCGTAACCTAAGCTGGAATTATTTGTCCTGGGTGTTTAGATGTTCTTGGACATACAGATATTTATTTTATGAGGATATATTTCATTCTGTTTGTTTAGGAATTTATAGATTCTACGAAGATACAGAGCTTTAGAGATGTATACGGATATTCGTAGTTTAGAGGAGTGCTTGTAGTTGAGATAACCTGCCTTTTTCGATTCAGGACCTTCATAAATAAAACATGTCGTTCATGGCAAAGATACTTGACATTCCAAGTGTTTGCTTTTGTAGTGAGGAGCGGGAGGAATGAATCTACTTTAGGCCATGACACAATGACCGTTAGGAACAATAGCTCAAATACCTCAATTTCCCTAAGAAATCACACCTCTACCCATTCCATCGCCACACCCTATTTCCATGTCCTCCCCACCACATTCGGAACAAGAACATATCTAGGAACTCTTTAAAGAAACACACCTGTGATCTTCTGCGTCATTTTTGTACCTTTTTTCACATCCCATATGTTATATTATATTATATTATATTATATTATATTATATTATATTATATTATATTAAGCATGGCTGGATTTAACTGACGTAGTGCGCAGAAACTGAATACATGCGGAAAAAAATATGACGTCAGAGATCTTCTTCTTCGTTCGCACTGTCTGTCTATATCTGCAGTCCTATCTCTTGGACACATTTCACTGTTTTTTGTAATTCATGTATGGAACCATAGAGCTTATCTTCTTTAGTGGTTTCACTGGGCCAGTAATTATTTCTCATTGTCTCATAGTTGATGCAGTTCTGGAGGATATGTTCCACAGTTTGGGCACATGGGCACATGTACATAGATTAGTAGTACCAACCTTAAACTTTGTATGCATATGACTTCGGAGTCGGCTGTGTCCTGTTCGGAGACTGAAGATGGTGACTTGTTCCTTTCTGTTTAGCATGTGATAGTCATCATGTGGTGGTGTTTGTGGCTTCCTGTAGGTTTTTATCATGCTTTTCTTCTGATTATAGGTGATTGGTATGTCTGGTTGCTCCATTTCAGTGCCCTCTTTGGCCAGATGGTCAGCTTTCTCATTGCCTGGTATCCCACAGTGGGAGGGAATCCATTGCAACTAATACGTTTCTCATTCTCTGAAATGCAGTCTTTGCTTGACCTATTCTGTTCCTAATTTCTGTTCTGCATTTCCCATCTGAAGTTATTACTGCTCCAAGGTATTTGAATTTCTGCACCTGCTTTAGAATGGTTCCATTTAATTTAATACTACATGCTGGTGGATTCTGTTTCTTAGTTATAACCATAGTCTCTGTCTTTTTGATGTTCAAAGTAAGGCATTTCTGTTCACTTTCTTTGGCGACTTTATCCAAGAGATTTTGCAGGTCTTGTTGGTTCTGAGCTATCAGTACTGTGTCGTCAGCATACCGAAGGTTGTTAATATTGTATCCTCCAATTTTTATGCCTGGTTCTGTGATGATTGTTCTTAGAATATTCTCGCTGTACAGAGAAAAAAGGTCTGGAGATAGTACACATCCTTGTCGCACCCCTTGTTTTATAGGTTGATATTTTCCAATTCTATTTTCAACTCGAACTGCTGCTTCTTGCTGCCAGTATAGATGTTTTACAATCCTCAAGTCTTTGTCGTCTATATTGATGTCTTCAAGCATTTTAATAATTTCACTATGTTTCACCTTGTCAAATGCCTTGGTGTAATCAATGAAGCATAAGTAGAGATCTTTCTGTACTTCTAAAGCTCTTTCTGTTAGTGTTCGTAAAGCATAAATGGCATTGTGTGTTCCCTTTCCTTCAACAAATCCAAACTGTTCATCTGCTATTTCCATTTTTATCTTTTTCCTTGTTCTTCTCATAATGATTCTCAGAAGTAGCTTCGTTATGTGACATGAGAGGCTGATAGTCCGGTTGTCGTCACATTCCTTTGCACCTGGTTTCTTTGGTAGTGCTATAAACATGGATTTAATCAGATCACTGGGAATATAACCACTGTTGTATATATCATTCAGTATCTTGGTTATTATTTTTATTCCTGTCTCCTCTAGTGCCTCTATTTCTTCTATTGTTATATTATCAGGCCCAGTCGCTTTTCCTTTCTTCATGTGTTTGATGGCATCTATGATTTCATCTTCAAGTATTGGCGGTCCATCACAGTTTTCAGTATCTGGTGTTAATGCTGGTCTTTCTCCTCCATATAGCTCACCGATATACTCTGTCCACCTGTCCACAATGTCTTCTTTTCCCATTAACATTTTACCTTCTTTCGATTTCAGGCATCCTGTGGTATATTTTGTTTTCCTGCCTGTGAGTTCATTAATTCGTTTGTGCATGTTTTTTCTGTCTTTATTATGAGCGTCCTCTATCTGTCTGCACTGTTCATTTAACCACACTTCTTTTGCTTCTCTGCATTTGCGTCTTATTTCTTTATTTATCTTACTATATTTTTCCTCGTTATTTTTTTTACTCCTCCTCCTCTTGTCCATCAGTCCTAAGATGTCGTCTGTCATTCATTTATTTTTAGGGGCTTCTTTTTTCGGTGGTATTATCTCCTTAACAGTTTGGTGGATAGAATCTCTTAACATTTCCCATTGTTCATCTATACTATTTATCTATATTATATTATATTATATTATATTATATTATATTATATTATATTAAGCATAGCTGGATTTAACTGACGTAGTGCGCAGAAACTGAATACATGCGAAAAAAAAATGACGTCAGAGATCTTCTTCTTCTTCTTCGTTCGCACTGTCTGTCTATATCTGCAGTCCTATCTCTCTTGGACAAATTTCACTGTTTTTTTTAATTCATGTATGGAACCTTAGAGCTTATCTTCTTTAGTGGTTTCACTGGGCCAGTAATTATTTCTCAGTGTCTCATAGTTGGTGCAGTTCTGGAGGATATGTTCCACAGTTTGGGCACCTGGGCACATGTACATAGATTAGTAGTACCAACCTTAAACTTTGTATACATATGACTTCGGAGTCGGCTGTGTCCTGTTCGGAGATGGAAGATGGTGACTTGTTCCTTTCTGTTTAGCATGTGATAGTCATCATGTGGTGGTGTTTGTGGCTTCCTGTAGGTTTTTATCACGCTTTTCTTCTGATTATAGGTGATTGGTATGTCTGGTTGCTCCATTTCAGTGCCCTCTTTGGCCAGATGGTCAGCTTTCTCATTGCCTGGTATCCCACAGTGGGAGGGAATCCATTGCAAAGTGACTTCATGTTGTAAGCCAATTTTTGACAAGGTATCCTTAAGGTCTGGTAGTTTGTTGCACTGAAGAGCTTCCAGTACTGATCTTGCATCTGTGAGAATTACTACAGGACAAACGTTCATTTTTAACAATGGCTTCTTGGCAACCACAACATCGCGCATTCACCGTTGAAACGTATTTTAAAAGTGGAGAATCGTCTATTACTGTACAACGAAAGTTTCGTCACCATTTTGAGTTGCATCCCCGTGATAATGTTCCCGATCGGAGGACAAAACAATTTGGAGGTGGGTCAAAACATTTAAAGAAACCGCTAATTGCCTTAATAACAAGTCTACTGGTCGTCCAAGAACTCAACAGACACATGAACGAATTCAGTAAGTCCGCAACGCATTGCTGAGTAGCCCTCGGCGATCATCTGTTAGGAACGCTTTGGCACCTGACATCCTTTTACTGTTAAGAATGATCTTTATGTACATATGCTAACTGAATACTTCATTCCAGACTTTGCCAAAAGAAATAAGAGATGGAGCAACTGCCCACACAGCCCGACAGTCCATGGCCATGCTGCGACAAGCATTTCCCAATCGTCTTATTTTCAGATTTGGGGATATTCACTGGCCGGCAAGGTCACCGAATTTATCGGCCGCTGACTTCTTTTTTGGGGGGTATCTCAAGAACACGGTGTATGCTAGTCGACCACAGTCAGTTGCACACCTAAAAGATCGAATCCAACACTGCATTCAAAATATCTCTTTGAACATATTAAATGGTGTTATGCAGGAATTTTCCAGACGCCTGGCTGAATGTATCAAATGTAATGGCGGTCATCTAACCGGCGTAATTTTCAAAACCTAAATATGATTGTCAGTAATAATAAAAATACCCACTTTTCTGAGTTTCATTTCACTTTTTTGTTTTAACCAAAAGCATGTATAGCGCTTATTTATTTTCCATTTTTAAAATCCAGCTATGCTTTATGCTGGACCCTGTATTATATTATATTATATTATATTATATTATATTATATTATATTATATTATATTATATTATATTATATCTTATATCCTTCCCATGCCGTTAAATGTCACATAGGGTTCGCAAGGTAGTTCGCCAATTTTTACTGTCTTCGGCGAGTCTTTCAGCCTCATCAAGGGATATATACGACATGTAATTACTTACAGATATACAAATACTTGAGAAATGCATATTCTTACTCGCAAATATGCATACATTCACTTATTAATATCTGAGAGATTTTTTTCCCTCAGTCAAGATAAGCGAGAAGAAATACTGAAAGATCATGCCACGTGGTCAGCGACTCTGTGTATGCGCCTGATGTCATGTTGTTACCGTGCACACTTTATAAAAGTATAAAATGGAAAATTTCTAAAACACGGGATCTATCTTTTTTTTTGTGGGCATTTAAATGAAGTTGCTGGGGAAAATGTAAACAAACATGGACATGTCAACTACTTGTCTGGAGTTCTAGAACAGACGCTGTGACATGGTCAGATGGTTTGTGACTTTGATGATATGTGTAAATCACCCACAATAGAAGTATTGAAAGGCATTAACTGGTCAAAGAAGTGAAGTGTAGTTCAAGCATTCTGATTTGACGTTCTAACAGGTTGCTATGTTACAGATGAACGTTATTCATAGCTTTGTGCTGTGCTTTGTGCTGGTAGTTTTCACAACAACACTCCATCCTAGTTACACATTGTGTGTTGCTGCCTGAGCTTTATGGGTCGTGGCCGAGTCCTGTTTGAACATCGGTGCCTACCTACCTGCGCGTAGAGTGAATAACAACGATGTTTCTAAGAATGACTTTGACCCAAATAATTTTCTCAATTGAAAGTTAATAGGAGATACAGAAGTTACAAGTGTCGATATGCAACAATTAAGATATTTTTACCTTGTTTGATATGATAAACGAGAGCCGCCACAACTGAACTAGAGATAGGAAAAGTCTTTTAAATGAAAACATGCAGAATACCAATGGCAAATTGGATAAGTACAGAAAAGACAATGAATGTTATGTTAAAAACAGGAATCATTACGAGAAGCACGTCAAAGTGGTCTTCGCCAGTAGTGTTAGTAAAAAAGAAAGATAGAAGTCACAGATTCCGCTGTGACTTGTGATTAGCAATGACCATATCAATACTGTATCCACTGCTTCGCATTGACGACATTTTGGAAATGTTAGAGGAAGAGATATACTTTATGATCTTGGATGCAAGATCAGGTTATTCGAAATGTGCCATTATCAGAAGGTGCTCAGAAAAAAGCACTTTCGTTTGCTTTATGGGCAGTTATATATATATATCAGGAATGATGAGATAGCTAGAGATTATATATATATTTGCATTATTAAAAATGCGGGAATGGTGTTTTTTGAACTCATGGATAAAATGCTGAATGATGCGAGAGATTTTGCAATAACATATATAGGTGATATTTTTATTTATTTAACAGGAATTATGGAACAACAACTGGAGCACAAACAACGAACTTTTGAACATCAGGTTAAGTTGAAAATGTCAAAAAATGCGAGTTTGTAAAAACTGCAACGAAAATTTGGGAGTAATCATAAACAGGTGCATCAGCAGGAGGCCATCTTGCTCACAACCGAGAGGCCTACAGGAGTGCTGTTATGGAGGCGCAAGGGACTGGCAAATGAATGAATGATCGAATGAATGAATCATAAACAGAAATGACATGAAATCAGACACGGAAAAAGTATAAGGAAAGATGTACACCACTACCACAGTATAACACGTACGAGGATTTGATGGTACAACTTCGTATTACAGGTAGTTTATCCCTAAATGCAGTAAAATTGCTGAACCATCGATAAATTTGAACAGGAAAGGAGTAATGTTAATAGGAAATAAAGACACCGAGAGATTCTTTAATGAGATAAAAAATTAAGTTACTAACGGGTTGTTACTAATATCATCAGGATTTAAACAGAAGGTATATTTCCCATAGTTCGAACACCACGACTGCTACTGTGTTGGTGCAGGAAAATGAGATAGCTGGAGATGACGAGATAGCTGGAGATGATGAGATAGCTGGAGATGACGAGATAGCTGGAGATGATGAGATAGCTGGAGATGACGAGATAGCTAGAGATGACGAGATAGCTGGAGATGATGAGACAGCTGGAGATGATGAGATAGCTGGAGATGATGAGATAGCTGGAGATGACGAGATAGCTGGAGATGACGAGATAGCTGGAGATGACGAGACAGCTGGGGATGATGAGATAGCTGGAGATGATGAGACAGCTGGTGATGATGAGATAGCTGGGGATGACGAGACAGCTGGGGATGATGAGACAACTGAGGATGATGAGACAGCTGAGGATGATGAAATAGCTGGGGATGACGAGACAGCTGGGGATGATGAGACAGATGGAGATGACGAGACAGCTGAGGATGATGAGATAGCTGGGGATGATGAGATAGATGGGGATGACGAGATAGCTGGGGATGATGAGACAGCTAGAGATGATGAGATAGTTGGAGATGACGAGACAGCTGGGGATGATGAGATAGCTGGAGATGACGAGACAGCTGAGGATGATAAGATAGGTAGGGATAATATAAATCATCATGCATATGAGGGGTCTACTTATTATTTGTCACACAGATTGGATGTAAGAGAAAGGTAGAGGTGTACGATAAATTACGCCTTACAGAAATCAGATTACTAATCTGCATAGCCCTAACGTAATCTTATATAGTGATCAGTGTCATGATCATTTGCCATGAGCTCAGACTTGATGTTGTGAGGTTCTGTTCACTGTCAGGATTCCTTATACATCACTACATCGAGCAGTTGTCAATGTGGTGAGGGAGCCGTAGATTGTGTAGTTATGTTCGCCATGTCCCTTAGTCACATAATATATTTCTCTTTTGGGTTAGACCAATGCTTCACAACGCAGAGTAGATGAGGGGATTTGAATATTTCGAAGGGGAGGGGAATGTATCTATACTATACCTTTTTCAGAACTTGGTCGACTATTGGGAAGGGGGGAGCATACAAATATTTGAGGCGCTGAGGCGGGACATGACCCCACCCCTCCCCCTTTTTTTCCTCCAAAAAAAAAGTTTGGAAACACTGGGTTAGACTGAGACTGGTTCCAGATTTTCTGAATACACCCACAACATGAGATAGTGACTGAACAGAGCGCCATGTTACAGAATACAGTGAATTCCCTCGTGAATTTAATTTTCTTCTGATAACACAAGATTATGAGAGCACTGAACTTCTTGAGAGGGAGTTTCCCCCCTCTGTTCTCATCTATCAGACCATTAATTCTTTCTGTAATCAGTGAACACAGTTCCTTAAATATTCACCTTAATTCAGGCGTACTCACTGTATGCCGTTCTAAAGTTACTACCACTACTCACATTATGTCCACTGATACGCACCTTGTCGTGGTACATTAGTACCAGCCGGTCGCCATCTTGGTTTTAACCGGATCAGAAATTATCCTTCGAACTGGAAATTAAACAGATAGATGGCCATTTACCCGTCTTGCCAGTACTTTTTTGTGCTTGTTCTAATTCACATTGTGAGTGAGCAAATTTAAAATCAGATTACAAATTGTCCACCCGATAACAAAAATTACCTGGCCGGCATTCTCGTCATCCTTCCCCTCTCTCCCTCTCTCTCTCTCTCATTCTCTCTCTCATAAACACACACACACACACACGTACACACATCCGCCTCTTCTTCCCCTTGTGTTCTCTCTCTTTCAATAACAAAAAATAGTATAATATACTTTATAACTGTCCGTGGGCTCACTATCCATTCATTATCCCACAACACTGATTAGCTAATATCACTTTACTATCCGGAGATCTAACAAATGAAATATTTTAGTTAACATCACCTTATTATCCGGAGATCTAACGAATGAAATATTTCAGCTAACATCACCTTACTATCCGGAGATCTAACGACTGGAATATTTCAGCTAACACCATCTTACTATCCGGAGATGTAACAAGTGGAATATTTTAGCTAATACCATCTTACTATCCGGAAATTTAACAAGTGGAATATTTTGGCTAACATCACCTTAATATCGAAGATCTAACGAGTGGAACATTTTAGCTAACATCACATCACCATCTTGAGATCTAATGAGTGGAATATTATAGCTAACATCATCTTACTATTCGGAGATCTAACGAGTGGAATATTTTAGTTCACATCATCTTACTATCTGAAGATCTAACGAGTGGAATATTTTAGCTAACATCCTCTTACTATCTGGAGATCTAACGAGTGGAATAGTTTAGGCAATGAAGTATTTTTAAAGTGTATTGTAACAAAAAAAAACTGCTGTATAAAAAATAAATTACCATTTAGAGGAACACCAAAACAAAAAAAAAACACATACATTCGTATAATAACCTGCATTTTAGTTATGCTTTTCTAATTTAATGTACATAATTTTGGTTCATAATGGGAAAAAAGAAAGGAAGACCACGGCGAAGATGCCTGCAAGACATTTTTGATAATCTGCAAATGCAGGGCATCTTGCTTACAACCGAGAGGCCTACAGGAGAGCTGTTAGGGAGGTAAAGTTCCGCAAGGGACATGCAAATGAATGAATGATATAAAATGAGGAAGGACAAGACAAGAGAGACAGACAGACAGACAGACACACACACACACACGCACGCACGCACACACACACACACACACACGCACACACACAATTGAATTCAAACGTGATATCCACCCTCATTTATGCATGCGAAAGATGGAAAACCACTAAAGAAATATGCAACAAATTAGACTCTTTTGAAAACAAATGCTTAAGAAAAATACTTGGTATAAAGTGGAACGAATTCAAGAACAACGCAGAAGTAAGGCAGATAAACGAACAACAACCTGTCGCATGGGTGATCAGAAAAAGATGGACATATGTCGGTCATGTGATGAGAAGAAACAGAGAATCCCAAAACAAGCTATTAAGGAGAACAGGCCTAATAAAAAGTAGTCGACCACGTGAAACACTAAAGAGGACATTGTTAAGAGAGGCCAAATTAGTAGGCATATAATCCCTTGATGAGGTTGAAAAGCTCGCCGAGGACAGGAAAACTTGGCAAACTACCATGCGGGCCCTATATGACGTTTAACGGGACGGGAAGAATTAAAATTAATAGGACTGGTTTTCTCTATAATGTAGTTTTTTTCTGTTTCTTGGGCTATATTTCATCATCGATATCTTGCTGCATGACACACCGTATGGGTTGCTTGTGTATCGCGTTCTCTTGTGCCATTTGGGTGGAACACAATGTCCCACACCTCCCTCACTAGAAGTGACTCGATGTTCCTTTTTATTTTGTTGAAACCGGTTCATTTTCATGCTATATCCTGAGGGTGCATGTTGTGTACTTTTCCTGTCATTTGGTTTTTCTTTTATTTTCTATTTTAAATTAACAGGACCCAGCGCTCCGGTGACAAAATAACCTTGGGAGTAATCATAAACAAGTGCATCAGCAGCATGCGGTCTTGGTCACAACTTATTGTCGTGTTAGATAAACATTTTAGATTCTTATAGAAAACTGGGTCTCCAATTTTTGTCTTCTTCTGTGTTTTGTTTTGATACGAGCCTCGTTTTTTTTAACTTTTAAAAATCCATTTTGAGACTTTCATGACCGCTTTCTGCTGTCGTTGTAACATCATTTCAGTTGCATCATTTTCTTCCATGAATATTCTTCTTGGCTGTAGAATTCTGTCGAGAGTTAACACTGGGTGTCTACCATATACTAGAAAGAATGAAGAGTACCCAGTGCATCTGATTATATTCCTATTTAGAGCTATTGTTACGTTTAAATATTGCATCAGTTTAGCCAGAATGTCTTTCATTGGTACGATTTCCTTCTGGATGGTATGGGGCTGTCTGAATGCAACGAATGTGTCATCGATTACTAGTAAACTCGCTTCTATTGTCAGTGAGTATCTCAATTGATACGAAGTGTCTTAGTACAAATTCGTCCACCAGTAATTTCGCAATGGTGTGGCTGCTCTTGTCTGCTGTTGCGTAACATTCTGTCGAGGCTGAGTATTAATTTGTAGAGTGAACAATGTAGTTGTTACCAGATGTGATAACCGGATAGGGACATGAGCAATCAACACTGATTTTTAACATACAACCTTGGGGTGTATGCGTGATTTGTAATAGTATTATGTGTGCTTTACGTGTCAAACAAGTTTTAACGTGTTCTTTCACATCGTTATACATTTTCCTTCAATAGTATTTATTCCGAATGTTTTGGACTACCTTTTCAGTACATATGTGTCAATTCTTGTCATGATACTGGAGTATAACAAACTACTTCAGGTATATACGGTGTGGACGGTGTTTCTTCATCTTGTGTTTACTTTGTACAATATACCGTTCTCCAGTTTGAAGGACTGCACAAATGACTCGTCTGACTTCCCCGATCTGCTTTATATTCCCATGGTGTCAGTGTCTTTTTCTAGTTCTGTCTTCATATCAAGGCTTTGGAGCGACAGTACGTGATGTTGCTAACCCTCTGCATTTGTTATTATTGTATCGGTGTCTGACTGCATTATATCTGTGTAATCTAAGTTTGAGGAATCAATCACAGTTCTTGATTCTTTAATCTTAAAATTAGCATCCAAACACTCGAAACATGCCCAGACATGCTCTACTCTCTGTTCCAGTAACCACCGACGAGTATGAACACTAACTGTGCCAGCCAGCTGTTGGTTCTGGCACCTCGAATTCTACCAACCAGCTTTTCCTTCCACCTCCTCATAGCTTTGTCTTTCATCCTCTGGACATATATTATCAACACATGCCCTTTCCTCCTCCTCTGTCTTTCATCCTCTGGACATATACTATCAACACATGCCCTTTCCTCCTCCTCTGTCTTTCATCCTCTGGACATATATTATGAACACATGCTCTTTCCTCCTCCTCTGTCTTTCATCCTCTGGATATATCTTATCAACACATGCCCTTTCCTCCTCCTCTGTCTTTTATCCTCTGGATATATTAACACATGCCTTTTCCTCCTGCACTAGTTCCTCGGCCACCGATATCAAATTATCCGTCCTATTCACAGGAATCATGACTGTTGCAACAGCGTTAGGGGCAACATGATCGGCTACCTCATTGTCTCTCACTCCTCATATATCCACATTAGCCTGGTGACACTGGATTGTCGCAAGAGCTGAATCCATTCATGACTTAGCAAACCCCTCTTTATCTTGCGAAGCACGCTTTAACAGTCCGTCACCATCACATCCTGCTGAACTAACCAGGACAGTCTTGGTCACTGCTTCAGTTTCTGTTCGCATTGCTCGATGTCGTCTTAAGGGAGCCCCCTGATTCTGTGCCACCAGTCTGCCTCGCCTGTAGACAACAAGCCTTGTCCACTCTTTTTGCCTCCCCGCACTAAGCCATCAGTGAAGAAGACTGGGTCATGTGGTTGAACGTGAGCGTACACGAGCTCCTGAATTGCAAACTTAGTCCGGCCTCTCATACATTCTCTACTTTCTCTGCCAAGCGCGGAGTTCACCACTCTGGTGAGCCTGTTGATATCATCTCTCACTTCTCTCTGCTCAGATCCTTCAGTAATATCCTCCACAGCCCCCACAGCATTAATGGATATTTCAGCCTCAGTCATCCATGAACTACCACATTCACATTTACAAGCCGAAAGTTGTAGCTGTGTGCTCTTTAATTAATAAAGCTGTTCCTACGTTTGTATTAAATAGTTCTAACAATTTATTTTCACATAGTTACGTCTGCAACTACTCACTTGGCTACTTGGTGATGGCCTGAACTCCAGTTTCTTTGCGCCCAGTTTCCCAATAAAAAATAACTACCAATTGTAATCGGTGACAGAGATCAAAGTAGTTCGCCGCCCAATCAGATTAAACTGAGGTAGTGTGGCAGTTACGTTTGGACTATGACTCGAGGTAATGTGGCAGTTAGTTTGGATTATAACTCGAGGTAATGTGGCAGTTACGTTTGGACTATAACTCGAGGTAATGTGGCAGTTACGTTTGGACTATAACTCGAGGTAATGTGGCAGTTACGTTTGGACTATAACTCGAGGTAATGTGGCAGTTACGTTTGGACTATAACTCGAGGTAATGTGGCAGTTACGTTTGGACTATAACTCGAGGTAATGTGGCAGTTACGTTTGGACTATAACTCGAGGTAGTGTGGCAGTTACGTTTGGACTATAACTCGAGGTAATCAAATAGTCCTGTCAGCAGCAGGTATATAGGTTAAGTGTTCTGACTTCTGGAGTCACTCCACCTCGGGGACCGGGTCAGTGTTACGCTGGTCGAATTAGCCAACAGTAATGAAAATTCTTGAAAACTCTTTAAACAGAGTTCTTGCCGTAAACATGTCCTAATATTTGAAGAAAGGAAAATATAAATAAATCACATAAGAAATTTTTTTGAGAAAATAACAGTTTCATGTGAAGCTAGATCTGAGCCACTGAACCACAGGCATATTAACTGCTGGCCATAGCAATGGGAGAAGATAGATAGATAGATAGATAGATAGATAGATAGATAGATAGATAGATAGATAGATAGATAGATAGATAGATAGATAGATAGATAGATAGATAGATAGATAGATAGATAGATAGATAGATAGATAGATAGATAGATAGAGAGAGAGAGAAGCAAATCTTAGAACAATATCAATCGATAAATTCTTGACAGTTTGTGGGAAAACATCGCTCAGTATGACAAGCCTCGCATTGTGTACGAAACAGAAAACCGATAAAACTTCTCAAATTGTTTCACAATTACCTCAGATTTACATTTGAATCTTTACTGTTGTCTAGTTGGCTCCAGCTCGTTTTGTACGTCCGATATTTTTTTTCCGTTGATACATGGCTTCATTTTTTGTTAAAGCAAGGCACTTTGAAATCCAAGTTCATTCGACTTGATTTTAACATTGCATTTGTCCGTTAAATTTATGATAAAAATTGAATCAAACTTCACATAATCCAAGTTGTGTGTTCAAATCG
The DNA here is from genome assembly GCA_009760885.1 of Achatina immaculata. Classification (NCBI taxonomy): domain Eukaryota; kingdom Metazoa; phylum Mollusca; class Gastropoda; order Stylommatophora; family Achatinidae; genus Lissachatina; species Lissachatina immaculata. The sequence goes on along the minus strand of CM019713.1, from coordinate 74,126,049 downwards.
AGGCAGAGATGGTGTCTGCATCCCTTTGAAACCAAACGATTGAAGAACAATTTTAAAAAAGAAACATTGCTGGATTACATTTTTCTTCCAATCCTGTGTCTTCCTAGCTTTCCATATGTACACAGAACTGGTGATGATGATGATCTCGACATTCTGGCTAAGACAGTATGAGAACATACTGAGCAACGAGAACATATTGTGCAATCCGTATGGCGTGCTGAGCTTTACTGAGCAGTGTATGGGAATTTGTAATCACGAAAAGGTCAAGAAGCCCCGATCTGAGGGTCTCTGTTTTGTGGACTAAGGTTCCACTGCAATTCTCTTCAGCTGATGTGGGCTCCGTTGCAATCTCCCCTTCATGCACTGGTAACCGTAAGTGGCTTAGGCCAACCTGCCTCGTTCTGTAGGCTGAATATTCTCCATTTTAAGAGGCTTCTCCCCTCTAACATCGGAATGTCAGGTTTACATCTTTCGAGTTCAGTCAACTCTTAGGTGCAGTAGCACACATTCAGCTCTGTTAGGCCCAGTAGAACATCTTCAACTCTGTTAAGTCCAGTAGAACATTTTCATCTCTTTTAGTTGCATTAGACCATCTTCATCTCTTTTAGTTGCATTAGAAATCTTCATCTCTGTTAGCTGCATTAGAACATCTTCATCTCCGTTAGTTGCAGTAGAACATCTTCTTCTCTGTTAGTTGTAGTAGAAAATCTTCTTCTCTGTTAGTTGCAATAGAACATCTTCATCTCTGTTAGTTGCAGTAGAACATCTTCTTCTCTGTTAGTTGTAGTAGAAAATCTTCTTCTCTGTTAGTTGCAATAGAACATCTTCTTCTCTGTTAGTTGCAGTAGAACATCCTCAACTCTCAACCTTCTTGTGCAGAAGAATTTTCACAATGACATAAAAATTTTTTTCAAATCTAGAGACCCGAGAATTACTAGTTTATTTTAAAAGTTGCTGAATAGAACAGATACATTATTCTATTTTCACCAACTTATGGTTGAAGTATGCATAATATATTATGTTACTATTCCCTTAAAATCTCGTCCTCCATAACATTTTTTCTTCCTATAATATTTTTTGTTCATTGTTGGACGTCTTTCTTCCTTCTATTTGATAACTGTTTCCAGCCCTTGTCTAAAAGATGAAGACATTACTGCTGAATTAAAGTTTCTTTCTGGAGTCTAGAAAGAAACTTTAATTCAGCTGTAACATCTCCTACAAGAGTGCCCAAATCATGCAGACCTGAGGCGTGAGACATGGCCAGAGGACACAAGCTTGGGGCAAACGCTTTGGGGCTCCTATCAGGATCTGGAGAGGACTGCGGGCTTTGCCATGTCAACAGGTATCAGGATCTGATGTGACCAACAATCTCAATCGCAGAAGAAGAAGAAGAAAGTTTCTTTATTTTAATTTTTTGTTGATCACATGATTCGGCTGCTCTCTCTCGCCTCCATTGGTTAGTTAAGTCTCCATTCTCAGACAAGTTTTCCTGCGCTTCGCAGTACTCACGATGAGAAACTTTTTTGATCGCATTTTATAATTTTATTTATTTTGCGAAGCGTTTGAAAATTACTTTTTTGCATATTATCTTTATAAAACCACAGAGACAGCCTTGGATATCTTTGTATTTAAAAAAAATATTTTCACTGACCAGTTGTCATCACGCCGGTCGCCTTTACTGCGGAAGCGTGTTTGTACAGCTACTGGTGGCTGGGCCGCTTCCGGCAGGTCTTAAATTGTCGACCTTGACCTCACTGTCAGGGACTAGCGCACATCAAACACAATGCCTCTCATGTCTCACACAAACCCACTCATGTGTCACACAAACACACTCATGTGTCACACAAACACACTCATGTGTCACACAATGCCGCTAATGTGTCACACAAACACACTCATGTGTCACACAAACACGCTCATGTGTCACACAAACACACTCATGTGTCACACAAATACACTCATGTGTCACACAAACACACTCATGTGTCACATAAACCCGCTCATGTGTCACACAAACACGCTCATGTGTCACACAAACACACTCATGTGTCACACAAACACACTCATGTGTCACACAATGCCGCTAATGTGTCACACAAACACACTCATGTGTCACACAAACACGCTCATGTGTCAAACAAACACACTCATGTGTCACACAAACACACTCATGTGTCACACAAACACACTCATGTGTCACATAAACCCGCTCATGTGTCACACAAACACGCTCATGTGTCACACAAACACACTCATATGTCACACAAACACACTCATGTGTCACACAATGCCGCTCATATGTCACACAAACACACTCATGTGTCACACAAACACACTCATGTGTCACACAAACACACTCATGTGTCACACAACCCCATCATGTGTCACACAAACACACTCATGTGTCACACAATGCCGCTCATATGTCACACAAACACACTCATGTGTCACACAAACACACTCATGTGTCACACAACCCCATCATGTGTCACACAAACACACTCATGTGTCACACAAGCCCGCTCATGTGTCACACAACCTCCTTTATGTGTCACACAGCTCTGTTTATGTATCACACAACGTGTCTCAAATGTCACACAACGTATTCGTGTTCACAAAAACCTCACTTGTGTCACACAACATGTCTCATGTGTCACACAACGGCTCTCATGTGTCCTAGTTTACACCTAACTCATAAAATGGTTTCTACATTTTCTTCATTTTCTAATAATAGTCGCTTGTCTAGATTAACTTTCGCACAGATTCATTTCATTCATTTGCATGTCCCGTGAGGAACTTTGCCTCCCTAACAGCACTCCTGTAGGCCTCTTGGTTGTGAGCGAGATGGCCTGCTGCTGATGCATCCACTTCGCACAAATTAAAGCATTAAATTGTTTTTGTCCAAGAAAAACTTCACACGGATTTCACCAGCAAAGTGTTTGTCTTATAAATATTTGACCTGGACTAGGAAACAAATATTTTTTTATGCGTTAACTAAACAGGTTCTATCTTTTTTGTTATGGAAGTCACTATTTTTATTTGTTGAAACAGATTTACACAGGTGAAGCTCTTTTGTTTTGATATTACTTTCCTTGTTCGTTTTTTCCAAAGTTTGTATCTTCACTTTAAATAATTCTTTGGAATCCTTGAGTATCGTCTTTTTTTATGATAGTATGGTCATTTTCACTTTACGGTATCGACTCGGCCTTCTTTCTACATAATGATGAACTACATGAATAAAATTCACGTTATGTCTGCGAGCAGTCTAACAAAACACCATGTTATATAAACAAAACTCATTTTATTTTATTTTAAGCAGGTGATATGATCTACTCGATCTGTCTGCTGCAGTTAACGGGAAGAAAATGTTCTCGTACTTGCCTGCCCATCAGAAGATCTTGTTTCAATTTCACATTCTGGCAATTTTTTTTCTGATTTTTGCTTTTATCCGTCGGTTTTCCCGTATCATTCGTTCCAGTTCAGTGTTAATGTCAAGCCTATTCTCAGTGTGAGGCACGCTGGCCAGAGCCAGCGGCTTCTGTTAATTTGACATCCCACTTATAAACCTCTTGTGCCATTCCTGTGATGAAGCAGCACACATGTGTCCTCATACTGCCTCTTCATTGTGCGATGAATATCTTTACCTTCACTACACAAAGAAAAATAACTGCTCGCTGTTCTTCTCATCTACACGATTCCAAGAGAGCGGCCACCTTTGATACGGTCTGGCGAGGTCATATTTTTAAACCGTTCGACGCGCCTCCACACACATATATCTAGAGAGAGAGATGGCATAGCATACATGTACTACAACTGTCTGCTGCTCGATTTATATTTTTTATAGCAAAATTAAGGTTACTATTTTACTCGCTTTCGTACATATATAAATACGAGGGATGATTGATAAGTTCACGGCATAAGGTACAATGGATTATATGTGGACTTTTTTGGGTTATTTCTCAACATAGTCCTCTTGCAAAGTTTATGGACTTAGTCCAGCGATCCTGGAACATACGGATCCCTTCTTTATAAAAGTCAGCATCTTGTGCCAGTAGAAAGTGGTCTACAACATGAATGACGTCATCATCTGAAGCAAGTTTGCGACCACTGAACTCCATTTTGAGTTTGGTGAACAGCTAATAGTCCGAAGAGGCCAAATCTGGGGAATAAGGAGGATGTTCAAGAAGCTGGAAGCCACATTCATGGATGGCAGCCATTGCCACAGCCGACTTGTGAACTGGAGCATTGTCTTGATGAAAGATAACTCCTCTCGTCAATTTCTCTCGACACTTCTCCATCGGTTTGACCGGCAGTTACTTCACAAGATTAGCATAATAGGCCCCGGTGACCGTTCTGCTCTTTTGAAGATAGTCTAACAATAGCACATCTTCTGAATCCCAAAAGATGGAAGCCATCACTTTACCTACAGACAGAACCATCCTTGCTTTCTTTGGAGGTGGGGATCCATGATGTTTCCACGTCTTTGATTGTTCTTTGGTTTCTGGTTGAAAATAATGAACCTAAGTCTCATCCATAGTCACAAATTGCTGAAGAAACCTTTCAGGATCTACAGAAAAAATGGCCAAGATTGTCTCTTAACATGTTGAAACGCTATCGTTTGTGATCAGCTTCAAGAGGTTTCGCGTCCCATCGAGCAGAGACCTTTGTCATTTGAAGATCATTGTGAATAATGACCTGGACATTTTCCTGGGAGATGCCCAACTCAGTAGCAATATACCGCTCAGTTAGTCGTTGATCCTCCATTATCATATCATGGATTCTGCCGATGATTTCATCGCTGGTTACCGTTCTTGGTCTTCCTTGATGGGGATCATTTTCCAGACCCTCCCCTCCATGTTTGAATTGAGCTGCTCATTTCTTCACTGTGCTGTAAGAAGGGGCACTCTCTCCTAGAGTCTCTACCATATCCTCATGGATCTCCTTCCATGATAAGCCCTTGATGCAGAGGTAGCGAATGACTGTTCGATGAGAAAAGTTATCCATGTTCTCAATTTCTGCCACCCCTTACCACTTCAGTAGCCTGTAAGAAAAAATTGGTTGCAGTTAATTTCTTGAAACTTGGTGTTTAATCTTACATTAACCTGATCTACAAATGCACCTAATATCAACTGTGTGTTTCAAGTATTTGTACCTTAGGGCGCGAATTTATCAGTGAACCCTCGTGTGTGTGTGAGTATATATATATATATATATATATATATATATATATATATATTCCTGATTAGATTTCATTATTTTAATTCATGGTATATGCATGCTGCCGTGGTGTGAAGTAGTACTGCCTTTGCATTTCTATAAAAAGAAGAAGAGGAAGACAAAATATACTGTGTGTGTTTTTAGTAGAATAAACAGGGCGAAACAAGTAGGGCGCGTGGCCTAGTAACAAATCTCAGAAATAATTTTTTTAACTTTATTTAAGTTAAAAAAATTAAGAGAAATCTACATCTTAATTTTTTTTCTTTTAACTTTATTTCAAGGAGCACCTCATTAAAAAAAAAAAAAAAAACTTGCATGGAGAACCGTCAATCATATTTTCGTCTCCTGTCATTTATCAATCCTTTTATTTTCGGACAACATTAAATCTGCAGCTCCAAACTGAATTGGCATCTGTTAGCAAAGGATAGTGGCGGAAGATCAAACCAAGGGCTAGTCAAACGTTGTTTCCTTTGTCTTCCTCCCTTGTTTTTGTTTCTTTTGTTTTATCTCTCTTTCCGTTCATCACCACCCCCCAAACACGATCGCACTCAGTCACGTAAATAGCGTGTGAAATTCAAACTCCTCCTACTCCAGTAAATATATTTTTTCAAAATATCTATTACATGGATAGTCCGTCGTGAAAATGTATGGTACTTCATCGCTCCACATGTTCATTTGCTATCCGCACTTTACACTTCTGTCTTGAGAAACTTCAGGTCTATTGGACTTACCTTATTTTCCTGTGCAAAATCCACAAGTATTTCATTTATGGAAGTATTTGCTCGGTGTACATCTAGATCGGAAATAAGCATTTTTTTCCATGTAAATATTAACAGTGGAGATACGGTCTACCATACTTTGAACCTGTTGTCGTGTGGAAATAGTTCCAAGGCCTATTTATCTACAGAAGGGAAATTTCATTCCATTATTCCTTGAGTTTTCATTTGTGGTATTTGCTTCGTGTATTATATGAGATACACACACAGACGCATATATATATTTCTATATGGATCTCAGTTTGCACCTAATTTCTTGATTAATACCAACATTACCCATATCTGATCTCGGGTTATTTTTCCTCCAAGTAATTACAAACTAAAAGTGTGCATTTAGTGAGCGAGGAAAGAAATGGACATATTTAATGCAGAAGTAACCAGCTGATACTACTATTAAAGTCCACATATTTCATTTGCAGGATAATCTCTATACCTACATCAGAATAAACAGCTCAAGTTGTTTAAAAAAGTTTCTTGATGAGTAAACTTAATCTGAAGATGAAATGAAACAAATACCGTACTAGTAAATAAGAAGGAATATAGAAACTGCGTGTGTCTTCTTGTAAACTGATTGGATAGTAGTGGTATGGAACACATTGCATGTCGGTTACTGCTGCTGCCTGCGCTACTTTTAGGTAAGTCACACTCATGACAAACTTTATACTCACTTTATTTTATCAGTGGCCATCTTATTTCCAAATAATGAAAAATTACTTTAGAAATTTGTAATAAAATTTGTAATAAAAGCTTTATCCCTATTTTCAGATGTGTTTTACATTTATTTCTAATTTTAAATTTAATATGATTATTTGAGTCTTTACTTACATGGGTAATTCCCAGATATGTTTCTTAAAATGGGATTGGTTTGTTATTGGTTATATACTTTAAAATTTTCTAATATTTTGGTCCGAGATCTAGTGGTGGTACTTTATTGGAGGATAAGGTAGGGTTTGTATTAAATTTCTGACGAGTCTGTCAACTTCCTAGACATCAAAATATATATTGGCACAGCCAGGCTTGTCAGCTCTGTATTTTACAAGCCTACCTACAGCCACATCTATTTACTTATCCTGAAGCTTGTAAGAACTCCATCCCATACTCCCAATGCCTCCGTCTTCGCCACTTATGTCAGGATAACTTGGACTTTATAGATCGGTCCAACAAATTATTAGAATTTTTCCGTCATCGCCACTACCCAGAAAAGCTCCTTCTAAAAGCATTCAACCGTATCCAACTAGTGAGCCGCAAAGAAACATTCAGAAAAAAACCTGTTACCCCATCTGACATCATATATATATATATATATATATATATATGTGTGTGTGGGGGGGGGTGTGTATGCGCGTGCGTGCGTGCGTGTGTGTGTGGAAAAGAAACAGGATAACTAATAGTGGCGAAAATGGGCTCAGATTAGGGGATCGCATGCAGAAACATATGTACGATATCGCCCAGCATTCTTCGAAACCAGTCCCGACTCATTTAAATGCCCCCAACCACAGAGGCAAATCTGATTTTCTACAGTCATCGAACAATGTCATACAGATGGCAGAAGGCGTCTAGCGCTTGAGAACAGCTACATTCAGGAATATGGGACTCTGGAACCACATGATCTGAACTCGTTATTCAGCTACACCTAACATTCTCCTCCTCCACAATCATAATCCCTCCCCACTAGGTTCCACTTTCTTCTCTCTTTTTACACATAGTTCAGAACCTCCTCACAACATCACATTGCAACCCCTGTACTCCAATTATAATCACCTATTTCATCTCCCGGCTAGGTTACCAATGTATCACTCTCTCCCCTCCACGGTTTCCCCACACATCACCCTCAGTTACGACTCACCTATCACACATCGCAAGTCTCCATTTAAATATGCTCTACACTCCACCACCCCCATTTCTGAACACAGCGTCGGACACCATAGCTTCTTAAAAGTTACAGCTAAGTGCTCTATTATTTCATTTTTTAATTCATATGAATTTATGCTTTATCTCCTCTCTCTGTTTCTTCGTCCTGTGTGTTTTTTGTACGATTATGGTTCACGCCGAAACGTCACAACTGTGTATTCGTTAAGTAATAAAGCTCTTCCTACCTTTTTCTTATTTTATACATTTTGATATCACAGCTTTACTGCAGTGATTTCGTATTTAGTTATATGCTTATACACTAATTACTGTAAGGTAGGGTTTGGAGTATTTAGTTTTATATTTCTATTAGTTAATTTCTCTCTTCTCTTTCTTTCTCTCCTGATCTCATTGGTTTATCTTAATGTACTGTAGTACGATACCCATTCTTTATTATTTTTTTCCTGTTGGTTTTATGTAATTGTTATTTTTGTAAAATGTAATGTCAGGTTGGTGGACGGCTGGGGATATGGATATCTCCGGCGGGGATGAGGAAAGTCTGATGTGAAACCAATGAATCTAGGACGTGACATGCCTATGGGTCTTTACAACAGTGGTTATCAGAATGATGTAAACAAAACAGACCCAGTAGACTATAGGTGACAGGGAATGGATATCGTTGAAGCACTCATCAGATTCCTCATCCCAAAGTCGGAGTGTCTTTGTGGAACTATTTCAAAACCGTCTGACATGGAGAAGGGACTTAAGTACAGTCACCAGAGGCGGGAAAACAAAGTTTTGGCCAGGCCAGCCACACTGTCTTCATGGCAGTCTGAGCAAGACCACAGTCTGTCCTAGCAAGGAAAGGTGCTGAAGTCGGAGTTACCCAGCCAAAAGGTACATCGCAAAAATCAGGGTAACACGCATTATCGCTAATGAAATGTCTCTATCTGCAGTTTTCAAACATGGTGCTCGCCCTGTGAAGACTAACCAGGCAGGTGCAGTGCCAGGCCCCCCTGCCTCGAAAGGGTCCACCCAATGCTACTGGAGGTCCTCTCAGTTCGTCTTGTGGAGCCAGGAACATGAGAGTAGAGCTACTGGCCAAAAAATACAACGGAAGAAAACAGCCAAAAAGCAAGAACTTAAAATCATGCAGTGGAATGCTGAGGGTGTCAGCAGTATTAGAGATGGCTATAGCAAAAAGGTGGGACTAGAGAACATAGTCTTTGCAGAGCAGGTAAGTATATGTTGCATACAGGAGACACACCTAACCAAAGATGCCGCCTTTAAAGTCAGAGGCTACCAATGTTTTAAATCAGACCGATAGGACAGAAGAAAAGGAGAAGTAGTCACACTTGTTAAGAATAATATCAGCGCATGTCAGGTGGGAGTGTACATGGAAGGAGCCGAACACCAGATGATCCATCTAAAAACCAGTAATACAGACTTCCACCTCCTTAACTATTACTGTCCTAATGACCGCTCACTTGCTCTAGAAACAGTCCCAAACAAAGAGAGACTGATGTCTGTGGTGATTTTAACAGTCATTCCCAGAGCTGGGGCTATAGCCACATAGACAAGAGAGGAGAGGAAGTTGAGAGCTGGCAGGATGATAGTGGACTTCTCCTGATCAACCAGCCAATGGATCCCCCAACATTTTACTCAAAGGCTTGGCATGCAACCTCAACAAAAGATCTGGCATTCCACTCTCCAGACCTAAAGTGGAACATTACACGCAAAGTTAGAAAACAACTTAGAGGCAGCGACCATCGACCAGTCTTCCTGACAATATAAAATGAACTCATTAACACCAGTAGCCCTCTCCCCAGATGGAACTATAAAAAAGGAAATTGGACAATGTACAGACATCGTACAGGTATCCTGGTGGGGCATCTGTCCTTAGAAGGTAAGGATATTAACAGCATAGTGAAGGAATTCAATCCTTGTATCCTTCAGGCCGCCCGTGAAACCATTCCCAGAGGAACCATAAACCATAAGGGTCCAGTGAGCTGGGAAAACTCCATGATGACATGGAAACAGCTCGAAAGCAAGCAGAAAATAGACCATGCCAAGAACACCACAATAATTACCAACATGCTAAGGCCAAATTTCAGAGAGTCAAGTTGCAAGCCGGACGGGAAAGTTGGAGAGAGAAAACAGAGTCCCTAAAGTTTGAAAAGGATGGAAGAAAACTGTGGAAACTAATCAAACAGTTAAACGATGAGAGTACTGGAAGAAGTACAAAGATTACACTAGTAGGTGATGGGAAAACTCTTACAGGTAAGCAGGTAACAGATCACTTTGCTCACATGTTTGCACAAGACTGCAACATTGATATCCATCCAGAGAAAGAGCGTACAGTGCGCATTGACCCACAGAAAGAAGAGGAACAAGTCAGAAAAGTGGAGGTCATGGATGCACCAATCACACGCAGCGAGTTAGACCTAGCAGTCAGTAAACCAAAATCAAGGAAATCACCAGGACCAGATGGATTGTCCAATGAAATGATCAAGAACCTGGGAATGGCAGCAATGGGAAAGCTGTTGGATATTTTCAATATGTGCTGAAGCACAGGTAAGTTACCTCAAATCTGGAAGGAAGCAAGCATGGTACCAATGCTAAAGCCGGAGAAAAATAGTGATACAGCCTCCAGCTATAGGCCGATCAGTCTCACTAGCTACCTCTGCAAAACGATGGAACGCATCATTGACCTGAGGCTAAAATGGTACCTAGAACGTGAAAACCTTATTCCACAACAAGCAGGATTTAGGCAGTACTACAGTACAAAGATCACGTGACCTATCTCTCTCAAGAGATTGAGGATGCATTCCAAGAGAAAAACCTTGTACTAGCAGCGTGGATAGAACTGAAGAAAGCCTTTGATAAAGTATGGTCTGCTGTGGAAACTAAGAAACTGCAATGTGAATGGAAGACTGTACAACTGGATAAAGTCCTATTTACACAATAGAAGAGCTAGAGTAGTAATGGACGGACACAAAAGCCAGAAAGTACTTCTGCGACACGGTGTACCACAAGAAGGAGTCCTTTCACCTACACGATTCCTGGTATTCGTTAATGACGTGGTCAAGGAACTTCCCAATGGAATCAAAGCGGCACTGTATGCAGATGATCTGGTCATGTGGTGTACAGATGAATATGCAACAGTTGCTACACAGAGACTCCAAAGAACAGCAGATATCTTGATATCATGGACAAACAAATGGTGTGTAAGTATAAACACAGAGAAATCAAGTACCACTCTGTTCACTCTCTCATCTAAACAGAAAGCAGGTAAGATCTTTGTAAATGAAATATCCTTAAGGATAAACAACCAACCCACTTACTTAGGAGTGACTCTTGACTCAAAACTGACTTGGAAGCAACACATCAACAGTGCAGAAGCAAAAGCCAGAAGAAAACTAGTCATATTAAGAAAATTGAGTGGAACCATATGGGGAATTAGTGAAAGAATCCTCAAGAATGTATATCGCAAAGTATTCTACCACATTTAGAATATGGCTCAACATCTTGGTGCACAGCATCAAACACTACGCTGCATAATCTAGACAAGGTACAAAATCAGTCACTACGGATTATCACAGGTGCCATGAGGTCCACACCAGTAGTAGAAATGCAGAAAATAGTTGGTGTTCAAACGCTAAAGGAACGTAGAGACACAAAGGTCATGACCATGGGAGAGAAATTCCTCAGCTCTGTAAGCCATCCTCTGAAGGAGATATTCAATAACTTGGCACTAAGACGGCTTAAAAGAAACAGTTTCATTCATCAAGCCAAGTATATGTGTAAGCTGATACCTGATCTTCCAACTGTAGTCGCTCCATTATCATCTGTACCATGGAAAGAAGCAGATTGTACACAAATAACTATTCAGACTGAAGTGAAAGGTGTGCAGAATGGTGAGATGCAGAGCAGTCTTGTAAGATCAACAGCCACGCTTAGTTTGCTAGATGACAAATATCCATGTGACACTGGATACGTGTGTATACAGACGGATCTGCACACAATGCCGTAAAGAATGGAGGGGCAGGAGCACATACTGAATATCCAAACAACACCACTGACAAGATTTCCATACCCATTGGAAAATAATGCAACAACTGTGACGCAGAAGTTAGGGCAATTATTGCTGCAGTTGAAAAATTATCAGACTCCAGAATTGATACGTGCCCTGTAGTAATTCTCACAGATGCAAGATCAGTACTGGAAGCTCTTCAATGCAACAAACTACCAGATCTTAAGGATGCCTTATCAAAAATTGGCTTACAACAAGGAGTCACTCTGCAGTGGATTCCCTCCCACTATAGGCTACCAGGCAATGAGAAAGCTGACCATCTGGCCAAAGAGGGCACTGAAATGGAGCAACTAGACATACCAATCACCTATAATCAGAAGAAAAGCATGATACAAACCTTCAGGAAGCCACAAACACCACCACATGATGACTATCACATGCTAAACAGAAAGGTACAAGTCACCATTTTCCGTCTCCGAACAGGACACAGCCGATTCCGAAGTCATATGTATACAAAGTTTAAGGTTGGTACTACTAATCTATGTACATGTGCCCATGTGCCCCAAACTGTGGAACATATCCTCCAGAACTGCATCAACTATGAAACACTGAGAAATAATTACTGGCCCAGTGAAACCACTAAAGAAGATAAGCTCTACGGTTCCATACATGAATTACAAAAAACAGTGAAATTTATCCAAGAGACAGGACTGCAGATATAGACAGACAATGCAAATGAAGAAGAAGAAGAAGGAGATCTTAATGTACTGTAGTACGATACCCATTCCTTATTCTTTTCATCTGTTGGCTTAATCTTAATGTACTGTAGTACGATACCCATTCGTTATTCTTTTCTCATGTTGGTTTTATCTTAATGTACTGTAGTACAATACCTATTCTTTATTCTTTTCTCATGTTGGTTTTATCTTAATGTACTGTAGTACGATACCCATTCTTTATTCTTTTCTCATGTTGGTTTTACGAGTATATTAATGTGTGTGAGTATGATAAAACCTAAATAATTAATAGTTATTTTTGTAAGGTTATTTCCTTCTGGGACACCTCCATTAATTAATAATTCTCTTCTTCTCTTATAATTATTGCTTCTCCTTTTTATTCCGTCTCCCATCCCATTTTTCCAGTCAACCCAGGCATCTCATGTCTCTTAATCTCTTCCCACTCTCACTCTCCTTGGTGAATAAGCAACTCCTCTAGGCGGTTTACACACATAAATGCAGTCACTTTTAATATGTCATAATCTCAACAATCAACTCAATTATTCACAAGAAGTAACATTATTCTCTCTCTCTGAACCTTAAGTGCCCAGGGCACATGGGGCTTCCGCGAGGGTTTTCCACAAATGCCTGTCCTTCGCCTTTTTTTTCCGCTCTTGCCCAGGTGAGCCCTCTATTGCTCAACATCCTTTCTGTTGTTCTTCTCCATGTCTCTTTTGGTCTACCCTTACTTCTATTTCCCTGTGGTGTCCATCTTAGTGCTATTTTTGGTAGTGAGTTGTCAGTCATTCGGAACACATGTCCCAACCATCGCCAGCGTCTTTCCTCAATAATTGTTGTCAGTGGCTTCATCTGCATTTCTGTCAATAAGATGTTATTTCTTATGGTGTTTGGCCAAAATATGTTTCTAATTCTTCGTAAACATTTAGTCTGGAATGAATTCAACTTGTTTTCTATGGTTTTGGTGATTTTCCAGCATTCACTTCCATAGAGTAGTACACTTAGAACATTACTCTTAAATATCTTGATTTTCATATTTAAGTAACATTATTACGACCATGCAAATAACTTGGTTAAAAATGCATCATATCAAAGACATGTAATAAACAATCCAAAATACAAAACTATTTGCACGTGTTAAACGTTTCAACGGTGCTTAAAATATCTCCACCTACTCTGGTACACTCATTTCTATATCTGGTTTTCACTCAATACTCCATTAAGGACACTTGTTTCAATAAATATATTTATGTCTCGTAGTAGTCTCAGTACTATTAATTTCCACAATCTGTTTTGTATAGCCGGTGTGACCAAGTCATATCCGGGAATGTATATTTATTTATGTCTCACATCCTGTTTTTGCATAGCCACTTTGACCATTCTTTTGTCATAATTCGGTTCTGCACTCTTTAGTCACCTCCAGAAATTACTATGAGATTTGAATATATATATATATATATATATATATACATATGTATATAATCTTACATCTTACATCCTTCCCGTGCCTACGTCAGATAGGGCTCGCATAGTTGTTTGCCAAGTTGTTCTGTTTTCGGCGAGTTTTTCAACTTCATCATGGGATGTTATGCCCGCTAAACTGGCTTCTCTTAACAATGTCCTCTTTAGAGTTTCACGTGGTCGACCTCTTTTTCTTCGGCCTGTTGTGCTCCACTTGATAGCTTGTTTTGGTATTCTCTGATTGTTTCTTCTCATCATATAGAAGTAAACACATCACATACACATAAATCTCTATAATTGTACATTCATCTATTTTGTACTTCTGTAATTATTCTCTCCACTTTACAATATATGTCTTCTTCTGCATTATTTGTACCTTTGTATATATCTTCTCGACCTTATGTCTTCTTCTGTGTAATTACATTATTGTACTTATTCTCTCGACTTTTCGTCTCTTGTAATGATTTATTTATGCTACATTTACTCTTTTCTCTCGATTTCATGTCTTCTTCCTTTATTCTGTACTTCATGTACTCACGAGGCTGCAATTGCATGCACGACAGAAGATACGATATACTCATTAATTCTGTATTAACAAATAGAAACTACGACACATACAAACACTACATGCATCTACTCACGTGGGTCAGTGGATCAGTGAGACCATAGTTCTTTTCATTCATCTTGGTTACAACATCATCATCATCATCATCAAAATCAGGTGCCGTGCCGACTGGCGTTGGCTATTAAGCTTCTCTAGAGTACACGATCTTTCATGCAGGCCATCAGCTCAGTTGGTGATCTCCTCTCATACCATCCCGTCAGACTGTCCAGTATCATTTCTTTTGGTCTTCCTCTTGATCTTCTTCCTTCTATTTTTCGTGTTGTTATAATATTTTCAATACCCCCTCTTCTCATTGCATGTCCTATGAAAGTACATTGTCTCTGTCTCTTATTCTTTGACAAGATTTTTTTGTTTCTCCAGCTCTTCTCATGTATTCTTCATTAGTTGTTTTTGCTGCCCAGGGGATTCGCAACATTCTCTTAATAAAGCACATTTCTGCTGCTTCGAATGATTTTTGTGCAGACCTGCCTATTGTTCATGATTCACTTTCATGTAACAAGATAGGTTCAATATTGCATTTTAGGACTCGTTTTCTAACATTCATTGATAAGGAAAAATTGGCGAACTACTTTGCGAGCCCTATGTGATGTTTAACGGCACGGGAAGGATATAATATATAAAGGAATAAGATTGATAAGGATGTGTTGCATAATAAGTTTCTCATTCTCCGAAATGCAATCTTTGCTTGGCCTATTCTGTTCCTAATTTCTGTTCTGTATTTCCCATTCATTCAGTCATTCATTCATTCATTTGCATGTCCCTTGCGGAACTTTGCTCCCAGACAGCACTCCTGTAGGCCTCTCGGTTGTGAGCAAGATGGCCTGCTGCTGATGCATCCATTTGCAGATCATCAACGATGTCTTGCAGCCATCTTCGCCTTGGTCTTCCTCTCTTTCTTTTCCCCATTATGTACCCCTCCAAGACGGTCTTCTCTAGACTATCATGACGTTTAATGTGTCCAAAATATTTAAGTTTTCCCTAATCCTCTTCACTAGCCAGCTTTCTTCAATATTAAGTTCTTGTAGTATAGATATATTTGTTCTTTTTTTGTGCCCATGATATTTGAAGGCATTTATGCGTTTCTCAGCTGTTTTGTTAAGTTTTGCATTTCCCATCTGAAGTTAATACTACTCCAAGGTATTTGAATTTCTGCACCTGCTTTAGAATAGTTCCATTTAACTTTATACTGCATGTTAGTGGATTCTGTTTCTTAGATATAACATAGTCTCTGTCTTTTTTATGCTCAAAGTAAGACCTTACAACAGTCACAAATTTCTGCTTACACAAGTGGTTAACACTGCCCACGAACAACATTCTTTCATCCAAGAGCAGCTCCTTTCCACGCTGAACCGCGCCCTTCAAGTTTAGCATCCGACCCATAACTGACTGTTCCAGCCCAGATGACATAAAAAGGTTTTGAACGATGTCAGTCTTTATAACAGAGTGAATGTCCTTTCTCGTGTAGGCTCGGACTTACAGAAAGTCCGTGTTGTGATTGGTTGTTCGTCTATTGGGGCACAGTGCTTCAGGAGAATTTTGAGGATTTGAAAGACAGAAAGTTCGGGAGCCGTGCGAGAGAGCAGAAGTGTTTGTGATTCGTCTAGGGTTTTGTGTCAGCTTAGGGTGTTTGGATTTGTAGCGTTGTTAGAATGTAAGAATAGCTGTCTGCTTGTCTTTTTTGGGACACAGTTTTAGTTTTTGTGAAGTGTAGTTTAGGATATATGTCTGCTTGTCCTTTTAGGACACAGATATTAGACGTGTTGTGTAGAGTTTTTCGGTTTGGGTGAATTTTAGATGTGATGTTAGTATGTCAGTTTTGTATGTATGGTGCGTTTGTGTGTTTTTTTAGGCGGGGGGGGGGGGGGTTTACATGTACATTCCTGTGGCGGAGTCAGATTCGTCGGAATGTTTTGCGTATTAGTGATTGTATTGTTGATTTCTCACGTCGTGCATTGACTTCTCAAGTGTACTTTCAGCAAAATGAAAAACGGTTCTTACTTTGAACGATATAAAACATCAGCTGAAGCTGATAGTCGTTAAATGTTTTTATACTCCATACTACTCTGTGATGTAGAAGCATGGTCATTAAATAAGAAAACGGAATAGACAATTGAATTCCTTCACATGTGGATATACATAAAAATTAAGCGAACTCCATTAACAGAAAAGGAAACAAAAAAGAGGTACTAAATCACCTGAAATTGAAATAATAAGTAATGAAACGCATAATATTGTGTTAAAATCAGCACAGACAGTACAGATTTCTGAGCTACAGTGACCATTATATACAACATCTTCATTTCTACCTGTTTTATGAAGCGATGTCTTGCTCGGAGTGTAACAGAATAACAATTCTGTACAGAGTGTAGTGTGTGTAACCCTGTAGTTGTGGTCTGGTAGACCACAACTCATCACCGTGTGCCAAGCACGTGGTTCGAGAAATTCTAAGTCACGTGGTTGAGTTGAGCGGGAGGTATGCATGGGCTGAGAAAGTGAGTCTTTGGTCAGAATGTGTTAGAGAAAGGTTGTGTGATTGACTCTAGTATGTGGTAGAGAGAGGCTTACTTGCTTGTTGTAGTAGGAGTTTATTTGGTTTGTGATGTAGGAAGAATTTTAGTAGTTTTATTGCAGATTGGAATCTCGTTTAGGAGAGTTTCTACCATTGGCAATTTGTTGGTAGTGAGATGGAAGAATTAGTTTTTTCCTGTGTTGGTTGAGGTTTTCTTGATAATGTTGTAAGTATTGATTTTTTGTGTATAGTACATTGTAAGGTTTTCGCCATATGGCGTAGAGTTCACTCATGCCGGGCACTGTTAATGTAATTCTTGTTCAGCCTGATGGCTATGTTCCCATCATTCATGATTTCACCCTCATTTTGTCCATTAATAAATGTGCGTGGTCTGATGATATACTACACCAATTGGCTTTGTTGGAATTCTCATTGTTGACCAGTTGTTTTGGTTGGAAGACTGCCAAGTTATGTTAAGCTGTTGTATTTGTATTATTTTGTGGAGTTGGAAGCCTGGGTGTCTTGTTGTATTTTCTCAGTGTATAATATAGAAAATTAGGTGATTGTTAGAACACCAACAACAAGAAGAAATTTATAAGTTCAAACTGTACTCCACAAGTAGACAATGATCAAACCAGTAGAAAACCATTTTAGTTGGCGCCAATACTATTTCAGGGGTGCCTTAAAATTATAAATAGAGCAACTATTACAGGAGAAAGATCTGGAACTTAATGTTTGTTCTTGCCAGAGTTTGTCAGTTCTGACGGCTGTAACGCTGCTAGCTCCACACTCCTCACCCGCCCTTTTGTTCCTAAGCTTTTATTAAAGCAATAGTCGACTGTGAAAAATACCTGCTGTTTCTCCATAAACTACATTTAAAACGATGTTTTCAGTCGTTAAAATAACATTAGCCTACAGCACTTTTTGTTTCTGCTGCATCAGCAACAACTTGATGACAACTGCACATCAGAAAAAAAGATCACAACTTAATACAGAGCTCCCAGAGGCGTAAAAACGGTGCAAATTTTAATAAATACAAAACAAGGAGACTTTCGCAAAGTACAGTGATAGAATACAGTTTTTTCCGAAATCTAATCAGACAATACTACGAGTATACTCTACTACTTTACTGTAAAAAATGTGAAACACTAGGAGTAGGTGCTCAGTTCCTAAATCCTTTTACATGAGGTACACAACGTTACAGTTAAGTGCAAAAATACGTCCTTTTTAAAGTATGTTAAGTGCAATTTTTTGCACTGCACATTTTTAAAGGGGCAACATTTTAAAAAATGTTGCATTTGTTCTGGGTCCCATCAATCCTAGTTATTTTGCTGACTACATTTACCTTGCTGTCATCACCCCTACAGCCTTAGGTATGCCCCTGAATTCACTTGCCCTGAGCTCCATTAACCTTGGTTATATCTGTGAGCACACCTGATAGGTAATTGTTAATCTTTTTTTTTTTCACTTCGAAGCAAATGAAAGTAAGAACGAGTGAGTAAAGAAGCCAAATAAGATAAGGTTTGTAGCTCCTGATAATATTACAGGTGCGCTGTACTAGGTCAAAGCTATACAGACGTTATGTGTAACGGTCATAAAGGATAATAGCACAATGTAACTTGATTTGTCGTTGGTTTTCTTGGGGTTTTTTTTTTTATTTTCTTATTTCTTTTTTATATTCTATGACATAAACTGGAGCCTTACGGACGGCTCGGAAAAGTCAAAGGCTTGGGGAGTAAACTGACAGAAAAATCCAGAGTACGAGATTCTAAATGATGGCAAAGTTCCATCCATCTTCTGGAATGCTCTGTATTTGTGCTATATTGTTAAAGAATGGACCTTGCCAAGCATTTACATCTAATCAACAGAACAGAAAGTGGGTTGGGGCAATACAGGCAAAACTTTTTTTTTCCAAACGACTTGCCCAAATAAAACGAAAAATGCGCTCATTTTTGCTCTGAATTTCCGAAATCAGACTCAAGTGTCTGCTGTAAAGTACTGGTAGGAAAATAATAACTATAGAATCATATCTAGCGAAAATTGACTTAGAAATTATCCAAAATGTAACAAATGATTCAGCCGAAGCCCATGGGGAAATCTAAAATGAGCGAGACAAATACTAGAGTACGCTAACATTTAAACAGACAATGAAAGTTTTTTTTTCAGTCTGAAACTTAAAAACAGGTCACAACAGCACAAACCATTGCAACATTTAAGCGTGTACACCCAGTCTGAATGGAGAATATAAACTTGAAAAGTAATCAGTCACCAGAAACGTCCGCAGTCCTCTTGACCTCTCTATGTCTCTGGGGCTGCAGGACGTCTTTTGCGGAATAAGAATAATAAATCCAAGCACTGAAAATGGTATTCCAACTGAAATAATAGGAATAGCAAGCGAATTGTATGTTTAAAAAATGTGGAATTTGAAAATTTTCTAAGGAGACATGTAGCCGAAATATGAAAAATTTTAGCAATAAGAAAAAAAAATCAACAATCGAATAAACAGTAAATCAATATAAAACTAACGTCATCAGCTACTGTACACTGATTGTTATATTAAGGAGAATAGTGGTCTTGATCTGAAATTAAAGATGATGACTCTAACCATACATAACCTATGATGACTCTATCTATCTATCTATCTATCTATCTATCTATCTATCTATCTATCTATCTATCTATCTATCTATCTATCTATCTATCTATCTATCTATCTATCTATCTATCTATCTATCTATCTATCTATCTATCTATCTATCTATCTATCTATCTATCTATCTATCTATCTATCTATCTATCTATCTATCTATCTATCTATCTATCTATCTATCTATCTATCTATCTATCTATCTATCTATCTATCTATCTATCTATGCCTCTGACCCATCGTGGAGCATAAGCCGCCAACAAGAGCTCGCCAGGCAGTTCGGTCCTGAGCCACTCTTTCCAACTGTCTCCATGTCTGGTTCATTATTTTGATGTCCGTGTCCAGACTTCTGCGCCAGGAGTTCCTAGGTCTCTCTCTCCTCCTTTTACCCTGTGGGTTCCATGTTAGGGCTTGCCTTGTGGTGCTGGATATGGATTTCCGTAGGGTGTGTCCTATCCATCCCCATCTTCTTCGTAGGATGTCGTCTTCCACTGGTTGCTGGCCTGTTCGCTGCTGCAGTTCTTGGTTACTTATGGTATCTGGCCATCGTATTTGTAGAATCATTCTAAGGCATGTGTTAATAAATGTCTGGATTCGTTTCATGATCGTAACAGTAGTTCTCCAAGTTTCTGAACCGTATAGCAGAATGGCCTTTATCATGGTGTTAAATACTCTGATCTTCAATTTAATTGACAAGGCTGAAGTTCCCCATATTTTCTTCATCTGATGGAATTTTACTCTTGCCTTGCACATTCTTGCTTTTACATCAGCTTCTGTTCCTCCCTGCTTGTCTATCACACTTCCCAGATAAGTAAACTTTTCCACCTCTTCCAGTTCCTCTCCTTCCAATATAATGGGCATTTCGTTGACCTCATTTACTCTAAGAACTTTACTCTTTCCCTTGTGGATGGTAAGGCCTAGTCTTGAAGAATTTTCTGTCACTAATATGGTTTTCTCTTGCATCTGTTGCTTAGTCTGGGAGAGAAGTGCCAGGTCGTCAGCAAAGTCTAGGTCGTCCAGTTGAGTCCAGAGCGTCCATTGAATACCATTTCTCCTATTTTCTGTTGATTTTCTCATAATCCAGTCTATGGCCAGGATAAATAGAAATGGTGACAGCAGGCATCCCTGTCTCACTCCGGTGTTAACTTGAAAGGTATCTGTTAGGTGTTGTCCATGGATTACCTTACATGTCATCCCTTCATAGGAGTTTTTAATGATGGTGGTAATCTTCTCCGGTACTCCGTAGTGTCTCAACAGCTTTCATAGGGTCTGTCTGTCAACACTGTCGAAAGCCTTCTCGTAGTCAATAAAATTGACATAGAGAGGTGAGTTCCACTCCAGTGATTGTTCTACGATGATACGTAATGTTGCTATTTGGTCTGTACAGGATCTGTTCTTCCGGAATCCTGCTTGTTGGTCCCTGAGTTGTGGATCTACCGCCTCCTTTATCCTATTTAGAAGAACTCGGTTGAGTACCTTTCCTGGTATTGAAAGCAGTGTTATACCTCTGTAGTTGGAGCAGGAGCTCAAGTCACTTTTCTTTGGTAGCTTGACAAGGTAACCTTCTTTCCACTCTGTAGGGCACTTGCTCCTCTTCCCAGATCTTCCTGAAGAGGGGGTGAAGAATGTCTACGCTGGTCTCAGTATCTGTTTTCAGTGCTTCTGCCGGGATGTTATCAGGTCCTGCTGCCTTGCCATGCTTCAGCTGTTTTATGGCTTTACAAATCTCTTCCCTTGTTGGTATACCACAATCTGTTCGTAGATCTCTATCGGCTGGTTCAATATTCGGTGGGTTATGAGGGGCTGGTCTATTCAACAATTCTTCAAAGTGCTGCCTCCAACTGTCTCTCTGTCCCCAGTCATTGGGTATTGTTTTTCCGTTCTTGTCTTTCACTGGCCTCATCGGCACACTATAATTTCCAGTCATCTTCTTAATTGTGGAGTATAGATCCTGTATATTTCCCTGCTGGGCAGCTCCTTCTGCCTCTGTTGCCAGTGTTTCTATGTAGTTCCTTTTGTCTGTCCTGATGCTCCTCTTTGTTTTCCTACATGCTTCCCTATACTCTTCTTGTACAATAATATTACTGGCTCTTGTGCGGCTGTTGTTGAGTGCTGCTTTTTTCATCTTTCTCTCCTCTATTCTCCTTATGGATTCTGCAGAGATCCACTCCTTGTGGCACAGCTTCCTGGGGCTAAGCACTTCTTGACATGATGAGGTAAAAGCTTCTTTCACTCCTTGCCATTTCTTATCAATTGACTCTTCTTCAGGTAGATCTTGTAGAATCTGAAACTTATTGGCGAGTGCGATCTTAAATTCTTCCTGCTTAGTTCTGTCTTTTAGAACTGTGGTGTTGTATCTCTGGCGTTGTCTACTGTTGACTCCTATCCCAGTCCTCTTTAGTTTTAACTTCAATCGGGCCACAATTAGATGGTGGTATGATGCAACATCGGCTCCTCTTTTGCCCCTCACGTCCTGAAGAGATCTTCTGTATTTCTTCCCAATGCATATATGGTCGATCTGATTCTCTGTTACCTGATCCGGAGAAACCCATGTAACCTTGTGTATCCTTTTATGATGGAAGAAACTCCCTCCAATGACCAAATTGCTTGTGGCACAAAAGTCAGCAAATCTCTCTCCGTTGTCATTCATTACACCCAGTCCTTGCTGCCCCATGATATCTTCGTATCCCCTGTTGTCACTTCCGATCTTGGCATTGAAATCACCCATGGCGATAACCATGTTCCGCTCTGGACAACTCTGCACAATACCCAGCAATCTCCCATAGAATTCCTCCTTCGTACCATCGCTGCTTTCATTTGTTGGTGCATTATGATGACTCTAACCATACATAATTTATGATGACTCTAACCATACGTAACCTATGATGACTCTAACCATACGTAACCTATGATAACTCTAACCATACATAACCTACGATGACTCTAACCATACATAACCTATGATGACTCTAACCATACATAACCTATGATGACTCTAACCATACATAACCTATGATGACTCTAACCATACATATCCTATAGTTGCGAGTGAAGAAGACGAAAGTTGGTATGTCAAAACGTGGCACTTCGTTACTAAAGTGAAGCCGCTCTGTCCTGTTAATTGTAATAATAACAATGATAACAATAATGATAACAATAATAATAAATGAATAGATAAAAATTATCACTAATTATACATATAACAGATCTTTTTCTTGTGTAAGAACTGAATAAATGTTTATAGCATCTTTTTTCTTGTGTCGGTATCGAATAAATACAGTGACACCCTCTTGGAGGAGATGGATAGATGGGGAAGATTTAAGTCTGTTTCTGTATGGAAGAATGGTCTAAAAACAAACGTGATCTATCTTATAAGCCGAAAGTTGACTGTTCGAAACCTGCTAACAGCGTGTCCCATGCCATCCACTGGTAGAGCCTGATACACAACTCACTGTTCCACTGCAAATAGTTTTAGGCCAAAAGAAAATCTGCCTGCAAGGTAAGGCACATTACAGTACATACGTGGCTGTCTGTTATTGACTGAACAAAAATTAGCATGTTCACATTAACGCTGGGCGCACCTCAACCTGGTCTGCTGTGGGTGAACCCTAGGAGGCAAGAACACTTTTCCTAATGGTCTCACGTTAAATGGCTGAGAGTTTTGAAACACAGACCTATTAAATCACGCAAGCCCGCAAGAATCTTTCATTTATTACCAGAAGAATGCCAAATAGAACAATTTTACAAGATCGTCAGAATCTTCACTCTCCAGATCTAGCGAAAAGTGAATATAAAAGTGTACCTAATACATTATGTTTGATACTAACGCTGTGGCTAATAAGAGTGCCGAATTTTTCTTTAAGATCATAAGTATCTTAAGTATCTTAAGTATCTTAATCATAAGTGTCATAAGTATCTTAATCATACGTATCATAAGTATCTTACGTATCTTAATAATAAGTATCATAAGTATCTTAAGTATTTTAATCATAAGTATCATAAGTATCTTAAGCATCTTAATCATAAGTATCATAAGTATCCCTACCTACATATTATGTTTACTTGTCATAACTCACATTATTCTCCTCCTAATCCTCCTAAGTAACTGTCCTTTACTTGGCTTTATCTCCTGCTTTTTAAAACCAGACTTAAGAAGTATCGGGGCACTAGAATTAGAAATGTTCAGTTTCGGCTGCTATCTATAAAATTATCCCTCTAAAATTGTCTTACTGAGTATTGTGTGTGTGACAAAAACGGCCAGAAAATGGAACGATCATACAACTGTACCTACGTTTTTGTCTGCTGTGACAAGTGAAACAGATTTCGTATTTGTATTACTGAACACTAAACACGTGTTTTGCTCACACACTGCTCTGTACTGTGCCTATTACGTGTTAACATGAGCATTAGGCCCCGTGGCACAACAGAGGTTACATTGGTATAGGCCGTGTAACAAGATAACCCAGATAACAATAACATAGAACTACACATCAATGCACGACATGACCAGTTACATTTAATTGATTAACTCAACACCACAGCTTAACAAGAATCCAATGATCACAGGATTCAGCAGTCACCAAACAATTAGCAAATGTTTAATGATGAATCCCATTTGTTCGATGTGTGTTGCATAGATGTGGAGTGTAAATTGATGAGAACAATTACAATGATCATAAAAAAAATGTCCGGGCGACTAACATCGCCATGGGACTAATTCAGGCATACAACATTGACAAAACATGCCAACTTCAAAACTACAACATATCTTTCAATCTGAAATTACAATCTTGTCCAAAACGGAGACAAATCAAACACAAACTCTACATGACAACTACAACATTTGTCCTGAAAAGGACAATCCGACTAACTACAACATTGTCCTAAAAAGGACATTCCATCTAACTACAACATTGTCATAAAAAGGACAATCCATCTAACACAACTACGGCAACTGTTGCCCTAAAAAGGATAAATAAACACAAATACTACAGTCAGATGCGCAGAGCCGCGCCGAGCTGCACAGCGCGGGCTGATGTTGCGCAGACCAACCATTCTTTTGGCCAAAAAGCGCTATCGAGTTCCGTGCGTTGGAAGAAAGGCTTTCGCTCCCTTCCCGGGCGGCGAGAGTTAAGGTGTTTCGATGCAGAAATGAGTAGTTTGTCTGTCGAGCGAAGCCTATAAACGACTAGCCAGCCAGGTTCGTACTAACGCGTCTGTGGTGTACTACGATGGATGCAGCAGCAGCAGGCCATCTTGCTCACAACCGAGAGGCCTACAGGAGTGCTGTTTGGGAGGCAAAGTTCCGCAAGGGACATGCAAAGGAATGAATGAATGAATGAATGGTGTACTACGGTTTTGTCGACCGATCGTCTCCAAATTGGCCCATCTCTCGCAAAGAGTATTGGGTCTGCAGTATGTAATGTGCGTTGGTTGTCGGTGCCGCGCTTTCTTCTCGTTCGTTAGAGCAGAGAGGCCCGACCGCCGCCGCCTCCGCCGGTGGTTAAAGGAAATGAAACTCCGCCAGGGTCGAAAGGGATCCGCTCTGTGCAGAGCGCTGTCTCCCTTGCCCCGTGTCGGTCTGTCGGCAGATATCCGACTAAGATTCAGTCGCTGCTGGCGAGATTCTTCAGCTGCCGTGTATGGGGTGAAACTCCTACTGGCCAATGAAGAAAATGAGATTAGGGTTGCTGCGCAGCGCCGTCGTAGAAAAGGTAAAGGATTAAGTGAAGTGACCAGTAGTCTCGACGTCAGGACTACTCAAATCACGGCACCTCTGCTCTAGAGGCCGACCACGTCCTATACATACCATGCTGGGGCAGATTGCCTAAACCGGCTTAACCCAGAGGTTAAACTAAGACATTGCTGGCGATATTCTTCGGCTGCCGCGCGTGCAGCGAAACTCCTCCCGGCCAAAGAAGAAAATGCGGAAATGCGACTAGGGTTGCCAGCTGGCGCCGATGTGAAAAGGTGATGGAAAGGATAAAGTGAAGTTTAATCAGTATGTCCAGAAGTCTCGCAGTGAGAGCTACTCATACCACAGCACCTCTGCTCTAGAGGCCGGCCACGTCCGATATACACCCATAGTGGTGAAGTATGTCTAAACCGGCTTAATCCAGGGGTGAAACTTGATGATTAGTCATGACACGATACCTCAGCTCTAGAGGTTGGTCACATCCTAAACACACCCATGCTGGGATAATACGCCTAAACCAGCTTAACCCAGGGGTGAAACTTACTAGTGGCGAGGATTCGTCCTCCTAGACAAAAGCTTCATCCTGGTCATAACTAGGAAGGGTAGCGGCCACGATCACAAAATGCTGAAGTCGGAGACACTGGACCAGTATAGTCTAGATAGGCAACCACCTCTCACCCGACGGGGATGTATGCGTATCCTAAATACGCTGAGGTTTTCCGGTCAGAAAGTCCAACTCTAGGCTGGACGGGCAACCACCTCTCACCCAGCGGGGTTATCCAAAACACGTCGAGGTTTTCCAGTGAGAAAGTCCAACTCTAGATCAAACTGGTGCAACGAACACCACGGTGTTACGCAATCCCGCTTCTGAGAGCCACCGAGAATAGAGGCTCAAGCCCTTCGATACTTTGAACCTCTTGTGGTCCTCTCGGAGTTCTCGTGTGGTCCTTTCAGGGACAATAGTGGGACCACGGAACCTATCGAGGACAACAGGAATAAATTCAGCAGGATCACGTGGCGGTCTTGGTAGTAGAAGAAGAAGAAGAAGAGACAAATACTACATACTAGAACAACACTTCTGTCCTAAAAGAGGACAATCACGCCAAACTTACATAATGAACCAGAGAATCCCTAACATCCCTTTCTAGAAAATAAAAGGCACACACGACCTGTCTCCAGAACATTCAGACCAAAAACTAACCATTCATACATCCCACCCATCAGATCCACGTGACTGAGTTTTCAATCGGAACACGGAGATACTTTCTCCGTGCTAGCATAAACAGGTGAGTTGTGGTCTACTACTGTTTAACCACAACAACAGGGTTTCTCACAAAAAAAATATGTAACGTTAAAATATTACACTAGGACCAAGTTCTATATACATATAACCAAATGATACGCGATTTCTTCCTCCACAGACATCCGTGGTTGCGTGCCTGCACTGTGTATAATTCACTGCCTCGATGTGCAGATATTGTTCATTTATTTTCGAAGTCAAGTTTTCTAGGCACAGCGCCCTGAGTTTCCAATTTACAGTTAAGTGAACTTGAAGACAGTAGCAGATGGGATAGAACTCATTGTCTTCAGTCCTAGATGCCGCGTTGCTATCGATTCACCTATTCTCACACTAATTACCGGTAAAGTAAAAAAGGATAGTCCCATAGCATTTCAAATGCCGTAGGGGGTGAAGCGTTAGAGACCTCATTATGCTGGGTCATCAGCGTGTGAGGTAGGGTGACTCTTTATTTTGCTGATGATCAAGCACGTATAGCTACATCAGAAAAAGACCTACAGCAGAACACGGATAATTAGCAAGGGCATGCCAAAGCCACAACATGAAGATCAGTGCTGAAAAAAAAAAAGACAAAACTCATAACCATAGTGAGAGAAGAAATCCAAATAAAGATCTTCCTAAACAACCAGCCCTTGAAACATGTGAAACATTTCAGATACCTGGGTAGTATAATATCGTTCTCAGGGACGATTGACGCTGAGATTGAGAACAGATTCAATAAAGCAAATCAGGTCACTGGACAAATGACTCTTTACTGAAAAACAAATACATCACAACTGAAACAAAAAGGGCACAGTTTTCCTCCCAACTCTGTACTATCAATGTCAAACATGGACACTAACAGCCAAGAACAGCCTTGGCCTTTCTCACTTTCTTTTTCCCCATTATGTACCTTTCCAAGACGGTCTTCTCTAGATTATCATGACGTTTAACGTGTCCAAAATATTTAAGTTTTCTTTGTTTAATTCTATTTACTAGCCAGCCTTCTTCAATACTAAATTTTTGTACTATGACATTATGGATATAATTCAAGAACAATGCAGAGATAAGACAGATAACTGAACAACAAACAGTCTCATGGGGGATCAGGAAAAGGAGATGGACATATGTTGGTCACTTGATGAGAAAAAAACGATCAGAGAATCCCAAAACAAGCTATCAAGTGGAACACAACAGGCCAAAGAAAAAGAGGCAGACTGCGTGAAACTCTGAAGAGGACATTGCTAAGAGAGGCCAAATTAACAAGCACAAAATCCCTTGATGAGGTTGAAAGACTCGCCGAAGACAGGAAAAATTGGCGAACTACTTTGGGAGCCCTATGTGACGTTTAACAGCACGGTAAGGATATAAGGTATAAGATAAGTATGGATATGTTTGTTCTTTTTTGTGTCCATGATATTTGAAGAACTCATCTGTAGCATTTACATTCAAAGGCGTTTATGTGTTTCTCAGCTGTTGTGTTAAGTGTCCAGGTCTCACAGGGATATGTTGCGATGAGAAAGATGCATGTCAGTAAAAATCTTTTTTTTTTGTAGTTCTGTCTGTTCATCTCTACAGATTCTTTAGTTGTTTTACTTTGTGAAGAGTGATAGATGTCATCCTTTTAATTTCCCTCATTGTATCTCCATTACTAGTTAGTAGTGATCCAAGATATTAAAAACTCTCCACTTCTTCCAATTTTTCCTCATTGATACATATTTCATCTGCCTTAATTGTTTTGTCAGTTTTCATCAATTTAGTTTCCTTCGCATTAAAATAGAGGTTTTGCTCTTCACTATTCTTACGGACTGACATAATTAGTTTTTTCCAGTCCTTTTTGTGTTGTGGACAGTAATACTGTGTCATCAGCATATCTAATATCTGGTATTTCATAACCTCCAATTTTCATGGCATCGTAATAATCTTTGTCTAAGTCTTCTCTGATATTCATCATTATATTTTCAATATACACGTTAAATAAGTAAGGCGACAATATGCACCCCTGACGGACCCCTTATTTTATGTCAAACCAAGTTGTTGCTTCACCATTTATTCTTACTGCTGCCTGTTGATCTAGATACAGCAGTGATGTTAATTGTATCAAATGTGTTGGAAATCCCCCTTTTTTTTGGTTATTTCCCAAAAGTTTCTAGTGTAGTACAAAAT
Organism: Achatina immaculata; assembly: GCA_009760885.1. Classification (NCBI taxonomy): domain Eukaryota; kingdom Metazoa; phylum Mollusca; class Gastropoda; order Stylommatophora; family Achatinidae; genus Lissachatina; species Lissachatina immaculata. The sequence continues at coordinate 74,097,062 of CM019713.1, read as the reverse complement.
CAAATGCCTTTAAGTAGTCTATAAAAGATAAATATAGATTCACATTAATCTCTCTGCATTTCTTTATTATTCATCTTATATTGAATATATGATCTGTTGATACACTTCCTTGCCTGAAACCAGCTTAAACCATATTGACTTCTTCTTATATTTTCTTACGAAGTCTCCCCATTATGATTTTTAACAGAATTATACTGGCATGGCTAATCAGGGCATCAGTTCTGTAGAGGTGGAGAAGCATTAAATACCCCATTATATGAAGCAACTCGTCGAGCCCTATCAAAACCTCTCTTTGTCCCATCAACACCGAAAAGTATATGAGGAAGGAGACAAGACAAGACAAGCTCCTCTTTCAAAAACAAAAACAAAAAAACTTGGAAATGAAACGGTAAACAAAACTTTACCATTGGAAGAGAAGGGAACTAGGAGGGTGAACGTACAGATAAACACAATATTTACCTCTCTTAAATCTTTTCTAGACAATCACCAGTTAACTTTCTATAGGAGGAGAGAGGGACAGACAGATGGAGAGACGAGAGAGAGACAAGAGAGAGACAAGAGAGAGACAAGAGAGAGACAGAGACATATAGAGAGAGAGACAAGAGAGAGACAGAGACAAGACAGAGACATATAGAGAGAGAGACAAGAGAGAGACGGACAGAAAGAGAGAGAGACAATAGAGAGAGAGAGAGAGAGAGAAAGAAAGAAAGAAACCGTATAAAATCAGTATTTCTGTGTCTATTATTCATGGATCCTTCTTTTTCTTTTTTTTTTTCTCTTATTATTCTTTTTATTATTGTTTACTATTATTATAAATATTATTTATGTATCCGTCGCTGCGATGGTTTTGGAGTAAAGATATAGCACTGGATGAGGAGTAGGTTACTAGAGCCAGCTGGACGGCCAAAGCTTCTCAGGAGACTTCACCACCTTCGTGCCCTACCTGCCCTAGCCTAGTCGACGGACTGACAGAAGGCATCAGAAGTTCGTTAGACTCGCACGTACAAGGTTGGATAGAGCTTTGAGAATGTGAGCCTTGAAAATGAAAACAAATTTTCAGACTTCAACTCAAGTTCTATCTACGAAATTTATGTATCACTGTAAGAAGTGAAATTTTATGCCATCCGTTCTACATCCGGCAGTTTAACCTGATTAATATTTATGGTTGGGACAAAATAAAAATATGAACATGTAATCTACACCAGAAGTGAAGGATTCCAAAGACGTACATCAATGGCATAAATCTGAAACTAAGTAAGTGCATTTTTCTTGGTATTTTTTAAATGGAATATTTGATGTTTTGTACTCTTTTGTTTGTTAGGCGTTTTTTCTGTACTATGCGTTCCGTCACCTATCTATGTTTAGCATTATACTCTGTAATTCACGATAGTTTTTACGAACAGTGTTCCACTTATTCCTGTATATCATTCATATCAGTATACGTGGATATACTATTTAACTTTTCGCAGATTTCTAATTAGTTATTTGCTATTCACTTTTGAGTGAAATCAAGTCCACCGTTGGGAAAAAAGACAAAAGTTGCTTACGTTATTATATAATGCGATATCACAAAATTCAGTCTGTCTCCAGTCGTTTTTATGAGTTACACCAAGTTACAAAATAATATCTAATAACAGTAAACTGTGTGCTCCACATACAACACCAGCACTGATATGATAGGAGGTATGAATGAATAATCTTTATTTTTAAAGGGTAAAGAATTGGGCACGCAGGTAGGTTAAACTAGCTTGATAAGTTTATGTTATTCAGAATGTTATGGGGCCATTCGGTTTGCTCTTCAGCCATACTGTGCTGATAGTAAAAGTAACATGGCGGTGACATTGATTTGTCATTTCTCTCTCCTTACTTCCCGGCGCATAATGAATAAAACAGAATAGACCGCTCATAGTGAGCTACTGTGTCAGGATTCTTTGTAACTGGCCGACTCCACAGCGACACGGTTTCTCGGGCTGAATGCAATGGATTTTGTTCCTCTGTTGTCGCCCTTTAGTAATAAGTAATGTCATCAGTAATACGGCTTCTGACCTATGCTGACATTCAAGGATGTGGAAGCACCCATGGAATTTTCCAGATCTTCTTCTTCGTTCGCTTCTACCACCAAGACCGCCCTGTAATCCTACTGAATTTACTCCTGTGGTCCTCGATAGCTCCTGTGGTCCCCCGTGTGGTCCGCGAAAGGACCACACGAGATCCCCGAGAGGACCACAAGAGGTTCAGAATATCGCAGGGCTTGAGCCTATGTTCGTGGTGGGTCACAGAAGCGAGATCGCGTGACACCGTGGTTTTCGTTGTACCAGTTTAATCTAGAGTTGGACTTTCTCACCGGAAAACCTCGACGTGTTTTGGATATGAGTATATCCCCGCTGGGTGAGAGGTGGTTGCCTATCCAGCCTAGAGTTGGACTTTTCTTACCGGAAAGTCTCGACGTGTTTTGAGATGCCTGTGTAACACCACCAGATGAGAGGTGGTTGCCCATCCAGTCCAACGTTGGACTTTCTCACAGGAAAACCTCAGCGTCTTTAGGATACACATACATCCCTGCCGGGTGACAGGTGGTTACCTATCTAGACTGCACTGGTCCGGTGTCTCCGACTTCAGCATTTTGTGGTCGTGGCCGCTACCCTTCCTAGTTGTGACCAGGATGGAGCTTTTGTCCAGGAGGACGAATCCTCGCCACTAGTGACTTCCACCCATGGGTTAAGCCGGTTTAGGCATATTATCCCAGCATGGGCGTGTTTAGGACGTGACAGACCTCTAGAGCAGAGATACTGTGACATGCGTAGCCAAGAAATTTCACCCCTGGTGTAAGCCGATTTAGGCATATTTCACCAGTATGAGTGTATATCGGACATGGCCGACCTCTAGAGCGGAGGTTAAGTGACATGCGTAGTCAAGAAGTTTCACCCCTGGTGTAAGCCGGTTTAGGCATATTTCACTAGTATGGGTGTATTTCGGACGTGGCCAGCCTCTAGAGCAGAGGTGGCGTGGTATGAGTATCTCTCGCCGCGATACTGCTAGTCATATCGATTAAGCTTCACTTTATCCTTTCCATCACCTTTCACATCGGCGCCACACAGCACCCTAATTGCTTTTCCTCATTTTCTTCCTTGGCCGGGAGGAGTTTCACTCCACACGCGGCATCCGAAGAATCTCTCCAGCAGTGTCTTAACCTCTGGGTTAAGCCGGTTCAGGCATTTCGCCCGATATGAATGCACTTAGGACGTGGCCGACCTCCAGACCAAAGGTGCTGTGGTTTGACTACTGTTTAGTTCACTTGATCCTTTCACAGTGGTGCCGCGCAGCAACCCCATTCGCACCTTTCTTCACTGCCCGGAAGGAGCCCCATTCCATGCACGGCAGCTGAATAATCTCGCCAGCAGCGGTAGATGAGCTACCAAATATGACTCTCATCTACCCGAAGCGTCTGGTTTTCAGGCGCCAGATATTCGCTTTCGCATTCGCCTTCAGTTTAAATAGTTCTGCCACGAGAAGGCCAGGAGCTGGACTTGACTGTCAGAGATACCCGTTTGAGATGCACGCCATTGGAGTGGAGAGCATATCCTCCACCCCACATCCGACAATAACAGTCCTTAGAACCGAATTTTCCAGATGAAATAGTATTCCTATCTTTGAATGCTACATTGTACTATTTTAAGCAGTTATTGGTTTAATTGCAGTACTAAGACTGTGAAACATTACATAGACATATACCACGTAACTATATACTAACAACAACCCAGGTGAACAAAACCACTACATTGTCAACAACACCAACATGACCCAACATGTGTAACAACTCAACCATGATAAATGACAAATGGCAGACTTAACACTGAGTCCAATTACCACAGATGTCAGAATTTGCAATAACATCTAAAAGTTTTAATGGGAAACAACACGTTTGCATCAGTGGTTACAAAATGGAGGTATGAGAATGGAAACTGAGATGAAGGAATCAACAAATGTACACACAAACCACCCGGGGAATTGCGTCGCCATAGACTAACACTCTGAAACAATGAAAAGCATACTGACCTCGATCATTTCGGAACATCCATGCACAACCTTTCAACAAGTCACATTTGTCCTTAAAAGGACGAACAAACTTCCCAAAACACTACATAATGATTTCACAACATTTGTTCTTAAAAGGACGAACAAACTTCCCAAAACACTACATAATAATTCAACCAAGTCTTCTCTCTCTCTCATCTCAAGCAGAAATCCCATCACGTGCCAAAGGAATCCAGAACCCAAGAACCCCATGTGGCCAATTGGAACACGGAGATATATTTTCTCCGTACTTGCAAAATCGCCTAAGCAGTTGTCAATACGTTTATCACAAAATAACTGAGCTACAGCCCCTGTTCTGTTATACAGAGCTCAGTAGTAATAGTCGTAAAACATTTTAGCAGCTTGTGTTTTTCAGAAATGTTCCTCTCAAGTGTGATCTTATAAGATTTTTGTCATGTTTTGGGTGTCTTTTTTTTTTACACAATCTGTTGTGATACAATCTGCAGTGACATAGTCTTCTGTGATACAGTCTGCAATAATATAGTCTGCTATAATACAGTCTGCAGTAACATAGTCTGCTATGATACAGTCTGCTGTGACATAATCTGTTTTCAGATTGTGGGTTTTGTAGACGTGAGACAATTTTTTTTTACTCTTGCTTCAAAGTGAAAACCTCAAGTCTACAATTAGCCTCATATGTAAGCCTGGTCTACAGAGACGGTTTCTGAGCAGGCAGAAATCAACTGATGTAGGTTTTGCCAAGCATCATCTTGCTGGACGCTCCTGCCACGGCTGACTCTGCCGATATATAACTGGCAAAACCGACCACGGTAACAGCAAGCAATATCCTGGTTACTGGGTTCCATCCGCTTGCATCTTCTAATTTCAACTTTAGTCTTCACTCATCAGATGATTCTGTGCCCTTGTGCAGAGTCACTGTTTCGTGTCTGATAGAGATATCATACACTGAAGATTTACACATATTTTTACATCTCAGTTTAGATCTACCATTTGGTCCCTTTCTTTGCCAAAGCTCGCCATACAAAACCTGCTTGAGAATAGTTTCATGTACGACAATGACTAAATGAGTAAAAAAAAATTACTCGTTTATTCAGGGCCATTGTTTAATCTACTAAAGGAGTCTATATCAATCTAATGTATCTCTTAAATCTGGAAAATGAGTCTGACATTTCACAGATTAACATCATGGGAAATTTTAGAACAAATCTGGAAAATGAGAATTAAGAAAAAAAAATGAACACAGATTTTGCATGGCTCAGCGATGGGACAAGAGCATTAAAACATCACGTGATCAAGTTCTAACATTCATGAAAGCAAAAGAAGAATGTTGCAGAACTTAACGCTGGAGAGCAGATATCTGCTTTCAGGGCCGGATTTAAGCCGACACAACAGATTCACCCGCATTGGTCCTCGCATTTCTTGGGGACCCTTCACTGAGGACACTCCACGTTCAGTCAGGTTTTCACATAAAAAAATTACCTAGGTCTGTGTCGAGTGCTTATTCACCAGTGGAAGTTCCCCCCTCCTCTTTATTATCTAATATGTAATATTACATTACAACCACATCATTTGACCACTCCTAGAATTCAGGCGTTATTTCAGTGTCCAGAAAATCGTACAATCACCCAAAGACATCAGAAAAGAAAGCTAACAGCAGCGTCTGCGATCCCTGACATGTAAGTCTGTGATCACTAGGGTGTGATTACGCAGTAAATAAATGTCTGCAGAGGGATTAATTTACGGGCCAGGAGATTTATTTTTAATAACTTGAACTATCAAAGTGATACATTGGGCCCTGACTAGTCTTTGACTATGGCCATGGCTGTTATTATTTGGGGTGCTCAAGTGTTTTCCATTCAAGAATGTGTGTTGATTTGTAACTAGTTCAAGGTCAAGCAAGGATTCGGTTGGCTGATTTCTTGACCCACCACTGCTACACTTCCATACAACAAGCAAAGAAGAGGATATATGCTGAGCTGAATGCAGTTTTTGTGTTTCCGTTCTTTTTTCCCCGGTCGGTCACTTTTTATGTTGTCCTTGAAAGGGCAATTAAGTGATTAAAGTCTTATTTTTCACTTCAAAACCTTTAGCTGTAGATCTATTGCCAATGCAAGTTATCTTAATATTTTGCTGTCTTTCATTAATATTATAGTTTAACAAGATATCTTCTTACATCTTACATCCTTCCCGTGCCGTTAAACGTCACATAGGGACCGCTTAGTAGTTCACCAAGATGTCCTGTCTTCGGCGAGTTTTTCAGTCTCCATCAAGGGATGCAAACCCCACTGAACTGGCTTCTCGTCCTCTTTAGAGTTTCACTTGGTCGACTTATTTTTCTTCGGCCTGTTTTGTGTTCCATTTGATAGCTTATCTGGGGATTCTCTGATTGTTTCTTCTCATCACATGACCGATACATGTCCATCTTCTTTTTCTGATCAACCATAAGACAGGTTGTTGTTTGCTCATCTGCTTGATCTCTGCGTTGTTCTTGAATTCATTCCACTTTATACCGAATATTTTCCTTAGTCATTTGTTTTTGAAAGATTCTATTTTCTTGTCCATTTCTTTAGTTGTTTTCCAGCTTTCATATGCATAAATGAGGGTGGATAATACATTTGAATTGGCTTTTGTGCTTATAATTTTTGAGAGCCATATGTTCTCAAGATTCTTGAAGGTCAATGTTGCTTTTGCAATTTTAATTCTAACTTCCTTTATGGTGTTATCATCCTGGCTATGTAGCTGTCGAGGTATGCACATTGGTTTACTTCTTCAATAGCTGTTCCTTCTACGTATATTTTTCCTTTTTGATTAATGGGAATTTTCATTATTTTTATTTCTTGCCTGTTAATTTCAAGTCCTCTTTTACTAGCCAGTGAAAATAGGGTATCTGTTTTTTTTTTTCTTCATCGAATTCACCTTGTCATTGCTAAGAGTTATCAATCAATCAATCAAGGGCCGTACCGCGTGGCGTAGGCGATCATTTCTCTCCACAATTCCCTGTCTTTTGAGTTGATTATTAGATCCGTCGGTGACTTTCTTCCTAGTCACACTGACAGCCCATCCAGTAACTTCTCTCTCTGTCTCTTCTTCCCTCAAATTTTCCAATTGCCACAATGTGTTCTAATTTTCCTCTTCTCAGAAAATGTCCTACAAATCTTGCCCGTCTGCCTCTGATCTTTGGTGTAGTTTGTCTTTTAACTCCAGCCTCTCTTAAGATTTCTTCGTTGTTTTTCTTAGCTGTCCATGGTACCTTCAACATCCTTTTTATGAACCACATTTCCATGACATCCATTTCTTGTTGTATTCTCTTATTCATGGACTATGTTTCACATCCATAAAACAAAATTGGCTCGATGTAACATTTAAGTAATCGGATTCTTGTTTCCATTGATATGGATCTGTTGAACAAGATTTTTATTTCGTTGTGACATTTCCCATCAGCTGTTATAATTGTTCCTAAGTACTTGAATCTATCAAAGTGTTTCAGTTCTATGCCATCGATAGTAATGCTACACTTTAGTGGTATTCTTTTCTTTGAGATAACCATCACTTCAGTCTTCCTTTTATTCAGGCTGAGACCTTTATTTTTACTTTCACGAAACACGATGTCCAGAAGAGCTTGTAGCTCCCCTTCACTTTTAGCAATCAGAACTGTATCGTCTGCATATCATAAGTTGTTAAGGTTGTACCTCCCAATTGATATTCTTGGCAAGCTCTCTATATTTCTCATTATGTTTTTGCTGTACAAAGAGATGAGGTCAGGAGATAGAACACATCCTTGTTTCACCCCCAATTTTATGTCTTGGAATGCTCCTATTTGGTTCTCAACCTTCATTGCTGCTGTTTTTGGTATATGTTTTTGGTGAGTTTCAGATCTTTCCCAACTATGTTGATGTCTTCCACCATTCCTATAATTTCTGTGTGTCTCATTTTATCAAATGCTTTACAGTAGTCTATGAAGCATAAGCACAGGTCCGTCTTTACTTCTATTGATCTTTCCATCAATGTTCTCAATATATATATATATATATATATATATATATATATATATGGCATTACTTGTGTCTTTTTCTTCCACGAAGCCACACTGTTCTTCAGCGATGTTTGGTTTTATTTTGCCCTGACTCCTCTCACGACAATACGAGGCAGGATTTTGGTAACATGGCTCATAAGACTAATGGTTCGATGGTCTTCACATTCACCTTGTTTCTTTGGTAGGGCAATGAAAACTGATTGCAAAAGGTCTGAGGGGGCATAGTTACTGTTATAGATGTCATTCAGCAATCTGGTAATGTGTATTATTATAAGAGTTATATCATCTCCAAAATCAAGATCTTCTAGTTGGGTCAAAAGTCCCAAGTACCAAATCAATGAGCGTTTTACCTTAATAAGATATCACAATGGAAATATGCGAGCCATTACCGACAAGCCTGAGATAAAAGTTCGAGAACATAACATAAAAAACCAGAGATACGCTGACGACACAGTCCTGATAGCAGACAGTGAAGAAGATATACAAGAACTGCTAGATACAGTAGTAGCAGAAAGTGAATATAAAGGACTGTCACTGAACAATAAGAATAAAAGAAACGGTTGTTATGTCAGCAGAAAGTGAATATAAAGGACTGTCATTGAACAGTAAGAATAAAAGAAACGGTTGTTATGTCAGCAGAAAGTGAATATAAAGGACTGTCATTGAACAGTAAGAAAACAGAAACGGCTGTTATGTCCAGAAAGAAATATACACCAGAATGCACCGTAAGAAAGCAAGTAGATAACATTAAAACGAGTACATAAATTCACTTATCTTGTTACAAGATATAAATTTTATCATTCAGTGGATTGAATATGAAAGGAAAATTATCGTGAGTTTCCACTCGCCTCCAGCAAGATAATAAAAGAACGTTCCCCTACACCTTTTGCTTTACAACCTCGTCCTTGGAGAAACAGCCGGAACACATTCTGATGCTTTAATTTTTGTAATTATCCAGTGTCTGTGTGTCCTTTTATGTATGTCCTGCACCAATAAAAAGGTGGGTAGTTTTAAAAAACAACGAAAAGAAAAATAAAGAAGAAAACATATGAAATGTCCTACACTGAAACTTTTATGTAAAACAAGATGTGAATGTTGTATTCAGAAAATAATGACAGTTTCAAGTGTGGGAAGCACGTGCTTGCGTGGACAGATGTTTCCCATAGTGAACCCCAGCAAGTCAAAACTGAGAATACAAAGATTGTCAGCTGAAGCACTGTCTACGATTAGTTGCCATAGAAATAGTTCCTGACTTTGAATTATTGCTAAAAACCAAAAGAGTCAGTTTTCTCAGTAACTGTACGAATACTGGTAATGAAATTTGATTACAAATGCAGTCTCTTTCTTTTAAACACCCCTTTTAATTTAGAAACAACTCTCAATGGAAATACTGTCAAACCGAAGAATTTAAAACTAATCACATAATAGTAAAGTGTCTGGAACAATGCTGCCGTGTTAATTTACTCGAAACATTTTCTCTTTGCTTCTGAATAAAGCTTAAACATGCTATGTGAGACTTATCTGTTGTGTGGCCCGTAACATGCACCAAATTTTGAAAGTGGCCCGCTATCTTCAAAAGAATGAGCATCGTTGCTCTAGAATGTCTGTTTTCATCATAATCATGTTGGCTATTTTCTGTAGCGATTATTATCTGTGACATTTTCAGGGCACACCGACGTGGGAATACAGTTTTAGAAAGGAACTACGCTGTTGCACACAACTACCTCTTTGCTCCTTCGCAACTGAACATATTTGCAAATTATCTCTACGTTAGCAGGCAGCGTAAGTTGTCACACTCTCGTGAACAGAACATTTTGCCGAGATAAATAGCTCTAGTGCGTTAGTTAGAAGATGGAACTGAAGCTATTTTTACAACTGCTGAGTCAAGTAACTTGAAAATGAAAAGAAGTGAAGTGTCTGGAGCGTTTTCTTCTAAATAAAAGACTGCTCGGCTTGTACAGCGCTGCTGATCTTATCATTATATAATATTGCTGAATTTATAACTACAAAATATTTCAGATTACAAAATAGTGATCAATTTATGATCATCAGACCCTAGTGAGTTTATAAATATAACAAAGTGATGATAAATATAAGATACTGTTGGATTATATATATATATATATATAAGATATTGCTTACTGCTGATTTTATAAACGTAAAAAAATTGTTGAACTGCTTTGGCTTCAACAGGGTTTAATAAGTAGTCCAATTCTTAGCTTCAACAGGATTTAGTAACTGGTCATATATATATATAAGATATTGCTTACTGCTGATTTTATAAACGTAAAAAAATTGTTGAATTGATGTTGCTGAATCCATAAATACACGACAATGCTGAGTTTATAAAACCAAGTAGTTATGAGTTTATGATTATTAGACATTGCTGAATTTATAAATATAAGCATTTACTTAGCTTCTAAATACAAGATACTAAATTAAAGTTGTGAAAAATATTTAAGAGATTTTATTCTAGTGATGAAATACACTGGTACTTTGAGAAAATGTTATTAAAAAACAGCAGGAAAGAGCGAGCAAATTATACAAAAATTATGAAATTAATAAATTGATTACTAAAAAGAAATATGATAATAGAGAGATCCTCTGTCTTGAATTTAATTGTAAGTTTATGCAGAGAATTGTGCGTCCAAAAGCTCCAATTATAAGTGTCATCATCATCAGTCTTCTGTACTCCAAAAAAGGAGCATTAGGCAGAAACAAAGGTTCCCCAGCCAATCCTGTCTTGAACAAGTCAGGATACTTCGTACCATGTTTCTCTCTTCCTTCCGTTCTTTCTGTATTGTGTGTCCTCATGTCCCCAGTGGCCTGCCCCTCTTTCTTTTCCCTTCAGGTGTCCAGATCAAAGCGATATAGAGATGTTTTTCCCCATTCGCAGTATGTGCCCAGAAATTTCCATCTTCGTCTTTGGACCTCTTTAGTAATATTCTCAGTCCTCGTTCGTTTGATTGTTTCTTCGTTTGTATTATATAAACATACGAGTAAATATAGTTAGTACAAATAATGTATTAGTTACTCACGAACAGTTTTTTTTTGTTATAAGTATATTCTTCTTGTTCTTGTTCTTCTTGTTCTTGTTCTTCTTCTTCTTCTTCAGCTTTCCGAGCCATTAAGGATCGCTGCTGCAGATAAAGTGGTGACACCAATTTTTTGTATATCCTATTCTGTGTTGTCTTTCTATCTCTGCCTTGATCTACCCCTCGGTCTTGTTTCCTTTATCTCTTGTGCATACATCATTTTCATTTGGCCATTCTTTCTGCATGCCCCAGCCAGTGTAGTCGGTTTAGTTTCAAAACATTTATAATTAGTTGGAATGTTATAAGTATATTATAAAATGTTTCAAGTAAATTATACAATTATATACATAAATTGACACATGCATTGCGGTAAAGCTGTGATAACAACAATACTTTATTTAAGACCCTTTTTAAGAGCAAAGTTGAAGGGAAAGAACAGACGATGTCAGCGATATAGATGGGTGTACAACATCAAGAGATGGGTGTACAACATCAAGAGATGGGTGGACAACATCCAGAGATGGGTGTACAACATCCAGAGATGGGTGTACAACATCAAGAGATGGGTGTACAACATCAAGAGATGGACAGGGACAAGCTTGGCCGAGTGCTTTACGAAGACAAGAAACAGAACAGAGTGGACATTCATTGCAGCCAATCTTCTATGGGAAGACGGCACAAAATGGTGGTGGTGGTGGTACTGGTGTTGGTGGTGGTGGTATTGGTGGTGGTGATGTTGGTGTTGGTGGCGATGGTGGTGGTGGTGGTGGTGTTGGTGGTATTAGTGGTGTTGGTGGTGGTGATGTTGGTGTTGGTGGTGGTGGTGGTGGTACCGATGTTATAACAAAATGCTAAAGCTATTTAAAATAAAAGTAAGAACCGCTTTATCTATTAACAAACACAAACGTTTAATGTTTCGTTTTGCACCTTAATCGTACAGAAACATACAGGACACAGAAATAGGAAAAGAAGAGAAAATATAACTTTGCATCAGTGATTCACAACAAATAAGAAAAGAATAGAAAATATAACTTTACATCAGTGATTCACAACAAATAAGAAAAGAAGAGAAAATATAACTTTATATCAGTGATTCACAACAAATAGGAAACATGAGCACTTTTTCTTTTTCTCTGTTATTTTTCTGTTTTTTTCCGTTCTCATTTGTTTTAAATAGTCTTAATACCTGAGAACATGTTTCAGATCCTTCGTTTATTGTGAAGATAATGCTGTGACTTTATGACATCCTTTATTTTCAGTATTCTTTATATAATAAACATTTCTGCCACTGCTTTTTGAGAAATTTTCTGGCCTTTGCAGAAAATTAAATTATACAAGATAAAATGAGCACACAATTCCCCAAGTCATTAAACAAAGTATTAACACTAACTAAACTCATGGCATTTTGAAAAGACGCGTTCGGTCCACAGTGGTCTGTGCGCTGTTGTGTTTTCTTTTTTCTTTTCAGCTGTTTTTCTCATCCGGATTTATGCAAGTATGGCCGTATAAATTAGTGATTTTCTGGAAGGCAAGGATAGCGAAGTAGTTAGTGCACTTATCTGTGGCTGTCACGTTGGTGGTTTGAATCCTTCCGGGGGCATCCCAGTCACCTGGCTCCTTCTGGGGCAGATGAAGGAAAATCTGCCAGACATAGTCTTGACCACATCATTCTCTAGTTTCCCGAGGGAAGCGTTGGCTCTAACACCGTGCATCATTCTGACAAGGTTTACCGTTACTGTTTAAGTTCAGCTTCCCTTACTAACATCGCAAGGAACTGGAGGTCATAGAGAGAAAGGAAACAAGGAACTGGAGGTAAAAGAGAGAAAGACAAAGGAAACAATGAACTGTATGTCAAAGAGAGGAAGACAAAGGAAACAAGGAACTGGAGGTAAAAAAGAGAAAGACAAAGGAAACAATGAACTGTAGGTCAAAGAGAGAAAGACAAAGGAAACAAGGAACTGGAGGTCAAAGAGAGCAAGACAAAGGAAACAAGGAACTGGGGGTAAAAGAGAGAAAGACAAAGGAAACAAGGAACTGTAGGTCAAAGAGAGAAAGACAAAGGCAACAAGGAACTAGTTTTAGTGGCTGATGTTAAAGAGAAACCTTCGGATTTGACTTTGTATCAATAAAATATTCGTTAAAAAGCAAAAACGTTTGGGTGAAAAAATATGACTTGTATGAAGAAAGCTAAGATATTTGTGTTTGAAATATATCATAGATATTAGAGGGATGTCATAGTTGTAGTTAAAATGATGGCACAGTTTTTAAGAGCGGACGCACAGTTGTTAGAGTGGTAGCAACTATAGTTATTATTGTGATAGCACAGTTACTATAGTGATAACACAGTTGTTAGAGTAATAAAAATGTTAAGACTATTTAAAACAAAAGAAGTAACAGCCTTTTTAATTAACGATTGTAATGTTTCAGTTTTACACCTTAATCATTCAAAAACATACAGGACAAAGAAACAGGGAAAGAAGATAAGATATAAATTCATATGAACAATGGTTCTAAGGACTGTAAATGCGTCTCAAACAGCCTCTGGCAATCAAGTCCAGCTCCTGGCCTTCCCGTGGCAGAACTGTTTAAACTGACAGGAGAAGGGGCGAGGGCGAATATCTGGCGCCTGAAAACCAGATACTTAGGGTAGATGAGTGGCACGTTTGGTAGCTCATCTGCCGCTGTTGGCGAGATTTTTCAGTTGCCGTGCATGGAGCGGTGCTCCTCCCGGCCAATGAAGAAAGGTGCAAATGAGGTTGCCGCGCAGCATCACTTCGGAAAAGGTGGTAGAAAGGATAAAGCGAAGCAAACAGTCAAATCACGGCACCTCTGATCTGGAGGTCTGCCACGTCCTGAGTGCAGTCATATCGGGTGAAATGCATGAACCGGCTTAACCAAGAGGTTAAGACACTGCTGGCGAGACTCTTCAAATGCCGCGCGTGGAGTGAAGCTCCTCCCGGTCAAGGAAGAAATGCGGAAAAGAAATAAAGGTTGCTGTGCGGTGCCGATGGGAAAGATGGTGGAAAAGATAAAGTGAAATTTAATCGGTATGTCCAGTAGCATCGCTACGAGAGCTATACACACCACGGCACCTCTGCTGTAGAGGCCGGCCACGTCCGAAATACACCTACACTGGTGAAATATGCCTAAACCGGTACACACCAGGGGTGGAACTTGATGGCTAGACATGTCATGCCACCTCCGCTCTAGAGGTCGGTCACGCCTGATATACACCCATACTGGTGAATTTTGCCTAAACCGGCTTACACCAGGGGTGAATCTTGAAGGCTATGCATGCCACAGTACCTCTGCTCTAGAGGTCGGTCACGTCCTAAACACGCCCATACTGGGATAATATGCCTAAACCGCCTCAACCCAGGGGTGGAAGTCACTAGTGGCGAGGATTCGTCCTCCTGGACAAAAGCTCCATCCTGGTCACAACTAGGAAGGGTAGCGGCCACGACAGCAAAATGCTGAAGTCGGAGACACTGGACCAGGGCAGTCTAGATAGGCAACCACCTCTCACCCGGCGGGGATGTATGCGTATCCTAATCACGCTGAGGTTTTCCGGTGAGAAAGTCCAACTCTGGACTGGATGGGCAACCACCTCTCACCCGGCAGTGATACACGGGTATCTCAAAACACATCGAGGTTTTCCGGTGAGAAGGTCCAACTCTGGCCTGGGTGGGCTACCGCCTCTCACCCAGCGGGGATGCACTGATATCCTAAACACGTCGAGGTCTTCTGGTGAGAAAGTCCAACTCTAGACTAAACTGGTGCAATGAAAACCACGGTGTCACGCAATCCCGCTTCTGAGACCCACCAAGAATACAGGCTAAAGCCCTGTGATACTCTGAACCCATTGTGGTCCTCTCGTGGATCTCGTGTGGTCCTTTCGGGGACCACACAGGAGACCACGGGACCTAACGAGGACCACAGGCGTAAATTCAGTAGGATCACAGTGCGGTTTTGGTGGTAGAAGCGAACGAAGAAGAAGAAGAAGATATGAACAATATACAGCAGCAAAGAAAAGAAAAAAATAGTAGAAAAAAAGGAGCCCTTAGTTGTGACTTACAAGAAGCTTCGTTCGAATGTTACAACTGTGTAACAACTAACTAATAAACAAACTAATCAAGCTGTTCCTACCTTTGTTTTAGTTATCACAGCTTTACTGCATTGGCTTTGTGTAACACACACACACACACACATATATATATATATATATATATATATATATATATATATATATATATATGCTATTCATGTCTTGTTAAAGTGATAGTACATATTTTAATTATTAAAGAACAGATATTACATATCTGACATCTTACATCCTTCCCATGCCGTTAAACGTCACGTAGGGCTCGCATAGTTGTTTGCCAAGCTTTCCTGTTCTCGGCGAGTCTTTCAGCTTCATCGAGGGATGTCATGGCCACTAAAATGGCTTCTCTTTTTAACAATGTCCTCGTTAGAGTTTAACGTGATCGACCTCTTTTCTTCGGCCTGTTGTGTTCCACTTGATAGCCTGTTTGGGGATCCTCTGATTATTTGTTTCTTTTCATCACATGACCGATATTTGTCATCTTCTTCTCTGGTCACCTATGAGAGAGATTTTTGTTTGCTCATCTGTCTTATCTCTGCGCTGTTCTTGAATTCGTTCCACTTTATATAGAGTATTTTCCTTAGGCATTTGTTTTCAAAAGAGTCTAATTTCTTGTCTATTTCTTTAGTTGTTTTCCAGCTTTCACATACATAAATGAGGTGGATATTACATTTAAATTGAATAATGTTAACTTGGTTTTTGTGCTTATTCTAATATATTATTCCAGTATCTATAATATTATTCTAATAACTATGCTAATAGTATAGTTTTTAGAGTGATAACAGAGCTATTATAGAGGTAGCCGTTATTAGAGTGAAGCACAGTTAGTAGAGTTATAGCACATTTATTAGAATGTTATTAATGTGATAGTGCAGTTATTAGAATGATAGCACATTATAAAGATTTGTTCTCCATGGTTGTGAAACGTGCTTCGACGCCTCTTCACTGTAGAATTATAGGAAACCACAATTTCCCAGTCTTTGCCGAGGACATTAAATACGAATTGCTCAGTTCAATGTGCGCTGGTCACAATAAGGTCGTTTACTAGTGTACTTATGTGAAGGGAACTGTGACGTTGATAGAATCAATGAATGCTACATAAATGTGAATTGTCACATTGATAGAGTCACTGTTTGTCTGATCATTCAATGCAACATAAAAATGTCACATTGACAGATAGAGTCATGGTTTATCAGATAACTCAATGCTACATAAATGTAAATTTATAAAATTCATAAAATGGCAGTAGGAATTCAGTGTCTGAAACATTTATCCGCTTATTTTACTTCTGTGTATCCGCAAATTCAAACGCTATATACGATATAGAACAGAAAATTTTATACCACAGATTTTCTTCAGAAACGAAGTGCAGTAGTAATAAAATAAAAACATTTATTCTAGTTTCGGTCAGAAGTTCTAGTCAAAGTTCTAGTCAAAGCAAACATAGATTTAAATTTAAGTTCATGTAGATATCACAAAATAGAAGTGATTCTTTGGAAACTTTATTCCATCCATAGAAATTTTGTTTGAAAATTGTACATTTAACAGCTCTCTTTCTCTACTTGTAGCTTCTGCTCTCTCTCTCTCTCTCTCTCTCTCTCCTCTCACTCTCCTCTCTCACTCCTTCTCTCCTCTGTCTCTCTCCCTTCTCCTCTCTCTCCCTTCCCTCTATCCCTCCCTCTATCTCCCTCTCTTTTAATCTTACAATCTCTCTCTCTATCTCTCTCTCTCTGAACCTTAAGTGCCCAGGGCACATGGGGCTTCCGCAAGGGTTTTCCACAAATGCCTGTCCTTTGCCTTTTTTTCTGCTCTTGCCCAGGTGAGCCCTCTATTGCTCAACATCCTTTCTGTTGTTCTTCTCCATGTCTCTTTTGGTCTACCCTTACTTCTATTCCCCTGTGGTGTCCGTCTTAGTGCTATTTTTGGTAGTGAGTTGTCAGTCATCCGGAGCACATGTCCGAACCATCGCCAGCGTCTTTCTTCAATAATTGCTGTCAGTGGCTCCATCTGCATCTCTGCCAACAACATGTTATTCTTATGGTGTTTGGCCAAAATATTTTTCTAATTCTTCGTAAACATTTAGTCTGGAAAGAATTCAACTTGTTTTCTATGGTTTTGGTGATTTTCCAGCATTCACTTCCATAGAGTAGTACACTTAAAACATTACTCTTAAATATCCTGATTTATTACTCATGCTTAGTCTTTTAGATTTCCATGTAGTCTGCAGCACTGCAAAAGCCTGGTTTGCTCTAGTAAGTCTGCTATTGATGTCCTCTTTGTTGTCTCCATTTTCTACTACTCTGCTGCCAAGGTATACAAATTCATTGACTTCCTCCACTAACTACATTCCTACATTCCTACACTCTGAGTACATTTCTGTTGTTCACATTTTGCTTCATTAGCTTTGTCTTTCCTACGTTGATCTTTAGTCCTATGTTGTTTGCATTCTGAGTTAGCTTGTTTATTTTATCTTGCATATCTTTGTGACTGCTTGATAGTAGACAAATGTCGTCCGCAAAGTCAAGGTTCTCCAGCACTGTGTCAAGGGTCCATTGTAATCCTCTGCGTTTAATCGTACAATAGCTGGAGTTAAATATCATGCTGTACCACACTATCTTGTTAATGAAGCTTATTTATGCAATGTTTTTACAAAAAGTTAAAATGCTAAACTAGATATCATCATCACACATAAAAAGTTGATATCATCACCACTCTCAGAACACAGATATCACCACCACTCTCAGAACACAAATATCATCACCACACGCATAACGCAGATATCACAACATCCAAAACATAGATATCATCACCACACATAAAACATAAATATCATCACACATAAAACATAGATATCATTACTACACTCACGACATAGTTATCATCACAACACATAAAGTATAGATATCATCACCACACTCAGAAAATAGATACCATCAGCGTCCCAGAACACGTCCGTGAGAGGTCTGATCTCCTTCGTTGACAGGTCTCATTACGGTGCACAAGCTCCATGGCAACGATGAGATAAACAGGCGCACTGCGCGCCTGCTGTGAGAGACAAACGAAAAGTCAGCCTAGCCAAGCCATGGACTGAACTCCGCTGGAATAAAATGGCAAGTCCAGAACTCCAGTGGAAGAAAGAGACAAGTCCAGTGTTACAAGCCGATGAACCTTTCCAAAAAAAAATATCCAGATTAGGAGAAAAATGCAAGACAGAAAACATAAAAGAAAGCTCAAGACCAGATCAAATAACAGAAATTGCCTCTGAACGATGATGATGATGATGATGCAGAAACTATCATAAATGCTAATAGTGTAATTTTTCTTCTTTCTTCTTATGGCCTGCCTTTCCTAGAACTTTGCTCTCTCTCTCTATAGCAAGTTTGAAAACGCCAGGGCGTGTGTTTCAGTGAGTGTGGTAGTAAGAATGCCAGTGACACCTTGAGTTCATCTCTTTCTGCTTTCCCGGAAACCATAGGTTTCATTATTATTCTCTGGGTCATAATTAATTATGTCTCAAAAACTGTTTTCCTGATGCGGCTAAACAGCCAGTTTTCATCAATACCCAGTTCTTCTAACATGCTCTTGTTGCTCCTCTTTATCCTTCAGAAATCCTATGATTTCCTGTAACATCTGACCTTGAAAGATGTGATTATGGTATTCTGTAACATCTCACCTTGAAAGATGTGATTATGGTATTCTGTAACATATCACCTTGAAAGATGTAATTATGGTATTCTGTAACATCTCACCTTGTAAGATTTGATCCTCTTTTTTGCTGCTTGAGTCAAAATCCACGAACTGATCCCGTATATTGCTTAGTTAGCCATTAAATGCTAAACTGCAATAATCTATTGTTGTTGCAGTGAATCTAAGAGTTTCGATCTGTTGCATCCTGACTCCAGTGTGTGAACAGGCAGACAGCTTAACCCTTAAAGAAGCCATTGAAAATCGAAACAGGGCGGCGGTATGCAAGTAAGATACCTTTGTCAAATAAATAATGATGAATATTAGCTGTTATCAAGATACAGACAGAAAGTCATAAAGAAAAGACAATCAAAATTCTTTGGAAATGTTATATGACAAAAATTAGAAATCAATAGTTGTTTCACATTGAAGTATCTATGATAAGCTCAAAGAAGGCTTACAAATATTTATGAAAATGATTGTCCTTTTATTGGCTGTAGTAAGGTGCCAAGATGAGACAATGCGACAATAAATGAAGTATTGCTGACTGGATTCACACACAAACAATACCCGCCTGGAATGCACGGCAGCAACGACTGTAGGACACACTCCGATATGAAAAAAAAGCGAGTAATGAAAAGCCCCCCCCCCACACACACACACACACACGCACGCACGCACGCACACACACACACACACGAGTCTCAACACTACCTTGGACGGTTCAAACAACCCAAGAAAATATTATTCTGTTGCTTTTCATTCATAATCTAATGTTCCCTTATGATATTATCATTTAGAAAAAAAGGGCAATAAATTAATATGAGCAGTTCTAAAGCCAAACTGCGAGACCAATAAGTTGATGAGAACGATGCGAAATGTCCACCTTAAACCCTTTCTCTAAAATTTTGAAGACGTGTTGTAAAATCCAT
The DNA here is from genome assembly GCA_009760885.1 of Achatina immaculata. Classification (NCBI taxonomy): domain Eukaryota; kingdom Metazoa; phylum Mollusca; class Gastropoda; order Stylommatophora; family Achatinidae; genus Lissachatina; species Lissachatina immaculata. Next base: position 74,077,220 of record CM019713.1, on the reverse strand, counting down.
TGCAATACAGAATCTTTTTTGCGACCTTTGTCTTACCTACTTACCATTTCAGCACCTGACTTATGTTGTCATATATGTATGAAATTTATAGAAGGTATATTTTATCATAAAAAACTAATACAGATAGTATCTTCCACCTGCTTCGACAGACACTTAAAGAAATAAATTCACTGGTAAGAGACTTCTTTTTCCTACACACCGTACACAGCATCCAACAGGAAACACTGATGAAAGATAAGAAAAGAAGAGCCATCTCTTTACAAGAAGTAAAAACAAAGATCCTGAGACTCGGGGTCAAATATATGGGACAAATCATCTAACTCCCACAAGGAAAAAAAACACGCACTAGCCCGCTACTGCAGTTGGATAAAGTTATCCAAACTTTTAAATTAAACAACGCACATCCGCATCACTAAAGTACTATGCCATTATTCTACAAACAATGCATAGAAAGCGTAACTAGACATGAACATTTAAAACGCAGGAAAACATCAGACATCTATAAACATCTGGTCAGAGAATAAGAACTACTATTAAATGGAGAAAATAAAGAGAGGTTAGAAATATTTTATTCACTGACCACACACAGATGTTTCAAAACCTCCACAAGATAGAAATTACACCCAGTGCAAGAGAGAGATAATTTAACATTACTATTGAACATGACACTCACTACACAAGAAGTGTGCGCAGGTCCAACACCCTTATTAAATGTAAACTATGTAAGAATAAAACATGGAAAACAACAGCAGATTATATTTTCTTTGAGTGCAAAGCTGTGTCTTTAACCTTAAAACTCTTCACTCCAGTAATAACAACAGGAACAAGAAAGAAAGTAGATATGTATAGAGTCATTATATTGAAACCAATTTCTCGATTATCAAGAGTCTATTATCTTTTGGCAGAATTTAGATATTTCGTTTGGTTGTGCAGAAACAAAGCAATGTTTGAAAATAAGATTTTTTTTACAGGATAAACATTTCTGTACATCTTAACGAAACAGTGACGTGCAAGATAATTTAGTAATGCTACCATTGTATGATGTATGATGCATGCTTTGTTGTTGTTGTGTTGTTGTTGTTGTTGTTGTTCAGCCTTGCTTTTATTAGTTGGTATGTATCATCCAGTCTCTTATATCTAGTAGCTTTCCATGTACATGTCTCGATATAACAATGGAGCGTAAAGTTACATTTGGGTTTCTTCTCTCCCCTTCTTTGATACGAGTATTTTCCAATCTGGGTAAATAAACTTTCAAGATAATCCTTCACTCGGATCAGTGCTTACTATCTAATCCTCTTTTCTATTACTTTTCCAATACTAATCTTACCATTCACAACAAAAACACACATATTACTTTAGTTTGCAACAGCTACCCAAACGCGTCACTTTAGGAGTGGTAACCGCCTTTGGCTAGGCCTCCGGCAACGGTCAGGTCTTTGTCTTTATTAACGATCATATAGTTAAATACGAAGGTTAAGGATCAGACTCCTGCGTCATTGCATTTAGGACAGCCAAAGGGCATGCTCCGCCGCATGCTGCAACATCCATCCAAGAGTATATATGCAGATAGTTCCCATCAAGTGTTGGTTGTTTACGATGTGTGTTCTGCCTGCACCTTTAATCTGTCCTAGCCCCTGCAGTCTCTTCACAGCTACGTTGTTCTTACATCCCCGCTCTTCATTTTCCAGAGTCTGTCCAATACAGGAACAATTGGAAGAGGTTTAGAGTTTTTAATATCTTGGATCATTACTAACTAATAATGGAGATACAATAAGAGAAATTAAAAGGAGGACATCTGTCGCTCTTCAAAATATAAAACAACTAAAAAAGCTGCTGAGAGGAACAGACAGAACTACAAAAATAACATTTTAAAGGGCATGCATCTTTCCATCCCAACATATGCCTGTGAGACCTGGACAATTAGCAGAACAGCTGAGAAACATATACATGTCTTTGAATGAATGTGCTACAGAAGAGTCCTTCTAATATCAAAGGCACATTAAAAAAAAAAACAAATATATCCATATTACGAGAACTTAATATTGAGGAATGTTGACTAGTAAAGAAGATTAAACATAGAAAATTTAAATATTTATTTTGGACGTATTAAGAAAGAGAGGAAGACCAAGGCGAAGATGACTGCAAGACATCGTTTTGATGATCTGCGAATGGACGCATCAGCAGCAGGGCATCTTGCTTACAACCGAGAGGACTACAGGAGAGCTGTTGGGAAGGCAAAGTTCCGCAAGGGACATGCAAATGACTGACTTACTGACCAATACAGCTCTAGCACTGCCACCTTTGTCCATTCTCAGTCTGTCATTTATTTTACCCTTTCCAGCAAGTTTATCTGCCACATCATTGCCATGTACTCTCGCATGTCCTGGACAATAAAGCCACGTTAGGCTTGTCATAGTTGGCTGGCTTAATAGATGAACCCATTCTTTTCGAAGCAATTTTTTTTCAGTCTTACGAAGCATACTCTATGTATGATGAACTACATCATGGACAACTAGCCATTCCATTGCCGCAGACATAGCCTCAATTTCTATTCGCATGCTTGATGTGGTGACTTCAAAGACTCCCGTACCTTGTGATACTACTCGTCCATTGCAGTAGACAAGAAAACCCCAACCACTTGTGGTGTTTCAAGACACTGATTCACTGATATATATATTATCGACTCGGAAGACCTACAGTGACGCTGGATGAAATCTTGTACCTAAATTTCAACTGCTCCCTGCTTCCATTTGCTTCCCTTCTGTATAATAAACTTTATTAACTGAGGTCGGTCCTGTACCCATAAGCAATCATCACCTTTAGGCACCTCATCTAGACCGCACACTGACATTATTGTATCCTCAGCCTCATCTATGTAGGATCTGTCACGTTTGATGCGTATGCCCTTTATCAACTCCAGGTCCTTAAGGATGGTCCTTCATGCCAGAAACCTTGATGTACGGCTTTACCTGAGCATACTTGTGTTTTCAACCCATACTCAGCATATCAACCAAAAAGCGCATGACCGCTACACGAGTATCTCTGGTGCAAACCCAATACCACTCTCATTGCATCATTCTGTACACGCTCTGGTTGGCAGGATGCGTAGACCTTGACCATACTCCAATGGTAACATCATCAGCATCTGCATCAACAAGACTAGAGTGCGCTGTGGAAAGCCCGCTGCAGCCATTAACCTAACTGCTCCCAATGCTTTCCTGGCCTTCTGTATTACATTGTCCACATGTTGTGCAAATGACAAGAATCGAACAAATGTGATACCTAGATACCTCATGAAATGTGTTCTCTTAATTATCTTGGCCCTGGCACTTCACAATCGGCAATTCAGATTTTATAATTCTGTTATTTAATGAGCACCACAGGATGCTAGGGTTTTTTCAGGATTTATCACCACATTGTTATCCTCACACCAGCCTGTTATCCTCATACCAGCCTGTTATCCTCACACCAGCCTGTTATCTGACCCACCCTGTTCTGCACCCTTGAGGCTAGTTCCTCTCTACACCTCCCATGCTCTTATGTTAATATATCATCAGCGCAGATCAGTGTTCTCCCACCACACCATTCCCAAATAACAGGGCAATATATCGAATAGCACAGGAGACAAGGGAGACCACTGAGACAGTCCGGGGGAATGGTCATGGGCTCTGAGATCCTTGATGTGAATCTCAAGGCAAATGATCATGTTAACAGCACTGAGGCTATCCATCGAACTAATCTTATAATCTTAACTAATCTATAGTTAAGTACATTTAGAAACAATGGTGACAGAACTTATTCTCACACAGCACTTCCATCATGGCATTGTAAAACTCACCTTCATCCCCATAACAACTTTTTGATCCTAATTGTTTTAGAATATAAAATATTCCCCTGTTTGAAACAATGTCACGTAGCGATTTCTAACAATAGAGTTCATTCAAAAAATAAAAATGTAGTTTAATACAGATAGTTACATTCAGCTATGATAATTTTTTTACACACATTTCTATTCAAAAGTTCCAAAATAAATGAAAAAAAAAAAATGTCGACGTAAGGGTTCTTAATTTTTGTCCAACTATTTTTTTTTTTTTGTTGCCCTGGGGAAGATTGAATTACATTGATTTGTCACATGGAAACGGGATTTTTTTTAAAGAAATACAATTTCATTTATAAACTTAGTTAACCAATGGCGCAGTCTTGGAAGCCATAATTGTGGAATAAATAAACAATCGTGATAAGGGGACTGAACTTTTTATTATCACAGGGCGAAGATTTGAGACTTGAAACACGTCAGATATTTTTGCCTGTTATTTCCTTGTCTTTCATAGATATTCAACGCTGGTTTAGTGTGAATATATTGTAAACATAATAAGCATGACTAAAACTGACAAACTGGTCATTTTTAAACATTTAAATATCAATCTAAATGATTTTTTCCTTGCAAATGATGAAAGTAATCATTTACATGACAGTATTTTCAGTGTAATCTACATCATTCTGAATAATTTCATTGTATTCCACCCAAAAAGCAATAAATAAATAAATTTTTGTAAATCTTTCTTAACAGGCCATTTTTAATGTAGGAAGCATGTCGCGGTGCAAATTGTAAATCTCTTAGAATTACAGTATTTCTTATGTGCTGTAATCCATCAAAATACCAGAATTCAAGAAATGCAAAGAAACATTGAGAAAATAATGGCTAGAAGATGAACTGTTTGTGAAATGAATAATAATGCTTGCTGGGCATGATACCTAAGCTCACTGTAAATTTTATAAGTGTGATATTAAAGCAAAATATCAAGATTTCACAATGGATGCAAAATCTATTAAACTCACTCATATTCCTTTTACATTTCCAATGAATCTTTTAATCTTGATTATCACTGTAAACTGTGACCACCTATTTTATTAGTATGAGATCAATGACTGACAACTCACTACCAAACATAGCACTAAGATGGACACCACAGGGGAACAGAAGTAAGGGTAGACCAAAAGAGACTTGGAGAAGAACAACAGAAAGGATGTTGAGCAATAGAGGGCTCACCTGGGCAAGAGCAGAAAAAAAGGCAAAGGACAGGCATTTGTGGAAAACCCTTGCGGAAGCCCCATGTGCCCTGGGCACTTAAGGTTCAGAGAGAGAGAGATCATCATTACAGCATTTGTTTCAGTGGATTTCTAATCTCACTCCCAGTATTAGTGATTCTTTATTATTCATGATTGCACTGAATTGCTCATTTATATGTATATTTAGCTCTAGGCTTCCAGGACTTGATAACATCACAAAAGAGATGATCGTGACACTAAGTGATATCAATATAGACAAAGTAACTAGTCTCTTAAATATGGTATAAATCTGTCCAAATCGGTTTGCATTGCAATTCTAAAAAAAAGCTTGAACAGCGAAATGTAACAAATATCATACAATTAGTTTAATGAGTCATGTTACAAAAAATATTAATTAACCTGATAATAAAAATAAAATAAAAAAATGAAAATGCAGAAGAGCATTTTGGTTCTGTTGAAGGAATAAGCACAGTAATCCAGTTTTTATATTAAGAACTATAACAGAACAATTCCAAGATAATAAAGATAAAGATTAATAAAAATTTAAACTTGTGCTTTATTGATTACAATAAAACTTTTGACAGAGTTAGACATAAAGATATGATACAAGTGCCACATAAATACTGATAGTAAAGCTTTGAGAATCATTAAGAATATATACTGGAAGGAAAGAGGAGCTACAAGCGTGAGCAATGACACAGGTGATATAAGAAAAGGTGTAAGACAAGGTGCGGGTTATAACTTGATTTATTCTCATTATACAGTGAAAATGTCATGAGAGGTATTAAAATCCAAAAGGAATTACATTGTAGTCCATAATATCCCCTGGTCATTAGCTGAGATATGTGGATGACACTGTTCTAACAGCAGAATGTGAAAACAGTTTGCAGAAACTTGTAGACAGGATTACTGGGGGGAGAGCAATAAAAACTTATAGACAAGATTACTGGGGGGAGAGCAATAAAAACTTATAGACAAGATTACTGGGGGGAGCAATAAAAACTTGTAGACAAGATTACTGGGGGGAGAGCAATAAAAACTTATAGACAAGATTACTGGGGGGAGCAATAAAAACTTGTAGACAAGATTACTGGGGGGAGAGCAATAAAAACTTATAGACAAGATTACTGGGGGGAGCAATAAAAACTTGTAGACAAGATTACTGGGGGGAGCAATAAAAACTTGTAGACAAGATTACTGGGGATAGAGCAATAAAAACTTGTAGACAGGATTACTGGGGGGAGAGCAATAAAAACTTGTAGACAAGATTACTGGGGGGAGTGCAATAAAAACTTGTAGACAAGATTACTGGGGGGAGAGCAATAAAAACTTGTAGACAAGATTACTAGGGGGAGAGCAATAAAAACTTGTAGACAAGATTACTGGGGGGGAGAGCAATAAAAACTTGTAGACAAGATTACTAGGGGGAGAGCAATAAAAACTTGTAGACAAGATTACTGGGGGGGGGGGGAGCAATAAAAACTTGTAGACAAGATTACTGGGGGGAGAGCAATAAAAACTTGTAGACAAGATTACTGGGGAGAGAGCAATAAAAATTTGTAGGCAAGATTACTGGGGGGAGAGCAATAAAAACTTGTAGACAAGATTACTGGGGGGGGGGGGGAGCAATAAAAACTTGTAGACAAGATTACTGGGGGGAGAGCAATAAAAACTTGTAGACAAGATTACTGGGGGGAGAACAATAAAAGAGGCCTTGAGCTAACCAAGAACTAACCCCAACAAAAGATCTGATGCAGGAACCGCAGGAACTGATGGTATAGCAACCGAGACAGCTATGACTTGTGGAGAACTGGATTTAAAATGGCTGACTTCAACAAATCCTGGCAAGAAAGAAAGGTACCATTAGACTGGCAGAGAGATGTGACAGTGCTATATTGAAAAAGAAAGACGCAAGTTATAGAGGTGTCTATGTCTTTCTAAGTCATGTGAGGAATAACATATGCGAAAGTAACAAAACAAAGCACATAATGGGGCCATTACTTGGAGAATGGCGTTTCTGAATTAGGAAAGATAACGAGTGTCAGTTAGTCACTCAGTCATTCAGTCAGTCAGTCATTTGCTTGTCCCTTGCGGAACTTTGCTCCCTGACATCTCTCCTGTAGGACTTTCAGTTGTAAGCAAGATGGCCTGCTGTTGATGCATCCATTCGCAGATCATCAACGATGTCTTGCAGCCATCTTCGCCTTGGTATTCCTCTATTTTTTCCCATTGTGTACCCTTCCAAGACGGTCTTCTCTGAATTCTTATGACGTTTAATATGTCCAAAATATTAAAATGTTCTCATTTTAATCTTCTTCACTAGAGGGTGTACAGACGCAATTTTTGCAAAGATACAGCTTAGTGAGAAAGCCATCGAAAACAATAAAGAGAAAACAGTGGCATTTTGGATCAAGAAAGGGCATTTGACAGAGTCTAAAGGAATAAATTATGAGAAGTATTGGAATAATATGGAATAAGAGAACAGTTACTTGACAAAATCAAAGCTTTCAATCACGTTTATACGTGTACACTTAGAACACCCAGTTGTTTGACTAACTGGTTCAAGGTGACATCAGGAGTTCAACAAGGATGCATGCTCTCTCCTCCACTTTTTATCATATGTACGGACTATATCACCAAAATGCAAATGTGAAACTGCATAAAATTAAATGAACTGATGTTCTCAAACGACCAAAGCTTAATACATCAAAATTATGACGAGTACAAAATCACATTAGCAGCTTCAACAACAGCTGCAAAGAATACAGTATGAAAATAAATATCTAGAAAACAGAAAAAAATGGTGATATGAAGAACCCCACGATTATGTAACATGCATATAAATAACACCAAACTCATCTTACATCCTTCCCGTGCCGCTAAACGTCACATAGGGCTCGCATGATAGTTCGCCAAGATTTCCTGTCTTCGGCGAGTTTTTCAATCTCATCAAAGGTTGTTATGCTTACTGAACTGGCCTCACTTAACAATGTCCTCTTTAGAGTTTCATATCATCGACCTCTTTTTCTTTGGCCTATTGTGTTCTACTTGATAGCTTCTTTGGGGATCCTCTGATTGTTTCTTCTCATCACGTGACCGATGTATGTCCATCTTCTTTTTCTTATCACCCATGAGACAGGTTGTTGTTTGCTCATATAGATTACTTATTTCAAATTTCTATGAAGCACATATACGCAGGATAAAACATAAACAGAGAAATCGAATGTAGAGTCGGGACGAAACATAATCAATGAATAATCAAGTAATCAATTAATTATCAAGTAATCAATTAATTATCAAGTAATCAATTAATTATCAAGTAATCAATTATCATGTAGCATACATGAACGTACATTTTACTTCCTTCTAATGATATTTCTTGACCTTTCACACTTCCGTGACTAAACTTCTCTGTAACAGTATCCTACCTGTCTACATGAAGTGCTTGCAGGACACCCTAGACAAGTGTGGAGAGGATACGTCCTTTTACCCAGCAGAGGAGACAGACAGCTCGAAAATGAACAACTCGCAAATCCTTGACGAGCTTAAAATGATGAAGACTCGACACAGGAATATGTGTATGTACTAGAATCTATGTCTTGCACGATATTTTGAAACATACGTAATGCATGATGTATTGAAATCTATGTCGCGCAGTACACTTGATGTATTGAAACACATATCACGAATGATGTACTGAAAATCTATATCATACATGGTGTATTGAAACCTACGCCACCATTAATGTATTGAAAACCTATATGAGGCATGATGTGTTGAAAATCTATGTCCTGCATGATTTATCGGTACATATGTAATATTTTGATTATAAATGAAGCCAAAGTTACACATGATATATTGAAACCTACTCACTCTTTGTGTACTGAAAATGTAGATCACGCATAATGTTTCTATGTATCGTATGATGTGTTGAAAATTTCCATCACACATGACACCTTCTCATGTGTTGTACCTGTGACCTGGGCACATGCCTGGGAAGCAAAGAATAGAACCACGGTACCCTACCACGCATGATCGTAAAAGGCGACCAAGGAGGGTTCAGCATAGGGCCAGCAACCCTATCCGGTAAAAAAAAAAATCCATCAGACTGCTACAGAAACAAAACAAGGGAAAAAATAATTGTAGGTGGAAGGAGAAATGCTTATCAGGAAACTGAGCCCAGTCACTGGAAGTCCCCAGCCCGACTGCAAACCTCCTAGAGCAAATGCAGATGAAGCCACTGACGGCAGATATTTTTAAAAAACGCTGGAAATGGTTGGGACATGTGCTCCGGATGATTGACGACTCACTACAAAAAATTAGCACTAAGATGGACACCACAGTGGAACAGAAGTAAGGGTAGACCAAAGGAGACATAGAGAAAAACAACAGAGGATGTTGAGTAATAGAGGGCTTACTTGGATAAAAGCGGAAAATAAGGCAAAGGACAGGCGTTTGTGGAAAACCCTTGCGGAAGCCCCATGTGCCTTGGGCACTTAAGAGTTCACAGAGAGAGAGAGAGAGAGAGAGAGAGAGAGAGAGAGAGAGAGAGAGAGAGATGACACATTGACAACCTACGCCACACGTAATGTATAGCAGAATAAGGGAAGTAACTGCGCTAATTACCGTAAGGGCAATTGTCGCCCTTGTCTCTTTTGGACTTCCGGGGTACGTGGAGTTCGAAATGTTTTAAGAAGATGGTCACATCAGGAAAGAATCCCGTGATACCGTGAATTGTGAGGAAGACCGTTTGAGCTGGGTCAACCTAATTTGGACGTGAAACTGTGTGGATGGATTGGTGTTCCTGTCGAGAAAATGTGACGCCCAGTCTTGAGGTTGTTGGAATGTTCGGAACCTATGAATGGATTGCCATTTGGCAGGTCAACCTGCCACAGTAAACATTTCGTCACCATATTCATTATCATCAAGTCCATCTAATAAACGTCATGTCAATTTGTCACGCTGAACTGGCTTGGTCTTCCGTATCTGTGCCAGAACAAGGTTAGAAAGAAACTGGGAGCGAATCTGAGTCTGAACACGGTGTGTGACTAATTCAGAACTACTCAGTATTCAGAACACTGGTGCAAAGGTAATATACAATTCTGTATCAGATGTATTGAAAACGAATATAACGTATGACGTATTGAAATCTAAGTCACACATGATATATTGAAATTTGTATTACGTACTATGTAAAAATCACAGTCCGAAGAAATAGAGGTCGACCACGTGAAACTCTAAAGAGGACATTGTTAAGAGAAGCCAGTTTAGTGGGTATAACATCCCTTGATGAAGTTGAAAAACTCGCCGAAAACAGGAAAACTTGGCAAACAACTATGCGAGCCCTATGTGACGTTTAACGGCACGGGAAGGATGTAAGATGTAAGAAAAATTATTGGAAGCAGTAGAAATGTGGTTTATTAGAAAAATGTTGGGAATTCACTGACACCAAAAATTACTAATAGAGAATGTTTGAGAAGTGCGGGAGAGACAACAACAAAAAAATCTTGTTAAAACAATAAATAAATAAGAGAGAGAGAGAGAGAGAGAGAGAGAGAGAGAAAATGTACTTTCCTATGACATGCAATGAAAAGATGAGGCATTGAAAATATTATAACAATAGGAAAAATATAGGGAAGAAGAGCCAGGGGAAGACCAAGAGAAATGATACTGGACAGTCTGACGGGATAGTGTGAGAGGAGGGAGATCACCAACTGAGCTGATGGCCTGCATGAAGGATTGTGTACTCAGGAGAAGCATTATAGCCAACGCCAGTTGGCACGGCACGATGATGATTGATGATTGTGTATTTGAAACCCTGTATTTCTCACTCTTTCTCGTTCATTCGATTCACCTTTGCCAAGAATTTCTATTACTATCTCTCTATGAAATCCTGACACAGTTTAGTATAGGCGGAAGAAAGTACTTCAGTCCAGAGAGAGTAGTCCAGTCCTGAGACGTAGATATGGCTGAAGACGCCCATGGTAACTTTTTAAAATGACTACCTTTAAAAAATATGAAACATACATGAAAAATGTAATCTTTGCAGTTAACAATAAATATGACGTGCTAACACACAGATCCCAACATTTCTGGTTCTGGAAAAGTGCCCCACGTGTCACAGACTATTTATGCCCTTGGAGCACTCGATATTGAACAGATTCTCATTCAAACATGGGCTGGAGGTAGGGACATAGCCATGGAGTCTGCCGCGAATAATTGCACCGCTTCCTGCTTTCTAGATTCACTTAAATCTGCAAGCCGCGGCAACAGACAGTACACTAGTACTTCAACACTTTATCGGTTTCAAAGAACACTTTGCTCACAGTTCCATGAAGGCAGAACAAGATCAAAACTCATATGTACTACATAACTAACTGCTTGGTGCCATTTATCTTGAACCCAGGTTTCTTGCTGCCCGAATTTATGCCCTTGAAGGTTGTTTTTTTTTTTTATTCCTTTGCCGCTCTTGTGACCTCGCGAATGGACCTCTTGACCGTCGTTCATATATTCAAGACAACATGCATGATTATTTATAAGAACGGAAGTTTTCATTTCGTGCGTGTTAACGGGAACAACCTTCACATTTTCCCACATGGTGGTGATGCTGAAGGAGTTAAAAGGCTTTTAAAATCACTTGCCTCTATTTTTGCCTCACCTGTAACTTATATTCCACTGTACAAACCTTCTACCCCAGTGATATTCACTTATTCCACCCACCTTTTTCTCGGCTTAATTACCATTGTATCTGTCTTTCCGCTTTCCCCACTCTACTGCCAACATATCACATCTCAGTCTTCATTTAAACATTCACAGTACTGAACCACGCACACTGTCTGACGCAACTTCTTGCAAGTCACAGCTAAGTGCTCCCTTTACTACAGTTTCCCGTTTCTATTTGTTGTATATCATTCATGTGAATTTATATTTTCTTTCCCCGTTTCTTTGTCCTGTATGTTTTTGCTTGATTAAGATGTAAACCGAAACGTCAAAACTGTATGATCGTTGATTAATAAAGTTGTTACTACTTTCGCTTTAATTAACTTTTTAACATTTTGTTGTCATAATCTTTAGTGTAGTGGTTTTGTGTATACTTATATATTCAGTCTTATATATATATATATATATATATATATATATATATATATAGGTGTAGTCCTCGTTGCTGTTTAATGACTCTCATGGCTTGGTTTTGTATCCGGCTGACTTTGATAAAGTCGGATTGTGCTGCAGTTGCCCACGTTGTGTGCCATAATCAAGGACATGTAGCATTGTATTCAGTGTAGAAACATCTGCTCATCAGCTTGTGTCGGGGACCTTTTCTTTTTTCTTTTTTTTTATTGCTGCCATGCAGAGTTTTGCTCGAATCTGGTTCCGCTCGATCCGAGCCTTCCACATCACGTGACAGTGGAAGATGACCCCGAGGTACATGTAGATATGAGTTTCTTCATGGTCCAGTGCATGAGCATTCAACGACAAGGTCTTATCTCTGAGGCCTGGTAGATAAGAAGAATATTATGTGTGTTTGTTTGTGTGTGAGTGAGTGTATGTGTGTGAGAGTGAGTGTATGTGTGTGTGTTTCCCTTATTCTCCAGTCTTATAAGCATTTTAGTGGTGCTCCTAATGACTTTCATTTCTTCGGTAAGGGAAGTGCATCTTACTTCTTTCACGGTTATTTTTTAAGTCAGGAAGGAACCCCTTCATGGAGTCATGAACCATCAGCTCTTCTTTTATGTTCTTTACATTTTCTTCAGTGATGTCAAAATGGTTTCCTTGTGAGAAGTGCTCCACGAAGGCAATGACAGCTTGCTTTCCAATGAGCGCTTCTTCCGTTTGTTTAACTGAGATTTGGCTGAATTCTTGACTCGGTGTCATTGCAAGTTTCTACAGTTTCTTCCCATCTCTGTCTAGATTCAGGCTTTTTGTTTTCTCTACCCAGCTGTTTCTTGCATTTTAATTTAATGTTCTCTTATATTTAGCAGAGATGGCTTTCATGTTGATGTTATCTTCAGTTGTTTGCTCTTTCTCAACTCTCTAACTGTTGTAGCTCTTCTATCAGTAAGGGCCGTAGTTATTCCTTCCTATTCGTGGAACAGACTCTGTTGCTGCTTTCAGGAAAGCTTTGGTAAAGTATAAAACTACCATTCCAACTGTTTTTTTTTCCCGCAAGTTCAGTGTCGGTATGTCAGTATGGCATATTTGTCTCAGTCTGTTCTTTCGTAATTCCATCTTGGCAGCAGTTTTTGTTGTGGGACGTACTCCGTGTTTACGGTTAGCTTTATTGGCCTGTGCTCACTTCCTGTATGTTGGCCGAGCCAACTGTCTTTTTAGTTTTATTTTGGATACCTACTGTATAGAAGACTAGGTCTAGGATGAAGGTAGTCTACCAGACTCTGAAACAATTAGATAACTATGTTTATCTTCATTGTTGTTAAGCAGCTGAAGATTAAGAGAAGCATCGCCTCTGCTGTTTGTTTCCTGGTATCCCCAGCATCTCCAACAACTGTAAAGTTCGTGGGTGTTATTTCCATGCGATGTCAAAATCTTTGTTTGGAGGGCAGTAGACATTAAAAATTGGGATTCTTTCATTTGATTAACACTTATAATTTAAGACTGGCTTCTAGTGCAGTTTCACTGCCGCGGACTAGTTTCTAGTGAGAATCATCACACCTCCTTTAGGCCCATCCCTGACGAAGAGAAAGGTCTGACAGCTTCTAACAGAAAATATTTTACTGTTATTGAGGTGTGCCTCTTGTATGCAGGCGATGTTGATTTGATCCTGTTGCATGTTTTGTCTGGTTGGGGGGGGGGGGGGGGGTGTGAATCTTTTTGGATACCGTCTGTATTATACTGTAAGATGTTTAAAGAGTTCTTGATTTTTTGGCCAGTGGCGTTTGACCTTTCCCTTTTATTTGGCCATGGCTCTACAGAACAGAAGATGGCGTCCACCAGTAGCCTGAAGTGGACCCTTTCGAGGTATAGACTCCGGCGCTCTCACCACATTTCTGTTGGGTTACTCTCTGTAGCCTTTGGCTGTCCCCAGCTGTCTACGAGGGCGTAGGTTGGAGTCTCTTTAAGTCTGAAATCTTCACATCAACCTTTCCAGCACCACAAGATAGGGCTCCATCGGTGTGGTGGTGGTGGTGGTTGTGGGGTGGGGCCCTTGATGTCAAAGTCAAAGTTCGTCATCTGTTATGACTCGTATGGAAGGCGTTAGTACGTTACATTAGTATGCCTGGCTGCTTAGCCTCATATATTTTTCTATTAGATGGTTCTTTGTAAGTACTCAAAACAAACTATAAACCTGCCTACATATCTCTGATGGTTATATTCTTTCTCTCCCCCACCTCCATTATTTATTTATTTTTTTTTTTTAATGTGTAAAAGTGAAAATCCTCTTTGGATTCCTTTCGGTTAACAAAAATATAGGTCTTTCGTAAGAAAAATAAGCCTACAGTCAATCATTTGCATGTCTCTTGCGGAACTTTGCAAGCTCTCCAGTGGGCCTCTCGGTTGTAACCAAGATGCCCTGCTGCTGACGCATCCATTTGCAGATCATCAAAATAATGTCTTGCAGCCATCTTCAACTTGGTCTTCCTCTCCTTCTTTTTCTCATTATGTATCCTTCCAAGATGGTCTTCTCTAAATTATCATGACGTTTAAATGTTCAAAATATTAAAGTTTTCTCTGTTTAATCTTCTTTACTAGCCAGCGTTCTTCAGTATTAAGTTCTTGTAGTATGGATATATTTTTCCTTTTTTTTTTGTATCCATGACATTTGAAAAACTCTTCTGTAGCATTTACATTCAAAGGCATTTATGTGTTTCTCAGCCCTTTTGTTACGTGTCCAAGTCTCACAGGCATATGTTGCGGTGGGAAAGATGCATGCCCTTAAAAATCTTATTTTTGCAGTTCTGTCTGTTCCTCTCCACAGCTTCTTTAGTTGTTTCTTTTTTCCTGAAGCGTGATAGATGTCCTCCTTTTAATTTCTCTCATTGTATCCATTATAAGTAAAGATCCAAGATCTTTCCATCTCTATGATTGTACACATAATTAGCTTAAATGATCTAACATGACTACATGCAATGTCACTAAGTAAAATAAATGTGTGGCTGTGTTGTGAGGGCAAAAGGGGGGGGGGGGGGGGGAAGAAGGTGGTGTGGCAGTACTCAGGCAGAAATTTCAGTACTCAGGTTTAACAAGACAGTGCTCAGCGAACCACAGCTGACTGCTAGAGTTAGGGTTGGTGAACCACAGATGACTGCTAGAGTTAGGGTTGGCAAAACCAAGACATGATGTCTGGCTGAGTGAACAGGGATCAAAATTGAAAGGCAAAGACAGTAGTAAAAATAAATCATGCTGAAGTCGGATGTGTCGTGCCAAAAGATGCAGATATCACAGCAGATAACACAAAGCAACATATGCCCTTTTTAAGGCGAACATACAAGAGAAAGACTAAATAAAATGTGCCAAAAAGTCAGATATCAATATCACCATCTTTCATTTCATTATCAAGCTCACATGTATTACATTATCATTATGTACCATTGTCAAACTCACATACAGAATATACATACATTTCAGTGCTCCTTTCTCTTTCTTTACATACATCATCATTATGTAATTACAACCTAAAATACTCATAATTTACATTTTTCCACACAGGTACTGACGACTGGTACTACATGTCAGAGAATGGAAAGTGCTCCTACATACAACTGTCTCATCATATTGCACTATTGAAGATTCTAATCTTTTTTCACGGTCTCTTCCTAATGTAACTATGAAACTTGTATTCCTTACTCTCATATTGTTTGTTCACATTGTACATGCCTGGGAAACACTGCTCTAGACAGCAACAAGAACAATTACAAAACAAACAACAAAAAAAAAACAAAACCAAGTTAAAACCACAGACGTCTTTGGACTTGTCATGAGAAGACAAGCTATAGATTCTAATAATCACTGGACATGGCATGAGAAGACAAGTTACAGAACCTGATAATCACTGGACATGTCATGAGAAGACAAAAGTTACAGAACTTGATAATCACTGGACATGTCATGGAGTTACAGAACCTGATAACCACAAGAAAATTCTAGAAGAAACAAAAATATCTTTAACAGGCTGTCAAAGTGGCACTGGAAGAAAAAAGGCAACTGGACACCAAAGATCACTCAGAATGAAGAAACATGATCACTAACATCTGCCAGAACAACATCACAAAGTAATAAATAAATAACAAAACAAAATAATTAATTTGGGTTTATCATTTGTTTATGTATTAAATTATCTTTTGTGAACTAAATAAATAACAAAACAAAATAATTAATTCAGGTTTATCATTTGTTTATGTATTAAATTATCTTTTGTGAACTTCACATATCAGGAAGAATATAAAGATATAGAAAAGTAATGTCTAATTAGGTGAAAAAAAAATGATAAACAGAGCTGTAAATAAAATAAATTCTTCAGGTACTCTTCACTTTATCATTTTAAAGTCATCATGCAATTTAAAATAATAATTTTGTATAAACTGCCATCTAAAATAATTAAATAATTTTTATAAGATGCTTCTACATCCCACATAACACAAATCTGTTATATTTTAAACTGCATATAATATTATAACAACTGTGTATGGGGGTGATTTTATATAAATTTTCTTTTTTTTTCCCATTAATCATTTCCTACCAATATCATTCTGCCATCTTGTCTTCTCTTGTTGTTTGTCGTGTCTCTTCTGCTGATATCAGACATAGCTTCAGGCTATAGAATGGTACACTACATGGTACCCTGTGATAAATTATTCCAGCCAGTAATGTGTACAAAAATTGTTATTTTAAACTGTACAAGGACTTTACAATGATACTGTCATTCATTCATTTGCATGTCCCTTGTGGAACTTTGCCTTCCTAACAGCACTCCTGTAGGCCTCTCAGTTGTGAGCAAGATGGCCTGCTGTTGATGCATCCATTTGCAGATCATCAACGATGTCTTGCAACCATCTTCACT
This sequence comes from Achatina immaculata, assembly GCA_009760885.1. NCBI lineage: Eukaryota > Metazoa > Mollusca > Gastropoda > Stylommatophora > Achatinidae > Lissachatina > Lissachatina immaculata. The sequence continues at coordinate 74,060,134 of CM019713.1, read as the reverse complement.
TTGGTCTTCCCTCTCTTTCTTTTTCCCATTATGCAGCCTTCCAAGACAGTTTTCTCTAGATTAGCATGACGTTTAATGTGTCCAAAATATTTAAGTTTTCTCTCTTTAATCCTCTTTACTAGCCAGCCTTCTTTGATATTAAGTTCTTGTAGTATGGATGTATTAAATGATACTATGTGTGTCAAAACTTTTTTGTGTGTTTATGTACTGTAAATGCTGCTGTAGTTTTGACAATGATACTATGTGTGTCAAAACTATAGCAGCATTTACAATAGATAAACACCAAAAAAATACATGTTTATTTAAAGTAAAATTACACAGACAACTTAAACAACACTGAATGCACTCACATGCATTATGTGTATTTTCACTTGCTCACAGGAAGACATGCAAAAAGTAGCACTCATAACAACATTAAATGCAATCAGAAAAATGTTGGGGATGCATCCTCAATAACTAAAACTGATATATGCAATAAGTTAAGAACTGACATTATAAAACACTTATAAGAAAGAAAATGAAGGGAAAAAGAATAACAAGACCACCAAGTATTAATCTTCTAATGTATACTACACACCATGGATCTCCAAACTCTTCAGGTCACTGACCCCCTAATGAAATTTCAGAATGTTCACTGACCCCCAAACATTTATTTTATGAAAGTAATTTAATAAATAGTACTCTAACAGCACTATATTAATAATAATAATGACTTTATAAAAGACAGGTAAAATTTAAACTATGAAAAAATAAGATTTAACACACCCTTTTATCTTGAAACTGCTGAAATTAACAGGAAGAATGCATCTAATGAGCATCAATATGGACACTGATATTTGGCTGGAGACTTCTGTGTGTAAATCATAAGTCACCACACTCTTCCCGGTTCAGTCTGTTTCTCTGCTTACTTAGAACAGCATATGTATGGCTAAAACCAGCTTAAACCATGCAAGAACTTGTGAAAGCAACTACAGATGACTCAATCATTGCACATCTTCTTCTTCAGCGTTCACCCTCAAAAGGGCATTGGTTGTGTTGTGTCATGGCTCCCAACACATTCGACTTCAGTTCAGTCCATTTTTGGGACCAGGATCACCTTCTCATTGTAATCCCTATTCACTTGCTCAGACTACTGTCTGTCTCCGAGTACCACTGGGAGGTGGAGAGGGTGTTGGCCAGCTATGGTTCACCAACCCTGATGCATGCTGGGTCACTGACCATTATCTCATCTTGCATCTTCATCCCCTAACCACTGCACAAAGTGGCACTGTAACAAAACAGCATACCACAAAATAGCAAGCACAAAAGGGTGTATGACAAACAGCATACCACAAAATAGCAAGCACAAAAGGGTGTATGACAAACAGCATACCAACAAAATAACAAGCACAAAAGGGTGTATGACAAACAGCATACCAACAAAATAGCAAGCACAAAAGGGTGTATGACAAACAGCATACCAACAAAATGGTAAGCACAAAAGGGTGTATGAGAAACAGCATACCAACAAAATAGTGCAAAACAAAATGTTGAAAACAGTGGACCGTTGACCTTAAATAAAAAAAAAATTTTAATTTCTTGGGGAAAGTCACAACCAGACAGAAATATCTAAAAATGTACATTTTGCACTCATACAGAGTTTGTAGCATGAGCAGACCTCAAGACTGTGAGTGGTTCCACAACAAAGCATGTTTTTTTCATATCCTTTAGCTAATGCCCAAGGCATCTACTGAGTCAAAATATTTGGACTTCTTGCTTCTTTCTCACAATAACTGGTGCAAATAGGCTCTAGGATTCGTTCATTACATAAATGCTGAGTAAAATGAAGAAATGAACTGTTCACTCAATAGCTGACTGTCATCCCTCACTGAACAGTTAGTGTGTGTTAACTGTTCTGTAACACAAGTGCCTATATCCCATGTAGTAATTTGGAAAAGTGATGCAGCTTGATGACTGCAACACAGATATATCTTCCTAATAATCAGTAACAGATACAAAATCCTCAGAAGGTAATAAACCAGCTGTTCAAAAGACTGCATAGTGTCGGCAATAGATACCAAGCTTAATGATAAAATCATCTTTTTCCAAATGTGGAACTCTCAATCATGATATCTACTTGTTACTGCGCAATCTATATAGTGGTACCCCTCCTATGCTTTGACCACTCCTTAGATACTTAAATAAATCAATCATAACATGACTTTTTTATTAAAATGAGTGTGATTGTGATGTCTTTGTGGATTGTTCTTTAAATCCTTTAGTCCAACCATGCCCGTATCTGGATGATGTATAGGCATGAAATAAGATTGTTTGCAATGCACTCCATTATTTTGATTAAACATTTCTGTCTGTTCTCTAATGTCAATCCCGGGACCGAAAAAAAAAAAGCAACAACTCACAAGACCTCTGGGAGTCATGACCCAGAGGGGCCCACCCCCCCTTAGAGTGTCAGGAGTTTAAAGGGCCGAAACACTTGTCTGAGGGGGGGTACTTCCTCTGATGATCTGAAGGAGTTGTGTTGTTGTTCCGCTCTCTACGGTAGTTTTTCCTGCATGCATACACTCCAGCTGATGGTAGGTTTTATAGGTCCATGGACAGTTACAACAGACATAATGCACATTTTGTATTTTGCATCATTCATTTTTCATTTATTTTTGGTCACAGCAAAGCCTTAAGCTTCACTTTATCTAATTAAATGTCCTACAATCACAGAAAGTTTTCAGCCTGTTTGTCAATACTTTGTCGGTACCCTGTTCTGTCATGTGCTGTTCCATCAATATACTGTTTTGTTGTGCGTTATTTTGTCTGCACCCTTTTATCACATGCTGTTCTGACAGACCACTACACAAAGCAACAGTATTTACACTGGTCCAATAGTCACTTATGGAGATGTACAGCAGAGATAACAGTGGAAACAAAGGACTGACATAGGAGACATTAAAGAAAATAGCGAAAAGCTGACAAAAATGGAAATCTCTAGCTGTAAGCAGCTCCATGTATCTTGGGCACTGAAAGGACAGTGAATGGGGAGAATAGTCACTTATTCTTTACTTATCAATGTTTCAAGATCCATAATGAATTTAATGAATTCTTCCTGCAACTGAGAGTCAGTGTCTGTATTTTATATTATCAATACAAATGACATAAGAATCCAATCAGGTAGTTGTCACTTCAAAGCCTTCACTTAGTCAAGGTATGTTGTGTTAATCTCCATGTCATTATTTGAAATATTTCCACATTCTTCCAACTAATGATCCTTCAGTCATTTGTTAACCCAGTGGATAGTCTCATCAACTCTTGGAGGTCCATATCAACCAATTCAGAGAATCCTGCTACACACAATTAAGATAATTCTACTGGAGAAATCACAAAACTAGACTAAATTAAGAACCATAAATTACACTGTATGGGAAAACACAAGCCAGTGTAGCAGCATGAGCAGAGATCCTGTCTAGAACTGTGCTTGAACTACCAAACTTGCTCATAATTATTTGATGGTATACTTTCTTGCAGAAATACACTGAATAGATTTTAGAATTTATACAAGGGCTTGAGTAGTATAGGTTGTTAGTTTACTATTCTCTCATCTGTAGGCTGTTAACACCTGCCAAATCTTCCATCTGACCCAGAAAGACAAGTATCGGCCTGTATGACTAAGCATACTAGAACACACCGCACATAAAGCTATCCAGTGCTTAAAAAGAAAATAGGATATCACGTAGCAGAAGTCAGTCCCCCATGAGAAAAGGGACTATAGCTGAGTTAAAAGTAGGTGAATGATAAAAAAAAGCTTGCGTGTGTGTTGTATTCCCTGTGTACCCACTGAAAGATTTCCCATGCTGATTCAGTCAGTCTTCACACGATTATCTACATGAAAATAGGCATAAAACAAACTTATACAAATGCACAGATTATCACCAACCATTCTGACCTGATTCCAGAAATGAACACCTTTTCTGGTCCAAAAACTGAAATCACTGTCCACTAAAATTGTCAAAGTCACAATGGTAAGAGTGGCACACAAAGACATATCTCTGAGAAAATATCCTGACAGAAAACTGAGGGCACAAGCAAGAATGGCAACTGTGAAGAGATATCTTCCCCAGTCTCCACCCATCACATGACTCAGAACGGCACTGCGTATCTGAAAATTAAACACAACAGAAATTGATAAATGTTTATTCCATGAAGTTAAAAAACACATAGAGCTAACTATTTATCTTAGCAGTAGACTGGTTAATGAGGGAGGCAACATCAGACAAACGCAGAGGATTACAATGGACCCTTGACACAGTGCTGGAGGACCTTGACTTTGCGGACGACATTTGTCTATTATCAAGCAGTCACAATGATATGCAAGATAAAATAAACAAGCTAATTCAGAATGCAATCAACATAGGACTAAAGATTAACGTAGGAAAGACAAAGTTATGAAGCAAAATGTGAACAACAGAAATGTAATCAGAGTAGATAACAAGTTAGTGGAGGAGGTCAACGAATTTGTATACCTTGGCAGTAGAGTAGTAGAAAATGGTGACACCACAGAGGACATCAACAGCAGACTTACTAGAGCAAACCAGGCTTTTGCAGTGCTGCAGACTATATGGAAATCAAAAAAACTAAGCATAAATATGAAAATCAAGATATTTAAGAGTAATGTTCTAAGTGTACTACTCTATGGAAGTGAATGCTGGAAAATCACCAAAACCATAGAAAACAAGCTGAATTCTTTCCAGACTAAATGTTTACAAAGAATTAGAAAAATATTTTGGCCAAACACCATAAGAAATAACATCTTATTGGCAGAAATGCAGATGAAGCCACTGACAACAATTATTGAGGAAAGACGCTGGTGATGGTTGGGACATGTGCTCCGAATGACTGACAACTCACTACCAAAAATAGCACTAAGATGGACACCACAGGGGAACAGAAGTAAGGGTAGACCAAAAGAGACATGGAGAAGAACAACAGAAAGGATGTTGAGCAACAGAGGGCTCACCTGGGCAAGAGCAGAAAAAAAGGCGAAGGACAGGCATTTGTGGAAAACCCTTGCGGAAGCCCCATGTGCCCTGGGCACTTAAGGTTCAGAGAGAGAGAGAACTGGCTTTGGCACTCCAATCGTGTGTTCAAGTTTTATGAGACAAGTGGCTTAGTTTAAAAAAAGAAACTTTGTTAGTAATTATATTTTGTCTGTGTGTGTATATATAACCCTTCTCTATAAGAACTGGTTTAAAACAAGGTGATACATTCTCCACTACTACTCATACTAGAAAAGTGAAAGAAGAAAGCAATACAGAAGAACAAGCTAAAGTATTAGGATATGCTGATGACATCAACCTGGTGGGGGAAACTGTAAGAAGTCATCAATACTTGCATACATCTGAGAGATGTAGCACTAAAAGTGGGCTTGACCATTAACCAAGATAGACAAGAATATATGAAGATAATCAAGAGACCAGAGGAAGAATGATCCAGATTATATAAATGCTGGAGAGATGATTATTAGGAAAGCAGAAACATACAAATATCTAAGCACAACCTTCAACAGAAGCAACACAGTAAGTGAGGAAATTAAAATCAGAGTACAGATAGGGAATAAAATATAGCCTTGCAACACCTGTTAAAATACAAAATCCTGTCTCAAAACACCAAAATAACAATATACAAAACTATAATAAGGCCAGCCGCCATGTATGGATCAGAAATGTGGAGTACATCAAAGAAAGATGAACAACAATTTCAGATCTTTGAGAACAAGATCCTAAGAAGAATCTTTGGGCCAATAAAGGATACCAACAGTGGAGAATGGAGAGCTAAAAAGAACACTGAACTCAACAGCTCATTTAAAACTCAATGAATTATAAATGTCTTGAAACTGAACAGACTATGTTGGCTGGGGCATGTAGAACGAATGGAAGGGAACAGACAAACGAAAATGACGTATGCACAAGAGATGAGGGAAACAAGACCAAGGGGTAGACCAAGACAGAAATGGAAAGACAACACAGAAGAGGATATAAATGAAACTGGTGTCACCAACTGGAGAGAGGAAATTATGAATAGTGAGGAACGGAGGTGAACTTTATCTGCAGCAATGTCCAGAAATCAAGAAATAAAAAAGACTATCACATGATAAGGTTATGCTTATTTTAGTTTTATTCCACAGAAGGCTTCCAATATTTCCAAAAAAACTGACAGAAACTGATTAAAAGTGAAAATGACAAATAAACGCGGCAGTTCAATGGGCTGGTGTGCCCTATTCCTCATGCTTAAAAAATGTCTATTCATTCATACATAGACTTAAATCCATTAAAAGAAATCTTTATCTATATAGACACAATTATAAAATACTTGATCTTACCTCTTTGACATTGTTGATAAGATAAGCATAGGCAAATAGGAAAAGACCTGTGAAGATTTCAGCCACTCGGCGTAACAGCAAGGATTTCTTGCCAGCAAGGATGAAGGCAAATAGCAAGTAAGCACCAGCACAGCCAATTTGGCGAGTGCACATTTGAAGCTGTAGTATTGAAGACAAAGGTAATTTAATCATTTCTGCCAAAACATTTTCCTAAAAATAATCCTAAACAAGTGGTCTGAAATGAAATTCTGGGTTACACTGTACGGGGCCATTTTGTGGGCAAATTTTTGCTCTACACAGAGGAGTAATAGATTGCTGTTCTAAATATGAAAGTCGTAAGCAAAAATTTTTAAAAATCAGAATTTATAGACTGAGAAAATATAAATGTATCACCATAATCTGCATCCTTTGCACTTCATGTAGAGGTCACATGATGTCACCATCATATGTCATGTGACCATGGGGAGCATAAACAAAATGGCGAGTGCTGAAGTTTCATTTCGTCGCTGCTGAAATTCACCAAAAACTTTAACTTGCTTATGGAGATGTGTGTATGGGTGCTAGCAGTATTAGGACCTGGGTGAAACATTTCAAAGATGGAAACATGAACAAGATATGCCTCACAGAGGTCACCCTCGAACTGCCTCAACTGAATGCAATGTGGAAAGGGTTGACAACATCATTAAAGAAGACAGATGTGTCACAGTATCTGAAATCGATGTAAATCTTGGAATAGGACACAATGCAGTACAGGAAATGACTGAAACCCTAGACTATAGAAATAAAAAGTCTGTGCCCAATGGGTCCCACGTTTGTTGAATGAAGATCACAGAAAAACTTTGCTTGCCTGACAACTGAGGGAATTCAGAAAATAGATGGTAATCACTGGGTGCCAGGTCGGAGCTATATGCAGGGTGTGGAAGAATCTCCCAAACCCTGCCTATAGCTCCAACCTGGCACCCAGTGATTACCATCTTTTCGGTTTTGTGAAAGAACAAATGTGAGGCCAACACTATGACACAGGAAAGAACATCCAGAAAGCAGTGCGTCTGTGTCTTCAGTCATTTGGAACAGAATTCTACCAGGACAGTATTTTCAAACTTGCAGAGCAATGGGAAAAATGTGTGCAGAGAAATGGAGATTATGCTGAAAAGTGAAGAAAGGGATGCAGATAAGGTGATACATTTATATTTTCTCTATCTATAAATTCTGATTTAAAAAAAAATTTTGCTCATGACTTTTGGTATGACCCTTGTAGTATGGAACTAGTCTTCTGCTTTGACTCACTACCAAAAATGGCACTAAGATGGACACCACAGGGGAACAGAAGTAAGGGTAGACAAAAGGAGACAAGGAGAAGAACAGAGAGGATGTCGAGCAATAGAGGGCTCATTCGGGCAACAGCGGCAAAAAAAGCCAAAGGACAGGCATTTGTGGAAAACCCTTGTGGAAGCTCCACGTGCTTTGGGCACTTACAGTTCAGAGAGAGAGAGAGTCTTCTGCTTAATGATGATAATGGTTATAATAAATGATGATGATGATGATGATAGCAAACTGTCAAGGACTGTGTCATGTATCAGGATGTAAACAAGAAGATGATTTTCTCACTGAGAGTAAATAAGCTAAAACTGCTTCAAGGACAGCCCCATAGTTTGAAAGTATTTACTATATATTCTAAACTAAACAACCACAAAAAGTGGCTAAGTACTCCATCAACTGCCAGAATGTCTACTCTTAACTCACAAAAAGAAGATCAACCACCCAGACAACTGCAATATCAGGCACTTCAGTAAGAACTACCATGATATAGACAAGACTTGTAAAATATAAATGTCAGCATGTGTTTTCATCTTCTTCAAGGTCTTGGCAACTGATTATGTTTCTCCACAGCAGCTTCTTGCTTACCTTTCTGTTCATCAAGTGCTATGTCCCTGAAGTAAGATGAATCTTTCATGTAGTCTGCTTGTTGTATTTTTCTTTAGATCAGGGGTTCTAATTGGGGGGAATTCATACTCTGGGGGAGGTATGGGAACTAAATGGTATAGGACTTGATCTGTGCATAATTTTTTAAAGATTATTGTTTAATTTCTGCTGTTTTGTTCCCAGCTATCTGAATGTAAAGTAAACTAGACTACTGACATCTTCTGTAGGTCATATTGGTACCTAAATCAGGGATATAAACAACCTTTGCAGAACTTGAAGGACAGTAATGGAAACATGATAAATAATGAAGAGAAAATCTGTATCAGATGGAAAGACAATTACTTCAACAGTCTGGTAATGGAGATATGGAAACACTATGGGCACTCCAGAGGGGTTGTGTGACCATAAGAAGATTTAAGAACTCTCACTTTTGATCCTCAGTACCTGACCAAGAGTCTCTCTTAACCCCACCTGAATCAATGACAACTCACTGTTTCTTATGACACCTGACTCTTCAACTGTGTAAGTAGGTTGTCCAATACTTTTTTAGTTCTGGTGATACCTTTAGTCACATTTCTTTATCATAAAGCATTTTTAATTTATTTATTTTTTTTAATAAGCCCAATAAAACAATTGTCATTTTTCTAAGATATATATATAACTGTTTTTTCACAATGGCCTCTTTTACAATATTTATCTATTAATGGGAACTTCAGCATTCTTCCAAAGTACCAAATTACTGCTTTTTCAGCACTCTTTCGAGCAGTTTTTCCTGTTAAATATTCACACTGCGATGACTCTATATAAAACACTACAGTATCACAACTGCCTGTATATAACATGCATCATTCACAGTAGGATAGGATTTTGATCAGATACAGTTTCATGGTCTTGATAATCATGTCATTTCTTTAACAGTCATTCACCACATAGGTGTAAATGGGATAAGTGAACAAAGTTACAAAATAAAAGTTAACAGAAGCTTCATACATAAAACTATGCCTGTCCTCAGAGTGGAGATACAAAAAATAAGCATTAACAAAAACATCACATATGCAAATATACTTGCCCTTAGCCACTCCTTGTAGAGCAGCTTCTGGTTTGTGTAAAAGGTGTGAGCAAAATAAATAAGTTGCCCACTGAAGACAAGGGCTGCTTCTTTCTGCTTGATGTGAGAGGACATCAGCAAACCACATGCCAAAAAACCGATCAAATTAGCATATACAATCCTTGGATTTATCGGAGACTCCCTGTGGACAGAAATATATTTTATGGGAATACCCACAGACTCAAATACTTTCTGCTCTCTACTGCTCTTATGCAGAATGTCTAGGTTGTTTCCTTTTTGTCCCATGATGATAGTGATGGATTCCTCATATCCTTAGGGATCTCAATGTCTGGTTTCTCTATAGATTCCGCTACTGAGAGGGAGAATATTTTAATTCTAAATAGGTTATATCTACCAACTTACATTGATTTTTTTGCATTGATGCAAAAAATTATTAGTCCAGCCAAGAAGGGAGTGATCTAGAGACATGAAACTTATTTCACATATTCACCCCAAGTTCAACACACTTGGCATATTTCTCAAGTTTCTTTAACCCTTCCAAAAAAAAAAAAATCTGATACCTGGTCACTGAAGTACTGCTCTGTTGCTGCTATCACCTCTGAATCATTCAAAACTATTCTCCCTTTCAAACACTTTAAGGTTTAGAAACAGAAACAAGATCTGGTGAGCAGCATGGAAGATCTATGCACTCAAGCCCCAAATTCTTCAAAACATCCAACATCTTGTGAGCCTTGTGAGAAGGTGCACTGTCTTACTAAAAGAGAACAACTGTCCGCAGCTTCCCCCACCATTTTTCTTTCCATTCATTCTTTAATCAGCACAGTTAAAGTATTATTCATCATTACCTGTTTGGTTTACAGAGTGCCACCACTATGGGGACTGTTGTTTGGTCTCAGGACACAACTATGGGGACTGTTGTTTGGTCTCAGGACACCACTATGGGGACTGTTGTTTGGTCTCAGGATCTTAGTGATGTAACCATGTTTCATCAGTAGTGATAAGTCGTTCCAAAAACTTATCACTAAACTGCTCAAAATGCTGCAAAATCAACCTTCATTTCCCTTCTGGATTCAAACATTTCGGCATCCACTTTAGCTTACAGTTCCTGAATGGCAGACTGCTCAGTAATTATAAATCCAGGGTGTTCCCTGGATATCTCTAGTGTCTCAGCAGCTGTTTTAACCAAAATCAGGTTATGAAGATGATCAACAGTTTCACACTGCTGGTCTTCTAGATCATGCTGCACCTGTGGTCTCACATGCTTTTAGTTAGCACACCTTTTACTCAGTATGATCTCGTGGATTTCCTTTGGAGTTTTCTTCTGCAGTACGTGAACATCATGACAGCCAGGAGCTCTACACTTGAAAATTCCACACCTTTCACTGACATGTTTCTGTCACTGACCTGAAAAAGGTAAAAAATTAGTGCCATGATCCTGCCTATTGGCACTTCACATTATAAAATAACACTCTTTCCACTTACAGGGACAAAATTTCACTCAAACTTTGGGATGTGGGTCAGCTGATAACTTTTCAGCACTCGCTCACATAACAGAGAAATAAGAGTGCTATATTTGAAAAAACACCGAGTCCTTCACATTGAAGATGAACAATGAGAATGTGTAATGAAGAATTATACAAGTTTTATTATTTCATTCATTAGGCTCCAAACCATTAGGATTAGTTATCATTCTTCTCCATTATATATGGAGTGTGTACATCAAATCAGACTGGCTGCTTTTCTTTTTCAGTGCCACTTGACTGGCCCATTTATATATTTTTTCTTGATTTCCTTCACTGTTTTTTCTTTAGTTTTCAAAAGACTATCAGGTTCCCCAACTTCTGACTTCTCACCATGTGTCCAATGACTATTAGGTTCTTCCCCAACTTCTACCTTCTCACCATGTGTCCAATGACTATTAGGTTCTTCCCCAACTTCTACCTTCTCACCATGTGTCCAATGACTATTAGGTTCTTCCCCAACTTCTACCTTCTCACCATGTGTCCAATGACTATTAGGTTCTTCCCCAACTTCTACCTTCTCACCATGTGTCCAATGACTATCAGGTTTCAACTTCAGCCTTCTCACCTTACATCCAAAGACAAAATTAAATCTATGATGTTTCTGGTTTTCTGTTTCCTCTGCTTGTTTACTGCCAATGTTTTACACGAATACAGTAATACTGTCTTTATTTATAACACAATACTTTTTTTCCCTCCACTAAGGGTACTCTCTTATTTGTTAAAATGTCTGGCATAATAACAGCAACATAAAAACTAGCTTTAATCAGGTGAAACCTTCCTTACTTGCAATGTACAAACAGCAGACAAATATCTACTCACTAATGTAAGCACATAAAAAGTTCAGCTAGAAGAGACAAAAGAGATTATACAGACAATATGGCAAAAGAAGCAGAAAATGCAGCAAAAACAGGAGATAGCAAAACGCTATATAACATACAGAAGAAGCTAATAGGTCCAGAGAAAGATCAGTCTTTTGCAAAACAGGCAACCTATTAACATCAAGTAAAGACCAAAAGCAAGGATAGGCCAAGTACTTCCACAAAATACTTAATTGACCACACCCAAATGAATTAATAAATCTTGAAACCAATTTACCAGTCCCACAACTAAATGTCAACTTAGATGAAATTACACTAAATGAAATTGAAACAGCAGTGAATCTAATGGCTAATAACAAGCTGCAGGTGAAGATGAAATAACAGTCGAAATGTTAAAAGCTATTAACAGTGACAACATGAGCCAACTACAAAGAATGTTTAATAAAATTTAGAAAGAAGAAAAGGTCCCTTCTAAATGGAAAAAAAGGGAATCATTGTTAAAATACCCAAAAAAGGCAACCTCAGTGACTGCAATAACTGGAGGGGTGTAACCTTACTATCAGTTGTGTCAAAGGTGTTTTGTAAAGTGATTCTGAACAGAATTAAGGATGTAGTGGATACTGCAGTGAGAGAAGAACAGGCAGGATTTTGAAAAGGGAGAAGATGTCTCGACCAGATCTTTACTCTAAGAATAATGCTTGAAGAATATACTGAAAAGCAGAAACCATTAATCCTGAACTTCATAGACTTTTAAAAAGCATTTGATAGCATACACAGAGATTCATTGTGGAGAATTTTAAGTCTATATGGAATACCATCTAAAATTGTCAACATCATTAGAGATCTCTACAATAGATATGTTTGTGCAGTCAAGACAGAAGAAGGAACGAGTGAATGGTTTCAGATTGAAACAGGCGTGAAACAAGGATGTATATTATCTCCATTGTTTTTTGGAATTGCCATAAACTACATAATGAAAAGATGCTGCACAGGTAAAACTGGCACTGATTGGGCACATGGGACCCAAACAGAAGATCTTGATTTTTCTGATGACATAACTCTTATCAGTGACAATATGAAATCGATGCAGGAAAAAAACAGATTCCCTGACTTTCTTGGCTAGCAAAATAGGTCTTGAAATTAACAAAGACAAAACAAAAATAATGAAAATTCTCATTAATCAAGGTGGAAAAATATATGTAGAAGGAACAGTTGTTGAGGAAGTAAACCAATTTGCATACCTTGGCAGCTACATAGACCTGGATGGTGACACCAGGAAGGAAGTTAGAATTTGAATTACAAAAGCAGCACTGTCCTTCAAAAATCTTGAGAACATGTGGAATTCAAAAGTTATAAGCACAAAAACAAGTTAAGATTATTCAATTCAAATGTGATATCCACCCTCATTTATGAATGTGAAAGCTGGAAATCAACTAAAGAAATAGACAATATATTAGACTCTTTTGAAAACAAATGCCTAAGAAAAATACTTAGTATAAAGTAGAACGAATTCAAGAACAACGCAGAGATAAGACAGATGAGCAAACAACAACCTGTCTCATGGATGATCAGAAAAAGAAGATGGACATAAGTCGGTCATGTAATGAGAACAAACAATCAGAGAATACCAAAACAAGCTATCAAGTGAAGCACAACAGGCCGAAGAAAAAGAGGTCGACCAGGTGAAACTCTAAAGAGGAAATTGTTATGAGAAGCCAGTTTAGTGGGCATAACATCCCTTGATGAGGTTGAAAAACTCGCCGAGAACAGGAAAACTTGGCAAACAACTATGCGAGCCCTATCTGACGTTTAACGACACGGGAAGGATATAAGCATAAACATTTAAATACAAGAGTTATTGACACCAATAATAATGATGATGACAATAGTGATGTTAACGACTGCATTGATGATTATAAAGAAAAATACCTTTCTGTGGGCGCTCTTTCTGCAATGAGCATTAGCAATGTCAATGCATTTATCAGTGGATACTTATATAGGATCACTTCCAAAACTTTACTGATAACTTTCTTTCTCGACATTTTCTGATAAAAGAATGGGATAGACGTGATGTTATTTCAAGGCGGTATAACTGCATTAATGTTTTTGCTAATCCTGTAAGATATCATTTCTAACACAAAATATTACTACCCATTCCTCAATGCCCCCATTCTTTTGCCAGACAAGTTTAAACTTTGATATTAGAAGAGCTTGATTGATCAGCAAAGAGGTTGTAGCGAAACAAAATAATTAAATTAATTTATAATCTAGTAAAATGAAGCGTAAAATAGTCGTAATAAGTTCATTTTGTATAAAATACAGAATAATGCTTTTAATTAAACTGTAGTCTATAATATATTTTATTTATTTTATAGTTCCTCTGTTTGTCTGGACTAAGCAAACCATTTTTTAATAATCCGTCTACAGTAAACGTCGATTTGGACGAGGTACTCGTACTGTGATACGATAAACATTGTTACTTGCAGCTGTAAATATGGGAAATCAGAAACTTTTTGTGACCGTTGGGACAACGAAATTTGACTTACTTATACGTGAGGTAAATATGTATGTTTTATTCGATAGTGCAGTTTTTTTTCGGTGGCTCCAAAACTGAAAGAACTTTGCGCGTCAGCATCTTTTCAAAGCAGTAGGGATGGCTGAATTGATAAACGACTCGCCTACACGGACTGATTGTCATGGGTTCTGGCCCTGGCTTTCATTCTACCACTTCCAAAGGGTTCCCGCCAGACTCTAGTTCTAAGATCCTCCTTCATGGAAGACCGTCGGAGTACCTATAGACTCATTCTGCGTGGTAATGATAATTAAATTTGTTAACATATATCTCCTGTTCTGAGCCGCAAAAGAGGGGGTAGGGGGAGGGGAGATGTTCGACTTTAAATTTTTCAGAGTCTGAAGAACTTTTTGATATATCCTTCCTCTCTTCGATCATCTACAGCCCTGAATGCGACCACATTTGCAAATGCACTTGAATTATAATCGTCTGTAACGTGACGCTGGCGATGGTTGGGATATATGCTCCGAATGACTGACAACTCACTACCAAAAATAGCACTAAGATGGACATCACAGGGGAATAGAAGTAAGGGTAGACCAAAAGAGACATGGAGAAGAACAACAGAAAGGATGTTGAGCAGTAGAGGGCTCACCTGGGCAAAAGTGGGGGGGGGGGAGGCAAAGGACAGGCATTTGTGGAAAACCCTTGCGGAAGCCCTATGTGCCTTGCGCACTTAAGGTTCACAGAGAGAGAGAGTATCATGTGAGAATTTATCTCCCTAAAAGTGTGAGCAAGATGACAACTAACGCTGTGAAGATGTTGGAAAAGAAGAGCCGTATTTGATCAAGAGTCTTATAAATTCATCGTGAACCTTCAGAAATGTTCCATGGGAAAACAACCCATAGTATGCAATAATAAAGGTAGATAGAGGTGTATGATGCAGTTTTACAAGGCAGCAGAGAGAGTGAGTAAGTGAGAAAAAATGAATAGAAAGTATGGAGTAAGATGAGAATGTATAAAGTAAAAACATACAACATCCAGTACTTCAGCATGAGCCTTTTTTGAGGATTACATACACAAACAAAACACAACATACAACTAGCAGAAAATGAAAAACTTATATTTGTGACATCTTAGTTGTATGTCATGTTTTATTTGTTTATGTAATCCTCAAAAAAGGCTCACACCGAAGTATTGGATGCTGTATGTTTTTCATTTATACATTCTCATCTTACTCCATACTTTCTATTCATTTTTTCTCACTTACTCACTCCCTCTGCTGCCTTGTAAAACTGCACCATACACCTCTGTCTACCTTTATTATTTGAACCAGTTTTACTGCTCAGAACCCTTTTATCTTTCACATAGTATGCACACCACTGTATTAGAGTGTACAAACTAGGAAAAAAAAGTAGGAATAGCATTCTTACTTAAAGAATACAAAGTTGTGACGTTTCAGCGTGAGCCTTAATCATACAAAAACATACAGGACAAAGAAATAGAGAGAGGAGACAAAATACAAATTCACATGAATGCCATGTTAAAAAAAATAAATAAATAAAATGAATAGACCACCCAGCCATAACCTGCAAGAAGCTGTGGCCTGACCGACGCCGTGCGTCAGAAATGCACATGGTGAAGAGTAGAGAGCATCCAGTGGAGACCTTGGATGTGTGACAGGGCCCAACCACAGAGGCAGATCTGATTTTCTGGTAACAGCCATCAAACAGTGTCATGCAGATGACACAAGCTGCCTAGTGCTTGCGAACCACTACCTTCAGGAATATGGGACTCTGGAACCACATGGTTTGAACTCGTTATTCGGCTGCACCTAACATTCTCTTCCACAATCATAATCCCTCCCCACTAAGTTCCACTCCCTTCTCACTTGTTGCATGTAGCTCTTCACACATCACATTACAACCCCTCTACCCCAACTATAATCACATATTTCACCTTCTCCCAGCTAGATTACCATTGTATCACTCTTTTTCTCTCCCCTCCATGGTTTCCCCACCCACCACCCTCAGTTGAGATCCACCTGTCATATGTCCCAGGTCTCCATATGGATGCTCTCTACACTCCACCATACGCATTTCTGACATACGGTGTCAGACAGCCACGGCTTCTTGCAGGTTATGACTGGGTGGTCTATTCATTTTACTTTTCTTTTTTTTTTTTTTGTCAACATGGCGTTCATGTGAATTTGTATTTTGTCTCCTCTATTTCTTTGTCCTGTATGTTTTGTTTTTTTTTCTTGATTAAATCTCACACTGAAATGTCACAACTGTGTACTCATTAAGTAATAAAGCTGTTCCTACTTTTTTTCCTAGTTTATACATTTTGGTATCACAGCTTTACTGCAGTGGCTCCGTGTATAGTTATATACTCCTACACTAATTATTGTGTGTCACTGTATTAGAGATGCAGATTAATCACTGTTAATGGGTGCAATTAACACGTTAAAAATTTCAGCAACATCTAAATGCATTAAATGCATGAGAGTCCCAAGTTTATTAATAGTAGCAGCAGGTCACTGGGGTTAAATTTTGTTGGTTCATTTTATTTTCTGTCCTGCTCGTGATCACTCTTGCTATACTACAGAATTACTGGAAAGTGGGCACTATTTTCCCTGTGCAATGCCTGTTCCAATGCTTTGCCACCTTGAAGTCAGAGTAACAGTTTCTGATGAAAACACTGGTAGCACCATATACTTCAAAGATGTGTTTGTGATAGATCGAATGAAGCAAACTGAACCTCAGCCTCGTGTGGTTGAGAACTGTGACTGTGCTGGACCAATATTTAAGAAATCTTAGATGCTTGCATAAGGACAAAAGAAATGAGATTTGGCAAAAGTTGCAGGTTATTCTGGACAATTCTGACCAACTTGATAATGATCAGCACACACAGGGAAGCTTCACTGATAGAAAATGCACCAACTGTCATCAGATTCTGAAGATGAGTAACCAGTGCCTCACTCATCTTCCATGAAAACAGTTGTGGAGCAGCAAATTCAGACTGATTTGAATCTGTTAGAATGGTGGAAGCCTCAAAGGATAAGTAACTGGCTCAGCCTAAGTTAGTTAGGAAATATTGAGCATCTTAGGCCAGGCCTAAGTAAGATGCTTCTATGTTTACAAATACTGTAGACGGATTATTAAAAAATGGTTTGCTTAGTCCAGATAAACAGAGAGTAAATAAACTACTATTGCAGAGAAACTCTAAACTGTGAAACAAGTCTTGGATATTTATGACATAGTTAAAATCTTGAGAAATTGCAGGCATAAATTTAGTGGACTATTGTGGCCTTCAAGATTTAGAAGAGGGGATCTTGGAATAAACCATCAAAGCAAGCTGCATCACCATCAGAAACACATTGACTCATTATCCTTTCAGTCAGCTGGTAGTTTCACAACAACCAGTTAACAGGAACTGTGCATAGATGTGGAATAGTCATGACCAGTTTTGCTGACATTAATGATTGCACCAGAGATTGATTGATCTCATGAGATAGCTTCAGTGCAGTTAAGACATTCCTATATGTGCACCACCATCCACTCCAGTAACCAATGTGAAGGTGTAGACTGATTGTCTCTGTAGCACATTAATTGCAAGTTTGTAGCTTCTGTCCACAGAAGCCTGACCTTGCCACATGCCTGGTTCCTTCATTCCATAGACATAGGGGTTATTCGTTCATTCCATATCTTCATCCTGGCAAAATTTATCCACAACAGTCTTCAGTGTCCAAATTATCCAGTTTCAGCACACATTGCTTAGGGCCTTTCCATCCACCAGTCAGCTCACTCATTACTATGAACTCTAGCATCCTCGAGACAGTAAATCAGAGTGAGTCTTCCAGTGTGAGAGTTTGCAAGTAGGTTGGTGCATTCACTGTGAGCAGTGTCCCTATCAATCTTACAGTCTTGCTTTGAGAGTCGGCCACTATGACTGCTACCACAGCAGTGACTGTTTTGATTTCCATCCTCATACTGCAAGTTCTGATGTCATAGACACCCACTATTTCCTCATTAGTCTTTCTGTTGAGATATGTAGCAAAGCCTCAGCCATTTCAATGTTCTCTGATGACTGCACCAGAGATCTCACTTTCCATAATTAAATTAGAATCATTATTGTTCACCAGCACTTCAACTCTGACAGTTTTAGTTGGTGATTATTGAATTCCTAGTTGCCTAATACAGACATAAAAACTTATATCTTTCATATTCTTATAATACTTTAAAAGCATTTGGAACATATTTTGCAATGCACAGATTGTATGTGTATATTACAGACATATTAATACACATAAACAATCTGTGTATTGCAAAATGTTTTTCCTGATACTTTGACACTAAAGTCTGTTTAAATCCAGACTGACTAGCAACCTTTCAAATTATATACCTAATTTATCTAAGCCACCTGTTAAACATACACAAAAGTTAACACTGCTACACATGCAGGAAAACAATCTACTGATAGACAGTCACTCAAATTTTAGAACAAATCATTCCTGCTATAAAGTTCTATTGAAAATGACTGAAAACTGGCTATCAGACATAAATGACAGTAAATTGTGTACTGTCTTTGTTGGTTTCAAGAAAGCCTTTGATATGACTGACTGAGATTCTTACAGAAAGCTGGAAAGTTATAGATTATACACTGACCTGACAAAATTTATTGCACCTTGGTACTCTTGAATTTGATATTTTATTAATGATCTATCACTTCATTTAAAGCACTCTTCATGTGATCTTTTTTTGCTGATGACTGCACCATTTACACCAGTGACTATGACATCATTAACTTATAGGTCACACTTCAGAATGATATAAATAATCCAATTAATTGGAGTAATAATATGGGCATGTTGATAAACACTGACAAAACAAAATCCACACTCATCACAAGATGGAAACTGCAGAATGTGACAAAATATACACTACAGCTGTGTTCTGGAAGTACAAAAATAGAAAATGTTCATGAACATAAAACTTTAGGCCTCATTGATCAACATTTAACTTAGAATTCTCATGTACACAACCTAACAAACTTTATGGCACAGAAAACTTATTAACTAGTCAGAATTAAACACCTTTCCAACCAAGGATAAGACAGATGTGCTACATATCATATACACAAACACACAGATGCTACTGCTTCACAGTCTAGGATGGCTGCTCAGTCTCAAACACAGAAAGCCTCCACTCACTTCACAGATCAGCAATAATCTAATTTGTGGTGAACACGTAGCGCAGACTGCAAATTGTCACACAGTTGTTGCATTATGTGTGGCCACTGTTTAAGTCTAACTCAAAACATAAACAATGTTTAAACAGTTGTCATTTCACTAAAACCAGGCATGTTCTGTTCAAAAAGAAGCTTTGCACACTTTTCAGTGGAACTCTTGAATTCCCTCCTCAACCTTTATAATCCATAAGCAATATTTCATGTATTAACTCCAAACTTTTTTCAGTATTTGTCTGCAGTCATCTGCCTTCTTAAAATATCTACTCATCTCTCAAACCGCTGACCTATCAGCAACCAGATTTTGTTCTGAAAGAACATAGTACAATAGGTAGTAGTTTGTTTAGAAAATATTTTGATTAATGTTTAGAAGAAATCCTTTTTATGTTAGTTGTCTCTTATGTAGCTAATTGTCTATATTTATAAATGTAATAGTCTTATTTTACATTCTTAGAGATGTTCTTTATATAATTTGTAATTAACTGAATGTGCGGTAAGCATGTAAGATGAGCAATGAAGATAAAATACCAGACGGGCCTGTTCACCCAATTCTTTACCCTCTGAGAATAAAGGTGACTTGTTGATACTAAAAAACAACCACACATACAAGAATATACTTTCTTCTTCTTTACATCAAAATGACAGCCAGACAAACAATAATATATCTTCCTGTCCATGTGCCATTCAGCCAACTCAACTTTGACAAAGAGTGATTTCTTCTTCTTCTTTGTACGCATTTAGCGATAATGCTTGGTACCCTGATTTTTGCAGTGTGTCTTCTGGCTGGGTACCTCTGACTTCAGCACCTTTCCTTGCTATGGCAGACTGTGGTCTTGCTCGGACTGCCATGAAGACAGTGGTGTAGACTGACCTGGCCAAAACTTTGTTTTCCAGTCTCTGGTGGCTGTACTTAAGCCCCTTCTCCACATCGGGCCAAATGTCTTTGGGACAGTTCCACATACACTCCAACTTTGGGATGAGGAATCTGATGAGTGCTTCAGTGATATCCATTCCCCACCACCTATAGTCTGCAGGCTCTGTTTTGTTTATTCTGATAGCCATTGTTGTAGAGACTCATAGGCTTGTCATGTCCTGGATTCATTAGTTTCACACCAGGTTTTCCTCATCCCTGTCGGCGATCTCCATGTCCCCATCCATCTGCCATTGTGACATTACATTTTACAAAAATAACAATTATAATTAGTGTTGATTGCTACAAGTTTCTGAGCTACAGAAGTAGGTCAGAGTTTTTAAGCAAACAGATCTCTGTTCCCTGTCTCACAAAGACTAATGTTTTTTCCTGTAGTAAAAAGCAGAGCAAATAAAATTTACTAGAATTGTATTAAAAGAAATGAATGACCGTTGTTTGTTCCTGCATGCTTTGTCAGAATATAACTTTCAAAACAATAATGTAAATACAGGTATCACTCAACTTATAGTATGGTTAGGATCCAACCATTAGGTCATAACTTGATTTGGTAATATGTTGAATAGTGTATACACAACTCACAAGACCTTTGGGAGTCATAGCCCACCCCCCTTAGAATGTCAGGAGTTTAATAGGGCTGAAACACTTGTCTGAGGGGTGCTACTTCCACTGATGATCTGAAGGAGTTTTGTTGTTGTTCTGCTCTCTACAGTAGAGAGTTTCCTGCATATATAAAAATGATTAATCACACATATGTGAATAAGCATTTGTGGAAAATATGAAACATGCAGAAATATTGCAAAATATAACTGCTTTTAAATATATTGTATAGTATAGTATATATTAATGGAAAAATACACATAGAAAAGACAGATATTGAAGAAGTCAATCATTTTGCATACTTGGCAGCATAGACCAGGATGGTGACACCAGAAAGGAATTCTACTGTAGCATTTACATTCAAAGGCATTTGTGTGTTTCTCATCTGTTTTGTTAATTGTCCAGGTCTAACAGGCATATGTTGTGATGGAAAATATGCATGCCCTTAAAAATCCTATTTTTGTAGTTCTGTCTTTTCATCTCCACAGCTTCTTTATATATATATATATATTCTTGTGTGTGTATATGTATATATAATAGACTGTATATATGTCAAAAGTATTTTGCAAAGTCATTCTGAATAGAATTAAAGATATAGAGGATACTGCAATAAGAGAAGAACAACCAAGATTTTGAAAAGGGAGAAGCTGTCTTTACCCGAAGAATAATACTTGAAGAACATATTGAAAAGCAAATACCATTAATCCTGAACTTCATAGACTCTAAGAATGAATTTGAGATTAATTGGAGAATTTTAAGAATATCTAGAATATCATCTAAAATTGTCAATATCATTACGAATCTCTACAACAGATATGTTTGTGCAGTCAACACAGAAGAAAGAATTAGCAAATGGTTTCAGATTGAAACAGTTGTGAAGCAAGGATGTATATTATCTCCCTTGCTTTTTGGATTTGCCATAGACTTCATAAGGAAAAAATGTTGCATGGGTAATATGGGCTTTGATTGAGTACATAGGGCCCAACTAGAAGATTTTGATTTTGCAAATGATATAACTTATCAGTGACAGTGTGAATTTATTGCAAGAAATAACAGATAGCCTGTCTTCATTGGCTAGCAAAATAGGACTTGAGAGTAACGAGGAAGAAACAAAAATAATGAAACTTCCCATTAATCTGAAAGGAAAAATATACATAGAAGGAACAGCTATTGAAGAAATAAACCAATGTACATACCTCGACAGCTACATAGCCAGAATGGTAACACCATAAAGGAAGTTAGAATTAGAATTGCAAAAGCAACATTGACCTTCAAGAATCTTGAGAACATATGGCTCTCAAAAGTTATAAGCACAAAAACCAAGCTAAGATTATTCAAGTCAAATGTAATATCCACCCTCATTTATGCATGTGAAAATTGGAAAACAACTCAAGAAATTAGACCCTTTTGAAAACAAATGCCTAAAGAAAGTACTCAGTATAAAATTGAACTAATTCAAGAACAATGCAGAGATAAGGCAGATGAGTGAACAACAACCTGTCTCACGGGTGATCAGAAAAAGAAGATGGACTTATGTTGGTCATGTGATGAGAAGAAACATCAGAGAATCCCAAAACAAGCTATCAAGTGGAACACAACAGGCCAAAGAAATAGAGGACATTGTTAATTAGCAGGCATAAAATCCCAAGATGAGGTTGAAAGCCACACCGAAAACAGGAAAACTTGGCAAATCACTATGCGAGCCCTATGTGACATTTAACGGCAAGGGAAGGATGTAAGATAATATATATAAAAGGTAAAATCCTTTGCTGGGAGGGCCTTGTACAGGAGGTAGCAAAAGATAAAGCCCTGCAAAAGTTTTGGCAACTGCACAGAAGGATGAATCTAAGGAAAGGTGGCAACACCAATGATGAAAATCTTCAGGTTTTGAAGACAGATGCCGAGGAAGGGGCAGCTTTCTTCTGCAGATAATATTGATCAATCGGAGCAAGGCAACACCAAAGATGAATCTCGGCAGTATGCAGGCTTGATCAGTGTTGAGGTTTCACTGATCATCAGTTAGTCCAGGAATAGTGCCTGGATGGAGTTCAGTATAGCCACCTGAAGCAGGTATTAGACAGAGTAGTATAACAATAGTGTAAAGTCAGGCGAGATAGCAGAAGAGTGGCTACATAGTTACCTGCAGCCATTCATTAAATCGGGCAAAAACAACATCGAATTGGCAGGATACCACATCATTACCATGCAAAACGTTTATGGTAAGGTGCTTGAGAAGATCATGGCTAAGAAACTGAGATGGGAATTGGAGAATGACCGACAGCTTCCAGACATGCTAGGTGGCTATCAACATGGCAGAGACACAACAAGCAACACATCCTTACTGACTTTTTATGAAGTTTCAGAGGAAAGAAGGGATGGCACTTGTTGCACTGGGTTTGGATGTTGCCTGTAACAGAGATGACTACACAACATTCCTGTTCCTTATGACAGAAATGGGCATTGAAGCCTGGATTTTGTGATGGGTAGTTTCAGTACTTCTAAGGTTAACTGTGGCACTGCAATATGAATCATGAGGCTACGATCATTGTGCCAGAATTACCTCAAGGTTCTCCGCTGTCACCAGTGCTTTTCAACATATACACTGCCAGGATTTCACAACTGCACCAGACTGGCCCTGGCCAAATACTCATCACGTATTCAGCTGACATCCTGACATATGTACATGGAAATTGTAAAGAGAGAGAGTGTCCACATTCAAGAAAATATTGGCCATTTAATGGAGTGATGTGAGGACAATAATGCAATGATAAACCCCACCAAGGCCAAAATCCTGTGGTGCTCATTAGATAATAGATCTGCGAAGACCACTTTTCCAGTAGTGCAATGCAAATGCGAATATATCAAGAGGGAACAGTTTTTTTAAATATCTTGAGGTTATGTTTGACAGGACACTATCTTTCAATCACTATGTGGACATGGTAATTCAGAAAGCAAAGAAAGGATTCAGCAGACAATGGCAGGTGCTAGTCTGCCACAACAGACATTCTTCCTGCAGATGTGGCTGTTGGTGGTGGCGGTGGTTGAGTATGGCCTTGGCCTTGTAACTTTGTTGACAGCTCAGATGGTCAAGCTTGAAATAATCCAAAATGAGGCCATGAGAGCAGTTCTGAGGTGCACCAAGGACACTCTGATCATAGCTATGCGTTACTTTCTGAATATTGTCCGGCATGAGAGTAAGACACAAGTAAGCGCAAGTGAAGACATATCTCAGGATTGCCGGCATGGCAAACCACCCCTTTCTATCAGCGCTGAACTCAGCAAAAGGCAAGTGCATCAAGTGAGGAAGATCATAGATATCTGAGATAGAAGAGACACTGTCAGCAGTCTGCGACCCAAAGCAGATCCTCTTAGAACCAGAAGGGACTAAAGTGCCAAATATGCAGAATCTAATGAAAGTCATGATCCAGTTTGGTCGTGAGTGCCGAGACTGGGCTCAGGGTAAAAAAAATCCCAGGTGCAGGAACAGATTCCAAACCACATGACCCTGTGATCTCCACAGTTGGGTCAGTGGCACAAGGCCTAAAAAGTGGATGGGTCTGTGTTGTCTACCACAACAGCAAACCAGTTGCAAGTAAATTAGGAGCCTGTGCAACCAGCACTTCAAGCATGAGAAAGAAGGTGCAGGCTGCATCAGAAGCAATTTCCTGGTTACTGGTTAGTGGAGCGGGATGACTCGCATCATGGGATCATTGTAATAGACTCCCAAAACATGCTAAGGAGAATCAAGAGATTTCTTCCATAGTGGGTGGGTCCAGCTTTTGCTGGGCTCTCAGTTATCCAGTCTGATGTGGATCTACTGCCCGGGTCATGTGGGAGTCAAAGCAGTGAGAGAGCAGACAAGCTGGCAGGCATGGCATCAAATTCAGGGCACCCTAAAGATGGAGGAGGAGATTGCAAGAGCCACCTTAAATAGGCTGCGTATGGAGGACGATATCTGGTTGAATGACAACAATCACATCAGGAGGATGATTGATTTGGGGGAAGAGAGGGGAAGTGGACGTTTTCCTGAACATGAACAAGGTGGTTTAGCACACATTATCTACAACCAGCGTGTGACTGGCTTCATCAGCAGGTGCATGCTTCAATGGGTGTTGGAATGGAAGGTGGAGCACATATAGGAGTGCCCAGACTGCGGGGATGCCAGTCTCTGATTACAGATGCAGTAAAATCCCTGTTTCCATGCCATTAAAGCATATTGGGGATGTGATATAAGGCCCATATATCCAAGACCTTCGACACATGAAAGTGTAGTGTGGTCAGTATCACTTTACATCTTACATCCTTCCTGTGCTGTCAAATATCACATAGGGCATAGTTGTTTGCCAAGTTTTCCTGTTCTCAGCGAGTCTTTCAGCTTCATCAAGGGATGTTATGCCCACTAAACTGGCTTCTCTTAACAATGATCTCTTTAAAGTTTCACGCGGTCAACCTCTTTTTCTTCGGCCTGTTGTGTTCCATTTGTGTTTTGGTATTCTCTGATTGTTTCTTCTCATCACATGACCTACATATGTCCATCTTCTTTTTCTCATCACCCATGAGACAGGTTGTTGTTTGTTCATCTGTCTTATCTTTGCGTTCTTGAATTCATTCCATTTTATACAAAGTATTTTCCTTAGGCATTTGTTTTCAAGAGTCTAATTTCTTGTCTATTTCTTTAGTTGATTTCCAGCTTTCGCATGCATAAATTCACATTTGAATTGAATAATCTTAATTTGGTTTTTGTGCTTATAGCTTTTGAATTCCACATGTTCTCAAGATTTTTTGAGGACAATGCTGCTTTTGTAATTCTAACTTCCTTCCTGGTGTCATCATCCTGGTCTATGTAGCTGCCAAGGTATGCAAACTGGTTTACTTCATCAACAACTGTTCCTTCTACATATATTTTTCCTTCTTGATTAATGAGAAGTTTCATTATTTTTATTTTGTCTTTGTTAATTTCAAGACCTATTTTGCTAGCCAAGAAAGACAGGGAATCTGTTTTTTTTCCTGCATCGATTTAACATTGTCACTGACAAAAGTTATGTCATCACAAAATCAAGATCTTCTATTTGGGTCACATGTAACCAATCAATGCCAGTTTTACCTGTACAGCATCTTTTCATTATAAAGTAAATTCCAAAAAGCAATCTAGATATATATAAGTCTATAAAGTTCAGGATTAATGGTTTCTATTTTTTCAATATGTTCTTCAAGTATTATTCTTAGAGTAAAGATCTGGTCTCTTAACAAAACACCTTTGACACAGCTTATAGTAAGGTTACACCCCTCTAGTTATTGCAGTCACTGAGCTTGCCTTTTTTTGGGGTATTTTAACAATGATTCCCTGTTTTCCAGTTAGAAGTATCATGCCTGGTTGCATTTACCTTCCCAGATTTCTTTGGTACCCATTTGTAGAGGCTGGGTGGATCTCGGGACTTTTTTTGGTGTGGCGATGCCAGAAAAAATCCCCACTGTTGGGACTTGAACCTGGTATCACCAGATTAGTAGACCGTGCACCTAGCCACTCAGCCAACCGGACTGCCGTATAGTACATATAGACTGTTTAATAACTGTAGTGAAAGTAAACTCACTATGTAATTCGTGCATTGAGTCCATCCATCCATGTCCTTGGTCAGCAGTTGGTTAACTAATCACCATCCAGTGTGCCCTATGGTGTCTTTAGGGCAGCAACAAATTCTCTCATGCAATGAGGATCCTGCATATATCAGATCTGCATATACTGAAGTTAAAAATCAATAGGGAAATTTCTAATTTATCCATGATATTTTGAAACATTCCTCACAAGGATTAATCTGTGCATTTGGAATGAGTTTTAACTGTGTACATAGGAATAAAAAAAAAACATGGAGATGTATAGCAGAGAAAATGCTGATAAACAAAAGAATGGCTGAGAAAGCCAAAAAAGACACAAAGGACTGACTGTGCTACCACAGCCCCATGTGTCTGGGCACTGATGGAACAAGAAAGAGATATATAGAATATAAAGAAAAAATAAAAGCAATTAGACTTAACCTAAAAAAAAAATTTTTTAAAAAAACATTTCTTAAAGAAATGAGCCACAAAGTGAGCTAAAATGTATATGCTACTTTCTAGAAAAGTAGTCGTGTTGATTAAACAGCTGTGGCCTTTATATTCTATAAGAGAAAGAGAGTTCTCTTCATAAAATTTATGATAACAACTAATTGTGCTTTCTATTATTCATATTAAACCAAGTGTAGGTTAGAGTGGTTAACTGGTGGATCAGAGTAGATCCAAAAAGTAAGCTTTTGCGATAGATTTCACCACCATAGAGACCAGGGTAAGTTCTGTACTGGTATCCATGCAGAGCCTGCTACTAGAAGCAGCATTCATGATGGTGCCCAGTGGTTTGACTCCTACCAAACACAGGCCAGTAAACCAATTTTTGTAATCCTAGCTCCTCTTGGAAATGGGGTAGGAAGGCAGTCAGTGTGAGATTGGTCAAGTTAGCCTCTACTACGCTATGAGGTCAAAGAAAATATGGGCACTAATACCATATTCTTTATGCATCTCAGTGGTCAGTGAACTAAAACTATATTCCCTATATACCTCAGTGACATGGAAAAAGTTAAGGAGAATATGGGAACCAGACCATATATCTTATTTTAATAACACAAAACAAGTTGAGGAAAATACTATCACTAACACCAACTACCCCTAATAGAACAGAATAGGCCAGCCTGAATTCACCAGTATAAAATTCCTCTAGAAACATTTTAAAAACAAGAAAATATATAATGCTAACAAGATGTCATCTAAATTTCATTACAACACAAGAAAAACAAAACAAAAACATTTCTGTTGTGTTGTTTATTATCATAAAATTTATGTCAGCAAATGAAACTGCTATTTTATTCAATGAGCCTAACACCTATGGAACTGCTCCAAGACTGTTCATTAACTTCATTGTTCATACAGTGCTGAATGACCAAAATACTACAGTGATGATATATTAAAGATTTCATTTTATCCTTTCTAGTTTTTTTGTTTCAATTATCTCAGATATTCAAAAACATTCAAAACTTCTGTATTATTTCATGAAAAGAAGTTGGAGAACCTAATAATGACTGGAAAATCCAAGTGAAAAAAAAAGAAAGAGGAAGACCAAGAGAAAAATATCGGTGCGGACTGACCAAGTGCCATGCAGAAAGAGAAGCATCTGAATTAATCAGAAACACCAAGGACCACACAAGACAGAGAAACATGATCGCCGACACTATTTGGCACAGCACATAGTAATATATCTCAGGTGAATCCATTTTAGTGTTGCAAATATGTATGAGTTTTCCTTACAAGCACGTAGATAAAATTGTAAATGAACAATAGCCCATTCAGACAAATTATTAGTTCATTTTCTTTATTACTCTTTTTTATCAATTTTACATTAAATTAGAATACAGGGACAGCAAAGTTTACATGAGTCAAAATGTCTAAATGATTTATTAATTCCAACAGTACAGCTATATTTTGTTTTAAAAAAATGATATATGATAGGGTTAACTCTTTGTATACTGGGTGTGTTTCCCTCAAAAGACCAAGGGGGGTAAATTTCACAATGTGAAATGGGATGGTTGTCACATTTAAAAGAATGACAAAGGCATAATCTGATCTGTAGTATGAAGTATTCTACCTTATTTTGAAGAAGAAAAAATGTATTTTGTTTTTCAAATAAAATTTTTAACATTTTTTTAGTATACAACAAAAAAAAGAGCTAAGAACTGAGAAGAAAGAATGGAAAATGAAGTAATAAAATAAATTTTTTGTCACTTACCCATCAAGTTAATCCACTGTAGTTGTTTATATAATTCCATAATGAATAAAAATGTACACAAACATCTGTTCTTTAACATATCTTACAAAATTTACATGAAAATATGCACTAGTTATGCATTCACAGCAAACTAAAAACACCAAGTGGGTAGGTAATATTTACATGAAAACAAGTGGGCGGTCGTTGACTAATATTTACCAGAAAACAGGCCATTGTGTTTTGGTTTTTGTTTTTTTTTTAAATTTGAAGCATTCTACAACATTTAATTTTTTAAATTACACAATCTCCAGCATTAATTGTTGTGATATTACAGCTAGTACTAGCAAAAAGCTGAGAAGTAGTATCACCAGCTACCCTTCTAACACATTTTGCTGCTGGACCAAAAAAAACACGAAAAATTCTTTCAATCACTGCCACGTGTGCCGAAAATTTACCATTTCTACTCCTACATTCTCTACACCACAGTCTAGACAATTTTAAATTAAATTCTGAGCTTGTAATGCAGAAATATGCTGCTCTGGACGAAAGAAACTAGCACTGGAAGCCATATTTGTTGATAAACAAAGGCCTAGCGACGATAAACTTTGAAAAACTGGCTTTAAATGAACAAAGAATCGCTCTGTTTTCTGCTCAAACCACGCGCTTAATGTGGACAACTGAATTCCGGAAGGAAGTCAACTGCTGGTTTTAAGATACTTTGATTATTTTCAAAATTAGAGAGCTACAAACCATCATCGCGTCTATAAGTAGTTCGTAATAGGGATACAACCACGCAGGACGCGTGTCCAAATACCCAAAGAGTTAATGATCATATATTTGTTAAATTTGTTCTTAAGTTTTAAAAAAATCAATGTTCTGTAATTCCTTGCATATTTAAACAGGTTTCCTGCATGTACGACAAATATACTGCATGTCATTACATGTTGGGAAAAAGAAAGAGAGGAAGACCAAGGCGAAGATGGCTGCAAGACATCGTTGATGATCTGCAAATCGATGCATCAGCAGCAGGCCATCTTGCTCACAACTGAGAGGCCTACAGGAGTGCTGTTAGGGAGGCAAAATTCTGCAAGGGACATGCAAATGAATGAATGAATGACATTACATGAACAATGAAGAATAAAACAGGCATTGCTGAATTAAAAATTATGGGCCAAAATTTATGTACTAAAGAGGATGAATGATAACCTACATTTAGTGAGGCAAATCTTCAAATAGAAAATGACAGAATCTGCAGAAAGAGCAGCAGGTGTGAAGAATACACTTGGCAATTAGTGACCAAGTATGGCTGAGAACAAATGTCAGGTGTAGAAGTCATGTATCACAGACACCTTAAAATTCATTGAAGATTTGAGGGGGGGAGGGGGGGGGAATAGGCCAAATTCAGAAATGAAACATCTGGATGAAGTCAGGCTTTATAACCAGACATGTCAGCTCAGAGCAAAAGATATGTCAAGGTTAACCAATACTCTGTATTCATTCTTCACAGACAGGTCAGCTCAGAGCAAAAGTCAAGGCATACTCTGTATCCAGTCTTCAGTTGCTCATACTTTCTCTTCAGCTTGGCTAGCAAGACTGTGCTTGCTTTATTCCCCTTGGTGGTGGAGTCTGGAAAGAAGTTCATTTCTTG
This sequence comes from Achatina immaculata, assembly GCA_009760885.1. Lineage (NCBI taxonomy): Eukaryota > Metazoa > Mollusca > Gastropoda > Stylommatophora > Achatinidae > Lissachatina > Lissachatina immaculata. The sequence goes on along the minus strand of CM019713.1, from coordinate 74,029,713 downwards.
AGTTCAGTTCAGGTCTTCAAAAAAAAATCACCAATATCCACTCCCTATCAACCGTGTTGTTTGTGTTTCAACAATCATCACAACATCAATTGCAAAAGAGCAACAACTGGCTTATTCCATTAGATCAGAAAAAATGAACCCAGACAGATCTGAGAACCAAACATGTGAGAACAACTTAAATAACAAAATATGACAAGTGTTTCCTGGAATTTTGTAGCAAAAAATATGGAAATGTGTTGTTTACAAAGAGTAATAAGAAACCTAGGCCATGAAACTGATCATACACAATTATGGTACAAATCGTAAAGAAATTATGTTGCTTACAAGAAAAAATAAAAGCTTTATGCAGAAGCACTATCATATTTTTTCTATGCAAAGAGTAAAAAAATAGTGTTATTTATAATTTTTGTTGGACTTCTGCAAATTATGAGCACAAAAGATTATGCTGTGTACAATTGTCATACATCTTTTAGGAGAGAACAAAATAATATTCTCTATAATCATTTATTTTTACACCTGCTTGCACAGAACAGAAAAATGAAAAGGGGGGGGGGGGAGTGGTTAAGAGATAAAATGAATATTTCTAGGTCTCAATAAACTCTGATTTTTCTTGTAGATTTATTTTACAGGCAATTAAAAAAATAGCTAAAAGCACACCTAATCAGTATCACAACCAAACAGCCAATATCCAGCATTTCTAAAAAAAAAACCTGACATCTTAAAGTAATCTGTTTTGGCCAAACATCCTGACAGTTTAACATACAAATCAAAGAATGATTTCCAGTATTCGTGTGCTTAATCTTGGTTAGTGGCTGACTTTTGATAGATTTTGTGGGTTTTTTTTTTTCATTACATCTTTTTTTGCTGCCCTTAACAAATGTGTTATTTTCTTGCCCACTTTACCTTTTCATAAAACTGCACTTTCATTTTTTATCTTTCACAGATTTATAAAAATATTGCCTTTGCATAAAAAAAATGTGAGAAATCATAGAATTTGAAAGTACTGAAAAGTGATTCTACGGTTCTGTTGAATAGTCTAAAGAAAGCTTAGAAAGTTCTGGAGAAAGATGCAACAAATACCATGGTCAGCTGGAAAAGCACTGAGGTCATCAAAGAATTTTCTGAACAGTTTAGAAAAAAAAGAACTAGTTAAAATTATACGAAAAGAAAGACAGTCAACATTTCTTGATACTGATATGGATGATACTGATGATACTTATACTACTGATACTGATGATACTTATGCTATTGAAACGGCAGATACTGATGATACTTTTCCTGATGATACTGATAACACTTTTGCCACTGATACGGATGATACTGATGACACTTATGCTATATATATGGATGATATTTATGCTATTTATACAGATGATACTTATGCTATTTATATGGATGATAATGATGATACTTATGCTAGTTATATGGATGATACTTATGCTATTTATACAGATGATACTGATGCTATTTATATGGATGATACTTATACTATTTATATGGATGATACTTATACTATTTATATGGATGATACTGATGACACTTATGCTGTTTATATGGATGATACTTATGCTATTTATATGACTGATACTTATGATATTTATAAGGATGATACTATGCTATTCATACATATTATAGTTATGCTATTTATATTGATAGTACTTATGCTACTTATAAGGATGATACTTATGCTATTTATACTTATGGTACTTATGCTATTATATGGATGATACTGATGATACTTATGCTATTTATACGGATGATACTTATGCTATTTATACAGATGACATTAATGCTATTTATATGGATGATAGTTATGATATTTATATGGATGATACTGATGATAATTATGCTGTTTTTAAGGAAGATACTGATGATACTTTTTATATGGATGATATTAATGCCATTTACAGTGATGATACTTATGCTTTTTATATGGATGATACTTATGCTTTTTATATGTATGATACTGGTGATACTTATCCTATTTATATGGATGATATTTATGCTATTTATATGGATGATACTGATGATACTTATGATATATGGATGATACTTATTGCTATTTATACATATGATGCTTATGCTATTTATACAGATGATACTTATTCTATTTATATGAATGATACTGATGATACTTATGCTATTTATATGGATGATACTGATGATACTCGTGCTATTTATACATATGATACTGATGATACATATGCTATTTATTCATATGATACTGATGATACTTATAGCAGAAATGATGATGATGATGATGATTATTATGGCAGAAACGATGACAACGATGATGATGATGTTCACACCTCAACTTTCTTTATCTCTCCCACATCAAGAGCTTCAATAGAAAATGTTTCCACAGGGCTTGGCTCAAACCTCTCATGTTGTGCCAGTTCTAGGAACTTGCGGCCCGTGTGCTTTTTCTTTGGTCCATGCATCCTGACCCAAACATTGCTGTCTGTACCGTTATCCTCTCCATCGCCTGTGCTCACTCTGATGGTGTAAGGGATGGCTGGGAACGAGATGATAGTGAATAAAATATAAATTCTGTTTAACACTAAAACTAGGCCTTCCTGCCTGTCTGCAGCTGTCAAGCTACATCAGTGTTATAGGATGAGATGCTGCAGATGTAGGCTGTCTTGTCAACATTTCTACTTTTAATCAGAAATTTGCAAGTCTAAACTGGGTTGATGGTGTAAATAATCTGTAAGGAACTACATTTTCTCTAATAACACTGTTTACATAACAGTTACATAAATGCCCTTAAAATTCACTCAGAAATACTGACTTGACTGTGTTCTGTTTAAAGAATGAAAAGAAAAACTATGTCATATAAAGAATGTAATGATAAGAGATTAATAAGTTAAAATTGGATAAGTTACTCAATTATTTTGAACTAAGTGAACAGCTTCATTTCAAGAATAATTTGTATAAGCCAGAAGTCTCACATCCTGTGTTCAAATGGTGTTTTTCTTCTCCTTTAATGTAATTATAAGGAGACTGATGGAACTGGGACAACTTAAGGGTGCTGTCAGGAAATCCGAACTGTGTGAAAAAAAAAAAAAACACATTGTAAAAAAATTCTTTTTCCTTCAACTTTACCCCCCCCCCTCCCCCAATATAGTTTTTGGGATGCTTCTATGCTCTTTGAAATGTACAAAATAAAAGTTTAATTTTTCTATTTTTTATTAATTCTTTCCATTTCATTTCTTTCAGTATGTCTTTGTCTTATTTTTCTCTCACTGAAATACATAATCCCATTTCAAAGGCCTAAACTTCTCTACATATTATCATGTATCAATGGGGAACATGCAACAGGGACAAGATCTGAAAACTTTCAACTTTAATCTCCATTTCTTGCTCAAATTTTTCTCATTCCACTGCAAGTACATTCAGCCATTTGGACTGTAATAACTATGCCATGAAATGTTCACTGAATATGGCAAACAGATGAGCTACATATGGCATACATATGAGCTGCATATGGCATATAGATGAGCTACATATGGCATGAGGTTGCATTTGGCATGCCCATGATTGTAGAAACATTCAGATTAGCAGAACTGCCAAACAACTGCAAAACAACATTAAACAATTCACTGAAAAAAAATCTAAATTTATAACTGAATGATGTAACAGAATGAAATACTATAACACTATAACCCATAATGTAAAATGATAAGCAAGAACCTAGTCTATATCACAGTACCATTTATGTAACAATTAAAAAGATTGCTTTGCAATTAATAAACAAAAAATTAATAATAAACCATATAAGACTGTACGGTACAAACAAAAGCAAACTTGTCAACAGAGAGATAGTTCTGACATACCTGGTCCCTCCAGAACATCTTCCTCCATGCTTGCCAGCTGTCGGCCTGAAAGCCGGGGACTTTTGGTGAAGGGATCATTAGTTCTAATGGAGTCCAAGGTCGTTATAGATCCATCATATCTTGTAGATTTTAGCGTGCCTGTGCTGGACATATCTCCACTATATCCCTAAAGATGAGACCATGATTTTACACAAAATCATTAATCTTCAATGTATGAGAAAAAAAAACTCTGAAAAAAAGCTGTGTTCTAATTACATAATCAGATTTTTATCAGCTGACAACAATCCTTGCAATAGACACTTTGTTCTTATACGGATGATACTTATGCTATTTATACGGATGTGCTATTTATATGGATGATACTTATGCTATTTATATGGATGTGCTATTTATACAGATGATACTTATGCTATTTATATGGATGTGCTGTTTATACAGATGATACTTATGCTATTTCTACAGATGATACTGATGATGCTTATGCTATTTATACAGATGATACTTATAGCAGAAACAATGATGATAATGATTATAGCAGAAATGATGATTATGATGATGATGATTATAGTAGAAACGATGATGACGATGATTATGATGTTCACACTTCAACTTTCTTTATCTCTCCCACATCAAGAGCTTCAGTAGAAAATGTTTCCACAGGGCTTGGCTCAAACCTCTCATGTTGTGCCAGTTCTAGGAACTTGCGGCCCGTGTGCTTTTTCTTTGGTCCATGCATCCTGACCCAAACATTGCTGTCTGTACCGTTATCCTCTCCATCGCCTGTGCTCACTCTGATGGTGTAAGGGATGGCTGGGAACGAGATGATAGTGAATAAAATATAAATTCTGTTTAACACTAAAACTAGGCCTTCCTGCCTGTCTGCAGCTGTCAAGCTACATCAGTGTTATAGGATGAGATGCTGCAGATGTAGGCTGTCTTGTCAACATTTCTACTTTTAATCAGAAATTTGCAAGTCTAAACTGGGTTGATGGTGTAAATAATCTGTAAGGAACTACATTTTCTCTAATAACACTGTTTACATAACAGTTACATAAATGCCCTTAAAATTCACTCAGAAATACTGACTTGACTGTGTTCTGTTTAAAGAATGAAAAGAAAAACTATGTCATATAAAGAATGTAATGATAAGAGATTAATAAGTTAAAATTGGATAAGTTACTCAATTATTTTGAACTAAGTGAACAGCTTCATTTCAAGAATAATTTGTATAAGCCAGAAGTCTCACATCCTGTGTTCAAATGGTGTTTTTCTTCTCCTTTAATGTAATTATAAGGAGACTGATGGAACTGGGACAACGTAAGGGTGCTGTCAGGAAATCCGAACTGTGTGGAAAAAAAAAAAACACATTGTAAAAAAATTCTTTTTCCTTCAACTTTACCCCCCCCCCCCTCCCCCAATATAGTTTTTGGGATGCTTCTATGCTCTTTGAAATGTACAAAATAAAAGTTTAATTTTTCTATTTTTTATTAATTCTTTCCATTTCATTTCTTTCAGTATGTCTTTGTCTTATTTTTCTCTCACTGAAATACATAATCCCATTTCAAAGGCCTAAACTTCTCTACATATTATCATGTATCAATGGGGAACATGCAACAGGGACAAGATCTGAAAACTTTCAACTTTAATCTCCATTTCTTGCTCAAATTTTTCTCATTCCACTGCAAGTACATTCAGCCATTTGGACTGTAATAACTATGCCATGAAATGTTCACTGAATATGGCAAACAGATGAGCTACATATGGCATACATATGAGCTGCATATGGCATATAGATGAGCTACATATGGCATGAGGTTGCATTTGGCATGCCCATGATTGTAGAAACATTCAGATTAGCAGAACTGCCAAACAACTGCAAAACAACATTAAACAATTCACTGAAAAAAAATCTAAATTTATAACTGAATGATGTAACAGAATGAAATACTATAACACTATAACCCATAATGTAAAATGATAAGCAAGAACCTAGTCTATATCACAGTACCATTTATGTAACAATTAAAAAGATTGCTTTGCAATTAATAAACAAAAAATTAATAATAAACCATATAAGACTGTACGGTACAAACAAAAGCAAACTTGTCAACAGAGAGATAGTTCTGACATACCTGGTCCCTCCAGAACATCTTCCTCCATGCTTGCCAGCTGTCGGCCTGAAAGCCGGGGACTTTTGGTGAAGGGATCATTAGTTCTAATGGAGTCCAAGGTCGTTATAGATCCATCATATCTTGTAGATTTTAGCGTGCCAGTGCTGGACATATCTCCACTATATCCCTAAAGATGAGACCATGATTTTACACAAAATCATTAATCTTCAATGTATGAGAAAAAAAAACTCTGAAAAAAAGCTGTGTTCTAATTACATAATCAGATTTTTATCAGCTGACAACAATCCTTGCAATAGACACTTTGTTCTTATACGGATGATACTTATGCTATTTATACGGATGTGCTATTTATATGGATGATACTTATGCTATTTATATGGATGTGCTATTTATACAGATGATACTTATGCTATTTATATGGATGTGCTGTTTATACAGATGATACTTATGCTATTTCTACAGATGATACTGATGATGCTTATGCTATTTATACAGATGATACTTATAGCAGAAACAATGATGATAATGATTATAGCAGAAATGATGATTATGATGATGATGATTATAGTAGAAACGATGATGACGATGATTATGATGTTCACACTTCAACTTTCTTTATCTCTCCCACATCAAGAGCTTCAGTAGAAAATGTTTCCACAGGGCTTGGCTCAAACCTCTCATGTTGTGCCAGTTCTAGGAACTTGCGGCCCGTGTGCTTTTTCTTTGGTCCATGCATCCTGACCCAAACATTGCTGTCTGTACCGTTATCCTCTCCATCGCCTGTGCTCACTCTGATGGTGTAAGGGATGGCTGGGAACGAGATGATAGTGAATAAAATATAAATTCTGTTTAACACTAAAACTAGGCCTTCCTGCCTGTCTGCAGCTGTCAAGCTACATCAGTGTTATAGGATGAGATGCTGCAGATGTAGGCTGTCTTGTCAACATTTCTACTTTTAATCAGAAATTTGCAAGTCTAAACTGGGTTGATGGTGTAAATAATCTGTAAGGAACTACATTTTCTCTAATAACACTGTTTACATAACAGTTACATAAATGCCCTTAAAATTCACTCAGAAATACTGACTTGACTGTGTTCTGTTTAAAGAATGAAAAGAAAAACTATGTCATATAAAGAATGTAATGATAAGAGATTAATAAGTTAAAATTGGATAAGTTACTCAATTATTTTGAACTAAGTGAACAGCTTCATTTCAAGAATAATTTGTATAAGCCAGAAGTCTCACATCCTGTGTTCAAATGGTGTTTTTCTTCTCCTTTAATGTAATTATAAGGAGACTGATGGAACTGGGACAACTTAAGGGTGCTGTCAGGAAATCCGAACTGTGTGGAAAAAAAAAAAACACATTGTAAAAAAATTCTTTTTCCTTCAACTTTACCCCCCCCCTCCCCCAATATAGTTTTTGGGATGCTTCTATGCTCTTTGAAATGTACAAAATAAAAGTTTAATTTTTCTATTTTTTATTAATTCTTTCCATTTCATTTCTTTCAGTATGTCTTTGTCTTATTTTTCTCTCACTGAAATACATAATCCCATTTCAAAGGCCTAAACTTCTCTACATATTATCATGTATCAATGGGGAACATGCAACAGGGACAAGATCTGAAAACTTTCAACTTTAATCTCCATTTCTTGCTCAAATTTTTCTCATTCCACTGCAAGTACATTCAGCCATTTGGACTGTAATAACTATGCCATGAAATGTTCACTGAATATGGCAAACAGATGAGCTACATATGGCATACATATGAGCTGCATATGGCATATAGATGAGCTACATATGGCATGAGGTTGCATTTGGCATGCCCATGATTGTAGAAACATTCAGATTAGCAGAACTGCCAAACAACTGCAAAACAACATTAAACAATTCACTGAAAAAAAATCTAAATTTATAACTGAATGATGTAACAGAATGAAATACTATAACACTATAACCCATAATGTAAAATGATAAGCAAGAACCTAGTCTATATCACAGTACCATTTATGTAACAATTAAAAAGATTGCTTTGCAATTAATAAACAAAAAATTAATAATAAACCATATAAGACTGTACGGTACAAACAAAAGCAAACTTGTCAACAGAGAGATAGTTCTGACATACCTGGTCCCTCCAGAACATCTTCCTCCATGCTTGCCAGCTGTCGGCCTGAAAGCCGGGGACTTTTGGTGAAGGGATCATTAGTTCTAATGGAGTCCAAGGTCGTTATAGATCCATCATATCTTGTAGATTTTAGCGTGCCTGTGCTGGACATATCTCCACTATATCCCTAAAGATGAGACCATGATTTTACACAAAATCATTAATCTTCAATGTATGAGAAAAAAAAACTCTGAAAAAAAGCTGTGTTCTAATTACATAATCAGATTTTTATCAGCTGACAACAATCCTTGCAATAGACACTTTGTTCTTATACGGATGATACTTATGCTATTTATACGGATGTGCTATTTATATGGATGATACTTATGCTATTTATATGGATGTGCTATTTATACAGATGATACTTATGCTATTTATATGGATGTGCTGTTTATACAGATGATACTTATGCTATTTCTACAGATGATACTGATGATGCTTATGCTATTTATACAGATGATACTTATAGCAGAAACAATGATGATAATGATTATAGCAGAAATGATGATTATGATGATGATGATTATAGTAGAAACGATGATGACGATGATTATGATGTTCACACTTCAACTTTCTTTATCTCTCCCACATCAAGAGCTTCAGTAGAAAATGTTTCCACAGGGCTTGGCTCAAACCTCTCATGTTGTGCCAGTTCTAGGAACTTGCGGCCCGTGTGCTTTTTCTTTGGTCCATGCATCCTGACCCAAACATTGCTGTCTGTACCGTTATCCTCTCCATCGCCTGTGCTCACTCTGATGGTGTAAGGGATGGCTGGGAACGAGATGATAGTGAATAAAATATAAATTCTGTTTAACACTAAAACTAGGCCTTCCTGCCTGTCTGCAGCTGTCAAGCTACATCAGTGTTATAGGATGAGATGCTGCAGATGTAGGCTGTCTTGTCAACATTTCTACTTTTAATCAGAAATTTGCAAGTCTAAACTGGGTTGATGGTGTAAATAATCTGTAAGGAACTACATTTTCTCTAATAACACTGTTTACATAACAGTTACATAAATGCCCTTAAAATTCACTCAGAAATACTGACTTGACTGTGTTCTGTTTAAAGAATGAAAAGAAAAACTATGTCATATAAAGAATGTAATGATAAGAGATTAATAAGTTAAAATTGGATAAGTTACTCAATTATTTTGAACTAAGTGAACAGCTTCATTTCAAGAATAATTTGTATAAGCCAGAAGTCTCACATCCTGTGTTCAAATGGTGTTTTTCTTCTCCTTTAATGTAATTATAAGGAGACTGATGGAACTGGGACAACGTAAGGGTGCTGTCAGGAAATCCGAACTGTGTGGAAAAAAAAAAAACACATTGTAAAAAAATTCTTTTTCCTTCAACTTTACCCCCCCCCCCTCCCCCAATATAGTTTTTGGGATGCTTCTATGCTCTTTGAAATGTACAAAATAAAAGTTTAATTTTTCTATTTTTTATTAATTCTTTCCATTTCATTTCTTTCAGTATGTCTTTGTCTTATTTTTCTCTCACTGAAATACATAATCCCATTTCAAAGGCCTAAACTTCTCTACATATTATCATGTATCAATGGGGAACATGCAACAGGGACAAGATCTGAAAACTTTCAACTTTAATCTCCATTTCTTGCTCAAATTTTTCTCATTCCACTGCAAGTACATTCAGCCATTTGGACTGTAATAACTATGCCATGAAATGTTCACTGAATATGGCAAACAGATGAGCTACATATGGCATACATATGAGCTGCATATGGCATATAGATGAGCTACATATGGCATGAGGTTGCATTTGGCATGCCCATGATTGTAGAAACATTCAGATTAGCAGAACTGCCAAACAACTGCAAAACAACATTAAACAATTCACTGAAAAAAAATCTAAATTTATAACTGAATGATGTAACAGAATGAAATACTATAACACTATAACCCAATATTTCTATATTTTTCTTCCATTACTTTAATTCTAATAACAGTTTTTAAATTAAAAACAAAAATCAAGGAGTTGTCGTGGCATATCTTCACCTTATACAGACTGCCTAGATCTAAAGCCTCCAGCACAAACCTGTCCATCTAAAAACGAGAAAAAGCAGAACAGTAGTTAAAATTTCTAATTCTGTCATTCAGCACCGAGGGGAATGTTGCTGCTACTTCATCTCTCAGGAAATCTTAACGCTTTCACTCCAAAACAACACTGACTGTTTCGGTAGATCGTGCACATCTATGTGAATCAATGCTGAGAGTGATAGGAAAAGTCTGAATAAAATTAAAAGTAGCACATTTCTAACTCAACCCATATTTTTACATTACAGGGTAACTTCCCTCCAGTTGTTTTCTACCAAAATTTCTCACAAAAATTCATCTTGACAGAGCACAGAAATTAATTCAAGAGTGAAAGAGTTAAGAATTTTTAGCACAATCCAGACTCTGTTTACACACAAAATTTTAGTTCATGAAATTTCATCCCACCAAAAAAGTAGTCTTCTGATGCTATGAGCAAATGAACAAACAAGGACAATGATACATGAAGACATAAAAATATATGGCATTACTTCTGCAGAGTGTCAGGTACCATACTGATTTAAAAGAATTTCATGTACATCATTTTCATTTAAAATTACTATTTTAACATTACTTTTTATAACATGATGAAGATGTTAATTAACAAATAAAAGGATGTCCCTAAAAGTGAAGAAAAGATTATTACTGTGCTGTAATGAGCCAATATTGCTACTCGGTTCTGAATTGTGAACAATTACAAAACAGATTATTAAGATACTGGAAGCAAAAGAGCTTAGAAAGTTCTGGAGAAAGATGCAACAAATACCCTGGTCAGCTGGAAAAGCAATGACGTCCTCAAAGAATTTTCTGATCAGTTTAGAAAAAAAAAACTAATTAAAATTATATGAAAAGAACGACAGTCAACATTTCTTGATACTGATGATACTTATGCTACTGATACGGATGATACTGATGATACTTATGCTACTGATACGGATGATACTTATACACAGTCTGTCCTTCTTTTCCTACTCACTTTCTGATACTCGTTACCGTATTCAGCTTCAGGTGGGAGGGGTATCATAGATGGGTGCAGTTTACCTTTTTTTTTAAGAATCATGCAGCAGAAACTGGAAACTCATTTTTGAAATCTGTAAATTATTGATAACATGTCTTGGACATGTAAATGCTGTTACTCGTGTGTTAACTAAGATTTGCGAACTATCACTGTAAAACACTACTTAAAACATCACCTTATCTCAAACAATAATAATCTGTTCATTGTAACCCACTAAAAAAAAATGAGAAAGTTGCATCCAATAATACTGACTTTGGACTGACAGTTTGTGACAAAACAATTCCACCCCCCCCCCCCACCCCAGACAGCTTGAACTGCACCTGCAGTGGGAAAGACACTGGAAAGTTTCATTTGTTGCCAGTGTTTGCGACAATTAGCAATTTTTGATATTGTCATAATCACCATCACATTTTTGTGAATATGTAATTCACTCTGGATATTCAAATCCCAAAACTGTGGAATATTTTCACGTTGAAGCTATCATGTGAAATCGTGTCCTCGGATATCAGCCTGAAATTAGCAAGATTTTGCAAAGGCTAATTTGTCTGGATCTAGTTGGATATATATATATACAATTTAAGATATGTAGATGACGCAGTCCTGTGATATATATATATATATACAATTTAAGATAATGTAGATGACGCAGTCCTGACTGCTAAAAGTGAAGGGGAGCTACAGGCTCTTCTGGACACTGTGGTTCCTGAAAGTAAAGGTCTCAGCCTGAATAAAAAGAAGACTGAATTGACGGTCATCTCAAAGAAAAGAATACCACCAAAATGTACTTAGGAACAATTATAACAGCTATGTCCCAACGAAATAAAAAGCAGACATGCTCAGGCCAAGTCAGCATTTCAGAAAATGAGAAAAATCTTGTGCAACAGAAAAATATCAATGGAAACAAGATTCCGAGTACTTAAAAGTTACATCGATCCAATTTTGTTTTATGGATGTGAAGTCCATGAATAAGAGTGTACAGCGAGAAATAGAGGCCATGGAAATGTGGTTCCTAAGAAGGATGTTGAAGCTACCATGGACAGCTAAGAAAATCAACGAAGGAGTCGAGAGGCTGGAGTTAAATTACAGCAAAGATCAAAGGCAGACAAGCGAGATTTGTAGGACATTTGCTGAGATGAGGAAAAATGGAACACAATGTGGCAACTGGAAACATTGCGGGAAGAATAGACAGAAAGAAGTTGTATGGGCTGTCATTGTGGCAAGGAAGAAAGTCACCAGCGGATCTCATAATCAAGTCTAAAGACAGGGAATTGTGGAGAGAAATGATCGCCTAAGCCATGCAGCACGGCTTTTGATTGACTGATTAGTTGGACACGACTTTCAAAAACGTGTACCACTGGTTTGTTAAGTATATCACCTTCGTCGCTGGCTCTAAGGACCGTTATTGCCGTGCATCTCAAACAGCCTCTGGCAGTCAAGTCCAACTCCTGGCCTTCCCATGGCAGAAATGTTTAAACTGACAGGAGAAGGGGTGAAGGCGAATATCTGGCGCCTAAAAACCAGTCACTTAGAGTAGATGAGTGGCACGTTTGGTAGCTCATCTACCGCTGCTGGCGGGATTCAACTGCCGTGCGTGGAGTGGTGCTCCTCCCGGCCAATGAAGAAAGGTGCAAATGGGGTTGCCGCAAGGCATCATTGCAGAAAAGGTGGTAGAAAGGATAAAGCGAAGTAAACAGTCAAATCACGGCACCTCTGGTCTGGAGGTCGGCCACGTCCTGAGTGCAGTCATATCGGGTGAAATGCATGAACCGGCTTAACCAAGAGGTTAAGACACTGCCGGCGAGACTCTCCGAATGCAGCGCGTGGAGTGAAGCTCCTCCCGGTCAAGGAAGAAAATGCGGAAAAAGAAATAAGGGTGCCGTGCGGCGCCGATGTGAAAAGGTGAAGTGAAGTTTAATCGGTATGTCCAGTAGTATCGCTACGAGAGCTACACATACCACGGCACCTCTGCTCTAGAGGTCGGCCACGTCCGAAATACACCTACACTGGTGAAATATGTCTATACCGGCACACACCAGGGATGAAACTTGACATGTCACGCTACCTCCGCTCTAGAGGTCGGTCACGCCTGATATACACCCATACTGGTGAAATATGCCTAAACCGGCTCATACCAGGGGTGAAACTTGAAGGCTAAGCATGTCGAGGTACCTCTGCTCTAGAGGTCGGTCACGTCCCAAACACGCCCATACTGGGATAATATGCCTAAACCGGCTCAACCCAGGGGTGGAAGTCACTAGTGGCGAGGACTCGTCCTCCTGGACAAAGCTCCATCCTGGTCACAACTATGAAGGGTAGCGGCCACGATCACAAAATGCTGAAGTCGGAGACACTGGACCAGGGCAGTCTAGATAGGTAGCCATCTCTCACCCGGCGGGGATGTATGCGTATCCTATTCACGCTGAGGTTTTCCGGTGAGAAAGTCCAACACTGGGCTGGATGGGCAACAACCTCTCACCCGGCGGTGATACACGTGTATCTCAAAACACGTCGAGGTCTTCCGGTGAGAAAGTCCAACTCTAGACTAAACTGGTGCAACGAAAACCACGGTGTCACGCAATCCTGCTTCTGAGACCCACCAAGAATACAGGCTCAAGCCCTGAGATACTCTGAACCTCTTGTGGTCCTCTCGGGAATCTCGTGTTGTCCTTACGGGGACCACGGGACTTAACGAGGACCACAGAAGTAAATTCATAGGATCACAGGGCAGTCTTGGTGGTAGAAGCGAACGAAGAAGAAGAAGACCTTCGTCGCTTTTCTTTACCCGAAATTGTAAAATTACACTTGAGCGAGAACCGTTTACCAAATTCATACGCACGAGACATGCGCATGCGCATTCACCCATAAATGCCGGTGTTCACCCTATCCCCTACACATATGAACATTTCTACACACTTATACAGACATTTATATACATTTATTATGCAAACATTTCTACGCCACTTACACACACCTCTTTTCTACATTTCCTCTACCAACTTTTGATATGTCATTCGTATAAGCAACCATTCTTCGCAAATTCTTACCTCATTGTAATTTTAAAATCGCCAAGACTGTCTAATACGCCGATGAGAACAGTATGAAGTGTTTCATGATAATTCTGCCTTATATGCGCTGCACATTTTGCTAACAACAAATAATTATATAATTATAACAACAGGAAACATAGAAGGAAGAAAATCAAGAGGAAGACCAAGAGAAATGATACTGGACAGTCTGACGGGATGGTGTGAGAGGAGATCACCAACTGAGCTGATGGCCTGCATGAAGGATCGGATACTCTGGAGAAGCATAATAGCCAACGCCAGTCGGCACGGCACATGATGATGATGACATTTTGCTACTGCGCAATGTCGGTATACAAAACTGACATAGCAGGTTAAGATGTAATAGATTTCTTCCGTGCGATGACCCTTCAATAGTACAAAAACAAGCTAAAAAATAGTGTCCATAGGAAAAATTATTGTGTCACAAAATCAGATGTTACCAAATATCTGGAAAAAAACATGAAAGAAATAAGATGACAAAATAATTACTTTTAAAATGTTTGAAGAAAAGAAAAAAGAATGTGTTAATGGAGCAAAGCAGTTTCTATTTGCCAAGTAATGGTATACTCCACTAAGAAATTATAATTTATTATCAAGTCAAATTGTATATTTGTGTTTATTTATTTATGATATATGTTCTCTTTCCCTTTTCTTTGTTTATTGATGTTTTTGCCTGCTGAAAATCAAATATCACTTTGTTTTTTTTTTTGTTTTGTTATTAAATACATCTTTATTCTACTTTCAAACTATATATATATATATATATCTTACCGGAATGGCTCTTTATCTGTGCTCTTTATTGTGTATATGGAACCTTCTCTTTGAGTTGTATACTGTGTTCAACGAAGTTATAATTTTATTTTCCAATTCCTCCCTTTTCCCGTCTTTAAACAAAAATCCTCTCATTTTTAGGAAGTTCGCATTGTGGCAGTGTTGTTTTGGTGAACTGATATTTAAGTACTCGATTTCGTTGTGTGTGTGTGTGTGTGTTTTTTTTTTTTTTAATCATGCAATAATGTTTACATGACCCCCATTATGTAAAAATGGTGGAGTCAATTTTCATTCATTCCCCTCCCCGCGTTTCTCAAGTAGTATATGCTATACTTAGGAAATCTGTTTGAGATGTTTGAGAGGAGTAATAACTTGCTCGACTTAAAAGCACAACAGTATTTCATTCTCTTGACCTACTGAAAGAATGCACCATATAATATGAAGCGACACTAAGAACAATAAGAAAGGTTTAGAACCGCTACAGTGGACTATTCCATTGGCCTATTAGACAAGCAACAGAAAAGTGCATGCTACAAGGGCGTGTTATTCAGTGTGTGAGAGAAAATGATGATACGAGTGTAGAAGTACATTTGGAATTTTTTGGTGCTGTTACATGCCACAAAGAAGAAAGTCACAGAACTGGTCAATGTCCTTTTCATAATTAAAAAAAACATTCAGTTACATAAAATAAACCTCACTTATTTCAAAGTGTGAACAAATTAAACCCAGATCAGTGTCTATCCGTTTCTCAATCCACACCCTCTTGTCTCTGTTTCTAAAATTTAATAAATTCAGATTCGCGTGTACCCCTCATACACACCTTTCTCTTGTTTCTAGACAATGCAGAACGAAAGAAAGAATTTTGTGACCAAATCAGTATCAGTCATTTACATGTCCCTTGTGTTATTTTGCCTCTCTAACAGCTCTCCTGTAGGCTTCTCAGTTGTAAGCAAGATGCCCTGCTGCTGATGCATCCATTCACAGATCATCAACTATGTCTTGTGGCCATCTTCACCTTGGCCTTCCTGTCTTTCTTTTTCCCATTACGTACCCTTCCTTCTAAATTCTCATGACGTTTAATGTCCAAAATATTAATATTTTATCTGTTTTATCTTTACTAGCCAGCCTTCTTCAGTATTAAGTTCTTGTAGTATGGATATATTTGATTTGTTCTTTTTTATGTCCATGATCTTCTGGAGCATTTACATTCAAAGTTGTTTCACAGCCGTTTTGTTAAGTGTCCATGTCTCACAGGCATAAGCTGTGACGGGAAAGATGCATGCCCTTAAAAATCTCATTTTTATATTTCTGTCTGTTCCTCTCTACAGATTCTTTAGTTGTTCTACTTTCTGAAGAGCAATAGATCCCCTTCTTTTAATTTTCCTCACGGTATCTCCATTACTACTTACTAATGATACAAGATATTCAAAACTCTTCCACCTCTTCCAATCTTTCCTCACTGATACATATTTCAGCTGCCTTATTTGTTTTGCCAGTTGTTATCAGTTTAGTTTTCTTTGCATTAAGATTAAGATTTTGGTCTTCACTATTCTTACAGACTGACATAGTCTTTCCATTCCAAATATGCTGTGAAATTTGTGGATGCTGCATTGCTAAACCCATTGTTTCTGGCTAAACTGCAATAGGAAAATTTGACTGTCATGAGGAAGATAAGTGGTTGTTTTCTATGTTAAGTTCTAAGTTATACTAAATTTGGTACTCCAAGGCGAAGTCCACAATTTTCTGAAACATCTCACAAAAGAAATGATGATTGTGGTAGAACTGTTTCTAGTAATGAAAACCAATGGAGGTGTATAGTTCTGTTTTACAAAAAGGTAGAATGAGGAAAGCTGGCAGAAACAAGAATAGCAGAAAGCAAAACGAGTACATACATTTTTTTGTGTGTGTAAAATTTCCATCTATTTTCATTACTGATATTTCTCATGACACCCCCATAGATACTGCTTCAAATTCAATCCTTTTCGACAAGTCTAGTGATGCAGATCTAATAGACTGTGTATTTTTGTTTTAAGAAGAAAAAAACATAAATAAATGAGGGATGAGAGAGAGAGATAAGCCAGCAGTTCTGAAAGTAGTACTCACTCCTCTATGTTCACATATTCTGCACCTTCTTGATGCTACAACTACACACAGACAATGTCTGATACTGTACACATCTTGGAATAAGTCACCAAACCTGTAACGTAAAGATCTTCACAGATATGTGTGACAGTAATGACAACTATTTATGTGTTCTAGAAATTCTTACAAGAGAAATATTTTAGATTCTTAGTCTAAGTTGAGAGAGAGAGAGAGGAAATGTTAATTAACATCCCTCGATTACTGTATTAATTCATGATTATATTCTGCAACGGTAGTGCCTTCCAGTAATATTTCAACGTTCATGCAATTCTAGTGTTTTTTAAAATTTTGGTACAGTTTTCAATGTGAATGTAACACTTGTGGCTTTTGGTTGTATTTTCAGCCTTAAATGTAATAATGGTGACACTGGAAATGAAAAAAGCCAACACCCTAGCCAACCAGGGCAGTAAAATGGAACAATGCAGCCATCAAAGTTTTTTACAGGGAGGCCAAGACCATTATACGAAGTTGCTATGACCAACAATGAGCCACAAGACTGGGCGCTGGCAACAAACCAGATCCAATGCACCAGCTGCAAAGAAAGCAACAAAATGTCCTGTTCCAATTAAGAACTGGCCACTGCAGGGTGCTGAGCCATCCCTACCAACTCAAGATTTCACGTGCAGACTCCGGAACATGTTCTCTAAGAGCGCCAAACTTTTAGAGATCTACACAACCAAACATGGCCACAGGACTTGGACCTAAGGCAGAAGCTGAAGGGCTGCTGGGAGGATCCGGAGAAGACTGCAAACTTCATCCTGGTGACCAGGCTTCTGATTTAGTATGACCAAGAACTTGAAGAGGAGGAGGAGGTAGGCACGCCATCCTCCAATTAATGGCCTTTTACAGTATTTTCAGTTCAATGTTACATTGGTATTTCCAATAATGTGTTCCACCTTCATTAATGGCTCCTGCTATTATTCTATATTGCAGTATAGTATTACCAGTAGCATTTTCTGATTTTACTTGTCTCCAGATTTAAAATTAGCTGTTTCACACTTGTAGCTGAAATTTAATATCTAAATTTGAAATATTTGTCACACAGTAATATTTGATATTTCTAGTTATCTCTCTCTGAACCTTAAGTGCCCAAAGCACATGGGGCTTCCGCAAGGGTTTTCCACAAATGCCTGTCCTTTGCCTTTTTTTCTGCTCTTGCCCAGGTGAGCCCTCTATTGCTCAACATCCTTTCTGTTGTTCTTCTCCATGTCTCTTTTGGTCTACCCTTACTTCTGTTCCCCTGTGGTGTCCATCTTAGTGCTATTTTTGGTAGTGAGTTATCGGTCATTCGGAACACATGTCCCAACCATCGCCAGCGTCTTTCCTCAATAATTGTTGTCAGTGGCTTCATCTGCATTTCTGCCAATAAGATGTTATTTCTTATGGTGTTTGGCCAAAATATTTTTCTAATTCTTCGTAAACATTTAGTCTGGAAAGAATTCAACTTGTTTTCTATGGTTTTGGTGATTTTCCAGCATTCACTTCCATAGAGTAGTACACTTAGAACATTACTCTTAAATATCCTGATTTTCATATTTATGCTTAGTTTTTTGATTTCCATATATTCTGCAGCATTGCAAAAGCCTGGTTTGCTCTAGTAAGTCTGCTGTTGATGTCCTCTGTACTGTCTCCATTTTCTACTACTCTGCTGCCAAGGTATACAAATTCATTGACCTTCTCCACTAACTTGCTATCTACTCTGAGTACATTTCTGTTGTTCACATTTTGCTTCATTAACTTTGTCTTTCCTACGTTGATCTTTAGTCCTATGTTGTTTGCATTCTGAGTTAGCTTGTTTATTTTCTCTTGCATATCTTTGTGACTGCTTGATAATAGACAAATGTCGTCCGCAAAGTCAAGGTCCTCCAGCACTGTGTCAAGGGTCCATTGTAATCCTCTGCGTTTGTCTGATGTTGCCTCCTTCATTAACCAGTCTATTGCCAAGATAAATAATGTTGGTGATAGTACACATCCCTGCTTCACTCCTGTTTGTACCCTAAAGCTGCTGGAGGTATGTTCTCCACAGATCACTTTGCACTGAAAACCCTCGTATAGGGCTTTGATTACATTAACTATCTTATGGGGGAGGCCATGCCATCTTAGGATTTTCCACAGTGCATCTCTGTTGACACTGTCAAAGGCTTTCTCAAAATCTATGAATAATGCATTATGTTGTGCTATGCCACTCATTTGCCTGTTCTAATATTTGTCTAAGTACAAATATGTGGTCTATGCATGATCTTCCTTTCCTAAATCCTGCCTGCTCTTTCCGAAGTTTTTCCTCAAGTGTTGGTACAATTCTGTTGATGATTATTCTGCAAAATACTTTACTGGTGAGTGGCAGTAAGGTAATGCCTCTCCAGTTCCCACAATCTTTGAGGTCACCCTTCTTTGGTAGTTTTACTATAAGCCCAGTTTTCCACTCATCTGGGGCTTTTTCTAGATCCCAAATTTGTTGTAATATCCGGCAAAGTTGTTTTGGTGTTTCTGTTTCTTCTGCTTTCAATATCTCAGCAGTCACTTCATCTTCACCTGGTGCCCTGTCTGATTTTAGCTTCTTTATTGCCTCCTTTACTTCACTTATTGTTATTGGTCCTGTATTGATGTTTAGTTCCGTTTTTGCTTCAGGTATGTCTATTGTTTGTGCTGCTTGTGTTCTGTTTAGTAGGGTGTTAAAGTGTTCCCTCCATCTTTCAATTTTTTCTCTTTCTCCACTGACCAGCTGTCCATTTTGTGTCCTTACTGCACTTTCACATCTTGTGTTGAAGTTACCTGTCATCTGCTTTGTGATTTTATATATGGTTTTCATGTCATTTGTATATGCTGCTTTCTCTGCTGTTTCTGCTAAGTTGTCATAGTACTGACGTTTATCTTGACGGCATGATTCCTTCACTTCTTTGTCTTTTTGCACATAATTACTTAGAACTTGTTCTTTAAGCCGTTGTGATTTGGTGTTCAGTAATTTTTTCTTGATTTCTTTTCTTTGTTCTAGTTATCTACTCAAAATAAACTAAGAGTAAAATGCGATAATGTCAGATGCAAAACATTTTAAAGGCACAAAAGAATTGTGATTCAACATGGAACTGATGTCATTAATCTTCATATACTGTGGGAAAAATTAAGAACAGATTGAGGAATCTGTGGACTTGCCCCAAGTAATGATAATCTCAACTTAAAACCTGACATTTGTGTAATGAACTTTTTTGTGCTTATATTTACATATTTACTTAACTTTGTTTATATACATTTACTAGCATAATATTTGGTTGTTACTAATTTGACTGAGCGAAAACAAAAGTGAAGAAACAGATATCTAATGTGCAGGAATTTGAATATTAAGCAGTTTCATTCATTTATTATCTGGCAAGCTATCATCTATCTATGTATCTACTGTCTTTATGCTCATCCACCCATGTATATATCTACAGTCTTTATGTCCATCCACCTGTAAGTCTATCCATCAGTTTGTCTACCCATGTATGTATCTTCAATTCAAGTGCCATGCCACATGACATAGGCGATAATTTCTCTCCACAATTCCCTGTCTTTAGACTTGATTATGAGATCCGCCAGTGACTTCCTTCCTAACCACACTGACAGCCCATTCAGTAACTTCTCTCTCTGTCTTCCTCTGTCTCTTCACAACAAAATTGGCTCGATGTAACATTTACATACTCAGAATCTTGTTTCCATTGATATGGATCTGTTGCACAAGATGTGTCTCATTGTCTGGAATGAGACAATGTATGTATCTACTGTCTTTATGTCCATCCACCTGTACGTCTATCCATCAGTCTGTCTATCCATGTATGTATCTACTGTCTTTATGTCCATCTACCACTACGTCTAACATGTATGTATCTATTGTGTGGCCATCTATTTGTATGTTTGTCCATGTACATATTGTCATGTTAGCTACAGTATGTCTATGCATCTAATGTTTGACTATCTATCAGGCTGTCTGTCTACATTATGTACTTATATATGTCTGTCTGTGCACAAGAAGTGCATTGATAATGGAAAGTAAAGTCGTGCGTTTCAAATAGCCTCTGACAGTCAAGTCCAGCTCCTGGCAGAACTGTTCAAAATGACAGGAGAAGGGATGAAGGTGAATATCTGGTGCCTGAAAACCAGACACTTTGGGTAGATGAAAGTAATGTTTGGTAGCTCATCTACTGCTGCTAGCGAGATGCTTCAGCTTCCGTGCATGGAGTGGGGCTCCTCCCAGCCAGTGAAGAAAGATGCATATGGGGTTGCCGCGCGGCACCACTGTTGAAAAGGTGAAAGAAAGGATTAAGCGAAGTAAACAGTAGTCAAATCACGGCACCTCTGGTCTGGAGGTCGGCCACATCCTATGTGCACTCATATTTGGATTTTATGAGTCACCAAAAGCTACACATAAGCCTGAAGACAATCTATAGGAGCACCATATCTTCACTGACTCTGGCTCATATTTTGTGTAGTAGATTATCACTTGTGATGAAGGATAGGGTATCAAACATGACCAGTGTCTGAGGCAGCAAATCAAAGAGAGTCAAGACCATGTTCTACCTTGAAGTGATCTTCTAGTGACATGCTGTTATAATCCTGCAGTCTAGACAATGACTGTTTTGATCACTGTATGTTTACTATGATGGACTTGCTAATAACTGCTTGGTAAGTCTCATCTTGGTAAATCTAAAGCCACTAGAAACTGGAAATGACAGAGATGTGGCTTTTGAGGAAGATGTGAAAGTCAGGGGAAAAAAAAAAGATGAAATTCTCTAACAAACTGCAAAACAAAGACAACCAAAGATGCGAACGAAGAAGAAGAAGAAAAGACAACCAATTTAAGCCATAAGAAAAATGCAAATAAAAAAATATCTCAAAAAGCAGAAATTACATAACCTGACAATCCGTGGAAAACTCAAAGGAAAAAATAGAAGACCACGGGAAAGATACCTCATGTAGCTGGTGAAATAATACAGAAGAAAGAAAGGGAAGCTAATCTGATTAGAAATACCAAGGACCAGCATAAAACGGACAGTGGGTATGATACCAAATGAATGAATGAACCATGCCACAATCCTTTTATGATATGAAACTTGTATTATTTCATCAACTGCAAAGAGCTTCAAGTCTCCTGCTACAACATTCTTTTACAGCTACAACAAGCAATATATTACAACTCATAAAAATAAAATTACTGTTACAACAAGCATTTAATGCAGAAAAAAAAAAATGATGCTGACCATTAACAAAACTAACATTTCTGCTGAGAAACCACAGGTGACATTATATGTCAGCTTCAGTGTTTACCATGCTTTCACCACCCATTTGAAATGGCTGAAATCTGAGGAAGAAAAAAGATAGCCTTTGAGGCTCTTCAGGGCAGCTGTTTACACACTGTAAATGTGTGTTAAGAAAATCTTGTCTATATGTTGTTTTTAATTTTTTATCAACTAAAAAATTTCCCAAATTAAAAGTTAAAGCTAGCTCTGTGCCATGCCAAATAAGGGAAATGGTGTCAGTGTCACACTTTTCTATATACATCACCAAATTAGAAACTCCCAAAATGATGCAAAAAATGTTGTGTGTGACAAGAGTGGGAAGTGTGAGTATCTTCACATTTCTAAACCACACTGCTGTGAATTGAGGAGGTCCTACACCTGTCTTTTTTGTCTTTGCTTTTCTGGAGAAACCCCCTGAACTCACTTCTTGAGTGGTCAGTCCACTAATCACCACAGCACACAATTCCCAAAACAGTTAAACATTACTGAGAACTAATTAAAGCATCAATGCATGGATACAGATGAACAGGATGTTAAATATTCTTGAATGGCTCATATTTTTGGATCTGGAGAACAAGGCTTGAAGTCCGTCTCTTCATTATTCTCTGGTACTGACAAGCTCCTCCAACCTGGCTAACAGGGTAAGGTACAATTTGTGGAGTAGTTTGTCAAGATATTTATATCTTGGGTCCACTCTGGGTATTACAGCAAGCCAGCACAATTCTTACTCTACATATGACATGATCACCATGCTTCAGCATCATCATAATGTCAGCTAAAAGAACAACAGTTCAAAGTTGTAGGAAAATCTGAACCAGAACAATATTCCTGAAAAGAACAAGAACATGCTTAAAAGAAAACTGCACTTGAAATACAGTATGTTCTAAAACATAATGATGATTTTTTTTTTTTGTAAACATGTGAACACTGGATTACACAATACAACAGTTAAAGCAGTGGTTTTATTTTTTCATAACGAGGAGACTGGGTTCACTTCTAGGTCTTGATCTGCTTCAATCAACTATGCTTAAGTTGGTATTTACAACATAAGTTAGGGAATAAAGATAGTAACGTTTTGACTAGAAGCTTTGTCTCACAAAAAATTTATGACACCCCATACAACAAAGTTTTAAACTACCTCATAAAGCTGTGACCCCCAATACAACAAAGCTTTAAACCACCTCATAAAAAATTGTGACTCAATACAACAAAACTTTAAACCACCTAATAAAAAGCCATGACCCAATACAACAAAGCTTTAAACCACCTCATAAAGTTGTGACTCAATACAACAAAGCTTTAAACTACCTCTTTAAAAAGTTGTGACTCAATACAACAAAGCTTTAAATCACCTCATAAAAAATTGTGACTCAATACAACAAAACTTTAAACCACCTAATAAAAAGCCATGACCCAATACAAAAAAGCTTTAAAGCACCTCATAAAGTTGTGACTCAATACAACAAAGCTTTAAACTACCTCTTTAAAAAGTTGTGACTCAATACAACAAAGCTTTAAATCACCTCATAAAGTTATGACCCAATACAACAAAGCTTTAAACCACCTCATAAAGTTGTGTCTCAATACAACAAAGCTTTAAATCGCTTCATAAAGTTGTGACTCAATACAACAAAGCTTTAAATCACTTCATAAAGTTGTGACTCAATACAACAAAGCTTTAAATCACTTCATAAAGTTGTGACTCAATACAACAAAGCTTTAAATCACCTCGTAAAGTTGTGACTCAATACAACAAAGCTTTAAACCACCTCATAAAGTTGTGACTCAATACAACAAAGCTTTAAATCACTTCATAAAGTTGTGACTCAATACAACAAAGCTTTAAATCACTTCATAAAGTTGTGACTCAATACAACAAAGCTTTAAACCACCTCATAAAGTTATGGCTCAATACAACAAAGCTTTAAACATCTGACTATCTTCCGGTAATAAGCTCCAAGCAGACTAAATTTATTATTATCATTATTATGGCATGTTACTGAACGCTGTTAGCAACATATTTAAAAAAATTAAGAGTATGAATACACCGAGTAAAATCTCAACATAAAAGAAATTAATGCACATTTTCAACAAAAGCAAAAATGAGGAATCTTAATTTAGAATTCTTGTATCACAGCTTCAACACTGCTTAACTGCAGTCATATCATCTTCTGGTATTTCTGCTGGAAAGAAAACGATGAAATACTCAAAAGAAGTGAACAGTTTTTGTTGTTCTTGTTGTTGTTTAACCATTGTACATTTGTTCATTTAAAAAAGAATTAACTTCAGATTTTATCTTTTATGAAAGATCTTTCTAACTATAAAGTTTGTAACAGATATTAGAATGTATAAAATAGGAAAAAAGTAGGAGCAGCTTTATTACTTAATAAAGCTGGCCCTACTTTTTTCCTATTTTATACATTCTGGTATCACAGCTTTACTGCAGTGCTTCGTGTATAGTTGTATACTTATACACTAATTATTGTGTAACAGATATTAGTTCATTCATTGTAAGAGGCTTAGCACTTACTCCCTTTATTGTAGTAAAAAAAAAAACTGTTTCATCAGTTTCAATTATCACTTTTATAAACCATCATTATATTATGTTCTTTCCCCACATTCTGACCAATCCTTCACTGAGTTACATGGAATATTTAGAACTGAATGTGTATGTGCGCATGCACGTGTGTTTATGAGTGCAAGTAAAAAAAAAATCACACTCATGTAGTAGATAGCTGTAGTACAGATAATAAATGCTGCTCCTCTCAAGATAGGAACCTCTGCCATTTTAAAATCAAAGATGGTCACTCCCTTGGAAGCATGCACAAAAATAGAACACCACAGTTAATCACTTCTTGGTTAGTGAAGGTGAGAAACCTGTAATTATTCATTGCAGAAGGAAGAGAGAGTAAGAGAATTCATGTGCGTTGGTTCAATAGTTAAATGAATGGCATGGAGGTTTAAAAATGGAAGTTTAAATTTGACTGATACAGCTTGCTCTGGCTGACATCATGCTGTGAACAGGCCTGACACTAATGCTGAAGTGGAATGAATGATATGGGAAAAATGGTAGGTAACAATCAGTGAGCTTGCTGAAGATTTGAAGATTAGCCATGGTTTGGTGCACCACTTCATTCATAAAATGCTGAGTTACTGAAAGTCTCTGCTTGTAGGTACCAAAACACACCCCCCCTCCCCCAATTTGAAAAAAAATGTCATGTGGATGTTTGTGAAACTCTATTATGACAGTTTGAAGCAGAAAGAGATGGCTTTGTACAATGCATAGTCATTGGAGACAAATGTTTGGTACATTACTTCCACCCGGAGATAAAGTGAGCTAGCAAGAAATTATGACGTTCTTCCTCACCAAAACCAGAAAGTTTCTACAACTGCATCGGCCAGAGAATTGATGCTCACATCAGGACTGTAAAGGCTCAATCTTGGAACATTATATTCTCAGAGGAACCACAATCAATAGCAAAAAATACTGCCATCTCGAGAAGCACTTGAAACCTGTAAGCAGGTAAAAACATTGTGGTCTGCTCAGTTCTAGCATGTTTTCACACCATGATAATGTGCAGCCTCACATAGTAACAACAGCTCAACAAAATATAAATCTGCAGTTGGAGCATCTTCAACATCCTGTATATTCATCAGACTTTCCATCATTGATTACCATGTTTTTAGACCTCTCAAGGAGGTACTAAATGGAAAGAAGTTCAGCAGGTATGAAGAGATTAAGGAGATTGTAAATAGGGTCCATCAGAAGATTCTTTTTTCTAGAGGAATCCAGGCATTAGTGAAATGGTGTCAGACCTGCATTGAATGTAGTGAGCAATGTTGAAAAGTGATAATTACACATTTATTGAAATTTTAAAAAAAAATTAAGTATATATATATATATATATATAATATATATAGTACTTCCTTGAAAACCACGTTCAAGCAAAAAAAAGCTCCTGTTTACAAACACCACATTAAAAACTATATGAATAATATTTAGGGTTCCTTGTCTCCACGAACCATGACGATCTAACAACATACATACAGCATTTATTTACATGCCATAATCATCGCATACTGCTTTTTTCTCACCAACAACATATAAACAGGAATGTTTGCAGAGACTGTTTCACGAAGCATTTAGCATTTTTTCAGATCTGAAATACTCAAGCAATGGACATTCTGCCAAGCACTGAAAAGAGAATGCTCAATGGTTTAAGCATCGTTTGTTTTTAATTAAATAAACAATATATTAATGATTGAAAGTTACATCTAGCAACCTTAGAAATGGTTGGAAGGTTTTGGGTATGGGGACAAAATATATATTAATAGAACTGAAAAAAAGACATCCTGAGAAAAAAATTTCTCACATCACAATCCATAGACATACATACAAACAAAAAAAAACATAGCCATATCATACGACAGAGCACCTAGGAAATATGTTGATAGCCTGACTGCTTTTTCTTCCTTAACTCCTGAAGGAACCAGGCACTCATTTCTACTGTCAGATGACTAGGAATGTATAGGTTGGATTCAAATCACCAAACTTCACCACAAGAAAAGAGTGTACTAACCACTTCTCATCCACAGACAGAATATACAAAAAAATAAACATAAAATGCAAAACATTTGAAAAAAATATTCTTGTTATCTTCATCCGTATAAAGAAGCATGGAAAAGCAAAGATAAACACATTCCAAGAAAATAATCTCATATCAACATTATTAGACAGATAAAGATAAAGAGACTGACTGGAAACAATCTGAAATAGTCCTCTCAAATCAGCCATCATTAGCTGTTACATACAGTTACTTATTTCAGTGAAAATCTTTCTGAAAAGAAGGAATAAATAAATAATACAAATAATATTCACATCTCTACAGTGTTTGAAATTTTTTTAATGTAACAAACAATCATCTTAGTTCAACCTTGTATAGTTTTATAGATTTCCTTCATTCAGTTCTTTACCATCTCAAAATTTTCTTTCTCTTTGGGTATTGATACCATGCTGTGAATCTGCTTCTCTCACTAAGCTACTATTATCTCAGGAAGTAGATTTTACTGTATGCCTGCTTTTGCTGCATGTCATTCCAATTTTTTTTTTTTAAACAGAGCATCATCTATAACCAGTTTTTAGATTTTTGGGGAAAATATGGTATGCCTTTGTTTTATTTGATTTATGGCATTTATAGCTATATCACTGATCATGTAACTTATATGTACATGATAATTTATTCTCAGTTTCTGTATTTTTGCTTCTTTGGAAAGTGCA
The DNA here is from genome assembly GCA_009760885.1 of Achatina immaculata. Classification (NCBI taxonomy): domain Eukaryota; kingdom Metazoa; phylum Mollusca; class Gastropoda; order Stylommatophora; family Achatinidae; genus Lissachatina; species Lissachatina immaculata. Next base: position 74,001,980 of record CM019713.1, on the reverse strand, counting down.
TTTCTCCTCCAATTTCCAAGTATCTTATTATGACTTTTTACTGCACTTAATGTTTTTTTTTCTATGACAGCCTTTGGGCTACTTTATGTTAGAGATGTCAAGAATACTGAATGTAAACATTCAGTTAAATGCAGATGTATGATTTTCTGGGTGACTGAATATGACAGATTCTAGCTTAACACTTCACTCTCTGATAAGATCTAATCCAGTGTTTCCCAGACTTGTTTGGGCAAATCTGATTTTCTGGTAACAGCCATCAAACAATGTCACACAGATGACAGAAGCTGCCTAGCGCTTGAGAACCGCTACATTCAGGAATAAGGGACGCTGGAACCACATGGTTTGAACTCATTCAGCTACACTTAACATTCTCTTCTTCTACAATCCCTCCCCACTAAGTTTCACTCCCTTCTCATTTGCTACACATAGTTCAGAACCTATCACAGCATCACATTACACCCCCTCTACCAGTTCTAAGGACTGTTATAACCGGAGGTGGGGTGGGGATATGCTCTCCACTCCAATAAAATGTCTCCAAGGCGTCCATCTCAAACACCCCCTGACAGTCCACATCCAGCTCCTGGCCTTCTCGTGGTGGAACTGTTAAAACCGACAGGAGAAGGGGCAAAAGCGAATATCTGGCGGCTGAAAATCAGACATTCCAGGTAGATGAGAGTCTTGTTTGGCAGCTAATATAGGAAAAGGAAAACTCTAAAGATCCAGCTGCTGGCGAGATTCTTCAGCTGCCGTGTGGGGGGGAAACTCCTCCCAGCCAATGAAGAAAAATGCGACTAGGGTTGCTGTGCAGAGCTGTCATGGAAATAGTGAAGGAAAGGATTAAGTGAAGTAACCAGTAGTATCAAGGTCAGTACTACTCTAATTATGGCACCTCTACTCTAGAGGCCGGCCACATCATATATACACCCACAATGAAGCAATTTGCCTAAATCGGCTTAACCCAGGGGTCAAACTAAGACACTGCAGGAGAGATTATTCGGATGCCACATGTGGAGTTAAACTCCTCCCGGCCAATGAAGAAAATGTGAAAAAGCAATTAGGGCTGCCATGCGGCGCCGCTGTGAAAAGGTGATGGAAAGGATAAAATGAAGCTTAATTGGTATTCAAATATTCAGTTCATCTCTAGAATGTGTTGATCCACTATGTAGCCAAGTTTGTTTTTACAATATGTTCCATGGTTACTTGCTTCGTTTCTGCTTCTGTTTAACCATGCTACTTCTATCAATTGCTTCTGTTCTTACTCTTGCCAGCACTGTACTGTTTATTGTTAAATGTTGAATTTTTTTTTTTTGTATGTGCAAGGTCTTGGATTGCAGATGCTTCCTCTTTAGCTAAAAGAAAATGTCCATGAGTGCTCTGATCTTCTTCTTGAAAGGAGGATCTCAGCACCAGTGAGAATTCTTCAGCTTTCTAAGTGAAGCTCCTTTTTCTAATGTATGGATATTAATATGTTTGACAGCATAATGTGTAAGCAGCTGTCGCATGACTTCTTCATCTCAAATATAAATTAATAAATATGTTTTCAGGGTTCACAGGGAGTTCAAAGGAACACAAAATTTCATCTTGTTGTTCACTGGTTTTTCAAACTGATGTATTTACTGGATTATGAACAGATCCATATCGAATGCATGAAAACCGTCGTTGGCTGTAGTAGACCAAAACTGCCACAAGAATAACAATAAGTAATGCTAAAATACCGACAATGTACCAATAGTATGTGCCTGAGGAGTCATCAGGCAATTTGTGCAGTTCTTTTATCAGTATATCCTTCTCCATCATCAAACTTTCAGCAGATCCAGCGTAGTCAAGGATAATGTACTGAAACATATGTGGACGTTCCAAGGATTTGGCAACATTCTTATCTCTCTGGAAAATTACTGTCACTGACTGTGTGTCATTACTTGCACACCAGGTATGTTCTTGAGAAGCTTTCTCATCACTACACCTTAACGTGTACACCATGTCTGATGGTTTGAGTGAGTGCCCTGCAACTGACACTGAAAACTTCCAATTGCTTCCGCAGTTAACATCGTCCGAAGGTATATACAATAAACAAATGCTTTTATTGACTGTCCTCTCTATCATCTCAAATGGAATTCCACACAAAGGAGTCAATACTTGACCATAAGAAACATAGTCTTGTTTTGGTGGTTGGTTATAAATACGCACTTGACTGTTTAGCAATTTGTATGTTGTTCTACAATACGTACTGTCAAGGTAGACTTTACGTTCTGTACTTCCTATATCTAGAACCTTCAGCTGAATATGAACTTTAGTAAAATCTAACTTGTATTTTGCATCTATATTCATTAAGTTAAATTTCATGAAATTTGTTTTTCTGCATACCTCCCTTTCTGGCCAAAAATTGCTTGGATAGTACTTCAAATTTTTAAATGAATTGTTACTGCTCTGGTCATCATAGATGAAGAGCTCACCATTGGTATCATTAATTTGACTCATTATCCCAACCTGAACAAGACACAGCCAGCCTCCATTTTTGGCAGATGAAATGTTTGCCACACACTCCCAATGACATTCAATGTGTGCACTGGGACTGACAGTCACATGGTAACCCTCATCTGATGTGATTTTGTATTCTAACCCAGCCTTGCAGCGTTTACATGAATTCAGGAGAACTGTATTTCTGTTAAATGTAGGATGCACCTCCATGACAAACGTCATAAGAAGCAGACCTGATGTAAGGTAATTAGGAGTTAGACTCAACAGTTGTACCAGCAAAAGTTTTGTCATCTTTTTCTTGCTCTGGTCTTCATATGATCATTATCTGAGAACAAACAGCATAAAATAATATGTACACACATATTTGAAACTCACAACACCTAACCAAACACATCATTTAGGAAACTGACACTGGTTTACCAAACACAATTAGGAAACTAACACTGATTTAACAAATACATTATTTAAGAAACTGGCAATAGTTTAACAAACATTATTTTGCAAAATTGACACTGAACATCGAAATAATAAAAAAATAAATAAACTACACACAGTATTTTGGGCGTCTCGGTTTAGGGAGCAGCATGCAGAAACATCAGTACGATATCACCCAGCATGCTTCAAAACCAGTCCTGAATTATTTAAATGGCCCCAACCACAGAGGCAAATCTGATTTTCTGGTAACAGCCATCAAACAATGTCACACAGATGACAGAAGCTGCCTAGCGCTTGAGAACCGCTACATTCAGGAATATGGGAAGCTGGAACCACATGGTTTGAACTCATTCAGCTACACCTAACATTCTCTTCTTCTACAATCCCTCCCCACTAAGTTTCACTCCCTTCTCATTTGCTACACATAGTTCAGAACCTATCACAGCATCACATTACACCCCCTCTACCAGTTCTAAGGACTGTTATAGCCGGAGGTGGGGTGGGGATATGCTCTCCACTCCAATAAAATGTCTCCAAGGCGTCCGTCTCAAATAGCCCCTGACAGTCCACATCCAGCTCCTGGCCTTCTCGTGGTGGAACTGTTAAAACTGACAGGAGAAGGGGAAAAAGCGAATACCGGACGTTTCAGGTAGATGAGAGTCTTGTTTGGTGGCTAATCTAGGAAAAGGAAAACTAAAAACCAGCTGCTGGCGAGATTCTTCAGCTGCCGTGCATGGGGTGAAACTCCTCCCAGCCAATGAAGAAAAATGCAACTAGGGTTGCTGTGCAGAGCCACCATGGAAATGGTGAAGGAAAGGATTAAGTGAAGTAACCAGTAGTATCAAGATCACTACTACTCTAATTACGGCACCTCTGCTCCAGAGGCCAGCCATGTCCTATATACACTCACACTGAAGCAGATTGCCTAAATCGGCTTAACCCAGGGGACAAACTAAGACACTACTGGCAAGATTCTTCAGATGCCGCACATGGAGTGAAACTCCTCCTGGCCAATGAAGAAAATGCGAAAAAGAAATTCGGGTTGACGTGTGGCGCCGATGTGAAAAGGTGATGGAAAGGATAAAGTGAAACTTAATCAGTATGACCAGTAGTCTCATGGTGAGAGCTACTCATACCATGGCATCTCTGCTCTAGAGGCCAGCCACATCCGATATACACCCATACTGGTGAAATATGCCTAAACCGGCTTAACCCAGGGGTGAAACTTGGTGACTACTCATGTCACAGTACCTCCACTCTAGAGGTCAGTCACGTTTTAAAAACGCCTATACTGGGATAAGACGCCTAAATCGGCTCTACCCGAGGTGAAACTTACTAGTCGCGAGGATTCGTCCTGGACAAAAGCTCCATCCTGATCAAAACTATGAAGGGTAGCAGCTACGACCACAAAATGCTGGACCAGTGCAGTCTAGATAGGAAATCACCTCTCACCCGACAGAGATGTATGCATATCCTAATCACGCTGAGGTTTTCCGGTGAGAAAGTCAAACACTGGACTGGATGAGCAACCATCTCTCACCTGGTGGGGATATACTTATATCCAAAACATGTCGAGGTTTTCCAGTGAGAAAGTCCAACTTTAGATTAAACTAGTGCAACGAAAACCATGATGTCACACAATCCCGCTTCTGTGACCCACCAAGAATTCAGGCCCAAGCCCCACGATATTCTGAACCTCTTGTGATCCTCTGGGGGATCTCTTGTGAGCCTCTTGGGGATCATAGGACACATTGAGAACCACAGGAGTAAATTCAGCAGGATCACAGGGCAATCTTGGTCGTAGAAGCGAATGAAGAAGAAGAAACCACTCTACCCCTACTATAATCACATATTTCACCATTCTCCTGGCTAGATTACCACTGTATCACTCTCTCTCCCCTCCATGGTTTCCCCACCCACCACCTTCAGTTACAGCCTACTTATCACACATCCCAAGTCTCCATTTAAATACTCTCTACACTTCACTATGCATATTTCTTACACACAGCTTCGGACAAGCCACTGCTAAGTGCTCTACTCATTTTATTTATTTATTTTTTTTTTTTTTAACACAGCATTCATGTGAATTTATACTTTATCTCCTCTCACTAGTTCTTTGTCCTGTGTGTTTTTGTATGATTAAGGCTCACGCCAAAACGTAACAACTGTGTACTCGTTAAGTAATAAAGCTGTTCCTACTTTTTTCCTAGTTTATATATTTTGGACACATGAGCGGTACAGTAATACAATGAAAAAGTTGCTCAAGAAATGTGTTGAAGCCAAAGAAAAAGCACCAATAATGTGTCTGGAAGGACGCCATCAAGAGACAGACAGGAAATGTTCAAGATGAGTGCACTGTAAAAACAAGAAACATAACAAAATAATAGGCATCTGCTGCTTCAACTATCAGCTCATGCTAAATCTTAAGCCTGGTCACCAAGACCTAGTTTACAGTTTTCCCCAGGCTTCTGCAGCAGCCCCGTAACTTCTGCCTCCGATTTGGACCATCCAGCTGGGTTTAGTTGCATTGGTTCTCTTGACCATTAAGTTAGCCTGGGCACTGGTAACTTTGTAGGGCAGATGGCCTGGATCAGATCTCCACGATAGCTGCTGTTAGGTATGGAACTATGATATTAATGTAGATTGCCTCATCACCATGTCTTGTAAGTGTGCATATCTGTGTGTTCTTATTCTCCCTGTTTACAGTGCCACATTGTCTTAACAAGCCAAGTTTGCTTCTGATTACTTTTTACTTTTTTAACTACTAGATCAAGTGGTTACTTATGTTTCTCAGTTTTAACTTTTAGATCCTGCGACTGCCTCTCTGCTTTAACTATAAGATCTCATGATTGCTTCCATTTCTCAGTTTTAACTACAGAAAGTCCTTAAGTCTTTGAGTTACATAAGTGGGCCATTCCACAATGCTATGATCAAATCACTTTTTACATAACTTAAAGAGTCATATTTTATTATATACCTTATACACAACAATAATAAGCTTGAGTGCTGTCTAGATATTTGGCCTGATGTCATCTCCTTTAATCATTCTCAGGGTCAACTTCCATACTTTAAAGTAGTTGTTGGTCTGCTGGAGTTCATGTACAGCTCTAGTACATGACCTAGTACAGATGTTGGCCACATGTGTTTTCTTTGTTCTTCATCTGTTGGGCGCTCTTAATCTTCTCTGGACATTTTGCTGGTCCCACATGTCCGCATGTCAGAAATAGCCAATCTTATGCTTGCTGAACAGATGATACCTCAATCTGCTGTGATTGGTGCAGATAGGAAATCTGCTTAAAAAATGATTACTTGCTCTTCCTTACTGAGCCGTAGTAGGTACCATCTTTTGCTGGCCTGGATGTTCTCTTGCCCAATTACTCTTGTATGCTATTTTTATCACTGACCAAGCCTCCTTACATCTCTATCTCTCTCTCTCTGAACCTTAAGTGCTCAAGCACATGAGGCTTCCGCAAGGGTTTTCCACAAATGCCTGTCCTTTACCTTTTTTTCTGCTCTTGCCCAGGTGAGCCCTCTATTGCTTAACATCCTTTCTGTTGTTCTTCTCCATGTCTCTTTTGTCTACCCTTACTTCTGTTCCCCTGTGGTGTCCATCTTAGTGCTATTTTTGGTAGTGAGTTGTCAGTCATTCGGAGCACATGTCCCAACCATGTCAGCTTCCTCCTTACATATTACAGTATTATTTGCCTGTGGTAATCTGCCACCTTTTGCTAGGATGTCTACTGCTTCATTCCCAAGTGTATACCACAGTGAAATGGAGTCCACTGTATTACACTCTCGAGAATAGCATTCATATGTAGTACACTGCTGTTTGCAATGTTTGCTTTTCTATGTATTTGGCAGATGGAGATTTCCATTTCCTTTGTGCATCTGTCTACCTCTTCTTGCTTATTATCTTTATGTCTTCAAACAGCTCCAGGATTTACGGTTCACCAATATTTGCCATGCACTAGAGGAGCTAAGGATAGTTTCATACATTTTGGATGTTCTGCTTCTTTTGCATGCAATCTTATCCAGTTCTTGTATTGGTATAGTCCTCACTGCTCCTATAATTATTCTCATGGTTTGATTTTGAAGCTGCTTGATTCTTAAAGTTGGACTGTGTTGCAGTTGCTCATGCTGCAATGCCACAATCAAGGACATGTTTTTTTTTAATCCAGTGTAGAGCATCTTTAGGGTACTTTCATCTGATCCAAAGGTTGTGATGGAAAATTTCTTCATTATTGTCTTGTGGAGTTTTACTTGAATCTGGTTCTTCTCAATCTGAGCCTTCTGGAAGCTTCTTCAAGACAAACTGCATGGCCATTCAGTGACAGGTTGGTGCTCTGAAACTTGGCTGATGAGGACAATACTACACAAGGTGTCGTTCACTGATTCTGACCAACCATGAGTTAGACAAGTGATCCAGTGAAATAAGGGTTTGCTGCATTCTGTTTGTTGCGGTGGTGGTTTATTCTCAGAGGTCCACAGCACCAGGTCATCAGCATATGGTGTATGATGGACTTTTCTAAGCACGTTCTCTGTGATATCCTTAATGATAGTCAGGAAGAATGTTGACTCCTTGTTCTAGAATCAACCTCCTACTACAGTTGTCCCCAAGCTTTAAATGTTTTATTCTCAGGCGCTGGCAAAGCAAATCCATTTATACATTTTTCCATGTACCTGACTTCCACAGAGTTCAACTTTCCAACTTGCTTTGTCAAGGGCCTTTTCCAAGCCTACCCATGCTGCAAGGGTATTATTCTTCTCTTGAAAAGCACCTTCTGTTTCTTAGGCTATGTACACTACTTGATCTTCAGTAGATCTATGTTGACTGAACCTGTTTGCCTTTTTCAAGCCCTTTCTTCAAGATGCCACACAAGTCTGGGGTTGACCATGCACTCAAGCAGCTTTCCCGTGTAGCTCAGTTGACTGATGAGTCTGTAGCTGGTTGGGTCTACTAGTGCGTTGTCTTTCTTCAGGACAGGTTTTAGGATATCTTCCTTCCATCTCTTAAATATTTTACTTTTTTCCAGTCTCTTTTTTTGCCTTCTTCCCTAATCTTACTAGCATTTCCACTGGCACCTTTTCTTCAGTGAGTGAAGTGCCTCTTCTATTTCATGCATAGTTAAATCTGAGGTTATATATTCTTCAGGCACTCCCAGCATAGAGCCATCAGCTCTTCTTTTATGCCTTTTTCTCTGTTTAAGGATGTCAATATGGTTTGTGAGAAATGCTCCATGAGGCCACTGACAGCTTGCTTTCCAATGTGTAGGTCTTCCTTTCATTTAATTAAAATTTGACTACTGCAGTTACTACTTTCTTGATTTAGCACCCTTGCAAGTTTCCACAATGTTTCCATCTCTGTCTAGGTTCAGACTTTCTGTTTTCTCTATCCAGCTGTTTCCTGCATTTTGATTTAAAGTTCTCTTACAATTAGCTTTGAGTCTGATGTTGGCTTCAGTTTTCTGCTGACTCTTTTTAACTCATCTTTTAATTATTGTAGTTCTTCAGTCCACTGAGGTCTGTGGTGTTCCTCACTCCCCACAGAATTGACTCAGTTGCTGCTTTCAGATGAGATTTGTTGAAATTCTTAACCACTATTTTCTGTTTGTTCTTTCTCATGTTCAGACACCTGTAGTGTCTGTCAGCATGGCATATCTGTCTCAGTCTGCTCATTTGCAATTCCATCTTGGCAATAGCTTTCAATGGAGTTCTGGTTTCAACATGGTTGAAGGGCGAATGTGACCACTGATGATTCTGCCTTTGTCTGTCTTTCTCTACGCCTTGTCTGTGCCAGTTTCATTGTGTTATGGGTTGGTAGTCCAGTTTGGTGCCCAGCTACTGAGTTAAGTGCTCAGGGAGTCACTGTGAACTGTGACTTTCAGTGGTGCATGGATCACACTAACAAAGATTAGTACTAAGATTACACTAATAGAGGATGGGAAAACTCTTACAGGTAAGCAGGTAGCAGATCACTTTGCTCACATGTTTGCACAAGACTGCAACATTGATATCCATCCAGAGAAAGAGCATACAGTGCACACTGACCCACAGAAAGAAGAGGAACAAGTCAGAAAAGTGGAGGTCATGAATGCACCAATCACATGCAGTGAGTTAAACCTAGCAGTCAGTAAACCAAAACCAAGGAAATGATCAAGAACCTGGGAACGGCAGAAATGGGAAAACTGTTGGATATTTTCAATATGTGCTGAAGCACAGGTAAATTACCTCAAATCTGGAAGGAAGCAAGCATGGTACCACTGCTAAAGCCAGGGAAAAACAGTGATACGGCCTCCAACTACAGGCCAATTGGTCTCACTAGCTGCTTCTGCAAAACAATGAAATGCATCATTTACCTGAGGCTATAATGGTACCTAATACTAATATCCTGTCTTTTGCAATGCTGCAGACTATATTGAAATCAAAAAAACTAAGCATAAATATGAAAATCAGGATATTTAAGAGTAATATTCTAAGTGTACTACTCTATGGAAGTGAATGCTGGAAAATCACCAAAACCATAGAAAACAAGTTGAATTCTTTCCAGACTAAATGTTTACGAAGAATTAGAAAAGTATTTTGGCCAAACACCATTAGCAGAAATGCAGATGAAACCACTGACAACAATTATTGAGGAAAGACGCTGGCAATGGTTGGGACATGTGCTCCGAATGACTGACAACTCACTACCAAAAATAGCACTAAGATGGACACCACAGGGGAACAGAAGTAAGGGTAGACCAAAAGAGACACGGAGAAGAACAACAGAAAGGATGTTGAGCAATAGAGGGCTCACCTGGGCAAGAGCAGAAAAAAAGGCGAAGGACAGGCATTTGTGGAAAACCCTTGCGGAAGCCCTATGTGCCCTGGGCACTTAAGGTTCAGAGAGAGAGAGAGAGATAATGGTACCTGGAAAGTGAAAACCTTCTCATTCCACAACAAGCAGGATTTAGGCAGTACTACAGTACAAAGATCAAGTGACCTATCTCTCTCAAGAGATTGAGGATGCATTCCAAGAGAAAAAATTTGTACTAGCAACATGGATAGACCTGAAGAAAGCCTTTGATAAAGTATGGAAAAAAGGTCTGCTGTGGAAACTAAGAAACTGCAATGTGAATGGAAGACTATACAACTGGATAAGGTTGTATTTACACAATAGAAGAGCTAGAGTAGTAATGGATGGACACAAAAGCCAGAAAGTACTGCTGCGACACGGTGTACCACAAGGAGGAGTCCTTTCACCTACACTATTCCTAATATTCATTAATGACCTGGTCAAGGAACTTCCCTGAATCAAAGCAGCACTGTATGCAGATGATCTGGTCATGTGGTGTACAGATGAATACGTGACAGTTGCTACAGAGATTCCAAAGAGCAGCAGACATCTTGACATCATGGATAAACAAATGGTATGTAAGTATCAACACAGAGAAATCAAGTACCACTCTGTTCACTCTCTCATCCAAACAGAAAGCAGGTAAGATCTTTGTAAATGAAATATCCTTAAGGATAGATAACCAACCCACTTACTTAGGAGTGACTCTTGACTCAAAACTGACCTGGAAGCAACACATCAGCAGTGCAGAAGAAAACTAGGCATATTAAGAAAATTGAATGGAACCACATGCAGAGCTAGTGAAAGAATCCTCAAGAATGTATATCAGCAAAGTATTCTACTACATTTAGAATATGGCTCAACATCTTGGTGCACAGCATCAAACAATACACTGCATAATCTAGACAAGGTACAAAATCAGTCACTACGAATTATCACAGGTGCCATGAGGTCCATACCAGTAGTAGAAATGCAGAAAATGGCGTTCAAGCGCTAAATGAACATAGAGACACAAAGGTCATGACCTTGGGAAAGAAATTCCTCAACTCTGTAAGGCATCCCCTGAAGGAGAGATTCAATAACTTGGCACTAAGATGGCTTAAAAGAAGCAGCTTCCTTCATCAGGTCACGCATATGTGTAAGCTGATATCTGACCTTCCAACTGTAGTCGCTCCATTACCGTCTTGTACCAAAGCATACACCACGGAAAGAAGCAGATTATACACAAATAACTATTCAGACTGAAGTGAAAGGTGTGCAGAATGGTGAGATGCAAAGCAGTCTTATAAGATCAACACCCACACTTAGTGTGCTAGATGACAAATATCCATGTGACACCTGGATATGTGTGTATACAGACGGATCTGCATACAATGCCATAAAGAATGTAGAGGCAGGAGCACATATTGAATATCCAAACAACACCACTGACAAGATTTCCATTCCCATTGGAAAATACTGCAACAACTATGATGCAGAAGTTAGGGCAATTATTGCTGCAGTTGAAAAACTATCAGACTCTAGAACTGACACATGCCCCACAGTAATTCTCACAGATGCAAGATCAGTACTGGAATCTCTTCAGTGTAACAAACTACCAGATCTTAAAGATGCCTTGTCAAAAATTGGCTTACAACACGGAGTCACCTTGCAGTGGATTCCCTCCCACTATGGGATACCAGGCAACGAGAAAGCTGACCGTCTGGCCAAAGATGGCACTGAAATGGAGCAACCAGACATACCAATCACCTATAATCAGAAGAAAAGCAATGATAAAAACCTACAGGAAATCACAAATGTTACCACATGACGACTATTACATGTTAAACAGAAAGGAACAAATTACCATTTTCCGTCTCCGAACAGGACATAGCCAACTCCAAAGTCATATGTACAGAAAGTTTAAGGTTGGTACTACTAATCTTTGTACATGTGCCCAGGTGCCCCAAACTGTGGAACATATCCTCCAAAATTGCACCAACTACGAGACACTGAGAAATAATTACTGGCCCAGTGAAACCAATAAGAAAATAAGCTCTATAGTTCCATATATGAATTACAAAAAACAGTGAAAGTTATCCAAGAGACAGGACTGCAGATATAGAAAGACAATGCGTAAGAAGAAGAGTGTATGGACATGACATGGGATGGGATGGTTCATCCGCATTCCAGGAGATGTCACTGGCACAGGCGGTGGAGAAATTTGGGATAGTCTCATTTGCTGTGATGCCAAAACCATACTGAACTTGAATAGCTTTCTTTGTTGTGGAACACATTCCATCTCTCTCTCTCAACCTTAAGTGCCCAAGAAACATGGAATTTCCACAAGGGTTTTTCACAAACACCTGTCCTTTACCTTTTTTTTTTTTCCTGCTCTTGCCCAGGTGAGCTCTCTATTGTTCTTCTCCATGTCTCCTTTGGTCTCCCTTTACTTCTGTTCTCTTGTGGTGTCCATCTTAGTGTTATTTTTGGTAATGAGTCATCAGTCATCTGGAGCACATGTCCCAATCATCACCAGTGTCCTTCCTCAATAATTGTTGTCAGTGGCTTCATCTGCATTTCTGCCAGCAAGATGTTATTTACATTGTCAGCTACATTGTTAGTTACATACTCCATGATCACAGCCAACTCTACTGGGACATGGTCACTTTGCATAGTGGTTAAGCACTTGTCTTTCAGTTTTATGGTGGTTGTTTCCTGTACAGAAAGCCAGGTCTGGGATGGAGCTAGTCTGCCACGCTTTGAAGTAGTAGCTAGGTGTGTCTTTCACATCGCTGATCAGTTGAAAATTGCTGTATATCTTTCAGTCCTTCACTTCATCAACTCTACTGTTTGTTTCCTGGTTTCCCCACTGTTCAGAGTGGCAGTTTAGTCTCCAACAACTATACAGTTCACAGGTGTTATTTCCACACCCTCCATTGCCAGAGTTTCATTTAGAAGGCAGTAAACATTAAAAATTCAGATTTTCTCAGTTGGTGTTATGCCTACATAAAATTTCAGAAAGGCTCTTTTGCTACTTACAAGATGGTTTTGGCTGCATGCTGATGGTATCAATCTGCTCCTGTTGCAGGTGTCTTGTCATGGAATCATTTTTTAAAAAAAAGATTTCTTCTGCATTCTGCTGCAAGATGTCTTAAAGTTCTTGATTCTTGGCCCTTCCTTCTGTGCCTTGGCTCCACATAACAGAAGGGAGTTTCCACCAGTAGCCTGGGGTGGACATTTTCAAAACATGGGATCCAATGCTCTGGTCACCTGGTACCCGCTAGTTAGGCATCACTTTTTCCATATAATAAATACTGAAATGAGCTGCTTTGCACCCATTTTATCTTCTATAGCATTTCTATTAGGTTTTCCTCTACTATCTAATAATATAACGATTAGGTTATCCATACTACAAGAACTTAATATTGAAGAAGCCTGGCTAGTAAAGAGGATTAAAGAGAGAAAACTTAAATATTTTAGACCCATTAAAAGTCATGATAATCTAGAGAAAACCGTCTTTGAAGGGTACATAATGGGAAAAAGAAAGAGAGGAAGACCAAGAAGAAGACTGCTGCAAGACATCGCAAATGGATGCATCAGCAGCAGGCCACCTTGCTCACAAGACCTTTCCCATCTGGATGCCCCTGCCAGTAGCTATGCTGGCTGGCATATTTCTTGGGATCCCTGGAACACTCAAGCCTTCCCCTCACCCCATAACAAGGTAGAGACTCTAATACATGGAGGTGGGGTGGGGGGGGGTGTACCGATGTCTTCAAAAAGGTTTCAGACTTTGGCCTGAACTATCTGCATGCTTAAGAGAACATGACTTTGAACTGGTCTTTCATCCAAAATGCTAAAAATTTCACTAATCACTTCATGTTTTTTTTAAAGTGATTACTGTTGTCTTCATTGCGGGAATGTTCTCTTAAGCAGGCAGCACCTCTGATAACAGTACTGACTGCAGATGGTACACAGCCATTCATGACCAATGGAGGTGATGATCTGGGATTGCGATAATAAAAAGAAACAGTGGGAAAAATTACATAAAAATGTTCATGGGAAATTATCACGTATGAATGTAATGTTGTAAATGTAAACTGAATGAGAGAAGTAAGTCTAAATGGGAAGCTTCAAGCTCTAATGTAAAGTTTTTTCTCATAACTGGCAGTATTTTAGGTCATGTTACCAGCTTGTTTCATAACATTCTGTAATTGTTTGCACACAGAAATTTTTTACACAGGCACTGATCTAAATATTTTGATGCTGCTTAGGTCTGGGTCTGTCTGTACTAGATTCCATGATTGCTTCTGATTGTTTTTTAGTAAACTAACCAATAGATTTGATTTGTGATTGCTTCTCACTGTTTCTTAGTAAACTAACCACTAGATCTGATCTGTGATTGCTTCTGACTGTTTCTTAGTAAACTAACCACTAGATTTGATCTGTGATTGCTTCTGATTGTTTCTTAGTAAACTAACCACTAGATTTTATCCATGACTGCTTCTGATTGTTTCTTAGTAAACTAACCACTAGATTTGATCTGTGATTGCTTCTAACCGGTTCGTAGTTGTAATCACTAGATCCTATGATACAATGTGCACTCAGACTTGGTAAACTTTTCTCAGCATGGGCATGGGACCAACTACTGCTGCCTAACTTCTCTGAAAAGGTGGTGGTGGTGGCGGTGGTTGCAGTGATGACAGAATGAAATGTACAAAATAGTGAAGCAAAACTGCACAGTAAAACCATAACTGAAGTTCTGAGAACTATTCTTCATGGATGAACTACATCAAGAAAGTGTTGCATAAACAAGAAAAAATAAGTAGTAAAAATAAACAGAGTAAAAATAAACAGAAAATAAAAGATGAAAGCAAAGACTGCATGTTAAATTGTCGTGTAATTTTTAAAAAGAATAAACTGAAGTCAAACTCTGAGGACACTAGAGGACCTTATGTGTCCTTCAATGAGTCTCAAACTGAAGGTATGATATCATGCATATCAGAGAATATGAAAGAATTAAGCACATGTAAGCAGTGGAGATGTTAACAGTAGAAGGCATGCATAGTGCCTAGCAACAGAGAAAAGGGGCAACTTTGCCTCAGGTGGACTCAGGACATCATGGAAAGTCTGAATATGTCATTGCAAGATACTGGTCAACTTGCAAAAGACCACGCTTCATTCAGGAAGGCGGTGAGAGGGACAATGTTCAGGAAAGGACACATCACATGAAGAAGAGCAGTGATTCACAACCTTTTTACATCCATCATCAATCATCGCCTTTCACTCCCTTGAGAGCACAGGCCATGGATAAAGCCTCTCCAGTCATCTCTGTTCTTGGAATTATTCTCTGCTTCCTTTCATGTGCATCCCTTGTCTCTGAGCACTGTCATAATTTCTCTTCCCCAAGCAAGTCTAGGTCTTCTTCGTTTTCTATTTCCTTGAGGATTCCATGTCAGTGCCTGTCTTGCTATGTTGGTGCCAGGTTTCCTATTGTGGCCAATCCACCTCCACTTCCTAGACATAATTTGTAGGTTCATAGGTTCTTTCCCAGACCTCCTCGTTCCTGATCTTGTCCTGCTATTTAATGTTTAAAATCCTCCTCAGTAGTTTATGAATGTTTGTAACCTCTGTTGTATTGTCCTGGTCATAATCCATGTCTTTGAACCATATAGTAGGACAGTCTTTACATTTGTACTGAAAAGCCCAAGTTTGGTTTTTGTTTTGATGTTCTTAGATGACCATATTTTGTTAGGTTGGAAAAATGCTGTCCTGGCCTAGGTTATTCTAGCTTTAACATCCTTTTCTGTTCCCCAATATTTATCCACTAAGTTGCCTAAACATGTGAAATACTCTACTTCCTCAATTGGCACTCCCTCAATTACCATGAGGCTATATCTTGCACTATTACTTTTCATTATCTTTGTTTTTTGTCTGTTAATATATAGTCCCAGTTTAGCTGAATTCTTGCTTAAGATATGAAGTTTCTCTTGCCAGAAGTGCCACATCACCTGCAAAGTCAAGATTTTCCAATTGGTTCCACAATGTCCATTGTATCCCTTTTCTTTTTCTTTGTGTGGTAGTTTTCATGATCCAATCAATTGCTAGAAGAAATAGAAATGGTGATAGCAAACATCCCTGCCACATGCCTATTTCCACTTTAAAACTGTCTGTGAGAGTTCCTCCATGCACAATTCTACAAGTTGTTCCTTCATATATGGTCTTTATAAGCTTTGTTATCTTGGCTGGGATACCACAGTGTTCCAGTGGTTTCCTTAGCATTCTACAGCCTAAACTATCAAATGCCTTCTCGTAATCAATGAATGTAACTAACAGTGAAGAATTCCACTCCACTGACTGTTCTACTATTATTCACATTGTAGCAATGTGGTTAATCCAGGATCTTCCTTGCCTGAAACCTGCTTGCTCTTCTCTTAGTGTTTTAATTCTATTTAGCAAAACCCTGCTGAAGACCTTGCTGGGTATTGAGAGCAAGTTCTTACAGTTCTTACATTCTAATAGATCTCCTTTCTTAGGGAGTTTCATAAGATAGGCCTTCTTCCATTCCTCTGGGACCTTCTCTTCTTCCCAAATCATGTTAAATAGTAAGAGTAGTATTTTTGTTGCTATTTCTTTGCTCACTAAGAGCGCTTCTGCTACAATTCCATCTGGCTCTGGTGCCTTATTTCTCTTCAACTCTAGATAGAGTGTTCAATTTCGGCCTTGCTGGGTGGTTCTACATTGATGTCTAGAGTGTTCTCTGTTTCTGTTGGTGCTGGCCTATTTAGGATTCCGCTGAAGTATTCCAGCCATCTTTGCATCTGCTCTTCTTCTGATGTTACTACCTTACCTTCCTTGTTTTTGATGGGCTTTTCTATCCTACGTGGTCTATTTGTTATCTTCTTGGTAATTTAATACAGAGCTCTCATATTGTTTTTACCAGCTGCCTCTTTTGCCTGTCCTGCCATATTATCAAAATAGGCCTGTCTGTTTTTCTTTATGCTTTTCTTAATCTCTTTATGGGCCAAATTGTATTCTATCTGAGCTGAGGCCTTTGCTGTTCTTGTTTTACTGTCATTTATTTTTCCTTTCATTTCTGTCCTTCTGCCTATCTTTTCAGTGTTTCCAATGTAATCCACTCCTTGTGATGAGGTTTCTTAAATACCAAATTTCTTTAGCACTATTCCATACAATGTTCACATCTGGTGTATCTTCGTGTAACTCCTGCAGAACCTGAAATCTGTTGCTCAGTTTCAGTTTAAAGTTCTTTGCTATTTCTGGGTCTTCCAACAGTACCATATTATATCTTTTACTTGCCATGTTTGTTTTGTGGTGCTTCTTCGGTTTCACTCTCAATTTAGCTATCAGTAGGTGGTGGTCAGAAGCTACATCTGCATCTCGTTTCACTCTGACATCTTGCAATGTTCTGTGAAAGCTTCTACTGATACAAATATGGTCTATCTGGTTTTCAGTGACATGATCTGGTAATGCCCATGTGGCTCTGTGTATAGTTTTATGTAGAAATATACTTCCTCCAATGACAAGGTTGTTGAGCATGCATAAATCTGCTAGCCTTTCTCCATTTTCATTCATTATTCCTAATCCACTTTGACCCATTACTTTCTCATAACCTGTGTTGATCTTACCTACCTTTGCATTGATGTTATGTGTTTGTTACCTTGTTGGTATAGATTTCCTGCAATGTGGTGTAGAATTCGTCCTTTACTACCTCTTCTGCATTATTTGTTAGCGCATATACCTGGATGATATTCAACTTTCTTCTTTGTTGAGAAGCAGGCTGTAATTATCCTTGAGCTAACTGCCTCCCAGCTCATCAATGCTCTCTGGGATTCTCTGAATAGCATTAGTGCCATGCTCTCTGAGTGTGTTGCATCTGGGTTTTGGTGACCTGAAAATAGGTTCGTCTCCCCTGTTGCATGTCTAAACTTACCTCCTGTCCAGTATCTTTATATTATATCTATTCATTTCTCTCACTATCGTGGCAGCCTTTCCACTTTCATACATTGTTCTAACATTTCAACATGTAATGGTAAAAGGTGTCCTGGTACTCAGTTGGGATGTCGGTTCTGCAGCTTCCTTTTAGCTTTGACTGTACAACATCATGCTCTCTGTTATCAGAGCCCCTTCCTTTTCTAAGACAAAGTTTCCTGGTTTTCCTCTCCATGTTTTTGCAACGCTCCATTTTTTAAAAAAAATTTTTACAGAGAACAGGTCGTTGGCCTATCCCCCAACCTCCTTAGTAGGACATGCATGGAAGGTGGCAGTGGTTCCATTCTTTTCTCTCCAGGGGCCCCAGTAACCACACGGGGGCTTTTTACATCCAAGGTCCACCTTTTCTACCACTTTTCTATGTGTAATATCAAACTGCCATTAATCCTTTTTTTTTTTATTTTCAACAGATACCAAACCAGTCACTCACTCCACCCACATGATCCCCTCATTTTTGTATTAAAATGTTCTATGTGGTTCCCTTCCATCATGCTAATGGATCATTTAGTTCTTTTAGTCATGATCCTCTAAAGAGACTTTTTTTAAAAGTTTGCAGCCCAACGCCCATGCACTAGACTAAACAATTTCCATTTTCAAAATGATGCAGGATAAAATAGCCAAGAGCAAAGTAGTAAGCACCATCCATGATGACAGTACCCAGCAGCAATAGATTATGACTGGGATATGTAGCAATAATGGATGGTGGCTGTGTTGCCGAAGTAAATTATATATAACAAACTTCCAGAAGCAAGAGTAAACAAGGTAAAGTTTACAAGGTTTAGTTTACAAAGTCTTCCTCTCTTTCTTTTTCCCATTATGTACCCTTCCAAGACGGTCTTCTCTAGATAATCATGACATTTAATGTTTCCAAAATATTTAAGTTTTCTCTCTTTAATCCTCTTTACCAGCCAACTTCTTCAATATTAAGTTCTTGTAGTATGGATATATTTGTTCTTTTTTGTGTCCATGATATTTGAAGAACTCTTCTGTAGCATTTACATTTAAAGGCATTTATGTGTTTCTCAGCTGTTTTGTTAAGTGTCCAGGTCTCACAGGCATATGTTGCGATGGGAAAGATGCATGCCCTTAAAAATCTTATTTTTGTAGTTATGTCTGTTCCTCTCCACAGACTCCATAACCCAGTCACAGTAAAATCTCAGTTCTCATTGTGGAGATGAATATCTGTTCTTGGTACAAATTATGGCTTATACTGGCTCTGACTAATCCACTGTTATATTCTCTGATGGGACAAACAATTTTTCCTATGATCCTCTCACAACATTGTAGCTTTTCAGATTTCTGCTACACAAAAAGGACACTTCACAATTTCCACATGCCAATAACATTTGTCTGCTTCAAAACTGTCTTTTAAAATGATTCATCACTTTTATTGTTGTTATTATTAACCCACTGGGAAGGCAGATCTTTCCCCTATTTTCTCTGCAAATAATTTACAAATGTGTGCTTCAGGCCTGTTCTTATTTGGAATGGTTTTGATCTCCTTTGTTTATATAACACCATGGTTTCTATTTCCTCCATGCATAGTTTACTTATGTTAGTGTATTTCTTATATATCCCTAAACACTAAATATTTGTGTGTGAGTGTTTGGTATAAATAAAAAAGATAGTATCGTGAAAATACAACCGAATGTGCTTTCAGAAAGTACTTGTAAATAAATCTTCCACACATACTTCCAGCACCCCGCCCCCTCTCTTTTTCTCTTTAGAAGCCATGCCGACTACTCAACCCCACGCTACAACAGTCAGGGTCAGCCAAGCTATGTGATCATAAATTTCCACAAGCCCGCTTTGTCCACAGATTAGCGCGGTGAGACAATGTCGCCTTAACTTACTATGGAGGATGAATCCTATACCTATCTTCCTGGCAGATCAGTTCACTCTCCCTGTTTTTGTTAAACACGTTTACTTATATTTACTTCCCTGAACAAGGTTATTCTTTCCTTTTTAATGTTTTAATATCAATTTAAAAAAAGAAAACGTCAGTTTTGCCATTTCCTGATCAACTTTTTTTTTCACAACAACAGTGGCCACCGTTCTGCTTTGTACGTGATTTCATCAAACACGTGAATAGAAACTTACCAAATTTTATGCAATTTATTCCTCGCTGCTGGCGGCCATAACATTCATTGACTGAGTCATGAATCGTGCCAATCATATGATACGGACGGTATCGATAATTTTGTTTGTCAGTACCGGAATAGTAAACTAAGCTTAGTCGATCACGTCCTTTTGGAGTCAATCCTTTTCTTCTTATCTTATATCTTATATCCTTCCTGTGCCGTTATACGTCACATAGGGCTCGCAAAGTAGTTCGCCAATTTTTCCTGTCTTCAGCGAGTCTTTCAACCTCATCAAGGGATTTTATGCCTGTTAATTTGGCCTCTCTTAATAATGTCCTCTTCAGAGTTTCACGCGGTCTGCTTCTTTTTCTTTGGCCTGTTGTGTTCCACTTGATAGCTTGTTTTGGGATTCTCTGATCATTTCTTCTCATCAAGTGACCAACATATGTCCATCTCCTTTTCCTGATCACCCATGAGAGTGGTTGTTCAGTCGTCTGTCTTATCTCTACATTATTCTTAAATTCGTTCCACTTGATGCCGAGTATTTTCCTAAGAGTCTAATTTCTTGTCTATTTCTTTAGTTGTTTTCCAGCTTTCGCATGCACATTTTCATGTGCTGCAAATTCATTTTTCATCTCTTCATTCTCTCTCTCTCTCTCTCCCTCTCTCTCTATCCCATCACTACCCCCTGTATTCATTCATGGGTGTCGTGGTGGTTAGCGCACTCGCCTGCCAGTCAGACGGTCCCTGGTTCGTTTTCACACTTGGGCTAAATTTTTTTCAGACCGACTGGCACCGGGGTCAACCCAGCTAGGCAAGGTGCTGGCGTCCCAAACTAAAATGCTACAGCGGCCTAGAAATGTGAAAGCACATTTCACATCCCTACAACATGCACATGCTGATTCGTGCGTTTTCAAGTATTTCACTTTTGTGCTTGTTTTGCCTGGCTACCGAGGTTGAGCTCGCCGAGAAGCTCATGTGTGGGTTCACTCCAGATTTTCAAGCAAATTACCATACTACATTCCCCATCTATTCACTGTTTGTTCTCAATGTCAAAGCCATGGCTGCAGATAACAACAAAATATCCCTTCTGTCAGGCTAATGTGACACAAGTCGTTTCTAAGGTGCAAATACTACTAGGGCTTTGTGAAGATGAAGTATGTTGACCTTGCCAATGTCGAGTCTCTCTTACATGACACCACACGAAGGTATTTTCCGTTTACTTAGTTCTGTAGCTACAAACATGGACGTTCAATTTATTCTCCTTCATATGTTAATTATCATGCAAGAATGACGAAACCGCGGATAACAGTTTGGAATTGTAGTTGGTAGTGTTTAGCAAGTGAAGCAAAAATTTTCCCAGCTTGTGTAAACATGCCACGCTTAACGAGGGCATTGCCAGTGTACAGGCTTATTTGTGCCTGATCTTCGTATTTGATATCCGCCATTTGTCATTTATGTCACTAGATACGTTTATTAGGATTGTTTATAAATCATTCTCGAATTTTTAAAGCGAAAATAAACAGTTTGTGCGTGTGTGTGTTGATGTTCTAACACGCTACGTCATGGTAATGGATTTGGATCACTATAGTTCCATGAAACTTTAACAGGAAAAAATGAAGGCACTGTAAATTCCGCGCAACAGAAAATGCTAACTTAGCTTCAGGCGCTCCCACGAGGTGGCGGTTGATGGAATGATTTCTGTTACAGAGAGCGAAATACCTATTTAGCTCACACAGATGATCATCATTAGATTTAAGTACTGCGAATCCTCTTGCTCTCACTTCGTAGCAAGTAAATTAACTGCTTGACCAGTCTGTTATACTAGGGGTTCTTGACGGTGTACTGCTGTCTGTTCTAGTTTCACATAACCCATAAGCTCGATCAGCGTTTGATCTTGCTTTGCTATTGCAGTGTCCGGTCACAATATTATTGATGACTATGGGGTAGTCTCTTCTACTTGGCAAGTTCCTATACAAGTCCTAATGATCTGCACTATCAAGTGGCAACAGTAATAGATTGTCTGCAGTTGTGTTCGATGTATTCACAGCTCTAGTGAACTACTTATAATACCTTACCTTTTCTTCTGCTGTTTTCTGTCTTTTGCTCATATTTACAGCTAATACTCGTGCACCACTCTGTTGCTCTTGTCTTTGGCTAATGATTATTTGCGTCTTTCGTTACAGCAGCGGTTCTCAGGTTTTTAAAATTTAGCATGCCTATAATCCAGCAATGAAATTTGACTGATGAAAATGACTTTAATATTGAAATTCAACACATATTATTTTAATTAATGATTAGTGGCGTCTGTGGTTGTTATTTTAGTATTTATATCTGAAAACGTAAAGTAGGATTTTCCTAATCATTTTTTAAAAATGTCTCCCCCTCTCTCTTTGTCATGTTTCATATCCTTTCTCAACCCTACGTCAGACACCCCGCGACTCTAGTTACTTAAATTGTGACTTACGCTACTTGAGATTGGAAACTGTTGGGTTACAGAACGGATTTTCTGATACACCAGTCTCATATGTGCCATTTTCCAGATACTTCCTCATGTCTATGACCTCCATCTTACTTCTTCTCAGGTTATCCTTTGATTTTACTGTTGAACAGTTTTCAGGCCTCATTTGTCATTTTTTTTTTCTGCATTGACAATCACAGCCCTTCCCTAGCTGTCTGACAGCTTTGATCACACTGGATACTGTTGTGACCAAGTCCCATCATTTCTATCTGGGTCCACCATATCAACCAAAATTGTCATTTTGGGAAACATTTGCAGATATCACAGCAAAGCATTAGGTTGAAAATCAAGACCCCATGGACAGCTGGATTTACAACAAGAGTAATACAAGTATTAACATTAAAAACTGTATTTTATGATCACAAGTTGCATGCTTTCACGTCAAACATTTTGACTGGAAAGTTATTATGTTCATTTTTGTTTTTAATACTTTCAAGTTTTTACTGTTGTATCCTAATGGGTAGACTTCATTAAAAAAAACAGAAGAAGAAGTCAATATGGTCAAAGCTGGTTTTAGGCAAGCAAGAGGATCAAGAGATCATATATTCAATACAAGATTAATAATAGAGAAATGCAGAGACTTTAATGTGAATCTATATTTATCTTTTATAGACTATTCAAAGGCATTTGATTGTGTACAACACCAGAACCTTTGGGAAAAAATGGAATTTCCGACACATTTGATGCAATTAATTTCACTGCTGTATTTAGACCAACAAAGCAGAAGTAAGTATAAATGGTGAAACAACAACTTGGTTTGACATAAAACAAGGGGTACGTCAGGGGTGCATATTGTTGCCTTACTTATTTAACTTGTATACTGAAAATATAATGAGGAATGTTAGAGAAGATGTAGACAAAGAATATTATGGTTTCATACGAAACAAGAATAGAGGAGCAACATCTATTCAAATGTGAGAAGTACAATGACCTGGTCAAGCAACTGAGGCAGGGGTCAGGGCAAAAGTGATAGCTGTAGAAATAGGAGCAAGAGGATTCGTAGCAACATCAGCAAATGACCTATGTAAGCAACTGGGCATAAAGGGACAAGCAAGAGCAAGGGGATTGAAAAGCCTTTCAGAAACAATAGAAAAGGCTTCATGCTGGATGTGGAGTATGTGAAACAAGCATTGAGAACATAAATAATTTTGCTTGTCATGGCCAATACTAATCCTTCATGGCTAAAATCGCTAAAGACGCACTTCAAAAGTGCAGTGCCAACTCAATCCCAGGACAGAAAAAAAAAAACAACAACTCACAAGACCTCTGGGAGTCATAACCCAGAGGGGCCCACCCCCCTTAGAGTGTCAGGAGTTTAATAGGGCTGAAACACTTGTCTGGGGGGGGGGTACTTCCTCTGATGATCTGAAGGAGTTGTGTTGTTGTTCCACTCTCTACAACAGAGAGTTTCCTCATGCATATTACAATGCCATAACAGTTGAAGGTTATGAAATATCAGAGATTAGATATGCTGATGACACAGTACTACTGTCCACAGCACAAAAAGGAATGGAAAAACTAATTATGTCAGTCTGTAAGAATAATGAAGAACAAAATCACTATCTTAATGTGAAGAAAACTAAATTGATTAATGACAAAACAAATAAGGCAGCTGGAATCAGTGAGGAAAAATTGGAAGAAGTGGAGAATTTTGAATATCTTGGATCACTACTAACTAATAATGGAGATACAATGAGGGAAATAAAAAGGAGGACATCTATCGCACTTCAAAAAGTAAAACAACTAAAGAAGCTGTGGAGAGGAACAGATAGAACTACAAAAATAAGATTTTTAAGGGCATGCATCTTTCCCATCACAACATATGTCCGTGAGACACTTAACAAAACAGCTGAGAAACACATAAATGGCTTTGAATGTAAATGCTACAGAAGAGTTCTTCAAATATCATGGACACAAAAAAGAACATATATATCCATACTACAAGAACTTAATATTGAAGAAGGCTTTCTAGTAAAGAGTATTAAACAGAAAAAAACTTAATAAATATTTTGGACACATTAAATGTCATGATAATCTAAAGAAGACTGTCTTGGAAGGATACATAATGGGAAAAAGAAAGAGAGGAAGACAAAGGCAAAGATGGCTGAAAGACATCGTTGACAATCTGCAAATAGATGCATCAGCAGCAGGGCATCTTGCTTACAACCGAGAGGCCTACAGGAGTGCTGTTAGGGAGACAAAGTTCCACAAGGGGCATGCAATGACTGACTGACCGGCTGTATGTGGCTTTTTAAGCCAGTTCCATTTTTTTTTAAATTATCTAAAAAAGACCTTCACAAAATGCCATTTCTTGCTTATGATATCTGAACACTGATAAGTGAATCAAATTAAGTTCTGTTGCTATATGGAATCTGTGTTAGCATACTGTCATTTAAGTTTGTAACCATATGGAATCTGGATCAAACTGTTTTGATTGAATTCTGTAGCTACATAAATTCATCTTCTGCATTCAGTTTCAAATGCTCAGTCATCAAGACAAGAAGAGAAGACCTTCCATCATAAGCAAAAGTTCGTCATGTATGCCAAATTGTCCATCTGTGTTCTTTTCCTGGAACCATTTTTGTGCTCTGAAGTCTGCGTATAGAGAGTATAGGTTTGCAGGATATGTTGTGGAGACAACTCTGAAATGTGCATAGTGGGAGCTGGGCAGTCTTCAGTTTATGTAAACAAGTTTAGAATCTGCAGTTCAGAACCTACAAATTGTGGCTTGTTGTGCTAGATACAATCTGTGTTTACTAGCTATATAAAATCTGTGTCAACATGCTGTTGAGCTCTGCAGCTGCACATAATCTATGTTCATATGCTAAAGATAAGCTAAAAGATGCTGTGCAATGTTCAGTTATGACAAAAACTATAAAAAGAAACTATCATACATGGACATCAAAGTTCATATGTTCCCTCTTTGTTTATTTCTTTCCTATTATTTGTTGTTGTCTTGTTACTAAGTGAGACTACATATTTACTACTGATATTTTCTCAACACTTTACATTGTTGTTTTTTTCATAACCATTTCTTTATTCTTATTATCTCATATTGCTAAATTTTCCATTATGGAGTGGATTTAAGAATGGGCCTGTGAAGTCAGAACTGCTTTTAAGCCAAATCAGAGTTGGTAGAAATGCAACACTTGTGGGTAGGGTGGCCATTTCCAAGTGAAATTAGATTCTGAAAAAGGTGAACATTGAACACACAGATGTTTATAAGTGTATATATAAACTAGTAGAGGTACCCAGCACTGCCTGGTAAATAGCAGTATTCATGCAAGGATTCAAAGGTTCAAAATCGGACAATGGCATCATTGCATTCAGGACAGTTCCATATATGCTCTGCTACATGCTGCAGCATCCACCCATGAGTATGTTTGCTAATAGTTCCCATCAAATATTGGTTGTTTATGATGCATTTTCTGCCACACAGTTCAGATTTTCTACCACCTCCCTTAATTTGTACTAGCTCCAGCAATCTCTTCATGATTACGTTGTTCTTTCATTGCAGCTCTTCATTTTCTTGCACCCTTTCCAATATGGCTTTAGCAATGTCACCCTTGTCCATTCTCAGCCTACCATTTATTTTAGCTTGTCCAGCAAGCTTGTCTATCTGCCACTTCATTGCCATGTACTCCTGCATGCTCTGGACAATAAAGCCACTTTTGGCTTATCACTTTTGACTGACTTAACAGATGAATACATCTTTTTCGAAGCAATTTTTTCTCAATCTTACAAAGATTCCGTGAATCCATCACAATGACGCCATGAACCACATCATGGGCAACTAGCCATTTCATTGCTGCTGACACAGCCTTAATTTCCATTTGCATGCTTGATGTGATGACTTCAAAGCCCCCCGAACCCTGTGCCACTACTCTTCCACAACCACTTCTGCTGTTCTAAGACACTGAGCCATCTATATATATTACTGTATTGGAAGACCCACAGTAATGCTGGATGCAAGGAAACACCTGTCATTCATTCATTCATTTGCATGTCCCTTGTGGAACTTTGCCTCCCTTACAGCGCTCCTGTAGGCCTCTCAGTTGTGAGCAAGATGGCCTGCTGCTAATGCATCCATTTGCAGATCATCAATGATGTCTTGCAGCCATCTTCGCCTTGGTCTTCCTCTCTTTCTTTTTCCCATTATGTACCCTTCCAAGACAGTTTTCTCTAGATTATCATGACGTTTAATGTGTCCAAAATATTTAAGTTTTCTCTGTTTAATACTCTTTACTAGCCAGCCTTCTTCAGTATTAAGTTCTTGTAGTATAGATATATTTGTTCTTTTTTGTGTCCATGATATTTTGAAGATCTCTTAAAAAAATACCTGTCAAAGTGTGAAAATTATTAGCTGAAAGTATAAGCTGCACAGTGTAACAAAGAATTTTTTTTAACTGAATAAAATGCCCATTATTCAAAATCCATGAACTAGTTTCACATCTAATTGACAATGCTAAGTAAACATATTAAATGCAAAGAAACCACAATCCTATAATAATAATAAAGAACAACTCAAAAGCATAAATTGTACATCAAAATGTTAAACATAAATTTTTTTAATAAAGATACCCACATTTCAAAGCCAGTGAACCAGTTTTTGCACCTATTTCCTGAAATGAAATGCAAAGGTACTAAATCCATGCCAATATAAAAAAAACACAAACCAGCAAACAAAATGTGAAGGAACTGTACCCGTTCAAGTCTTTGCCAAATGCAAAGAATTTACATTTATTATCATATAATGTGCAGCCAAGTACTTCTGTTTTCATGTGCGATTTTCTCATAACATTTGCATTCATTCAGTCTCTTTCTCAGTTTTTTCTCTGTTGTTTCATGCAATTAGAATTTTTAGTGCCTTGCACTGTTCTGCATCTCATAAAACTCTAAATGTTCCAATTCAACTCTTTATCTATGTGTACCTAAACAAACAGTTTGGAATTGTTTTTCAGTAACACTGAAAGATTATGCAGTAAACTACTTATTTTTTCCAGTGGAATGAAATTTCATGAGCTATATATCTCATTCATAATACTAAGTGAACAAAATAAATGTTATGAAAGCCCTCATATTCACAATGAAAAAACAAATTGGATTAAAAGCACAATAATAAATAATTTTCTGTGAAATGTGAATAATATTTTTAACACATGAGAAAAAGCACCTTCACAGCCTCTAAATAATGAACATCCTGTGGTATGCCAAAATATACATGGAGGCACAAGTAATTCTCACGTATCTGTTAGGGACCAGGCATTGGTGACTGGCGAAAACTGCCGAATAGTTAAGCATAGACTATTTATTTATAATAAATATGTCGCTGTTGGCGAGATTTTTCAGAAGGAGTGCGGAAAAGAAATAAAGGTTGCTGTGTGGTGCTGATGGGAAAAGGTGGTGAAGTGAAGTTTAATCAGTATGTCCAGTAGTATCGCTACGAGAGCTATACCACGGCACCTCTGCTCTAGAGGCCGGCCACGTCTGAAATACACCTACATTGGTGAAATATGCCTAAACCGGCACACACCAGGGGTGGAACTTGATGGCTAGACATGTCATGCCACCTCCGCTCTAGAGATCGGTTACGCCTGATATACACCCATACTGGTGAATTTTGCCTAAACCGGCTCACACCATGGGTGAATCTTGAAGGCTATGCATGTCACAGTACCTCTGCTCTAGAGGTCGGTCTTGTCCCAAACACGCCCATACTGGGATAATGCCTAAACCGGCTCAACCCAGGGGTAGAAGTCACTAGTGGCGAGGATTCGTCCTCCTGGACAAAGCACCATCCTAGTCACAACTAGGAAGGGTAGCGGCCACGACCGCAAAATGCTGAAGTCGGAGACACTGGACCAGGGAAGTCTAGATAGGCAACCACCTCTCACCCGGCGGGGATGTTTGCGTATCCTAATCATGCTGAGGTTTTCCGGTGAGAAAGTCCAACTCTGGACTGGATGGGCAATCACCTCTCACCCGGCGGTGATACACGGGTATCTCAAAACACGTCGAGGTTTTCCGGTGAAAAGGTCCAACTCTGGCCTGGGTGGGCTACCGCCTCTCACCCAGCGGGGATGCACTGATATCCTAAACACGTCGAGGTCTTCCGGTGAGAAAGTCCAACCCTAGACTAAACTGGTGCAACGAAAACCACGGTGTCATGCAATCCCGCTTCAGAGACCCACCAAGAATACAGGCTAAAGCCCTGTGATACTCTGAACCCCTTGTGGTCCTCACGTGGATCTCGTGTGGTCTTTTCGGGGACCACGGGACCTAACAAGGACCACAAGCGTAACTTCAGTAGGATCACAGTGCAGTTTTGGTGGTAGAAGCGAATGAAGAAGAAGAAGAAGATAATAAATACAAAGAAAGCATTTGTGATTAATAATACACAAAACAAATTAAAGCCAAACACAGAACTTCCAATAGATTAAAAATTAAATGTGAAGAAATTACATTTATCTTATAATGCACTTCCTTTCTTCTGTCTTTAATTGTGGATCTTCATTCATTATAGAAATTTCTTTGTAACATTGTGGTGTATAATTTATGGTTTCAGCTAATGATAGTTATAACATGGTAGTACATGTTTCTATGCACCTTATTTAGCTGGCCAAAGCTGGATATCTGTTTTGCATCTAGTAAAACTCAATAATGAAATCCAGTCTTATGTACCTAAGCAAAAGAGTTTGGAAATGTTTTTCTGCAGCACTAGACATTTATGTAGTAAAGCTTCTTACTTTTTCCAGAAAAATTAAATATCTGTGAAGAATATATCTGATTCATAATACTAAGTAAGAAAAATAAATGCCATGAAAGCCTGCCCAATTCACAATTTCAAAAATGAGACTAAAAGGAAGCACTTCTGTTTCACAATAATAAAAGATTACATTTACCTTATAATGTGCTGACACATATTTCTGTCTCTCTATGTGATTTTCTTATGATCACCTTTCAGGTCCATGTCTTTATATACTTTTTGTGCTTCACTATTGAAAGCATAACAGATTCACAATACTAAGTGAACAGTTGATCTTCTTCTTCTTCTTCGTTCGCATTGTCTGTCTATACCTGCAGTCCTGTCTCTTGGATAAATTTCACTGTTTTTTGTAATTCATGTATGGAACCGTAGAGTTTATCTTCTTTAGTGGTTTCACTGGGCCAGTAATTATTTCTCAGTGTTTCATAGTTGGTGCAGTTCTGGAGGATATGTTCCACAGTTTGGGGCACCTGGGCACATGTACATAGATTAGTAGTACCAACCTTAAACTTTGTATACATATGACTTTGGAGTCGGGTGTGTCCTGTTCGGAGATGGAAGATGGTGACTTGTTCCTTTCTGTTTAGCATGTGATAGTCATCATGTGGTGGTGTTTGTGGCTTCCTGTAGGTTTTTATCATGCTTTTCTTCTGATTATAAGTGATTGGTATGTCTGGTTGCTCCATTTCAGTGCCCTCTTTGGCCGGATGGTCAGCTTTTTCATTGCCTGGTATCCCACAGTGGGAGGGAATCCATTGCAAAGTGACTCCATGTTGTAAGCCAATTTTTGACAAGGCATCAGGTCTGGTAGTTTGTTGCACTGAAGAGCTTCCAGTACTGATCTTGCATCTGTGAGAATTATTACAGGACATGTATCAATTCTGGAGTCTGATAGTTTTTCAACTGCAGCAATAATTGCCCTAACTTCTGCATCATAGTTGTTGCAGTATTTTCCAGTGAGTATGGAAATCTTGTCAGTGGTGTTGTTTGGATATTCAATATGTGCTCCTGCCCTTCCATTCTTTATGGCATTGTGTGCAGATCCATCTGTATACACACTTATCCAGGTGTTGTAATAGTTTGACTATTTATATATAATTTAAGGCACCCCTGAAATAGTATTGGCACCAACTAAAATGGTTTTCTACTGGGTTGATCATTGTCTACTTGTGGAGTACAGTTTGAACTTATACATTTCTTCTTGTTGTTGGTGTTCTGACAATCACCTAATTTTCTATATTATACACTGAGAAAATACAACAAGACACCCAGGCTTCCAACTCCACAAAATAATACAAATACACAGCTTAACATAACTTGGCAGTCTTCCAACCAAAACAACTGGTCAACAATGAGAATTCCAACAAAGCCAATTGATGTAGTATTTCATCAGACCACCACATTTATTAATGGACAAAATGAGGGTGAAATCATGAATGATGGAAACATAGCCATCAGGCTGAACAAGAATTACATTAACAGTGCCCGGCGTGAGCGAATCTACGCCATATGGGCGAAAACCTTACAATGTACTATACACAAAAAATCAATACTTACAACATTATCAACAAAGCCTCAACCAACACAGGGAAAAACTAATTCTTCCATCTCGCTACCAACAAATTGCCAATGGTAGAAACTCTTCCTAAACGAGATTCCAATCTGCAATAAAACTACTAAAATTCTTCCTACATCACAAACCAAATAAACTCCTACTACAACAAACAAGTAAGGCTCTCTCTACCACATACTAGAGTCAATCACACAACCTTTCTCTAACACATTCTGACCAAAGACTAACTTTTTCAGCCCATGCATACCTCCCGCTCAACTCAACCCCGTGACTTCGAATTTTCTCAAACCACGTGCTTGGCACACGGTGATGAGTTGTGGTCTACCAGACCACAACTACAGGGTTACACACACTACACTCTGTACAGAATTGTTATTCTGTTACAGAATATCTCCCCACCCCCTAAAAGTAGATATTTGGCCATCAAATATCTTCAAACAAAAAAAATTACCAACCTTTACAGAAAACTCTCACTAAATGTGAGCTATGACAATCAGTCAAAGCTGATTATGTAGCTACAAAAATTTCGTGCACGCACAATTTGTACAAAATAAGTACGTTAAACCTTTGTGGTGCAAACATAAATATACATATATTTACAACATTTTAATAATGAGTTCTATGAACTACATCATCTATTTCTACTGCCATAGAAATAGGATAGAAGCAAAGGATGAACTCCTTTTTTGAAGAACACTACCCAACTAGTGTCTATTGTGCTTTTCTTTAGAAATCCCTATAGATTTCGAACTATACAGTAGAATGAAGCGCAGTTAATATGGTGATCACAACACGTTCTATGAACTGCTTCCTGTCATCCAGTTCCAAT
Organism: Achatina immaculata; assembly: GCA_009760885.1. Classification (NCBI taxonomy): domain Eukaryota; kingdom Metazoa; phylum Mollusca; class Gastropoda; order Stylommatophora; family Achatinidae; genus Lissachatina; species Lissachatina immaculata. Next base: position 73,970,473 of record CM019713.1, on the reverse strand, counting down.
AGTGGGAACTTTTCCATAAGTACTTTATGGAGATCTTTCATCGTGAACGTTTCTAAGTCCACGGTATCCATTATCTGCCCTATTGCCACAACGAGCTTACGATCGGAGACGTACATCTGATCAATCTCCGTATCGCAATTGGCACTAGGTGAAGTCTCTTCAGGGAAATAATCTTCACTGTGAGGACAGTGTTCCTTCTGAGACTGATGGCAGATATCGGCTCTCTTCCATTTTTTCCGCCTATGCCGAGGTTGCAAATCATCCACCGACATAGGAACTGCTGAGGCGGAAGCATCCACCTCCATATAGCGGTCTGAAGGGAGAGCTCCAGGGACCACTCTCTGCTGGGTTTCCTTCAGGTACCATGGCGGGAGCCTGGGAACAAAGCGAGGAGGCGGCGGAAGAGAAAATCTCTGTCTAATGGGACGTGGCAAGTAAGATCTACAACGATCTTGCTGATACTGCCTCTGAAAGGTCCCACTAGGCAACGATACATTAATGGTGACGTCCTGAACCATAGGAAACAATGTATTAGTCGCCCTCTCTACTCTCTCTTTCTGCTGACAGGGACACGGCAAGTCAGTCTGCACAGAGCAATCTACTACAAGTTGGGGCTCTGCCTGTGAATAGGTCTCCACAACGCTCACTGACTTTACGTCACATGTCTCAGCTCCTTGTGACTGAGGGACGTCCCTATCAAGAACATGAGCTGGTACTGGTACAGAAGTGGCACCATCAAAACTTGCTAACGTTTTCTCCCGGATGAAACAATATCTGAAGGTCCATGGTGCGGAGGTTAGCAAACCACCTCTGCAACTTGACGTCTGACATCTCCTGCCGACTGATGAATGTATCCACCAAGGATCTATGGCCAGTCTTCACAGCGAAGTGTCTATTCACCAGAAAATATCTTAACTTCTGCGTGGCGTAATGGACGGCATACGCTTCTCTCTCGAAAGTAGACCACTTAGTCTGAGAGCGCGACAGCTTCTGCGAAAGGAAATATAATGGCTCTTCGACTGAGAGTCCATCAAAAGAGGAAGCTGTCTGCACCAAACAGGCTCCAACCGCAACATTGGAGGCATCTGTATACAATGTAAGTGGCTTATGCAAGTCAGGATGTGAGAGAAGCGGTACCTTCGCAAGGCGATCCTTCAAAGACTCGAACGCCATTTGACAGACTGGAGAGCATTTGAACCTATGACCCTTCTTGGTGAGGTCTACTATGGGAGCCACAATCTCCAAAAAATGGAGAATGAAACGTCGATAGTAACTGCACGTCCCCAGAAAAGAGCGTACCTCCTTCACATTCAAAGGAGACGGCATTTCGGCAATGGCTCTGACCTTCTCAGGATCAGGAGATATGCCTGACTGGCTGATGATATAACCGAGATACTTTGTCTCAGAGGCCGCAAAGTGGCATTTTGATGGCTTTAGCTTGACCTTGTGTTCGCGCAATCGGTTGAATACCGCCTGAAGATCGCGAACATGGTCTTCGATCGTTCCATCAGTGAACACCAGTATATCGTCGATATAGGCTTGTGTAAACTTTCCTAAGCCTTGTAATACTGTGTCCATGAGTGCGACAAAGGTAGTTGGTGCCCCTTTTAAACCAAAGCTCATGTAGTTGAACCTGAAACTACCAAGATGACAGCTAAAAGCTGACTTCTGTTGAGCGTCTTTGGACAAGGGAATGCACCAAAAGCCACAACGAGCATCCAAAGTGCTGAAAAATTTGGCTTTTCCTATCGTGCTCAAAATGTCCTCAATGCGTGGCAATGGATATGACAATGAACGTGTCACAGCATTGAGTGCACGGTAGTCGCAACAGAAACGATGCGTACCATCCTTCTTAGTCACCAAGACAACTGGTGATGACCACTCTGAGATCGTGCGGGAAATTATTCCGTCACGCAACATATTCTCGGCGGCCTTCTCTATCACCTCTCTACTCGCCAACGGAGTGTGGTAGGGTTTCCTGGAGATTGGCGGATGATCGCCTGTATCAATCTCCATATGCACTGTCGAGGTATGAGAAATCTCGGAATCCGTCAAGGCAAAGACATCCTTGTTCTGTGTCAACAACCTGGATATTATGTCCTTGTGCACATCAGGGCACTGAACTTGTCGAACGATAGTCTCAGAACGACTTTCAGGTGTTGATTCCTCAGTACCAGAATCTTGCTGGATAGAGTCAACTGACTCTGTGAGTGGTGTCAATTTTCCTAAAACACATCCACGCTTGAGCTCAATGTGTTTGCTCGAATGATTAATTACTGCCAACACGGGATAGTGATTAGTGTGGAGCTCACATACTGAGTCTACCAGCTCTATCTCCGGTTGTGACAGTAAGAATGGTGTCTCAATACCCTGAACCATATAAGAATTTCCAGAGGGAAAATATGGTTGGGCTTTCAGTTTAAGAGGAATCAGATTGACTGAACATGGAGAAAGAAGAGAAGAACGCTGGACACGAAGAATAGAAGCAATGTGTGCATCTAACTCTAAAGGAATCTTCTTGTTATGTATGTTTAGTGTATTAGAATTGTAATCTATGACAGCACCAGAACGAGACAAAAAATCACGCCCAAGAATGGCAGAACGGTTCATGTTGCGAACCACATAAAAGCAATGAGAAACAGTGACTCCAGCAATAGAGATAGGTAAGTAAACTCTGCCAATTACTCTCATGGAAGCTGCAGTAACAGTCTGCAGGGTAATTCTAGCAGGCAAGAGTTTAGAAGCAGAACGTAAGGATCTGTATACAGAATCCTTGATAAGACAGACACTAGCTCCTGTGTCTAACAATGCTCTAATTCTACAAGTACCAACAGAAACAAGGACAGAAGTAGGAGTCGGGGGATTCGCAGCCACTGAAAGTAGTGGTGTAGCATGCGAAAATGAGACTGACTGTTTGGCAGACCTAGATGGTGTAAAGATACGGTCGGACACATGGGAGCTATTCATGCGCCAACTTCTCAGTTTAAATGTGCACGATCTTTTCTCACACTCTGCCTACAAAATCTGGCTATGTGACCTTTCTTTCCACAGTTATAACAAGATCTAGTTTCTTGTGGTAGTGTACTCGCAGGTTTAGCCTTCCTGGTATTCGACCTCTGGTGGTCTGTCCTACCTTCTTCGAAGTGTGAAGGTATCCGTCGAGAGTTCTCCTGATGAGAGACTAACTGTACTCTCTGCGAATCCATACAAGGAGACTCTCTATGTGTCGTCACCTCACTGGTCGTCGAGAACCTGAAATAAAAGCCTGTCGGGAACTACAAATAAGATTCACCGACTTCATGAGATCATTTTCTTGTAAGGCTAAGTCCACCGCCTGTGAAAATAGAACAGGTTTATCTCTTAATAATTTTGATTTTAATGATCTAGAAAGTAGTGCATCTACAAACGACTGCACCATTTACCTCTGCGCCAGCGGAGTTACCAATTCCGCCGCAGAGTAAGCAACTCTGGCTGCCTCACTGATGCGATCAGCCAGCGCTTGAATGGACTCTCCAGGAGACTGTCTAGTAGAGGCTAACGTATGCCAGGCCTTCTGAGGAGTCTGCAGCACCCCATATCGTGCCAATAAAACAGATACGAACTCCTCCCATGTCTCTTGAATCTGGAGACGCTGTTTGACGAACTCTGCCAGCGAACCTGTGGTGCGTAAATACACCAAGTTCTTCTTACTGGGCACATCAGCATTCCGGATGTCCATAATCTTATTAATCTCATCCAGCCATGGTTTCAATTTTGCTGGGTCCCCGTCGAACTTTGCTACAGCTGACATGACGTGGGAAAACCTCAAGTCATTGCTGACTTGGGACAAGGTATCTTGTAATAACCCCAGCAAATTGGACGTGGATGGAGCTGAAGCCATCGTGCGTCTATCTGTAGTGCACCCTACTTATTGTCAGTATATAACACTTGAGTCAATACATTTTTTTATAAATAGGAAACTACGAGGTTTTGGTACAGTAAAGTAAGATAACAAATATTGTAGGATTAAACCTCGAAAAAATCGTAGACAAAGCACTTTAGTGAGACGTGAGAGAAAGAAAAATCACAAGAGAATTACCTGGGATTCGAACACGGACTCCGGTAGGACGAGCAGCCGTCTAGCCACGAGAGAACAGCGTACTATCGACTTAGCCAACTAGCACCCCTAATGTGCTAGTTGGCTAAGTCGATAGATATTTGTTATCTTACTTTTGAGTCAATACAATACAACCATATAACGTAATGTCAACAATTCTTCAAAGCAATGGCATATCAATTATCCACATCATGCACTAATGCCATACAACTATTAAACGTAGAAAAGAAATTCAATTAAATGCAATACCACGAACTAACTAAACTAACTACAACTAAGTCCTCTCTTAAATGGAATTCAACAATAATTCTATGCACTATCTCAAGTATCACCATTAAATTAAATGTTCAATAAAGTCCAACAATGACACTAGAGAAGAATGTCCTAAAATGTCTATTCCAAATATAAGTGAATCTAAAATGTCCTTGATCCTACACCACAAATCAAGAGCACATCCAACGACTGTCCATTTATCAATGTCCACTCCTGTCTATCTGCCGAATAATCTCGTTTAAGCGAAACCTATCAAAAGTTCATCAAGTAGCGATATTCAGAATGTTCCTTCTTGCAGTAAAGCTAGAGACCCAAAGTAACTGCCAAAAATGCAGAAAACAGTTAATTTGACAACATGTTACCTCCCCTGTCTGGGTGGAGCTGGTTGAGAAGTAACAAGGCTGTCTGGGTAGAGCTGGTTGAAATGTCGCTGGGAACAAACCGCTCTGGTTCCTCACAGGATTCTAGTTCAGGCTCACTGGACTTGATTACAGGCACAGGTAAACGTCAATAGCTGCACTGCGTAAGCTCCAGGAAATAGATATGGCGCAAACTTTCGGGCAGGCTGGACATCATCGCCGCTTTGAACAACTGCTACTATAACTGTCTCTGACACTAAACAAAAATACAACTCCCTAACCAAAAACTTGAAAACCACTGACGAAACATACTAGCAACACACAACTGTGGGCTAGAAAAAACGTGCATGAACTGATCAACGTGTAAACAAACACACTGGACGTGACGAGTGGCCTGATTCGGCACCACTGTAATAGTTTGACTATTTATATATAATTTAAGGTACCCCTGAAATAGTATTGGCGCCAATTAAAATGGTTTTCTACTGGTTTGATCATTGTCTACTTGTGGAGTACAGTTTGAACTTATACATTTCTTCTTGTTGTTGGTGTTCTGACAATCACCTAATTTTCTATATTATACACTGAGAAAATACAACAAGACACCCAGGCTTCCAACTCCACAAAATAATACAAATACACAGCTTAACATAACTTGGCAGTCTTCCAACCAAAACAACTGGTCAACAATGAGAATTCCAACAAAGCCAATTGATGTAGTATTTCATCAGACCACCACATTTATTAAAGGACAAAATGAGGGTGAAATCATGAATGATGGGAACATAGCCATCAGGCTGAACAAGAATTATATTAACAGTGCCCGGCGTGAGCGAATCTACGCCATATGGGCAAAAACCTTACAATGTACTATATACAAAAAATCAATACTTACAACATTATCAACAAAGCCTCAACCAACACAGGGAAAAACTAATTCTTCCATCTCACTACCAACAAATTGCCAATGGTAGAAACTCTTCCTAAACGAGATTCCAATCTGCAATAAAACTACTAAAATTCTTCCTACATCACAAACCAAATAAACTCCTACTACAACAAACAAGTAAGGCTCTCTCTACCACATACTAGAGTCAATCACACAACCTTTCTCTAACACATTCTGACCAAAGACTAACTTTTTCAGCTCATGCATACCTCCCGCTCAACTCAACCCCGTGACTTCGAATTTTCTCAAACCACGTGCTTGGCACACGGTGATGAGTTGTGGTCTGAGACTACAGGGTTACACACACTACACTCTGTACAGAATTGTTATTCTGTTACAGTGTCACATGGATATTTGTCATCTAGCACACTAAGTGTGGCTGTTGATCTTACAAGGCTGCTTTGCATCTCACCATTCTGCACACCTTTCACTTCAGTCTGAATAGTTATTTGTGTATAATCTGCTTCTTTCCATGGTGTATGCTCTGGTACAGATGATAATGGAGCGACTACAGTTGGAAGGTCAGGTATCAGCTTACGCATACGCTTGGCCTGGTGAATGAAGCTGCTTCTTTTAAGCCGTCCTAATGCCAAGTTATTGAATCTCTCCTTCAGGGTATGGCTTACAGAGCTAAGGAATTTCTCTCCCATGGTCATGACCTTTGTGTCTCTACGTTCCTTTAGCACTTGAACACCAACTATTTTCTGCATTTCTACTATTAGTGTGGACCTCATGGCACCTGTGGTAATCCGTAGTGACTGATTTTGAACCTTGTCTAGATTATGCAGCATAGTGTCTGAAGCTGTGCACCAAGATGTTGAGCCATATTCTAAATGTGGTAGAATACTTTGCTGATATACATTCTTGAGGATTCTTTCACTAGCTCCCCATGTAGTTCCACTTAATTTTCTTAATATGGCTAGTTTTCTTCTGGCTTTTGCTTCTGCACTGTTGATGTGTTGCTTCCAGGTCAGTTTTGAGTCGTGTAAATACAACCTTATCCAGTTGTATAGTCTTCCATTCACATTGCAGTTTCTTAGTTTCCACAGCAGACCTTTTTTCCATACTTTATCAAAGGCTTTCTTTAGGTCTATCCACGCTGCTAGTACAAGATTTTTCTCTTGGAATGCATCCTCAATCTCTTGAGAGAGATAGGTCACTTGATCTTCCGTACTGTAGTACTGCCTAAATCCTGCTTGTTGTGGAACGAGAAGGTTTTCACGTTCTAGGTACCATTTTAGCCTCAGGTCAATAATGCGTTCCATCGTTTTGCAGAGGCAGCTAGTGAGACTGATTGGCCTGTAGCTGGAGGCAGTATAACTGTTTTTCCCTGACTTTAGCAGTGGTACCATGCTTGCTCCCTTCCAGATTTGAGGTAACTTACCTGTGCTCCAGCACATATTGAAAATATCCAACAGCTTTCCCATTCCCAGGTTCTTGATCATTTCATTGGACACTCCATCTGGTCCTGGTGATTTCCTTGGTTTCAGTTTACTGACTGCTAGGTCTAACTCACTGCGTGTGATTGGTGCATCCATGACCTCCACTTTTCTGACTTGTTCCTCTTCTTTCTGTGGGTCAGTGCGCACTGCACGCTCTTTCTCTGGATGGATATCAATGTTGCAGTCCTGTGCAAACATGTGAGCAAAGTGATCTGCTACCTGCTTACCTGTAAGAGTTTTCCCATCCTCTATTAGTGTAATCTTTGTACTTCTTCCGGTACTCTCATCATTTAACTATTTGATTAGTTTCCACAGTTTCCTTCCATCCTTTTCAAAGTTTAGGGACTCTGTTTTCTCTCTCCAACTTTCCCATCTGGCTTGCAGCTTGGCTGTCTGAAATTTGGCCTTAGAATGTTGGTAATTATTGTGGTGTTCTTGGCATGGTCTATTTTCTGCTTGCTTTCGAGCTGCTTCCATATCATCATGGAGTTTTCCCAGCTCACTAGACCAGTATGGTTTATAGTCCCTGCGAGCTCCTCTGGGAATGGTTTCACGAGCAGCCTGAAGGATACAAGCGTTGAATTCCTTCACTACGCTGTTAATATCCTTACCTTCTATTGACAGCTGTCCCACCAGGATACCTGTACGATGTCTGTACATTGTCCAGTTTGATTTTTTATAGTTCCATCTGGGGAAAGGGCTACTGGTGTTAAGGAGTTCATTTTCTATTGTCAGGAAGACTGGTCGATGGTCGCTACCTCCAAGTTGTTTTCCAACTTCACGTGTAATGTTCCACTTCAGATCTGGAGAGTGGAATGCCAGATCTGGTGTTGAGGTTGTACGCCAAGCCCTTGAGTAAAATGTTGGGGGATCCATTGGCTGGTTGATCAAGAGAAGTCCATTATCATCCTGCCAGCTCTCAACTTCCTCTCCTCTCTTGTCTATGTGGTCATAGCCCCAGCTCTGGGAATGGCTGTTAAAATCGCCACAGACCATCAGTCTCTCTTTGTGTGGGATTGTTTCTAAAGCAAGTGGGCGGTCATTAGGACAGTAATAGTTAAGGAGGTGGAAATCTGTATTACTACTTTTTAGATGGATCATCTGATATCTGGCTTCTTCCATGAACACTCCCACCTGACATGCGCTGATGTTATTCTTAACAAGTGTGAGTACTCCTCCTTTTCTTCTGTCCTGTCGGTCTGGTCTAAAACACTGGTAGCCTCTGATTTTAAAGGCGGCATCTTTGGTTAGATGTGTCTCCTGTATGCAGCATATACTTACCTGCTCTGCAAAAAGTATGTTCTCTAGTTCCACCTTTTCGCTATAGCCATCTCTGACACTGCTGACACCCTCAGCATTCCACTGCATTATTTTAAGTTCTTGCTTTTTGGCTGTTTTCTTCCGTTGTATTTTTTGGCCAGTAGCTCTACTCTCATGTCTCCTGACTCCACAAGACGAACTGAGAGGACCTCCAGTAGCATTGGTGGACCCTTTCGAGGCAGGGGGCCTGTACTGCACCTGCCTTGTTAGTCTTCACAGGGCGAGCACCATGTTTGAATACTGCAGATAGCGACATCTCATTAGCGATAATGCGTGTTACCCTGATTTTTGCGATGCGCCTTTTGGCTGGGTAACTCCGACTTCAGCACCTTTCCTTGCTAGGGCAGACTGTGGTCTTGCTTGGACTGTCATGAAGACAGTGTGGCTGGCCTGGCCTCTGGTGGCTGTATGTAAGTCCCTTCTCCATGTCAGATGGTTTGGAGACAGTTCCACAAAGACACTCTGACTTTGAGATGAGGAATCTGATGAGTGCTTCAGCGATATCCATTCCCCGCCACCTATAGTCTGCTGGCTCTGTTTCGTTTACATCATTCTGATAGCCATTGTTGTAAAGACCTATAGGCTTGTCACGTCCTGGATTCATTGGTTTCACACCAGACTTCCCTCATCCCCGCCAGAGATCTCCATGTCCCCATCCGTCCACCAACCTGACATTACATTTTACAAAAATAACAATTACAATTAGTGTTGATTGCTACAAGTTTCTGGGCTACAGAAGTAGGTCAGAGTTTTTAAGCAAACAGATCTATGTTCCCTGTCTCACAAACACTATGTTAAAAAAAAGATAAGTGTGCTCTTAACACAGTTGTTCCCAGGGGGTGTGAACAGTTGAAATGTAGAAGATATTTTATAGTTTAAAGCATTTCATTTGTCCTTTTCTCATGAAATATCAAGCAGTAAAATCAGATTCATAATAAAAAAAAAACTCATGTGAATGAACCAGAATCATTCTGAAAAGTGCATGCGAATCACTCAATTTCGATCTGTGTGAAAGCTTGGGACATTAAATTTTCTTTTGCATTGGCTGATAAAGTTCCTTCATATTTCATTAAAACTTAACACAAAAAAAATTTGGTCACACTAAATAGAACAATTTATATTTTAAAAAAATCTATCACACTGTGCTGTTGTTTTTATGATACACACCAAGCTCCTTTGCCAGCGACACCGCATTAGAAATGGCAAAATTACTGATTATGTGACATATGGAGTTTGTTTTGATGTTCACTATTAGTTACCCTTTAAATATGCATGAAAGTTTGATATACATGTTGCAGAAATTTCATATAATAATAAATGTGATTTAACAAAACACTCCAAAAATCATCTCAAAACATGATAGAAGTCTCTTCTGGTCCAAGATGATTAGATTAGCCAAAAACTGTATTGTAGATACAACCATATGTATGTGGGGGATCAGTTCAGTTATAGTATTAAATAAAAATTTACATTTTTTTGTTTGCCCACTCTAACATTTTTTTTTACCTCATGTATATGCAGTATATATATCACATACAAATTAAAAGAAGTGGCATATTTGGGCTATCAGGTAAGAATATTTATTTTATTTTATTACTTTTTTTTATTTGTGATCTTTATTTGGCATTTCCAAGTTTTCTGTTGAATGTTGTTTGTTACACTGGTTGGGCATGTAGAAAGAATGGAAGAGAACAAACAAACAAAAAATATGTATGCACAAGAGATGAGGGAAACAAGATCAACTAAGACAGGGATGGAAAGACAACACAGAGGAGGATATAAAATAAATTAGTTTCACCAATTGGAGCGATAAGATTAGGAATAGAGAGGAATGGAGGCGAACTTTATCTGCGGCAGTGTGTCTTAATGGCTCAGAAACCCAAAGATGAAGTCTGTTGTTTGCACATGGCAAAGCATTTTTCTTAGAAGTTGTCACAGCTCTGGAGCTGGACTCACTGGATCCACACATATACCACTTTACTCTTTCATGTGCTGAAGGTCATGGAAAGTAAAGGGGTAACACCATATTCCCCAATATGGAAAAGGGAATTTTACCTTTACCTTATATTATCTTTTATATCTGTCTGCAGCAGTGTGTCATTTAACTTTTCTGTTATCACTAATCTCTACATTACAGCAGGATAATGAACACACACAAAAAAAAAAAAACATGAAGGCCATCTTTTCTGTTTTTTATTAATAAATCCAAATTCATGGCTAAATGAAGCTTTCGGCATTTCTTTAGGGTTAAGGGTTGTGAACAGCAAGCACATGGCATATGTGCCAACAAAACAATTTATTCAACTTATGTAAACACATCAAGACTTATGTAAACACACCAATACTTATGTAAACACACCAAGACTTATGTAAACACACCAATACTTATGTAAACACACCAGTACTTAGTAAACACACCAATTTTTAAAAAAACCTTGTTCAGTTTCTGGAATCTGCAAAACTCCCAAAAGGAGGACAAATTAATGTCTGGCTCAAGGTGGTACCTGATGGAGAATAAGTGTGCTAAAAAAAGCCATACTGTCTGTCCAAAAGCCAGATGCTTTGACCATCATGCTTATGAGTTGGGAGTTTGTATAAACTTTATGAAGTCAAACTCTTTTCAGATGTACCAATTATATAGAAGCAGAACTGGATAATTTAAAAATGGGATAAGTAACTTTGGGTGAAGTCAGAGTAGGAGTCCAAAATTTGACTTACCAACCCTATATCCTTGCTTATGCACTATCAAAAATAGCACTAAGATTGACACCACAGGGAAAAGAAGTGAGGGTAGACCAAAATAGACATGGAGAAGAACAAGAGAGAGGATGTTGAGTAACAGAGGGCTCACCTGGGCAAGAGCAGAAAAAAAGGCAAAGGACAGGCATTTGTGGAAAACTCTTGAGGAAGTCCCATGTGCCCTGGGCACTTACAGTTCAGAGAGAGAGATCCTTGCTTAAGAGGCAGACTTCTGACCAAGATCCACCAAGAGGAGCAATATAATTTCTGCTCAGCTGGTCAAACTGAAGTAACCTCATTTTTTGAAAGGGACACCAAATGAGTAAGCACAGGCTTGTCCTGCTGTAGTTCATCTTGTTGAAATTCATTCATTCACTCATTATGTACCACAGAGATCATATATTTTCCTTCTGTGTAGTATTTGTCATCAATTTTCCCTTTCCTTTTCTGTGTTACCTGGTCAGTCCATTCAGATATTTTTCTCTGTCTTCCTCTCTTTCTTCTCCTCTAAAGTTTTCCATAAAATAATCAGATTCTCTAACTTCTCTCTTCCCATACCAACATCTTTGATAGTTTTTTCCTTATGGTTTTGACTCATTTTTTATGTTCTGTGATTCCTCTAAGTACTTCATCCCTTTTTCTGGCCAAGAGGTACAAGATTATGACAAGTCATCTTCATTTCTAAGCATGAGCTGGAAGTAGAAATTTTATCTAAGAAATGTACTTTATATATTAATTACAACAAACTGTACCAAAAGTAACATATAAGAACAAAAACTTCAAGAAAATAAATGCAAAACAAAATCACTGCAGATGAACAATAAATTTAACATTTAAACAAATATAAATTACACTGATTATCACACAAACTAAAATTGTACAATGTTCCCAAATGAATGAGAACACAGAAAGCTAGCAATTCACAAAGAATTCTGCACTTAGTAAAGTTACAATAGAAAGAGTACTAAATCATCCTATGTATCCACCTGCAAAATATCATTCAGCAGTCTTGCTATTATTTGTAAACAAACTAATGTTTCATATCTTTATTAAATCATAACAAATAACACAGTAAGCTCTTGGCAGATTGTAAATCAAGTTTGAGTTTTATGCCTGCTACCATATGGTACTACTTGTGACAAACTCACTGTTTGCTGACAAGGTAGTCCTTGTGGCTCGTGAGACCAGTCTGTAGTCACTGATATATAGTAGGACTTTGTCTCAGTGAAAATAAATATAAAAAAAGACTGGTTCTTGAACAAGGCATAACTAACTGCATAATCCACTGTGATTCTGAATGGAAATCCACTTTGATCAGCAGAAAGAGTCAGTTACCTCAAACCTACATCTACATCTACTTTCTCTTAAGGCAAATAAAACACTTTTGGCAAACTACTGAAAGATGCATGGAAAAACAGTAGATTAATCAGTATTAATACCGAAGATAAAAATTTTGATTTACCATACTGGCATACTTAGTATACTCTAAGGAAACCCGATAAGAACATAGCAAGACAGGCACTGACATGGAATCCTCAAGGAAATAGAAAATGAGGAAGACCTAGACTTACTTCTTATATCTTATATCATTTCCATGCTGTTAAACGTCACATAGCGGTCGCAAGGTAGTTCGCCAATTTTTCCTGTCTTCGGCGAGCCTTTCAACCTCATCAAGGGATTTTATGCCTATTAATTTGGCCTCTCTTAACAATATCCTCTTCAGAGTTTCACGCAGTCTGCCTCTTTTTCTTTGGCCTGTTGTGTTCCACTTTATAGCCTGTTTTGGGATTCTCTGATTGTTTCTTCTCATCAAGTGACCAACATATGTCCATCTCCTTTTCCTGATCACCCATGAGATTGTTGTTCACTCATCTGTTTTATCTCTGCATTATTCTTGAATTCGTTCCACCTGATGTCAAGTATTTTCCTTAGGCATTTGTTTTCAAAAGAGACTAATTTCTTGTCTACTTCTTTAGTTGTTTTCCAGCTTTCACATGCATAAATGAGGGTGCATATTACATTTGAACTGAACAGTCTTAACTTGGTTTCTGCGCTTATAACTTTTGAATGCCATATGTTCTCAAGATTCTTGAAGATCGATGCTGCTTTTGCAATTCTAATTTCCTTTTTCGTGTCACCATCCTGGTCTATGTTGCTGCCAAGGTTTGCAAATTGATTGACTTCTTCAATATCTGTCCCTTCTACGTGTATTTTTCCATTTTGATTAATGGGAAGTTTAATTATTTTTGTTTTGTCCTTGTTAATTTCAAGCCCTACTTTGCTAGCCAATGAAGATAGGCTATCTGTTTTTTCTTGCATGGAATTCACATTGTTACTGAGAAGAGTTATGTCATCAGCAAAATCAAGATCTTCTAGTTGGCTCCCTTGTACCCAGTCAATACCTGTGTTACCTGTGCAGCATTTTTTCATTATGAAGTCTACTGTAATCCCAAAAAGCAAAGGAGACAGTATGCATCCTTGTTTCACGCCTGTTTCAATCTGGAACCATTTACTCATCCCTTCTTCTGTTTTGACTGCACAAACATATCCATTGTAGAAATCCTTAATGATGTTGACAACTTTAGATGGTATTCCATACAGACTTAAAATTCTCCATAATGAATCTATAATGTATGCTATCAAATGCCTTTTTAAAGTCTATGAAGTTCAGTATTAGTGGTTTCTGCTTTTCAATATCTCTCTCTCTCTCTTTCTGAACCTTAAGTGCCCAGGGCACATGGGGCTTCTGCAAGGGTTTTCCACAAATGCCTGTCCTTTGCCTTTTTTTCTGCTCCTGCCCAGGTGAGCCCTCTATTGATCAACATCCTTTCTGTTCTTCTCCATGTCTCTATTGGTGTACCCTTACTTCTATTCCCCTGTGGTGTCCATCTTAGTGCTATTTTTGGTAGTGAGTTGTCAGTCATTCGGAGCACATGTCCCAACCATCACCAGCGTCTTTCCTCAATAACTGCTGTCAGTGGCTTCATCTGCATTTCTGCCAACAAAATGTTATTTCTTATGGCTTTTCAATATGTTCTTCAAGTATTATTCTTAGAGTAAAGATCTGGTCAAGACAGCTTCTCCCTTTTTGAAATCCTGCTTGTTCTTCTCTCCTTGCAGTATCCACTATATCTTTAAGTCTATTCAAAATTACCTTGCAAAATACTTTTGACACAACTGATATTAAGGTTATTCCTCTCCAATTGTTAGTCACTAAGGTTGCCTTTTTTTGGGTATTTTAACAATGATTCCTTTTTTCCATTTAGAAGGGACCTTTTCTTCTTTCCAAATCTTATTAAACATTCTCTATAGTTGTCTCATGTTGTTATTATTGATAGCTTTTAACATTTCAGGTGTTATTTCATCTTCACCTACAGCTTTTCTGTTAGCCATTAAATTCACTGCTGTTTCAATTTCATGCAATGTAATTTCATCTAGGTTGACCTTTAGTTGTGGGACTGATAAGTCGGTTTCAAAGTTTAACAATTCTTTTGGGTGTGGTTGATTAAGTATTTCTTGGAAGTGTTCAGCCCATCTTTGCTTTTGGTCTTTGCCTGATGCTAATAGGTTCCAGTTTTGCTAAGGATTGGTCTTTCTTTAGATATAATAGTACCTGTTAGCCTCTTCAGTATGTAATATAAAGTTTTGCTGTCTCCTGTTTTTGCTGCTTTATCTGCCTCTTTCGCCATATTGTCTATGTATTCTCTTTTATCCCTTCTAGCTGAACTTTTTACTTTATTGTCTAGTTCTTTGTATGTTGCCATTGCTAGATCTTTTCCAAGGTCTGTTTTTACATTCAACATGTCTAATTTGGCTGCTCGTCTTTCATGTATGTACTTCCATCCTTTTCTGATATCCATGCTTTTCTATGTGTTTTTTTTCAGTCCAGCGCTTGCTTTTGGTGCTGTGATTATGGCTGTGCTGTAAGAATTCCATAATTCATCTATACCTATCTCCTCTATTTCACTGGGTGTTGTGGAATGATTGGCAAGTTCCTGAATGAAATTGCTGTTAGTATTCTCTTCTTAACAGAACATCTCTCATAGACTTACCTGGAGAAGAGAAATTATGACAGTGCTCAGAGACAAGGGATGCACATGGATGGAAGCAGAGAATAATTTCAAGAACAGGGATGACTGGAGAGCCTTTATCCGTGGCCTATGTTCTCAAGGGAGTGAAAGGCGATGATGATGATAATATTTACCACACTCTTATTTGGATATGAAATGTGGATAATACAAGTGTATATTCAAGACATGAGAAAAAGCACCTTCACAGCCTCTAAATAATGACCTTCATGTGGTATGCCAAAATATATATGGAGGTACAGGTAACCCCCACTTATCTGTTAGGAACAAGAGTGTTGATGAATGGTGAAAACTGCCAAATGGTTAATAATAATGTTAATAATGGTTGCCTTTAGCTTGCAATTACATTTTGGCCACAGAAAAATATAAATAATGCACTATACTTATATATCAACTGTGAAAGCTAAAAGCTAACAAAACGGAAAGAAACAAAAACTTACTTTTAAATATACAAAACTACAATGAACTAAAGCTTGTCTTTAAATATTTTGGTCTTTCAGAAAGAAGAAATGTCTTCCTGCTTTGACGTGATGATGGAAAATACCAAAGGTGGGGAAATAGCAAATCAAGTGATGAGTGTATAGGGGACAGTTGTAAATGAAAGAATGAGGTGACAGTGCATGAGCAATGAAACTGAGAACATCTACCATAATGCAGCCAAGTTCTTTTTTTTGTGTGTGTGTGTGTGTACTTATCTGCTGCAGTACTGTTTTTGTTTTCTTTGTTTTAGCATCATGACGTCATCACTTATCTGCTGCAGTATTGTTTTTGTTTTCTTTGTTTTAGCATCATGACATCATCACTTATCTGCTGCAGTATTGTTTTTGTTTTCTTTGTTTTAGCATCATGACGTCATCACCAAAAGTATCATGTGCTTCTTATTGTTGTTTTCACTTCTACACATTTTCACCTACTGCCAATTCTACCTTTTCCTTCCCCTTTCTACTTTGTAAAAATCCACTGAACCATACATCTTTGTCAATCTCTATTCTCTTAACCAGTCTTCTTAATGTCCCAGAAAAATCTTTTTAAGTGGCTTACAAAGCATGTTAATAAAAGGCAAGTATAGATAACCATGACTGGAATGGTTAACTGATGGCATAATAAACATGAGAAAAGCAAAGATACAGAATTTATAATTAACTACGAACTCTTCATCTACAAATCGTACAGTGTAACACTTACAATCTCAGAATTACTATTCTCAAATGACAAAGTCAGACATGGATCATTTTAAAAACATTTTCACAAAGATGCTGCATTTCCTGGATTGTGGACTGATTTGTATTGCACACAAGGAAAAACATGTCGTTTCCAGTATAAAAAAGCTGCAGATCCCAAGAGAACAATCACTGACAGAACTACACAAACTATCCATCCAGTATCTAATCCACTGCCGTTCGATGAGATAAGTTCTCTTTTCATCTGCTCTAGAAGAGTTTCTGGAGATCCGAGAAAATCAGCAAAAATGTACCTAAATGCTTCTGGTTGTTCTTGAGATGAATTAAATGATATGCTATCTGCTCTGTGAAAGTTTAGAGTCACAGAGTGTGTTCTGTTACTGCTGCACCAAGCATGCCACTGTTTTGCCTTTTCATCTTTGCACTGAAGTTTGTAAGTAACATTCTGTGATTCTGTATAAACAGAAACCATCCAAGTGTTGTTGTTGCCACAAGTCATCTTATCTGAGGGTACATAAACAAAGCAAATACTTTTGTTGTCATTTTTCTCTTTTTCTATTCTGACTGTGCAGATTCTTGTTAAATTTCTAGTGGAAAGCTCTGAGTTTTGAAAAGCTCTATCATATACGTTGACCCTGCTGTTTAATAACTGATAAGAGTGGTCACAATACAAATTGTCTAAGTACAACTTTCGATCTCTGCTTTCTATATCCAAAACTTTTAAATTGATGTACACTTTGCGTACATCAACCAATCCAGTTTTATTAATTTTACGAAGATAAAAATTGAGGTAAGGCGTTCTAGTGCAGTACTCTCTCCGCCTCCATCTGCCAGTGTTGTGCTTCAAAGAGAAGATAAGTGGTGCATCTTCTGTGTCATAGCCATCATGGACCAAAAGTTCTGCATTAAAATCATCGATTTCATTAACTTTTCCCTCTTGTACAACACACAGCCTACCAGTTCTCCGCTTAGAATAAAAGTTTGTCTCACAGTCTCTAAAGCTTTTTGTTATAGTGTTGGGACTAATATCTCCTCTCACAATATACCCCTGGTCTGGCCTGACTTCAAACGTTTTGTCATGACCACAGTGGCCATAAGAGTTAAGAAAAACATTATAGAAAGCTGTTGCAGTGTTTGCTTCATGAATCAGCAACAGTGCAAACAGAAAACTGTATATATCTGTATTACAACTGAAAGTTTTCAACTTCACAGACTTGAAAGCCCAGTCCATCTTTCAGCCACTTGTCCTCATTCACGCTGTCTGATCTTTCTCTGAGAAATAAAGAAAAAAAATATTGGCTGGGATGTGTATCTATTTTTAATTTTGGAGAAATGCATGAATATATAATATTTTTTTAACAGAAAAAAATATTTCTTTTTTTTCTATCTTTTTTTGTCTACTTTAGCTCTTCATGTATAAAACAAGAAATTGTTACCAATGATAGCTTTGGCAAACTGTTACAGTAACAGAGACAGAGAGAGAGAGAGGGAGAGGGAGAGTGGGGGGGGGGGGGGAAGAGATAATTCTAACAAGTGTGGCTGGGCATTTTAGTTTTGATAGAGACTTGAGTGTCACCTGAGCCACTTTAAAGACCTGCCTTCAAGAATAGTGACATGGGCTTGACTTATTTTATGCCGCAGGATGTGATGATTGATTAATACATGACGCAGGATGTGATGACTGGTTAATTTATGATACAGGTTGAAGTGACTGAACCTGAGAAGTTGAATTTTAATCATTACTTCTAATCTGGTTATTCATCTTTCCATTCTTCTTCTTGTTCTTTGATCTCTGTGGCATTATAAGTTTTTTGCCACCAGTGCTGTGATGAGTACAGAATGACTACACTACCTATCCTTACGATTCAAAGTGGATCCAATAACCTGGTTTCTCAGCAGACAACCCCACCATGGGGGCCATGGTTCACCTGAAAAAATGTGCTGAAGAACTAAATAAGCTTGTTTCTAGGGGGCACCAGTTAGAAGAAGAATGGAGTCTTGGCCAAGTCTGGCTCACAAGTTCTGACAACTGTAATGTTCCTATGGTACAGGGGTTCTTAATCTTTTTATGATTACAGATCTCTAATGGAATACCCAATATGTCCTCATACCTTTTTGCCAGAATGTCAAAATCACCTTCATTTCCAGTCCTACTAGGTACCAGTATGACTTCAAGGATATTAATGGTTTGGTTTTATTTTACATATAGATAGCTGGGAACGGAACAGATGAAAGACAACTGCAATACAACAATTTTTTAAAATAATTCACATACCAAGTTGTATAACCCCATAATTTGTTTACCATATTTCCAAAGGATATCCCCAATTAATAAATTCTAGTGCAATCATCTTTACTCCCTTGACTTTGATCTCTAAAATTCTAGGTACTGTATAAAATAATGTACTTCTGATAAGAGGATAACATTTCTTCAGATTTTTTTAAAGCAAAACCTTACAATTTTAAATGTCTTGTGTCTTGTCTTCTGTCTCCCTGTAACTGCGAGCTGGTGTTCTTTGTAGTTACAAAGGTTTTGAGGCACAGCATCATAATGGCATGGGAGCGGGTTATGGCAGCTATTTTTTTCAGTCCCAGAGTGCAGCTAAAATGCAGGGAGTGTGCAATACTTCTTTAGCGGACTCCACCACCATGAGGACTATGCTGATTCCTGCCCCATTAGTCAGGCTAGGCATGTTATGGGACTACCAACGGAGAGACACTATAATAATTATAGGGTAGTGATTTATGTATTAATGATTGAAGTGTTCTCTGATTAATACTATCTTATACTTCAGCCACTTGAATCAATGATACTGCTGGACTTTGAGTAATGGTGACTGTCACATACAGATGCACACTTTGGCCGTTTAAAGGTTATCAACCTAATGCACTTTCATACAGCATTGTTAACACGCTGTGACCACGATGATATTATCTTTCTCTATTGTCAATTTTTAATTTATGAATATATGTTACTACTTCTTCTTTTTGTTCACTTCACAAGTTCAGAATGTCACTACATGTGATACTATATGGTTCACTACATGTGATACTATATGGTTCACCACAAGAATGAAATCTTAACACACAACTCACTACAAATTTAAATGGTTCATTTCTGAATCAAATTATAGTTCACCTTTAATGTTCACCACACAAAATTTATAAGTATCAAACTGAGGCATCTCTGAAAGCATTTTACATAAAATTCCAAGAATATCAAATCTTCTGCATTTCTCATGCAATACTAATAATCACTTTCCAACTTGAAATACTATCTTCTCTCTGTCCTAAACTACTTCTGCTTCTAAACTGCTTCTCTGTCTCCTGAATATCTACTGCTCTACTTGTCCATCTGTCCTGTCTGTCATTGCTTTCCTATCTATCTTTCTACTCTTCTTTTCTTTTCTCTCTGCAAACTGCACGTCTGTCTTTTTATATCCTTCCCGTGCCGTTAAACGTCACATAGGGCTTGCAAGGTAGTTCACCAATTTTTCCTGTCTTCAGCGAGTCTTTCAACCCCATCAAGGAATTTTATGCCTGTTAATTTGGCCTCTCTTAACAATGTCCTCTTTTGAGTTTCACGTGGTCTGCCTCTTTTTCTCTGGCCTGTTGTGTTCCACTTGATAGCTTGTTTTGGGATTCTCTGATCATTTCTTCTCATCACGTGACCAACATATGCCCATCTCCTTTTTCTGATCATCCATGAGACTGGTTGTTGATTTCTCATCCGTCTTATCTCTGCATTATTCTTGAATTCGTTCCAGTTGATGCAGAGTATTTTCCTTAGGCATTTGTTTTCAAAAGAGTCTAATTTCTTGTCTATTTCTTTAGTTGTTTTCCAGCTTTCGCATCATAAATACACCTATCTTATATATGATAAATCAGTTGTCCAATTATACACACCACTATATCTTTCTACTGGTCAGCTGGTTGACTACATACTGATTGGACTTTAAGATAGTTGGTCCACTCTCTTTGGTCATCTTATTGATTCGCTGGACTTTTCATGTGTGCAAACTGCATCCTAAGATTAGCAAATATGCCTCACCTGTCAGTAAGTCTGTTGTGTCAAATCTGTGTATTCAATTTCCTTGTGTGGATAAACTCTTCTTATTCAGTATCAGGTGTTTGCAAATGAGAGATTAGTCCAGATCTGTTTACACAGCGTCCACATGTCTGCCTCCGTATGTACTATTGTTACCCGAGTAAATCCTCCTAATTCGTATTCTGGGTGTGGTCCCTTAATCTGTTCTAAATTATCAGTGTCTATCCTGTCTAGTATTTCTAAGTGTCTACTTAATTCTACTGCAATACAACTAATACTGTGGGAGTGTTCCTCGCCCATCAGTTCTCAAAATTTCCAGCGTTTCTGACCTACTTTCTATGTATCAATAATAATCATAACTACAATAAAAATGCTAATAGTGATAACAATAATAACATTTAAAAAATAACATTAATAACAATAATACTATCTTAACTTACAAGGCTGTAGTAATACTACAGTCATAAATTACAAGTTACATCAAATATGATGGTGTCTTTGCCCCCTACAAGTTCAAATAAATTAAATTACCAACACTTGCTCATAGTTTCAAATCATAATGAATTGTGTTTTTTGTTTTGTCTTTTTTTTTTCTGTTGAGGGCAAAATAAAAATCCAGCCTGCACACTCATGGCAACTGTCCTAGCTATGTGGTCATACATTCCTCAGCCTCAAACTATGTCCCTAGAGACATCGAGAACTGGTATATATGCTGTCAGATTTTTAAAAATTAAAATATAATCAGAAGATAAACTTGTCAATATACAATGTATGTAATTAGTTGCTTTTGTTCTGCCTTTGACAGAAATTTTAAAACTTTCTAAGCTATACGACACAGACAATCAAATTTTTAAAACATATCATTTGAACACAAATGTTTGAAAAACAATGGAAAATCCAGTGACAAAAAGGTTGACAGAAGTGTCTGAACCTGCTTACCACATGGCACAGGAAAATAAGGATAAGCGGTCAAATTAGAAACACGAAAGACAGCAATGAATGAATGTGTCTGAATGTGTTTTGAACAGAGATGGTGGTTTGTGACGTTTTTTTTTCCTCCTAAAGATGAAAAGAAAAACTAGAAAATCTGTCCTTGGTGATGGAAGCAGGGACTGAAATTCTCCATGATATGATAAAGTTTAATGAAAAGTAAGAAAATGAGACTCGCCGGGAAGAAATTCCAAAGTTTTAATATCAATTCTGATATTGTCATCTTTCTGTATATTGAAGGTAAGGAACATCTTCATAATTAGCTTACATTGTCATCTGTTGTCACTATTATCATCAATGGTTTTTTTTTAGCTCCATAATATTTGAAGCATAAACTTGCCAGAAAAGAATCTAAACAATAATAATATGCCCAGAAAGAGTCAAAATTGAACGAGGAAAATGTACTATAAATGCTGTTAAAATTCACGAAATCATATTTACCATACCTTCTTGTTCTTTCTGACCTGTATGTCAGTCGCTAAAATTGATAGCTGAACACCGTACGGTGCCACATAAATGATATGCACTTTTTGCTTGCATACGTAAAAAAATAACCATTTACTGCGCTTCCTGATAACAATAATAATCGTGATCCGCTTACCTCATGTATTGTTATTTCGTTTCCATTCCATTTAACAGTGCACATTTTTATATTCTTGGGTATTTGTATTGGCGTCGTACAGTATTATGTCTCACCTGTTATGAGGATTTTAGTTTAAAATCACACACAGTGCAATAAACTATGAAAAGCACATTTCTAGTTTAATGCCAGACGGAAATGAAAAGGACTAGTAATTATGCATCTAATAAACAAACTGATTTTAAACAAAACCATTGCTCAATATCTGCATAAATGGCCAAGCGAAGACCAAGTATTAACTGCATTCGCGTAAAGTGTAATTTGATTGTTCATAGCTCAAAATAGTACTGTTGAATCTTACTGGTAGAGATTGTTTATTTCGTTTCTTATTTTCCTGTCCAATCTTTTTCTTCGTGTCTTTTAGTCAAAAGTCTCATTTCAATAAATATCGTGTTAAGGATCGCATAAGGGAAATATACATAGAAGGAAGAACTGTTTAAGAAGTAAACCAATTTTTCATACCTCGGCAGCTACATAGACCAGGATGGTGACACCAGAAAGGAAGTTAGAATTCGAATTGCCAAAGCAGCATTGACCTTCAAGAATTTTGAGAACATATGGCACTCAAAAGTTATAAGCACAAAAAACAATTCAAATGTGAAAGATGGAAAACAACTAAAGAAATAGACAAGAAATTAGACTCTTTCGAAAATAAATGCCTATGGAAAATCCTCGGTATAAAGTGTAACGAATTAAAAAAAAACAACGCAGAGATAAAGCAGATGAGTGAGCAACAACCGGACTCGTGGGTGATCAGAAAAAAGGAGATGGACTTAAATCGGTCATTTGATGAGAAGAAACAGAGAATCCCAAACAAGCTATCAAGTGGAACACAACAAGCCGGAAAAAAAAAGATCGACCACGTGAAACTCTAAAGAGGACATTGTCAAGAGAGGCCAAATTAGTAGGCATAAAATCCCTTGATGGAGTTGGAAAGCTCGCCAAAAACAGGAAAACTTGGCGAACTACCATGCAAGCCCTATGTGACGTTTAGTGGCATGGGAAGGATGTAAGATGTAAATTTGGTCAGGGTGTTTCACCCGGCAAATAATAAGGTTAGAGACGAATGGGTTAATTTTACAAAAAGATAGAAAATGTGAGGAAAGTAGGCAGAGACGCGAGTGGCACAATATAAGAATTGTACATATAAATGAAGAACATGCAGTATTTCGGCAAATGTCTTTGTCAAGGACCACATACAAAAACCTACACGCCAGATAAAAATGAGCAAAATGAATGAAAAATTAATACTTAGCTCTTCGTAAGAAAGACGGACACAAATACAATTGCAGTTTACATGTCGATTGGCTCAGAAATGAGAGAAAGAGACAATGAAAAAGAGTACCAACATGATCTTATGCTCCAGACGGCAAAAGGCTGGGTAACTACGGTCCAAATAAAAGCCATCCAGACTGCGTTTATAATAAAAGTGAGAAGACAGTAGAGGTAGGGGATACGTGAAGGAAGGTTCAGAATGAACAGGGATCACTGAAGAAACAAGACTGCTCGCTTAGGATGCCTAGTCGAGGAAGCTATAAAAGCCTTCTGACCGTCAGAGAATAACGATAGAAAACAGTAAAATTAACCCTAACCCGTTTCAAGTATGAAAAAAAAATGCAGCAAAGTGAATGGGGCTAAGGCAAGAAAACTGCAAGACGTAAAGCAGTGGAAGCAGAAACAGAAGGATGTAGTCTTTTGTTCAAAAAGATTGGACAGCTTGAGGTCCCTGGTGATGAACGATGGATGTATACAAGGAAACTACATGCAGGGTGAAAATATGTAAGTGTGCTTAGGTAAGAATGTAAGATTCTAATGAGAGAGCTTGATTAGTGTCCTTCAGATTAATAAGCAAACTAGTGGCAAGATTTTGAAAGATACATCCAGAAAGTCAGGAATTTGTTCCGTATGTCAGAAGCAAGCTAAAACTATAGGTCTTCCTGGATTGCCTGGTTTATGGATCTTAAGAAGTAGAAAAATGTTGCCTTTCTAAGCATCTGTCACGGATACGCAGATGATTTGCAGAGGAAGCAGATCAATCTCACCAATCTCATTCGTTGGCCGTGTCCCGAGCCTGATGGTCCTGCGGGCCAGCGACACAGAATGCCGAGTTGTTCAGCTGAGTTATGCCCTCCTGAGTGTATAATTCTCATTTCTCAGCAAACGGTTGCTCCACTCTTGTCTACACTTTTGTGATATCTGTCTGCGCTGAAGATGTGAAGGTGCACATTTCTCCACATGAGTCAAAGCAAGATTTTCTTTTTTACACAGAAAAGGCGAAAGTTGTTAATTTGGTGAAGAGTGTGATCAATATAAAGGTCCAGGATCGAGACGGGAAAAAAGGATCGTCGTAGGAAGTGAACTAAGATGATAAAGTTTGAGCAAATAGGCTGTTATGGTTGACATGCCTATTATGGAGAAGGTGGTACCAAGGCTTTCATTGCACTGTTGAGCTAACAAAAGTTTGCGCTTACAGTGTTTTAGGAAAAGTAGCAACAATTTCTTCAAATAGCGCAGTATCCCAAATAGGATCGTCTGCTCTAGCAGTCTTGATCAGTCTAGGATATAGTACAACTTATAACAGGCAAGTAGTTTAAACGTTAAAGGTATAACACCACTATATATCGGGCAAGTCAATAAGTGCTCTGATCTTCTCTTGTGAAGAAGGATGTCAACATGTTTCGTGGCACCCTCGAGAACCTTGACGAACGTGAAGTAGCAGACGCCCTAACTCAGAGACACCGCGTCCCTAGTGATACAGCCATTCCTACGACTCTTCGCCTCTTCCTTCCACTCCAGATTTTGTTCTCCTTAAACCAAATGATGGAGAATAAAAATATATCAGAATCTGGGATATTAGAGGTAACAGCATCAGAGTAATATAAGTAATAACAAGAAAGATATAAAGTAACAACATAAACAGTATTAACTGCTCGATTTGTTATGTTACTACTGAATCTTATTTTTTAAGCGTTACTTAGAAAAATATAGATTTCACATCCAGCCATATAAAATGTATATATTATCTGATCTTCAAGTTTGCTCAAAAAACTTACATTAAAGTGACCAATTATCTCGTACTATACAGGACAGGCCCATAGTTTTAGAATTTGTTCCGGGAATCATATTAGTTTGTTCGCGACGTCTAAATGTCACATATTGTCCCGTATTCTTATCTTTAATTGCCACATGTTCTGAAATAATTTTTAAAATTATTTTAGTAAAAGTTAAGAAAATTCCCTATCAAAGGAGAAGTATGACACCTCCTTACCTCCGTCAGTCTACGGGGCGCCCTTG
Organism: Achatina immaculata; assembly: GCA_009760885.1. Taxonomy (NCBI): domain Eukaryota; kingdom Metazoa; phylum Mollusca; class Gastropoda; order Stylommatophora; family Achatinidae; genus Lissachatina; species Lissachatina immaculata. The sequence goes on along the minus strand of CM019713.1, from coordinate 73,945,054 downwards.
GGCAAGGTGGAGTACAGCCCCCTGATCAGGGTGACGTGAAGCCATGGGAGCAGATGGTGGATAGGTTGGGAGAGCAGCTGACAGATAATGTTGGTTATGGTCACCATTCTATGATGGTAGGCAGGTGATCTCAATGTATGGACAACGGCTACGATCAATGACTAATACACTCACTGCCCGGAAGGAAAGCAATGGTAAACTATCTTCTGGAAGTATACCAAGAAATCCAAACAGCAAAATGGAAAGTCAAATAGGAAAATGATCTGGTGGTGAGGCCTCCCAGGCAAGATAGATCTAATTTTAACATTGGGGAAGAGTGTGAGACAGAGGTCAGTACTAGTAATTGTGATGACAGACAAAATCCTAACGGTGTTACTAAGGAAAACCCCTGCATCAAACTAAAGAGACAAATAAGAGTAGGAACATGGAATGTGAGAAGTATGTATGAGGGAAAGTATCAAATAATAAGTGACGAGATGAAAAGAACGGGGATACACATTTTGGGAATCTGCGAACATCGATGAAAAGGAACAGGACACTTATTAAAATATAAACTAAAATATTTAAAATATAAAATATACTTCTTAATATATAAATCTTTAACAAAAGAAGTACGAAGAAACATAAGAAAAGACAAAAAAAAACAATACATACAAGATTGTTGTGAAAGAATAGAAAGACATCAGAAGTGTGGAAGAGTTAGTGAAATGTTTAAAGAAATGAAGACATTGACAAGAAATGTCACACCTAAGCTAAATGTAATTTGTGACTAGATGGGGAATACCTTGACAGAGTCAGAGCAAATTCTAGAAAGATGAAAGGAATATTGTAGAGGAATGTATGAAATAACCGACTGTGAAAGCAGAAATCAACAGTGTGAATTATTGTTGGAGGAGAAAGAACCCGAACTGACAATAGAAGAGGTTTTATAGGCAATAAAGAATCTGAAAAATGGTAAATCACCAGGATGTGATGAGATAACAGCTAAACTTATCAAAGCAGGAGGAAAGGAATGTGCAACAATCAACCATGCATTATGTAAAAAGATATGGCATTCAGGTATTTGGCCAAAAGAATGGAAAAGAACTGTATTCATACCACTGCCAAAAAAAAGGGTAACTTGAAATTATGCACAAACTACAGAACTGTTACCCTGATTAGTCATGCCAGTAAAATTCTGTTAAAAATCATAATGGATAGACTTCGTAAGAAAATAGAAAACTAAGTCAATATGGTCCAAGTTGGTTTCAGGCAAGGAAGAGGATCAAGAGATCATATATTCTGTATAAGATTAATAATAGAGAAATGCAGAGACTTTAATGTGAATCTATATTTATCTTTTATAGACCACTCACAGGCATTTGATTGTGTACAACACCAGAAACTTTGGGAAATAATGGAAAAAATGGGATTTCCAACACATTTGATACAATTAACATCACTGCTGTATCTAGACCAACAGGCAGCAGTAAGATAAATGGTGAAACAACAACTTGGTTTGACATAAAACAAGGGGTCTGTCAGGGGTGCATATTGTCACCTTACTTATTTAACGTGCTTACTGAACATATAATGAGGAATGTTAGAGAAGATGTAGACAAAGAATATTACAATGCCATAACAATTGGAGGTTATGAAATACCAGAGATTAGATATGCTGATGACACAATATTACTGTCCACAACACAAAAAGGAATGGAAAAACTAATTATGTCAGTCCGTAAGAACAGCTAAAAGCAAAACTTCTATCTTAATGCGATAGTTCTTCAAATATGGACTCAAAAACAAGAACAAATATATCCATACTACAAGAACTTAATACTGAAGAAGGCTGGCTAGTGAATAGCATTAAACAAAGAAAACTTAAATATTTTGGACATATTGAATGAATGACTCCTTTATTTTCAACACACACACATATATATATATATTTTTTTTTATATATATATATATACATTTATATATATATATGGGGTAGAAAACTCGTACTGATTCGTGATGCAAGTGCAATAGGGATTCTTACTGAACTTTTCATTCGTTTTAAAATTGTTGTTGAAAGGACACTTTTTCCAGTTACAAAAATCATGCCCCAGAGAAGGAGTCTTGTTGTTTGTCACTTTCCATTGCGTCTTCATTTCTCTACGTTGTTTTATTAGTTCTAATGTGAATGCTGTAATCCATCCATCCTTTTGTGTTTTCTTTAGTGGAACCACGTCTTTAGCTGTTGTTATTAAGATATCTCTGATATGGTTGATTGTTGCACATTCCTGCTTTAATAAGTTCAGCTGTTATCTCATCACATCCTGGTGATTTACCATTTTTCAGATTCTTTATTGCCTATAAAACTTCTTCTATTGTCAGTTCGGGTTCTTCTCCTCCAACAATAATTCACACTGTTGATTTCTGCTTTCACAGTCAGTTGTTTCATACATTCCTCTGCAATATCCCTTCCATCTTTCTAGAATTTGTTCTGTCTCTGTCAAGGTATTCCCCATCTAGTCACAAATTACATTTAGCTTAGGTGTGACATTTCTTGTCAATGTCTTCATTTCTTTAAACATTTCACTATCTCTTCCACACTTCTGATGTCCTTCTATTCTTTCACAACAATCTTGTATGTATTGTTTTTTGGTTTTTTTTTTGTCTTTTCTTATGTTTCTTCGTACTTCTTTTGTTAAAGATTTATATTCCTCTTTGTTGTTGTTTGTCACTTTCCATTGCGTCTTTATTTCTCTACGTTGTTTTATCAGTTCTAGTGTGCCTGCTGTAATCCATCAATTCTTTTGTGTTTTCTTTAGTGGAACCACGTCTTTAGCTGTTGTTATTAAGATATCTCTGGCCTGCGTAGCCAGTTCATCTGGTGTCATCTCCTCCTGTGAAGCCATCAGGATTTCGAAATGGTTCTTCACTTCTATACCGTATTGTTGTGGTATTTGTGTAAGATCAAAGCGGAGTGGTCTTGATCCCGTAACTGTCTTTTTTTTTATCTTTATCTTCATGTCTGCTATTAATAACTCATGGTCCGTGTCATAATCAGCACCTGATAAAGTTTTTTGCTGATTTATACTTGATCTCCACTTTCTTTGCACTAAAATGTAGTCTATTTGATTCTTGATTTCCCCATCAGGTGATGTCCATGTGTAAAGTCTTCTTGGATGTTGTTTTAAAAAGTGTGTTAGCGATCATTAGCTCATTTTCCATGCAAAACGCCAATAGATTGTCACCTGTCTCATTTCTATGTCATATGCTAAATTTCCCCACAACATATCCTTCGTCTTCTGCTCTTTCTGTACCAATCTTTGCATTAAAATCCCCTATTATTAATACAATATCATTTTTCAGTATCTGGTCTATCGTCGTTTGCAGTGTGTTATAAAAGTCTTCTACTTCCTCTTCCTCTGCTGCTGATATAGGTGCATATATCTGGATGATTGTTACATTTCTAGGAGTGTCATTAAGTCTTATATTTAGGCTTCTATCACTTACTAGATTGTAACCTAGTAATGCTTTTGATTTTGATCTGTCCAAGTAAAAAGCCATTCCATTCTTTCCTCCTAATTCTCCACCAGAGTATATAAAGATATTATCATTCTCGCTCTTGAAGTGTCCTGTTCCTTTCCATCGATGTTCACAGATTACCAAAATGTGTATCCCCGTTCTTTTCATCTCGTCACTTATTATTTGATACTTTCCCTCATACATACTTCTCACATTCCATGTTCCTACTCTTATTTGTCTCTTTAGTTTGATGCAGGGGTTTTCCTTAGTAACACCGTTAGGATTTTGTCTGTCATCACAATTACTAGTACTGACCTCTGTCTCACACTCTTCCCCAATGTTAAAATTAGATCTATCTTGCCTGGGAGGCCTCACCACCAGATCATTTTCCTATTTGACTTTCCATTTTGCTGTTTGGATTTCTTGGTATACTTCCAGAGGATAGTTTACCATTGCTTTCCTTCCGGGCAGTGAGTGTACTAGTCATTGATCGTAGCCGTTGTCCATACATTGAGATCATCTGCCTTCCATCATAGAATGGTGACCATAACCAACATTATCTGTCAGCTGCTCTCCCAACCTATCCACCATCTGCTCCCATGGCTTCACGTCACCCTGATCAGGGGGCTATACGGGTACTCCACCTTGCCCAAGGGCGCCCCGTAGACTGACGGAGGTAAGGAGGCGTCTTACTTTTCCTTTGATAGGGGATACCCCTACCCCGCTAACCAGAAGTAAAGGAGTGGCCGAATCTAAACTAGAGCGACCGCCTAGCCTGGAAACGACGAATGCTCCAACAGCTCGGCCATGAAAGTGATTTAATATGGTTGTAAGGTTCAGTTTCCCTTCTCTTGTCTTATGTTTTGGCCTTCGTTTCTACCTCGGATGAAACAGTATCTCTACGCAGGATATCTCCTAATACAACACGGTCTTTTGGCAGTTTTGCAGATGAAAAACATTTATGACAGACGCTGTACAAATATCCTTGTATACTCATACCTACGTGATTCGTAAACATAGTCAATGAACTTCAAATAAAAAAAATCAAATGTATGTAGAACGGCCTAGACCTTGCGTAGAGGTCAGCTGTTGAATAAGAAATATTTCCGGTGCAAAATTGGCTTCCTGAGTTAGTGAAACATCAAATTTTGTATTAGTTCACGTGAACAACACGAACATCAGCATTGTAACAGGCACGTAGCAGCAGATCTTACGAACCTTCAAACGCAGCACTTATAAATTTGTCACTGGGAGGGGAAGGGGTTTTTTTTTTCCAAAAAAAAATCTATGAGACCATCATAGAAGGTGAGTTAGCATAAAATGTTCAATGAGCTGTGTTGGAATCATTTCTAGTTCTCAGAGTGATAGGTCATGATGAGTTTGGAGTCACAGTCTTCTCCAGCTTTTCTTGATAGCTCCGTAGCTGCTACCTCAGATCTAATACCGGTGACCATGTCTAAGTGTGTTGATTACAAATGTTTATGGCTGTATGAAGCATATCTTCTTATCTTATCTTATATCCTTCCCGTGCCGTTAAACATCGCATAGGGCTCGCAAAGTAGTTCGCCAATTTTTTCTGTCTTCGGCGAGTCTTTCAACCTCATCTAAGGATTTTATGCCTGTTAATTTGGCCTCTCTTAACAATGTCCTCTTCAGAGTTTCACTCTGTCTGCTTCTTTTTATATAAAGCATATACGGAAATAAAATTGAAATGTCATCAACACAGCACTCAGGGCATACATACGAGCACTCTTATCTTCTGAAATGAATGATTATCTCAAGATTGTGACGAACTCACTGTCACAAGAACCGACGGTGATGGCTGGATCAGAAGTTTCTATTTTCACACCAAGAAAGATTCACTGTTTTTCGGTGCCTAGAAAAACAGGCCGACCATGTGAAACTCTAAATAGGACATTGTTAAGAGAGGCCAAATTAGTAGGAATAAAATCCTTTGATGAGATTGAAAAGCTCGCTGAAAACAGAAAAACTTGGCGAACTACCATGCCAGTCCTATGTGTTGTTTAGCGGCACAGGAATGATGTAAGAAGTCCCCATCGAAATGATTAAATAAGCTATAGGTATTTTTTAAAAAGGAAGAGAGAGAGAGAGAGAGAGAAATTATGGTTTGCTCCTCCCTTCAATTGGGCTGGTGGAGGTTACTTTGGATGTTAGTGTGAAATACCAATACAGACAGACACTGGTGTAAACCACACGATACAATATATCCTACTCTCAATGAATGCCTTTGGGTAAGAAATCAAAACCTCGGAACGATAAAAACAAATTCTCAGTCCAAGCAAATCCAGTTCCTCAGACCTGACCGTCAGGTAGAAACTGTGGTGCAAAATAGTGGGATAAAAAAAAATTGATGCGGCACGTGAGACGGCTTTTAGATTCAGCATGATCAGGGCCGGTGTAGCAGATATTAAGACAGATTCTAGAGTCACTGGTGCCCAAGGTACGGTTCACTCTAGAGTAACCCCTGCCTAGGCATGATCCACTCTCACTGGGCACCAGTCATTTCCTTCAAACATAGAAAACACTCCGTGTAAATTATAAACTGAAAAAATATGTTGTACATACATTTTACATATAAATCATTAGCTTTTATATGGTACGAGAAATTTCACTGGGAATTAAACGCTCAATGCGTATACCTTGATATGGTTATGCACACTAATACAGGTATTATGTTATATTATTTTTTAATTATTTGCAAAAAGCCCTCCTTCGTTATTACTTTAACTGTTCGTTAGAACTAATAATGAACTTACACTATACATCAACTGCTTACCAAACTGCACATGTAACATATTTCAAAGGGTCGAAAAGTATTAGTTTAAAGTTAGTAGCTTCTGATCTTAACATGTTCTGGACAACGTACGGAAATTTTGCCTTTTGCAAATGATCACTGTTGACAAAAAGCGGAAAATGCCTTTCTTGCTGTGCTGTCATGTTCAAATGTTTTATTTTAATATGGAGCGATTTTTTCAACTGTTTGTATTTTAATTATACAGTTAATATTTTAAGGCGCCATTTTTTTCACTTAAAAATGTAAAATAAACAAAACTACAGTCAATGAAATATTAAAGTCAGTAATAACAATTAGTATGGTACGTCCGTGGAGTACAACAGAGTATATAACAGCTGCTCCCAACCCCCACTTTTTTACCGCAGTCCTAAACCAGAAATTAGACATGACCCGCGACCCTAATATAACAATGTTTGGTGCCTCACAGCCTGTAAAAAAGATGTTTAAAATACCGAAGTTCAACATAAATTAGGTAATATTGTTTAAATGTTTTAACACGATCTGAATTTATTACTAATCACTAAAATCATTTTTACATGTCATTTCATAATAATCCAACATCTATCATATTTCCTCGCTACCTTGCCTCAAACACTGCCTCATAATTTTGGTTGCGATCTGAGGCTGGGTAACGCCGGTCTAGGACATGCCCAACTCAGTAGCAATGTACCGCTCAGTTAGTCGTCGATCCTCCATCATCATGTCATGGATTCTGCCGGTGGTTTCATCGGTGGTTACAGTTCTTGATACTCCTGGACGGGAATCAGACTCCCTCTTCCATGTTTGAATTGGGCTGCCAATTTCTTCACTGTGCTGTAAGAAGGGGCACCTCCCCTAGAGTCTCCACCATATTCTCATGGATCTCCTTCGATGATAAACCCATGATGCAGAGGTAGCTCGATGAGAAATTTTATCCATTCTCTCAATTTCTACCAACCCCTACCACTTCAGTAGCATGTAAAAAACTGTTTGCAGTTTATTTCTTGAAAATTAGTGTTTAATCTTACATTAACCTGATCTACAAATGCACCTAAGATTAACGGTGTGTTTAAAGTATTTGTACCGTATGCCGAGAACTTATCAATCACCACTCGTATTAGGTGATCAGTCTGTCAGTCAGTCATGCGCATGTCCCTTGCGGAACTTTGCCTCCCAAACAGCTCTCCTGTAGGCCACTCGGCTGTGAGCAAGATGGCCTCCTGCTGATGCATTAATGTGCAGATTATCAACGAAGCCTTGCAGCCATCTTCGGCTTGGTCTTCCTCTCTTTCTTTTTTTCGATTATGTACCCTTCCAAGACGGTCTTCTCCAGATTATTGTGATGGTTAATATATCCAAAATATTTAAGTTTTCTCTGTTTAATCCTCTTTACTAGCCAATCTTCTTCAATATTAAGTTCTTGTAGTAGTGATATATTTGTTCTTTTCTGTGCCCATGATATTTGAAGAACTATTCAGTAGCATTTACATTCAAAGGCATTTATGTGTTTCTCAGCTGCTTTGTTAAGTGTCCAGATCTCACAGGCATATGTTGCGATTGGAAAGATGCATATCCTTAAAAATCTTATTTTTGTCATTCTGTCTGTTCCTCTCCACATATTCTTTAGTTGTTTTACTTTTTGAAGAGCGGAAGATGTCCTCTTTTTAACTTCCCTCCTTGTATCTCCATATTAGTTAGTAATCATCTAAGATATTAAAAACTCTCCACTTCTTCCAGTTTTTCCTCATTGATATATATTTTAGCTGCCTTATTTGTTTTGTCAGTTTTCATTAATTTAATTGCTTTTGCATTAAGATTTGCTCTTCATTATTCTTACGGACTGAAATAATTAGTTTTTCCGTTCCTTTGTATGTTGTTGACAGTGATACTGTGTCATCAGCATATCTATTTCTGGTATTTAATAACTTCCAAATTGTGATGACATCGTAATATTTTTGTCTACATCTTCCCTAACATTCCACATTATATTTTCAGCATACAAGTTAAATAAGTAAGGCTACAATCTGCACCCCGATGGGGCTCTTGTTTTATGTCAAACCAAGTTGTTGTTTCACCACTGTATTTTATATTAAGGGATATAAGATTAATAATAGACTGAAACTCAGAAAGAACGATATAAATAGAAGAATGTATACTTGGTTTAAAAATACCTAAACAACAAACAACAATGCAAGAGTACAATTACAGGGACACCAAAGCTAAAAGCTAAAAAGAATGAGCCTTTAGCAAGGACTACCCCAAGGAGAAGTTATGTCTCCCACCATATTTCTGATATGTAATGTATCAATATATTGTAGACGGCATGCCCCAGAAAAAGAATCACATATTATAAACAGACAATGTAGCAATGTGACCATCGGAACAGAACACTAGAGTAGTTACCAACAGAATACAAGACGCACTCAGAAAACTTGGATTTCTGTCAACAAGAAAAGACTACATAGACAGTCTCCTTACTCACTCTAACATTAAGTACAAAGCGTAGACCTACAAATTACATGTAATTAATACAGCCTCACAGTGGAAGACCCCCCAACATGTTTAAGCATCACACTAGACTCTCGTCTAATCTGGAAAGACAGTATCAAAGGAAGTGAATAAAATGCACGTCGAAGAATGGAAATGATGAAGAAACTTCCAGGGACCACTTAAAGAGTAAAAGACGACAACTAAACACGACATACACAGAAAGAGTATAGCGTGACAGCATGGGAAACAGCAGCTAAAACTAACCTTAACAAATTAGATAAAGTACAAAATCAAACACTGAGAATCATTACAGGTGCAGTGAAAACAGTACCAACCAAAAGAACTGGAGAGCACAAGACAAATACAACATCTAGAAGACAGGATAGATCTGAAAAACACTCAGTGTGTGATCGTATACCCAACCAAGGCAAAGGTAGGCTAAAAAGAACAAACTTTATTCAAAGAGCAAAGAAACTTCCAAGAAGATCCAACAGTCTCTCACAAACATAAAGAAAGCCTCTACAGTCAGTCTGCAAATTCCCAACTTGGAAAACCAAATAAGTTCCCAAAAGCAGTAAGTCAGTCATTTACATGTCCCTTGCGGAACTTTGTCTGCCTAACAGCACTTCTGTAGGTCTCTTGGTTGTAAGCAAGATAGCCTGCTGCTAATGCATCCATTTACAGATTATCAACGATGACTTGCAGCCATCTTCTCTTTGGTCTTCCTCTCTTTCCTTTTCCGATTATGTACCCTCCCAAGACGGTCTTCTCTAGATTATCGTGACGTTTAATGTGTCCAGTATAATTAAGTTTTCTCTGTTTAATCACGGGAGCAGGTGATGGATGGAATGGGAGAGCAGCCGACAGATAATGTTGGTTATGGTCACCATTCTATGATGGTAGGCAGATGATCTCAATGTAGGAACAATGGTTACGATCACTGACTAGTACAGTCACTGCTTGGAAGGAAAGCAATGGTAAACTAACTTCTGGAAATATACCAAGAAAACCAACCCAGATGCATACAAGATAAATACAAACAGTAAAAGAAAAACAAGTCATAACAATGGATTATATAAAAAAATATCTCAACAAGTACTGGTTACCTATATACACAGACGGATTAGCTACAAACGTCACTGAAAAATGCAGGTGGAAGCACATTTATAAAACAGAAATAAGAACAAATAGTACATATGGCTATACCAACAGGCCAGTCCGTTGCATGTCCCCTGCCGAACCTTGCCTCCCTAACAGCACTCTCGGTTGTAAGCAAAATGCTCTGATACTGATGCATCCATTTGGAGACATCAATGATGTCCTGCAGCCAACTTCGCTTTGGTCTTCCTCTCTTTCTTTTTCCCTTTATGTGCCTTTCCAAGACTGTCTTCTCTAAATTATCATGACGTTTAATATGTCCACAATATGTTTTGTCTGTTTAATCTTCTCACTAGCGAACTTTCTTCAATTTTTGTACTATGGATATATTTGTTCTTTTTTTTTTTGTGTCTGTGACATTTGAAGGTATCTTCTGTAGCATTTACATTCAAAGGCATTTATGTGTTTCTCAGCTGTTTTGTTAAGTGTCCAGGTCTCACAGGCATATGTTGCGATGGGAAAGATGCATGTCCTTAAAAATCTTATTTTTTAGTTCTGTCTGATCCTCTCCACAGCTTATTTAGTTGTTTTATTTTTTTGAAGAGCGATTGATGTCCTCTTTTTAATATCCTTCATTGTATCTACATTATTAGTTAGTAATGATCCAAGATATTAAAAACTCTCCACTTCTTCCAATTTTTCCTCATTGATACATATTTCAGTTGCCTTATTTGTTTTGTCAGTTGTCATCAATTTAGTTTCCTTTGCATTGAGATAAAGTTTTGCTCTTCATTATTCTTACGGACTGACATAATTAGTTTTTTCATTCCTTTTTGTGTTGTGGATAGTAATACTGTGTCATCAGCATATCTAATCTCTGGTATTTCATAACCTCTAATTATTATGGCATCGTAATATTCTTTGTCTACATCTTCTCTAACATTCCACATTATATTTTCAGTATACAAGTTAAATAAGTAAGGCAAGTTAAATAAGTAAGTAACCCTGACAGATCCCTTGTTTTATGTCAAATCAAATTGTTTCACTATTTATTCTTACTGCTGCCTGTTGGCCTAGATCATCATCATCATCATCATCATCATGTGCCGTGCCGACTGGCGTAGGCTATTATGTTTCTCCAGAGTACACGATCCTTCATGCAGGCCATCAGATCAGTTGGTGATCTCCTCTTACACCATCCCGTCAGACTATCCAGTATCATTTCTCTAGGTCTTCCTCGTGATCTTCTTCCTTCTATTTTTCCTGTTGTTATAATATTTTCAATAACCCCTCTTCTCATTGCATGTCATATGAAAGTGCATTGTCTCTCTCTTATCTTTTTGACAAGGTTTTTTTGTCTCTCCAGCTCTTTTCATACATTCTTCATTAGTTATTTTTGCTGTCCAGGGGATTCGTAACATTCTTCTAATAAACCACATTTCTGCTGCTTCCAATGACTTTTGTGCAGACCTGCTTATTGTCCATGATTCACTTCCATATAACAAGATAGGTTCAATATAGCATTTTAGGACTCGTTTTCTAACATTCATTGATAATGATGTGTTGGCTAATATGTTTATCATTCTCTTAAATGTAGTCTTTGCATAGCCTATTCTGTTCCTAATTTCTGTTCTGCATTTCCCATCTGAAGTTATTACTGCTCCAAGTATTTGAATTTCTGCACCTGCTTTAGAATAGTTCCGTTTAATTTTATACTGCATGCTGGTGGATTCTGTTTCTTAGATATAACCATAGTCTCTGTCTTTTTGATGTTCAAAGTAAGACCTTTCTGTTCACTTTCTTTGGCGACTTTATCCAAGAGATTTTGCAGGTCTTGTTGGTTCTCAGCTATCAGTACTGTGTCGTCAGCATACCGAAGGTTGTTAATATTGTATCCTCCAATTTTTATACCTGGTTCTGTGATGATCGTTCTTAGAATATTCTCGCTGTACAGAGAAAAAAGTTCTGGAGATAGTACACATTCTTGTCGCACTTCTTGTTTTATAGGTTGACATTTTCCAGTTCTATTTTCAACTCGAATTGTTGCTTCTTGCTCCCAGTGAGATGTTTAACATTCCTCAGGTCTTTGACGTCTATATTGCCGTCTTCAAGCATTTTAATAATTTCATTATGTTTAACCTTGTTGAATGCCTTGGTGTAAATCAATGAAGCATAAGTAGATATCTTTCTGTACTTCTAATGCTCTTTCTGTTAGTGTTTGTAAAGCATAAATGGCCTAAATGCAGCAGTGATATTAACTGTTTCACATGTGTTGGAAATTCAATTTTTTTCTGTTATTTCCCAAAGTTTCTGATGTTATACATAATCAAATGCCTTTGAATAGTCTGTACAAGATAAATATAGATTCATATTAAATTCTCTGCAATTTTCTATTATTAATCTTTATTTGAAAATATGATCTCTTGTTCCTCTTCCTTGTCTAGAACCATCTTGACTATATTGATTTCGCCTTCTATTTTCTTTAAAAGTCTACCTATTGTGATTTTTAATCGAATTTTACTGGCATGACTAATTAGGGCAACAATTCTGTAGTTTGTGCATAATTTCAAGTTACCCTTTTTCAGCAATGATATGAATACAGTTCTTTTTCATTCTTTTGGCCAAATACCCGAATGCCATATCTTTTTTACACAGTGACTGATATTTTGTAGCACCCCTCCTGGGAATAAATGTTTTAACAACTCACTTATCTTAACATAATCTTTGTGAAACAGGGAACATAGATCTGACTGGTTAAAAAAAACAACTCTGACCTACTCCTGTAGCTCAGAAATTTGTAGCAACTAACACTTTATGTTATTGTTATTGTTAAAAAAATATAATGTCACCCTCTTATAAGGTATATTTTTTTCGGGAATAGAAAACTTTCTGTAAAAGAAATAAGGAAAATAGAATTGAGAAATCTGCTAGTAGCCTCCTGTTTATTATAGGAGTGTCAGATAACTCAGGCAAAATGCTATGTACGTTAAGAAAACTCACTCACCTGTGGGAAAAATGACAAGCACAAATACCCCTGCTAGGATAGAAGGCCCTCCGGCTTTTGACATTCTTATCTTATATCTTATATCCTTCCCGTGCCGTTAAACGTCACATAGGGCTCGCAAAGTAGTTCGCCAATTTTTCCTATCTTCAGCGAGTCTTTCAACCTCATCAAGGGAGTTTATGCCTGTTAATTTAGCCTCTCTTAACAATGTCCTCTTCAGAGTTTCACGAGGTCTGCCTCTTTTTCTTTGGCCTGTTGTGTTCCACTTGATAGCTTGTTTTGGGATTCTCTGATCATTTCTTCTCATCAAGTGACCAATATATGTCCATCTCCTTTTCCTGATCACCCATGAGACTGGTTGTTGTTCAGTCATCTGTCTTATCTCTGCATTGTTCTTGAATTCGTTCCACTTGATGCCGAGTATTTTCCTTATGCATTTGTTTTCAAAAGAGTCTAATTTCTTTTCCGTTTCTTTAAAGGTAGCTTTCGCATGCATAAATGAGGGTGGATATTACATTTGAATTGAATAGTCTTAACTTGGTTTTTGTGCTTATAACTTTTGAATTCCATATGTTCTCAAGATTCTTGAAGATTGATGCTGCTTTTGAAATTCTGATCCTAACTTCCTTTCTAGTGTCACCATCTTGATCTATGTAGCTGCCAAGGTATGCAAATTGACTGACTTCTTCAATATCTGTCCCTTCTATGTGTATTTTTCCATTTTGATTAAAGGGAATTTTCATTATTTTTGTTTTGTCCTTGTTAATTTCAAGTCCTGTTTTTCTAGCTTTTGACATTGCACACCAGTCAATTGGTGGAGCTGAGATCTTGGCCTGGGGCCGCGTTGGGCTGTTCGGGATGGTGGATGGATGGGGACACAGAGATCACCTGCGGGGATGAGGAAAGTCTGGTGGAAATCGGCGAGTCCAGGGCGTAACAAGCCTATGGGTCTCTACAACAATGGCTATCAGAATAAGTCAATCAAAGCAGCAAGCAGACTATAAGTGGTGGTGGATGGACATCGTTGAAGCACCATCAAATCCCTCATCCCAAAGTCGGAATGTCTCTGTGAAGTTGTCTCAAAGCCGTCAGACAGGCCGTTGTTGCACTTGGGGCCTGATCTCAGCTTCTCACTGGAAAGGCCTCCTGTGTATGAAAGAAAGACTTAGGACAAAAACCCCAATATGAAAAGGTCAGAAAAAAAAAGAAAACCATACCAGCCCGGACGTCGCATTGTAAAAGGTCCTCGACAGTTGGTTCGCCCCCCGGCTACCTTGAGCGAAAGATCAGCTACGGGGGACACACTAAAAATTCTTCAAATCAACATTTCTGGACTTAGGCCAAAGGCCTCAGAATTAACCAGACAGCTGAAAAAAAGTCAACATCCATATTGCGACCATACAAGAAATCCTTCTATATGGAAAAGATCACTCAGTGCCTGGATACACCTTGTACAAATGTGAATGTGGTAAATGCAAGGGTATTGCCGCACTCTTGAGAAATGAGATCCATGGAGAAATTAACAACAGAAAGTGCAATGAGAATGATATCCAAGAGATAACAGTATGGCATGGTGGACTGCGGTACACTCTGTATAATGTTTATTGTCCCCCATATTCTAAAAGTCAAATCAACATACACAGCACAGACATGCAGAAAACCATCACTGCTGGAGATTTTAATGCACATTTGCCATCACTAGGATACACAGACCGAAACCCTATGGAAACAACATTGAAGAGCTATGCAACACCAGCAACATGATAATATTCCTCCTCCCAACCACACTCCTCCACATAGCCACTGGATGCACATACAGACCTGACCTTACCATTGTCTCAGCAGACATCCACAACGATTGTACTCTGAGAGTGCTTGATGACATAGGAAGTGACCATCGCCCCATCCTTCTACAAATTTCTCACATTCGAAACCAAAGACCACACAAACCCCCTCCCTGGATTTATAGAAATGTAGATTGGGAAAAATTCAGAACACAAACAGACGAAAACCTATCAAAATTAAATGACAACACAAACATTGACACACTCTACACCAACATAATCCAAGCCATACTTGGAGTAGCCTACAAAATAATCCCCTGAGGATGCAGAAAGAAATATAGCCCCTTCTGGACAAAATCTCTGTAAGACTTAGTAAAAAAAAAAAGAAGAGCAGCCAGGAAAAATGCAGGGAAAAACTCTACTCCAGAAAACAGAATAGAGTACAATAAACTAACAGCTAAGGTAAGACTCGGAACTAGAAAGGCAAAGAAAGAGAAGTGGTTAAGCACATGCAGCAATTTCAACCTCAGAACTGAAGGAAAGAGGGCTTGGAAACTCTTAGATAACATGTCAGGAAAAAACAAACCAGCCTTAAAGCCAATGCGAATCTCTGGTCGAGTCCTCTCAAGTGACTCAGACAAAACCAGAGCTTTTAACAAATTCTTTGCTGCCACCAACAAATCTTCCAAAAGGAAAATACTTGACAAGGCACTGGGAAAAGTTCTGAGAATAAATCTAGCTTGGCAGACATTTCACTTTTTGAGGAAAACTTTACCGTCCATGAACTCCAGAGTGCTATGGGTAAGCTACAGCTAAGATAAGCACCAGGACCAAATAAAATGTCAAATGAAATGATCCTTCGTTTGGGCCCTATAGAAAGTCCACATTGCTCAACTTCATTTAACAAGACCTGGCAAAGTGGAGTACTACCAAAATCTTGGAAGTCAGCCTTTGTTAGACCTATCCTGAAAAAAGGAAATCCAGAAGATGACCTAAAAAGCTTTAGACCAATCTCACTGACTTCCAACATTGGTAAGTTAGCAGAATGGATGCTTAACAATAGGCTGTACTGGTGTTTGGAATCCTCGGGGTCCCTCAATAACTTTCAGGCAGGCTTCCGCAAAGGATCAAGAACCAAAGACCAGCTATTTCTCCTCACTCAAAGTGTAAAAGACAGTTGTTTTTTTACACAAGAGAAACTCTGTATCTGTCTTTGTAGACTTCCAGCAGGCATATGACAGGATCTGGCAAAACAACCTACTGTTAAAGATGCAAAACATGGGCATACATGGAAAAATGTATCAATGGGTTAAAAACTACCTGAGTAACAGGACCATACAAACTCAGGTCAATAACAAACTGTCAAACCTGGAGGTAGGTCTGCCACAGTTCTGCTCTTAGCTACACCATTTTTCCTAATCTTTATAAATGACCTCCCCAACCTGTTGAATATCCACAAAGCCATGTTTGCTGATGACCTTGTCATTTGAACTAGTGGAACAGATCTGCAGTTGGCTACTGAGAGACTTAATAGAGTCCTCCTCACTATATCATCCTACTGCAATTTCTGGAAGTTGAAGATCAATGGTAGTAAAACTATATATACAGTCTTCACTCTTAGAAACAAACTAGCAAAGACTGAATTGAAAATAAATCTTGATGGTGCTCAAATCATGAAAGAAAAAAATCCAACATACCTTGATGTGAAACTAGACAGAAAATTTTAAAAGTTCATAGATGGACTAGCAGAAAAAGCATCTTTACTCAAAGCGACTTACAAGTACATCCTGGGGTGTTGACAAAGCAACACTCAGACAACTTTACACAGGATATGTTAGATCTATAATAGATTACAACCTCCCTCTACAGGTCACAGCATCAAAGAGGTCTCGTACACAAGTAGACAGAATCCAGAACCAAGCCGTTCATTTCATTTATAGGGCAATGAGATCAACACCCACAGCTGCATGTGAAATTGATGCAAACATAGAGCCATTAGATATAGGACGAGAACAGCCAACCATTGAGGCAGTAGAAAGATATAAACGCATGCCCTCAGACCATCCTAACAGAATAATGGTTGATAAATGGAAACATAATAATAGATTGAAACTGAAAACTCCAATGCACATAGCAGAACAGTTAAACACAAGATACAAACTCCCTGAAGACAGAGAAGAACTTATAAAATACCAGACATCCCATCAAACACAAACTATATACTTCCTCAAATTAACACCAGACTCAAGAAAAATTAGTGAACAAATCATCAGATCCCAACACCCTTAAGCTGTGTGCACTTTATACCAAAGAATCCTACCACAAGGACTGGATCCATGCATACACTGATGTGTCAGCGTTCAAGGAAACGGACAATTCAGGACGTGGGGTACTCATAATTTTCCAGACAAGACAACAAGCCATATTTCTTCTCCTTGTGGATCTCGCTGCTCCAGTTATGATGCAGAGATGTAGGCAATATTAGCACCTCTGGCAGCCACCACCACCAAATACAAAAACTGCCTCTCACCCAAAAAACCTTATTTTCTCAGACTCCCAGTCTGCTCTCCAGGCCCTTGAAAACTGGATAACATCAGCTGACCACATTACAATTGACATACTCAGTGCAATAAAACTACTCGCCTCCTGTGACATAAAGACCACCCTACAGTGGATACCAGGGCACATAGATATCAGAGGAAATTAACGTGCTGACAAAGTGGCAAAGAGAGGAACCACATTGTCATAGTCCCACATCTCCACCAACATGAGAACAGCTAAACACACTATACACAACAACTACAAGCAGCAGTGGATGGACAGATGGGCCAGTAATCCAACTGGAAGATCCCTACACCTGCCAAAGCCTAACCCTGGAGACCACATCAACAGCTTATGTCGTAGAGACCAATGCACAATTTTCAGGTTGAGAACAGGACACACTACTCTCATTAAGCACTTACAAAGAGTGACCTCTGACCACATATCATACTGCATGCCCTACAACAGACAAGAAGAAGAAACTGTTAAACACCACCTGCTGGACTGCAGTGCATTGAAGGATCTTCAAAAGAACCCGATACCACCAAACTCTTCAATCACCGACATTCTGTATGGAGATGTAGAACAGCTGAAGAGGACCTATACGTTTCATTATCTGGCACAAGGGAAAAAGTCATTTTTTAGTGCATTCCTTTCTTCCTGCCCTAATGGGTTCAGCTGTTAACTCGTCACATCCTGGTGATTTATCATTTTTCAGATTCTTTATTGCCTATAAAACTTCTTCAATCGTCGGTTCGGGTTCTTTCTCATCCAGTAATAATTCACACTGTTGATTTCTGCTTTTACAATTGGTTGTTTCATACATTCCTCTCCAATATTCCTTCCATCTTTCTAGAATTTCCTCTGTCTCTGTCAAAGTATTCCCCATCTCGTCACAAATTACATTTAGTTTAGATGTGACACTTCTTATAATTGTCTTCATTTATTTAAACATTTCACTATCTCTTCCACACTTTTGATGTCCTTCTGTTCTTTCACAACAATCCTGTACGTATTGTTTTTGTCTCTTCTTATGTTTCTTCTTACTTCTTTTGTTAAAGATTTATATTCCTCCCTGTTGTTATTTTACCAAAGGTCAACCCCAGTAACTACACAGCAGAGATGGAGGCAATAAAACTCAACCAAGAAAATAATACAACATAAAAGCCACACTGAGAGTCAAATAGTATTTTTCAGACTCACACTTCGTCGTACAGGTACTAAAACACAAAAAAATTAAAGACCTGAGCAACCTGGGAAAAGCCCTATCGCTAACAAGAGTATAATATTCAATAAAGCAATCATACAGTGCATACCCCTTCCCACTACCAACACACAGCAACATCTAAGGAAATGAAGAATTGAGAGACTGGCAAAGAGGGAGAAAGAATGCAACAAATGACAGAAGCTCAACATGCGAAGAAAAAAAATAACAGACTAAAACCCATATATAAAAACATATGGATGTTGACGAATACTATAAACTCCCAAGAAACGATCGAATAATTATCTTCCGGTCTAACAAGACATTGCATGCTTAGATACCATCTATGTCAGGAGCTCATAATTGGCAAAACAGACATATTTACCTGCGGCAGAGAGCAACAAACACCTCATCACATCCCCCAGAGTTTCCAAATATATCATATTTGGCCCATTCAGGCAAAAGGAAAGACCAGATCCCAGACCCCTGCTTGAGACACTCTGCAGTGATGATGAAAGCAGAGACGAATTGTAACTTTTGTAAGAGAGATGGTATCGATGTCTAAGCGAACGATGATGATGAAGAAGAAACAAAATAAGTGCCATAGGCTGAGGCCATCTAGTCACTCTATTTCATGTATCACAGACTAGATATATGAAGAGGTAAACTAAGGAGACGTTGATAAATTGCCCGTGTTATCTGAAGTGTATTTTATAAATAGTGGTGTAATGATCAGATGAAATATTTAAATAACAAGCTACTAAACCAAACAGTAACACCTGTTTTGTCATAAGTGTCTTTTTATGAGTGACATTTAAAAGATAATGTAAGTAGGGAGAAATGTAGATCCCAAGGTTTGATCTATTCCGGATTAACTGTATAACTCACTAGCCAATCAGATAACGGGGTCTAGAGTCTAGATGTTTGCGAATGGCCAGAAGCATCGTTCTTCAAAACCTCACCTTTGGTGTTTCATATGTGTGTGTCTGTGTGCGTGCATGCATATATGTGTATGTGTATGTCTGTGTGTTGTTTAATATATGTATGTTGAGAATATTTTGGAAAAAAATACTATCGGTATTCCTCATATTACACATTGTTTGTGGATTTCGACCATGTTATGGTATTTACTTTGTAATTCGCAGCTAACATCGCATTGCATGCTCTGAAATTTTAAAGAAGATGCCATCGAAGAAGCAAGGAAAAGACAAAAAGAAACAAAAACCTCCAGGGAAACCTATGAAAAAAAAAGGAAAAGCGAAGCCTGCGAAAGGAAAGAAGGGAGGTAAGAAATAAAATCATCTGATATTATGGAGAACAAAATGAGTTGAATTTCAGGGGAAAATATCGTAATGTAATATTATATGGAGACAAACAACTGAAAGCAGATGCTCAATTCCCACCCCACCCCTCTCTCGCCTCACAACCCGATATCGTTATAATGCTAAACAGAACTAATTTTTATACGTCTGTCAAATGTATCTTTATGTTCAACACTTTTCTTATCTCTCTATTGCTTCATGTGAGAGACATTTTTATTTTTTAAATCAATAAATAGTGTTCCTAGACCAACAAAGAGCGAGATAAAGTAACAAATCTGCTCGTACTGTCTGTTGAACATAAATATGCAGATAAGATCAATGCTGATGAATAGAAAAAAGAGAGCACATGAGAAAGAGAGAGGGGGGGGGGAGAGAGAGAGAGAGGGGGGGGGGAGGGAGTTCTGCAAGAAAGCACAATTTTTGAGATAGGAAGGGAAATAATACCAACTGTTCTTTTTTATTTGGAAGGAAATAAATAAAAAACACACACAGAGAAAAAACGCAAACAAACAAACAAACAAAAACAAACAAATACACACATACGTGTCACATGATGACAGCAACAAACATCACTCTTATGAGTTTTCAAAGTTGCACAGTGCAGGCTCCTGGCAGACCACTCACTGAGTCTGAGACACACACAAAAATAGATAAGTTAAATAGATTATTTAAATATAACGTTTCAGTATTCTTAACGATCCTTTATTTACACCCACGGGTTATATAGTTTTTGTTTATTTATATATGTTTAGTGATATTTGAAATATTAGCTTCCTGGCGGAATTATGAGCGAAGTGTATGGGGCAGAAAGGGGGCATGTAGGTAAGAATGTCTATGGCGCAAAGTAACCCAACGCTTGTCCAGATTACATCTGTATGTGATAATTCTTAACTTTTCATGATTTATCTAGGACATATCCATACATGACTCTATATTCATTGTTCATTGTGTATTTAGGACATATTGTCCGTATATCATCTATATTAATTTTTTCATTGTTTCTATGACATATTGTCCGTATATCATCTATATTAATTCTTCACTGTGTATCTAGAATATATTGTCCGTATATCATCTATACTAATTTTTCATTGTGTATATAGGATATAATACATTCACGCAGAGATGAACGGAAACACTAGGAGGGGGTAGGTATAATTATGTCAAATGTAGCAGCAAAGAGCCTTATAGAATGGGAACCAGTGAACAGTCGTATAATATGAGCAAGACACAACATAAGACACTGAAGAATGACAATAATACAGTGTTAAGCACTCACGAACGATACAGATGATGAGGTAAAAGACGATTTCTATCACCAGTTACAACAAATCATTAACAAATTCCCTAAACATGACATCCTAATTGCTATGGGAGCCTTCAGCACTAAGGTAGGGAAAGATAACACGGACATCGAAAAAGTAATGGAGAAAGAAGGAACTGACGCGGTACATCAGAATGGAGAAAGATTAATTGAAATATGTCTAACAGAGACCGTGGTTATTGGAGGCACAATATTTTCACAAAAATAGGTACATAAACAACGTGGATATATCCAGATGATAGAACTAGAAACCGGATAGATCATTTTTGTATTAGAAAGCAATACAGAACATCTCTGATAGATGTAAAGGCATTTAGGGATGCAGATGTCAACAGTAATCACAATCTGTGTATAGGGAAAATAAAACTAAAACTGAAAAGCCAACAGAAGAAATCATTACCCAGAAAGATAAACAGCCACAGTCTACAAGAAGAGAATACTAACAATAATTTCAATCAGGAACTTGCCAATCATTCGACATCACTCAGTGAAGTACAGGAGGTAGGTATAGATGAATTATGGAATTCTTACACTATAGCCATAATCACAGCAGCAAAAGCAAGCGCTGGACTGAAAAAAAAAAGCAAATAGAAAAGCTTGGATATCAGAAAACACGTGGAAGTACATGCATGAAAGATAAGCAGCCAAATTAGACATGTTGAATGTAAAAATAGATCTTGGAAAGGATCTGGCGAAAGCAACATACAAAGAACTAGACAATAAAGTAGAAAGTTCAGCTAGAAGGGATAAAAGAGAATACATAGACAATATGGCGAATGAGGCAGATAAAGCAGCAAAAACATGAGATAGCAAAATTTTATACAAAAGAGGCTGGCATGTACTATTACATCCAAAGAAAGACCAACCCTTAGCAAAACTGGAACCCTATTAACATCAAGTACAGACCAAAAGCAAAGATGGGCTGAACATTTCCAAGAAATACTTCATCGACCACACCCATAAGAACCGATAAACCTTGAAACCGACTTACCAACCCCACAACTAAATGTCAAACTAGATGAAATTACATTACATGATATTGAAACAGCAGTGAATTTAATGACTAAACAACAAAGCTGCAGGTGAAGAGAAAATAACACCCGAAATGTTAAAAGCTATCAATAGTGACAACATGAGACAACTACAGAGAATGTTTAATAAGATTTGGAGAGAAGAAAGGTCCATTCTAAATGGAAAAAAGGAATCATTGTTAAAATACCCCCCCCCCCCCCCAAAAAAAGGCAACCTTAGTGACTGTAACAACTGGAGAGGAGTAACTTTAGTATTAGTTGTGTCAAAAGTATTTTTCAAGGTAATTTTGAATAGACTTAAAGATATAGTGGATACTGCAATGAGAGAAGAACACGCAGGATTTCGAAAAGGGGGAAGTTGTCTCGACCAGATCTTTAAGAATGATACTTTAAGAACATATTGAAAAGCAGAAACCATTAATACTGACTTCATAGACTTTAAAAAGGCATTTGATAGCATACACAAAGATTAATTGTGGATAATTTTAAGTATATATGGAATACCATTTAAAATTGTCATCATCATTAAGGACCTTTACAATGCATATGTTTGTGCAGTCAAAACAGAAGAAGGGATGAGCTAATGGTTCAAGATTGAAACAATTGCAGTAGACTTCATAACGAAAACATGCTGCACAGGCAACACAGGTACATTGGGTACACAAGACCCAAATGGAAGATTTTGATTTTGCTGATGACATAGCTTTTATCAGTAACAATGTGAATTCCATGGAAGAAAAAACAACTACCCTGTCTTAACTGGCTAGCAAAATAGATCTTGAAATTAACAAGGATAAAATAAAAATAACGAAACTTCCCATAAATCAAAATGGGAAAAACACGTAGAAGGGATAGCTGTTGAAGAAGTCATTCAATTTGCATAAACTGGCAGCTACCCAGACCAGGATGGTAACACCAGAAAGGAAGTTAGAATTAGAATTGCAAAAGCAGCATCTATCATCAAGAATCTTGAGAACATATGACATTCAAAAGTTATAAGCACAAAAACCATATTAAGACTATTCAATTCAAATGTAATATCCATCCCCATTTATGCATACAAAAGCTGGAAAACAACAAAAGAAATTAGTCTCTTTAGAAAACAAATGCTCGGTATAAAGAGGAACGAATTCAAGAACTGTGCATAAGGTACAAATACTTGAAACACACAGTTGATATTAGATGCATTTGTAGATCAGGTTAATGTAAGATTAAACATCATGTTTCAAGAAATTAACTGCAAACAATTTTTTACAGGCAACTGAAGTGGTAAGAGGTGGCAGAAATTGAGAAAATGGATAAAATTTCTCATCGCTACTTCTACATCAAGGAAATCGAAGGAAATCCTTGTAAAGGTAGACTCTAGGGGAGAGTGCCCCTTCTTATAGCAGAGTGAAAAAATGGGCAGCTCAATTCAAACATGGAGGGGAAAGTCTAGAAGATGATCCCCGTCCAGGAAGATCAAGAACGGTAACCACCAATGAAACTATCGGCAGAATCCATGACATAATAATGGAGGATCGACGACTAACTGAGTGGTACATTGCTATTGAGTTAGGCATTTCCCAGGAAACGTGTTCCTGCCATTATTCACAATGATCTTCAAATGACAAAGGTCTCTGCTAGATGGGTCCCGGAACTTCTTGGAGCTGATCACAGACGTCAGCGTCTCAACATGTCAAGAGACAATCTTGGTCATTTTTCTGCAGATCCTGAAAAGTTCCTTCAACAATTTGTGACTATGATGAGACTTGGGTTCATCATTTTCAACCAGAAACCAAAGAAATTGACGAGAGGAGTCATCTTTCATCACGACAATGCTCCAGTTCACAAGTCGGCGGTGGCAATGGCTGCCATTCATGAATGCAGCTTCCAGCTTCTTGAACATCCTCCTTATTTCCCAGATTTGGCCCCTTCGGACTATTACCTGTTTACCAAACTCAAAAAGGAGCTCAGTGGTCGCAAAATTTGCTTCAGATGATGACGCCATATTCATGCCGTAGACCACTTTCTACTGACACAAGATGCTGACTTTTACAAAGCAGGATCCGTATGCTCCAGGTTCGCTAGACTAAGTGCATAAACTTGTGAGGGGACTATGTTGAGAAATAACCAAAAAAAGTTGTTCACAAATAATCCGTTGTACCTTATACCGAGAATCACCCCTCGTAAGTCAGATGAGCGAACAATAACCAGTCTCATGGGTGATCAGAAAAAAGAGATGGACATATATTGGTCATGTGATAAGAAGAAACGATCAGAGAATCTCAAAACAAGCTATCAAGAGAAACACAGCAGGCCGAAGAGAAAGAGGCCGACCACAGGAAACTCTAAAGAGGACATTGTTAAGAGTAATAGGCATAAAATCCCTTGATGATGTTGAAAAGCTAGCTGAAAACAGGACCAATTGGCGAGGCCTATGTGACGTTTAGCGACACGAGAAGGATATAAGATATAAGTTAAGTTATAGGATATATTGTGCATATATCATCTATGTTAATTTATCATTCTGTTTCTAGGACATGATCTATTTTAGTTCTTCATTGTGTGGCAAGCACATAGTATTCGTATGTTGTTGCTAATCTTTTACTATATAGTCAGGAACAATAAGTTTTGTATGTGTGTGTTTTGTTGTGTTTTGTTTTGTTTTGTTTTACTACAGAGTTACTCCAAAAATAATGTTAGTAACTGAAGTGTGAGAAAATGATCAATTTACAACTGTGAGTTCTTTAGGCTTATATGACCGAACATTAATTTACTGCACGTTGAAACAGATTCGATCATTATTAATCCGTGTCAGTTTATAATATATCTTTTTGTTATGTGATTGAAACTGGCGGTTATAGTACACCATGTTACTGGGAAATGGAAAAAAAATTATATAACTGCGCAGCTTTTGTTGAAAATGTTTCTCAGATCTTCAGTAGTTACATGGACATTATCAAAACCAGAAACTGTAACATATCAGAGATTGGATCTAGGCTACGTCTGGTTGGGTACCCGACTATCACTTTAGCATCATCGTCTTTCTTATATTACGAACCTGTTGTTAGAATATTGTTTACTAGTATGGTACCCGATGCTGCTTCGGTAAATAGGTTGCAAGGAAATATCACCATGTTAAAGATTATAAACTGAAAGCATAAATTGTACGCCACAATATTACAAAGTAACTGTGAACAGTTTCAAAAGATTCAAAGATTCAAAATCCATGAATCAGTTTTCGCATCCAGTTCATAATACCAACATAATAAATTCAAAGAAAGCACAACCCGATAAATAATTATAAACGCATACATTTAAAAATTGTACACCATAATGTTACAAATCATTTTAAAGTGAAAATATCCAAAATTCAAAGCCCATGAACAAATCTTCATACTCGATTCGTAATACAAAGCAAACAAATTAAATGCAAAGAAAGCTCATCATATCCACAGTAAGAAGGAAATATCCGATTCACAGTAATATTTCGTAGAATTACAAGATACATTTTTGCTGCAACGCATTTTCTTCTTTGATAGAATGAGAATTCATGAAATAAAAATCTGTGCCTCTGTACTAGAATTATTGTATGTCTTTTTGCACCATTGGTAGTTAATGCTGTATCGGAATACAGTTGCTTTTTAAAAATAGGTGCGCTAATCACTCCGCTATTCAGGTGCCAGTACATTCACATGTTACTGCTCTACTTAATTACTCACGTGTTCACTATTTAACATAACGAGGTAAGGAGTGATTTCAAAAACACAAAACTGTGGTCAAGAGATTCAGGAAAGTCACAAAATACTTGCAGAAAACTGACGTCACGTGATTTTATCCTTTTCGTATTAACTTCAAAACATATCTTCGTAAATGTAAAATGCAAGTTTTTTTTTCTTGATATTTAACGTTGTTTAATTTAATTATAATGTTTAATCATTTGTTATTTTGCGTCAACAATCCAATCAAATTTGTTGTAGCTAAGTAAACAGTTTGTAGTTGTTCTTCAGTAACATTGGAAAATGATGAACATGGGCAACTCCAAAATCAACCTCTGATTGACTGGTAAAAACACATCTGTTGCCATAGCGACACGATGCATTTCCTTAACAATCAATAAGGTGTTATTTCGCTAAATACCAACCTATAGTCCATTTTGTTCAGTTGCACAAGATAACAATAGAGTAGTATTGACCTTGTAATGGCAATTCCCGTCAGTTGTAAAGTCCGTGATGTGATTCGTTTTCTGCAAGAAGAAGGATACAGTGCCACCAAGATTCATCGTCTTCTGTGTCGTACACGAGTGACATTTCTGTTGGAGGAAATTCAGGGATGGGTGCTCATTTAAATGTGCACGACAAGAGGAAACAAAGACCACATTCAATTGTGATTTATGAACTTATTTTAAAAGTTGACCAAGTCGTGTGTGAAATACGTCATTTAATGATTTCAGATCTTTCTGGTGAATTTCTTAAAACGGCAAGGGATAATCTGGTTCGGTTTGTCATAAAGAGATTGGATTATTATGTTCTATGTAGGGTACGTACAAAAACAAGTAACGTTCACAAAGCTTAGAGAATACGCTTAGCTTTCGTGTTCCTTCTGCTATAACGGGAAGAGAGGGCTGAATTCTCGACACAATCTCCTGACTGGGACAAGACGTGGGTTCACTTCGTGAATGCAAAGATTAATGGACAATCCAAACAGTAGGTGCACAAGTGGAGGCTAAGATGCACAACTAGAATGTATCTTTCATGGATAAGAAAATTAAATATTCTTCACACGGCTTCATTGCTGCCGATGTACCGTCAAATCTGGAATTTCCTGCACTTTGTCTACAGTGAGCACATTTTCTGAAAGTTCTTGGTCACTTCAATAGTTAACATCCTGTGTTTCAGAGCACACTGTGTTTACAGATGTGTTGCTCACGTTTTATAGAGCAAAATCAGTCAGAAAAACTCAGGTGTAACATTTGTTTTAGACATTTACGAAGTTTTGTATATAAACCGAGAAAGTTTTTTTATAACTAAAAAATTAATAGTGATCAACAAAGTGACGAAGCAACAATTGAAAAAACAAGATGTAAAGAATAACTGAGAAAGACGAATGGCAGATATTTTTTAAAAATTGTTTAAGAATGTCCTTTAGTCACTGAACCCCACTGTAGTCACTTGAAGTCCAATTTAATGAAGAGCGATATTAGTTACAGGCAAAAGTAGGTGGTGAGCCGCACTTGCTGTTCGTGACACAAATATTTATTCATGACAGCTAGAGACCTACCTCTAAAACAACATCACATGGTAGTTTTTTTTTTCTTTCATTTGACTTGGACAGCGCTACAAAAAGCATTTCTAAGCATGACTAAAGTCTATCCCAGTTCATTCATTCATTCATTTGTATGTCGCTTGCCGAAATTTGCCTCCCTAACAGCACACTCCTCTAGGCCTCTCGGTTGTGAGCAAGATGGCCTGCTGCTGATGTATCCATTTGCAGATCATCAACGATATCTTGCAGCCATCTTCGCCTTGGTCTTCCTCTCTTTCTTTTTCCCATTATGTTACCCTTCCAAGACAGTCTTCTCTAGATTATAATGACGTTAATGTGTCCAAAATATTTAAGTTTTCTTTGTTTAATCCTCTTTACTAGCCAGCCTTCTTCAATATTAAGTTATTGTAGTATGGATATATTTGTTCTTTTTTGTGTCCATGATATTTGAAGAACTCTTCTGTAGCATTACATTCAAAGGCATTTATGTGTTTCTCAGCTGTGTTTTCAGCTGTGTCCACAGGCATATGTTGCAATGGGAAAGATTTTTGTAGTTCTGTCTGTTCCTCTCCACAGATTGTTAAGTTGTTTTTACTTTATGAAGAGCGATACATGTCCACCTTTTAATTTCTCTCATTGTATAACCATTATTAGTTAGTAGTGATCTAAGATATTCAAAACTCTTCACTTCTTCCAGTTTATCCTCATTGATACATATTTCATCTGCCTTATTTGTTTAGTCAGTTGTCATAAATTTAGTTTTATTCGCATTAAGATAGAGGTTTTGCTTTTCTCTGTTCTTACAGACTGACATAATTAGTTTTTTCATTCCTTTTTGTGTTGTGGACAGTAATACTGTGTCATCAGCAAATCTAATATCTAGTAATTTCATAACCTCCAATTGTTATGGCACCATAATATTCTTTTGTCTTCATCTTCTCTAACATTCCTCATTATATTTTCAGTATACAAGTTAAATAGGTAAGGCAACAATATGCACCCCTGACGGACCCCTTGTTTTATGTTAAACCAAGTTGTTTGTTTCACCATTTATTCTTACTGCTGCTTGTTGATCTAGATAAAGCAGTGATGTTAACTGTATAAAATTTTTTTCATTATTTTCCAAAGTTTCTGGTGTTGTACACAATCAAATGTCTGTGAGTAGTCTATAAAAGAGAAATATAGATTCACATTAAACTCTCTGCATTTCTCTATTATTAATCTTACATTGAATACATGATCTCTTGATCCTCTACCTTACCTGAAACCAGCTTAGACCATATTGACTTCTTCTTCTATTTTCTTACGAATTCTACCCATTATGATTTTTAGCATAATTTTACTGGTATGACTAATCATGGCATCAGCTCTGTAGTTTGTGCATAATTTCAAGTTACCATTTTTTGACAGTGGTATTAATAAAGTTTCTTTCCATTCTTTTGGCCAAATACCTGAATGCTATATCTTTTTAAACAGTGCATGATAGATTGTTGCACATTCCTTTCCTCCTGCTTTAATAAGTTCAGCTGTTATCTCATCATATCCTGGTGATTTACCATTTTTCAGATTCTTTAGTGTCCATAAAACTTCTTCTATTGTCGGTTCGAGTTCTTTCTCCTCCAATAATAATTCACACTGTTGGTTTCTGCTTTCACAGTCGGTTGTTACTTCATACATTCCTCTGCAATATTCCTTCCATCTTTCTAGAATTTCCTCTGTATCTATCAAGGTATTCCCCATCTAGTCACAAATTACAATTTAACTTTGGTGTGACATTTCTCGTCAGTGTCTTCATTTCTTTAAATATTTCACTATCTCTTCCACACTTCTGATGTCCTTCTAATCTTTCACAACAATCTTGTATGTATTGTTTTTTTTATTTCCTTATACTTCTTTGTAATTCTTTTGTTAAAGATTTATAATCCTCTTTGTTGTTGTTTGTCACTTTCCATTGTGTCTTCATTTCTATACGTCGTTTTATCAGTTCTAGTGTGCCTGCTGTAATCCATCCATTCTTTTGTGTTTTCTTTAGTGGAACCACGTCTTTAGCCGGTGTACCTATTAAGATATCTCTGGCCTGCGTAGCCAATCCATCTGGTGTCATCTCCTCCTGTACAGCCATCAGGATTTCGAAACGGTTCTTCACTTCTATACCGTATTGTTGTGGTATTTTTGTAAGATCAAAGCGGAGTGGTCTTGATCCCGTAACTGTCTTTTTTTATCTTTATCTTCATGTCTGCTATTAATAACTCATGGTCCGTGTCACAATCAGCATCTGGCAAAGTTTTTGCTGAGTGTTATACTTGTTCTCCACCTTCTTTGCACTAAAATGTAATCTATTTGATTCTTGGTTTTCCCATCAGGTGACGTCCATGTGTAAGGTCTTCTTGGATGTTGTTTAAAAAGTGTGTTAGTGATCATTAGCTCATTTTCCATGCAAAATGCCATTAGATTGTCATCTACCTCATTTCTATGTCCTATGCTACATTTCCCCACAATATATCGCAGTTTAGGAAAGAAAATTAGATAATCGAGTTCTCGCGAAATTTAATCACCAAATCTGCCTCTTTATACGGGGATATTATGGATCAAGTTTATATTTATGGATATTGCTACAAACCCTTGTAAATATTATACGAATATGTAATAAGCTTTTTATTTTAAAAACTTTATATTGTATAAAAACAATTTTAAAATATTTAAAAGTTTTATTAATATACGTAGTAAGATCTTCAATAATAAGCTTAATGTTTGTGTTAAAAACTGCGTTTTCAACATAAAAACTAATTTTTTAAAGTGAAATTTTCAGTTGTAAGAAAACCACGTAAATTACGCTAAACTATAAGCCCACAGGGGAACAGAAGTAAGGGTAGGCCAAAAAAAGACATAGAGAAGAACAACAGAAAGGATGTTGAGCAATAGAGGGCTCACCTGGGCAAAAGCAGAACAAAAGGCAAAGGACAGGCATTTGTAGAAAACCCTTGCGCAAGCCCCATATGCCCTGGGCACTTAAGGTTCAGAGAGAGAGAGAGAGTACTAATTTCTTCAAATGAAAAAAATATGTAACTGTTTAACTATTTAAGGCCTCTCTCGAAACTATATCTGGTCTTAACTGCCGCGTCTACAACACTTCCATCACCCCCCTCCCCCCACTCATATTTGAAATTGTATATTTAGCCTTCACCGCTTTTCCAAAAAAAAAAAAAAAACAAAAGCGCATATTTCCAATCAAAAGTGTGGAGTACAGTATGATGAGAAAAAGTGGTTAAGAACAAATAAAACCTCTAAAAATCATGCTTGTTTCAACTAAGGATTTAAAATCTAGATATACTTTCAGATTATATGCTCAAGCCTTACATGATCTTACATGTAAGTTGAAACAAATGAAGTAGGGTCTTGACTAACAACTAAAATATTAGCTTTAAAAAAGATGAAGTAGAGTCTTCACTGCTAGCAAAAACTTTCAACAAAAAGAGAGATGACATACAAATTTCAACAAAAAGAGAGATGGCATACAAATCTCAACAAAAAGAGAGATGACATACACATTTCAACAAAAAGAGAGATGGCATACAAACTTGACCAGCGGGAAGATGATAAAGAGAAACGATGTAATGTCTCGACTAAGAATGCAATTTTAAATTTCAGTGATCTGAAGAGCTGCCTTGACTAGCAAACAAAAAGTTTAAAAAATAAGAGAGACGACATAGGATCTTGCCTAGCGTAGAGTTGAAACACAAAAAAGATTAAGTCGAAACTAGAGTACCAACAAAATGTAAAATTTCAGAAAGATATAGCAAAGTTGAAACATGGGGATTTAAACCATTTATGTTTAGCTGTTCATAGCAGATGTCTAGTTGTTCGGTTCTCAACAGTAACATACAAGAGCTAGTCCACACGGCGAGGTACAGATATCGCTATGAGAGAATAGTATTTTCTTGTCTTTAAAATAATCATTTTCAGCTCCATATCCTTCATCGCCCTAATCTATCAGACTCATTCATTCATTCATCTGCATGTTCCTTGTGAAACTTTGCCTCCCTAACAACTCTCCTGTAGGCCTCTCGGTTGTGAGCAAGATGCCCTGTTGCTGATGCATCCATGATTATAAGGACTATATTTCTATTCTTGCTACATGTTTCTCTCCCTCTGTCTCCTCTGTCTCTCTGTCTCTCTCTCTCTCTCTCTCTCTCTCTCTCTCTCTCTCGTTTAATACGATGAATAAAAGCGACTATGCGTTTGAAAGAAAGAAAGAAAGATGTACACAGCATTCTTCATCAGATTGCTGCTGTCATCTTTCACGTCTTTACAAATTTCTCGTCCAGCCAAATCGGAAGGTTCAAAAAAGAAAAAATCAACATGGTTAAAAAGGATATCGTCAGGCGAGGAAGGAAAAAGTTCTGTGTCCATAGCGCAGCTGTCCCCACCAAAAGAAAAAGAAACACCCACGATTTCTAGAACTACCCGACTTGAATACCCGACGCTGGATCTGATGGCACTAACTGCAGATGAAGAAAATATCATAAAGGCTGTCCTAGATAACGACGATGAGTTTCAGAAGCTGGTGGATCAGAAAGTTAGGTATGATATATATATACACAAAAAAAAAAAGAAACGCAATACTAGTGTAGTCGTAATGGACACCAAATTTCAAACTTGTATCAAAATTTTATTTTACGGAATTAATGTTTCAATCTTGGCATGAAGAAACTTTAAGACTTTAACAATGAAGTGAAATTCATTAACTTTGGTTTGGACTTTTATTATTTGCGTCTGAGGCCTCCGTTTCAGTAAGGTGTATGGCCTCCTCTGGCCTATATCAGAGAACGACATCTCCTTGACATGGATCCGATTAGCCGTTGGATCTGTTGTTATTGGATGGCTGCCCACTATTACCGCAGTGCAAGAGACAACTGTCGTAGATTAGTTGGCACCACGTCTCGCTGGCAGACTTCTCTGTTGAATTCATCCCATAAGTGTTCTATTTGGTTCATGTCTGATGACATGGATGGCCAAGGAATGGTCTGGACGTTGTTATCAGCGAGGAACTGGGTGGTGAGTTGTGCCACATGAGGTCGAGCGTTATCCTGTTGAAAAATCGACCCTGGTGCGGCCAGAAGTGGAAGGACGCGAGGACGAAGAATTTCAGGGACGTATCTTTGGGCATTCAGACATCCTTCAGTTTGCACCAGGTCACTTTCTTCCCATGAAGTTGATCGTCCCCCATACCAGTACACTTCCATCACCACGTGGTGGAGCTTCATCCACGCAGTTCTGGGCGTAGCGTTCATGGACTCTGCGGTAAACTCTTCTCTGTCTATCGTGTCGCTGGAGCAGAAAGAATGATTCATCTCTAAACCAAACCCTTCTCCAATCATTCGCAACGGTCCATTGACAATGCTGGTTCGCCCACTGCATCGGTTCTGGCGATGCCGGTCCATAAGAACAGGACCTCTATAGGTTCTTCTACCCCAAAGACCAGCGTTCTGCTGCCGGTTCCTGACCATTTGATCTGAAATTCGACGAGCTGCTGTCATTGACTGGAATGTTGAGGACGCAGATGCAAATCGATTCCTGAGGTAACGAAGGCGTATGAAACGGTCTTCGGCAGGAGTTGTGACTATAGGTCTTTCACTGCGCGGCCGGTCTGTAACTGAGCCAGTTTCTTGAAATTTTATCCAAAGGCGACCAATGGTGCTTCTAACCACATTAAATTGTCTGGCTACTACACTTTGTGACTGTCCAGTCTGTAAACGTCCAATAATGATGAGTAGTTGTCCTATAGTGAGATGAGCCATACTTGCACACTGCATTTTCAAATGTATTGACTCAAGGAGTGTCAGTCTTTTATAGGCATTCAATAACATGGTCAGTGTGTTTTGTGTTCAGTAAGTTACACAGGATTCTCGTGAACCTGTTATGAGTTATTGTCAAAAATGCTATTTTGAGTAGTGTTGCTTTTCTGTGCTCATAAATCATCTACTGAATACAATTCAGGTCAGCACGTGAAGTTGATGTCCAAGAAAACGTTTCAGGCAACGTGTCTGATCAGCAAACTTCAGTTTAAATCGCAACATCGTATCTGTTGCGTTTCTTTTTTGGAATACTATATGTATGTGTGTGTATATATATATATATATATATATATATAATATATATATATATATACTTTTTAAACAGAAATGTTTGGCATTCTTTCAACACTTTAGAGCAGGACTTTGTAAACTTTTTTAATGGTTACAGACCCACCATCCATGCATTGCGTAGTATGTCAACATAGCACCCTAGCCAGAAATCATCCTCATAATCAGTCCTAGTCCCTTTGAACAACAACCAGCATCAAACGATATCAGTAGCTTGGGATTTACCTTGAATATGGATAACTAAGAGCAGAACAGCTGAAAAAAACACTCTAATCATACAAAAAAGTAATAAAAACTCTTGAACTGTTCAGAGACTGAATCTCATAATTTTGATTTCAATACCAGAGCACAGTATTGCATAGTTAGACCTTGAAGTAACAAAACACAGTATTGCATGTTTTAGACCTTGAAGTAACAGAGCACAGTATTGCATGGTTAGATCTTGAAGTTTGGGTAACCTGAAATAATCACAAACTACAGAACTGTTGCCCTGATTAGTCATACCAGTAAAATTCTGTTAAAAATCGTAATGGGGAATCTTCGAAATAAAATAGAAGAAGAAGTCAATATGGTCCAAGCTGGTTTCAGGCAAGGAAGAGGGTCAAGAGATCATATACTCAATATAAGATTAATAATAGAGAAAGGCAGAGAGTTTAATGTGAATCTATACTTATCCTTTATAGACCACTCAAAGGCATTTGATTGTGTACAACACCAGAAACTTTGGGAAATAATGAAAAAATGGGATTTCCTACACATTTGATACAATTAACATCACTGCTGCATCTAGACCAACAACCAGCAGTAAGAATAAATGGTGAAACAACAACTTGGTTTGACATAAAACAAGGGGTCCATCAGGGGTGCATATTGCCACCTTACGTATTTAACTTGTATACTGAAAATATAATGAGGAATGTTAGAGAAGATGAAGACAAAAGAATATTACGATGCCATAACAATTGGAGGTTATGAAATTACCAGAGATTAGATATGCTGATGACACAGTATTACTGTCCACAACACAAAAAGGAATGGAAAAACTAATATTCTATCGGTCCGTAAGAACAGCGAAGAGCAAAACCTCTGTCTTAATGCAAAGAAAACTAAACTGATGACAACTGACAAAACAAACAAGGCAGCTGAAGTATGTATCAATGAGGAAAAACTGGAAGAAGTGGGGAGTTTTGAATATCTTAGATCACTGCTAACTAACAATGGTTATACAATGAGAGAAATTAAAAGGAGGACATTTATCGCTCTTCAGAAAGTAAAACAAATAAAGAATCTGTGGAGAGGAGCAGACAGAACTACAAAAATAAGATTTTTAAGGGCATGCATCTTTCCCATCGCAACATATGCCTGTGAGACATGGACGCTTAACAAAACAACTGAGAAACACATAAATGCCTTTGAATGTAAATGCTACAGAAGAGTTCTTCAAACATCGTGGACACATAAAAGAACAAATATATCTATACTACAAGAGCTTAATATTGAAGAATGCTGGCTAGTAAAGAGGATTAAAGAGAGAAAACTTAAATATTTTGGACGCATTAAACGTCATGATAATCTAGAGAAAGCCGTCTTGGAAGGACACATAATGGGAAAAAGAAAGAGAGGAAGACCAAAATTAACATGCAAACAACTGGGGCACCATGAAAAACTGCCTGCAGATCGTGAGAAGTAAAGAGAATTAGTACACAGATGATGATTTTAATCTCAGTCAACAAAAGCAATTGTTAGTATATACACTTAACATACACAATTATTCTATACAGTGCACTACGAAATGAAATAAGAATTATTCGGAAAAAATCATCCCAGGAAACCTCCAAAAAGAAAGTCACCAGAAAATGCATTCGGTGCAACCAACCGCTAGGCATCTGGCGTTTGGTTATTCCGTTCCTTGACAAAGGTGCTAGATGTCAGCGCTGCCACTTCATTGTCTGTCAGGGTTGCCGACACAGACAATCAAATGGATTATGGCTGTGTGCTCTGTGTGTAAGATACAGGTTAGTACTGACTGATAGATACAGGTTAGTACAGACTGATAGATATAGGTTAGTACTGACTGATAAATACTTTCTTTTCGGGTCCTAAGTAGTTTTAATGAAAATGAGGGAGGGGAAAAACCCACAAAATGGTAACAGACATTACTGTTTCCGAGAGGTTACTCTCTCTCCCTCTCTCTCTCTCTCTCTCTCTCTTTCTCTCTCTCTCTCTCTCTCTCTCCCTACCTAGCATGTCAGTGTTTCACATTCTGCTCTAGTGTGGCTATTTTAACTAGAACATCATTAAACTATTCCACGTTTACTGCATCATCAGACTATTCCACTTCTACAACATCATCAACTTATTCTGTCTCTAACATCATGAACCGTTACGACAAAAGCAAAATGCTCATTTACAACATTGTCAAAGTATTTCACCACAAGATCTCTAAATCATTCGTTTTTGCAATATCATCACACTATACCGCCTCTGCATTATCATCAGACTACTCCACCCATTAAACATAAGCAGACTATTCCACCCAATATATCATCAGACTACTCTACCAATCAAATATCAAACTACTGCATCCATCAAACTATTCCACCCATCAAAAGTCATCAAACTATTCCACCAATCAAACATCATCAAACTATTCCACCTCTAGAATATTACCAAACTATTACATCCTTACAACATCACTAGACTATTCCACAAGATGCTATGTTGATCTTCTTGCATGCTCCACGAGCTAGGTGACAGCATGGTATCATTCCTAAACTCTTATCTCATTCATTCATTCATTTGCATGTCCCTTGCGGAACTTTGCCTCCCAAACAGCACCCCTGTAGGCCTATCGGTTGTGAGCAAGATGACCTGCCGCTGATGCATCCATTTACAGATCATCAACGATGTCTTGCAGCCGTCTTCGCCTTGGTCTTCCTCTCTTTCTTTTTCCCATTATGTACCCTTCCAAAACGGTCTTCTCTAGATTATCATGGCGTTTAATGTGTCCAAAATATTTAAGTTTTCTCTCTTTAATCCTCTTTACTAGCCAGCATTCTTCAATATTAAGCTCTTGTAGTATAGATATATTTGTTCTTTTATGTGTCCACGATATTTGAAGAACTCTTCTGTAGCATTTACATTCAAAGGCATTTATGTGTTTCTCAGCTGTTTTGTTAAGTGTCCATGTCTCACAGGTATATGTTGCGATGGGAAAATACATGCCCTTAACAGTCTTATATTTGTAGTTCTGTCTGCTCCTCTCCACAGATTCTTTATTTGTTTTACTTTCTGAAGAGCGATAGATGTCCTCTTTTAATTTCCTTCGCTGTATCTCCATTATTAGTTAGTAGTGATCCAAGATATTCAAAGCTCTCCACTTCTTCCAGTTTTTCCTGACTGATACATATTTCAGTTGCCTTGTTTGTTTTGTCAGTTGTCATCAATTTAGTTTTCTTTACGTTATGATAGAAGTTGTGCTCTTCGCTATTCTTACGGACTGACATAATTAGTTTTTCCATTCCTTTTTGTGTTGTGGACAGTAATACTGTGTCATCAGCATATCTACTCTCTGGTATTTCATAACCTCCAATTGTTATCTCATGAGCAATTTTTTTCCCTTGTTACAAATCACATTTCTCGCTGCCTTCTTCTTCGTGCTCGCTCCAGTTAGCAAAGTTTTTGTTTTCTTGTACAAACTATTAACTCCCTACTACTACTAGAATATTTTTGTTATTTTTCACAACATGTTAAGCAGTGGTGAAAATGTTGTAATTTTTATTCAATATTAACTGATTACCAAAACATTTTTTTACACAAATACTAACTCATTATAATTATTATTATTATTTATTAAAATTGTATTTCACTACTGTCATCTTTTTTTTCACTAAATTGTTAACTCATTACCAAAATGCATTATTATTTTTTCTTTGAGTCAAATTATTGTCTCATTACTAATACATTTTTTAAAACAAAAACTACTAAATCATTATGAAAATGTTATGCTTTTGACAAAATTGCTATTTCATCAATAAAAGTTATTACTTATTTCAGAGAAATACAATATCTAACCGGAGAATGGTTTTGCAAAAACAAAGGTCTTACAGGCAGCGACCTGGTCCGATTTTCTCTTAACAAGAAAGGTAAATTACATTTCTACATACTACAAAGGGATGGGTGGGTGGAGGGGGGACTGAAGCCTTTTTCTTTCCTCTCGTTTATTTTGTCGATTGCAAAAAAAAGGTCTTTGTCCTGGCGTTCTTTCTCATCGCTCATTAATGTAGGAGTTTCCAGGGCAGTCTTTGTAGATTTGTAGATGGGATATTCCACAATCATTGAAGATTCGAAACACAACCTAATTACATACACCAACATAAACAGAACTGATGATATAGACTGAAATGAAAAGACAGTGTCATACAAATGGAACATGTTTATGGTCGTAAACAAGCAAGACGAAAAGGGCTGTACCTCTGGATCCTGGGCTGTTGATGGGATCAGGCGGCCTTATTTTTTTTTTCCTCTTCTTTTCGTATTAGAGATAAATCTATGAAAACAATATGGTGTTCCCCGAAATAGGGGGCCCAATAAATAACTAACCCTAGGCCCCGGCCTGATTATTTTTTATAGATGGAGTTAGTCAAGTTCATAAAAGAGATATTAGGAATTAAAATCTATATTAAAAGCAATTAAAAGCAATTGCGACTTCGGCCTGCGAGTAGTAGCTTTGATGAGAAGCGCTGACATAAACTCCAATAGTCGGTAGATTCCTGGGAGTTACTACGCCTTGGCGTCACATGCCGCCCTTTTGTCATTGAATTTTAATACTCCACTGAAATAAAGCATAACGTTCATATGAAGGGCGTTTTCATCTGTGAGGCATTTTGTGTAAATTACTCTACTGACAAAATGTGTGTATAAATATTAGATGTCGTTTGCAGTAGGGGCATTAAAAATTGATTTAAATATACAATTTTTAAAACAGGCTCTACCTGCCTCAGAAAACTAACATTCAAAGAAGATAAAACGACTTTTAAAATGGAGAATTTTAAATATAGACGTGCTATTTTACTTTTCGAAAGTTTTGCTGTCTGTCTGTCTATGTATCGGTCTGTCTATCTGTCCGTCCGTCCGTCTGTTTGTCTGTCTGTCTCTTATGAAAAAGATTTGGCTTTGTCGCTCCGAATTCGGCCGGTTCGGAGGCTGAAGGTAAAAGTCACTTCAGATTTTTCGGTCGGGTACTTCCTATGTATGTTTGGTCATGTGATGTGTGATGTGTAGTGGAATTCAGAGTTGGTTCAGACGCTTTCGCTCGAGGTGATGGTCGGGTAGCAGTTTTTTTTTTTTTTTTGGGGGGGGGGGAACAGCTTTGTGGAATATCTGAACGTGTAGTGTTGAAGTTTTTGATATTTTGATGTGGAGTAAATGATAGATCTGCTACGATCCCAGCGTTACTCAAGCCGACATCATGTAGTGTGAGTCATATCTGTAAGTTGTTGCATGTCTAATGTTGGTTTGTGTAATGTAGACGTAGTGCATGGTTACTGTTAACTGAGTTAAAGGTATAAGATTTGCGTAGCATAACACAATCACTGTTGATTTTCAGTGCCAACTTTGATATATTTAAGCGATTTAATTTTTTCATTGCCACTACCGATTTGTTGTGTTATGTGTTCGTGCACTTATACTTTTGCCAATGTCATCTGTCGTGATTACATAATGTCATCATTTGTTTTATTCACATGAGTCACAGTGTGTATAATGTGACGTTTTTTTTTATCACTGAGTCATTTATTGGGGATGCTAAAGCGCAGGCATTTTGTACTGCTAATTTTGATTGTGGTGTCATGAATTATCAAGAAATAATATGTGAAAGAATGTGTTGCCTAACTCACAATTTGTTGATACACATGGTCCGACAATTAAGTAATGAGACTAATTCCATAAAAAATAAATAAACAACAACTGAAGATATAATCTGTATTTTATTCACAGTAAACCCCCTGTGCAATGATACAGCGAGTGGCACAATCTAACAAATACTGGAACGACCTCTGCAGTTCTTCTGTTGGTATGGCCCTTAAACTCGATGTTACGGCCCTTTCTATGTCATCAGTATCATCAAAGAAGCGTCCTTTCAATGATAACTTTAACTTTGGGAATCGAAAATAATCGAAGGGAAACAAATCTGGGGATTAGGGTGGATGGTTGAGAACACACTTTGTTTTGGGGCCAAAAACTCCTGTACAACTACTGTCCAGTGAGCCGGTGCATTATCATGAAGAAGGAAAAAACTGCCAGGTGTTGAATACTCGGGTCGGACTCGGAGAATCCTTTTCAATAGGCGTTTCAAAATACTTAAGTGAAATTTGGTAATGACAGTCTATCCCTCTGGAATAAATTCTTTGTGAATAACTCCTTTTGCTGTCGTAGAAGCGCACAAACATTGTCTTCACTTTAGAATTTTGAAGACGAAATTGTTTGCCTTTTGGTGATGATGATGACTATAACTGAACACTTTGGCGTTTAGTTGTGGGATCATATCGGAAAATCCATATTTCATCCTCTGCAACATTCAAATTTAAGAAATGTTTATTTCTGCGACACGTTTCGACTATGTATTTTATGTACTCAACAAGCAGATGTTTTTTGGTCATCAGACATTGTATGTGGTAGAAACCGGCAAGCAACTTTTTTTCTTGCCCAAAGCTTCCACTAACATTTTGCGAATGGTCTCTCGGTTAACATCAAATTCATCTGCCATCATCCTCACAGTCAAACAATCTTCTTGTATGCGCTCTTTGACTTTTGCAATGAGTTTTGCATCGATGTCTGGTTGCATTTGTAATAGTTTCCACATCACTTTTGAATCGTGAATACCCCATGGATATCCATGTACGAGATAAACAATTATCCACATAAGCGTGTCGCATCAATTCAACTGTCTCAAAGGCACTTTTTCAGAGTTTTAAACAAAATTTAATGTTAGCTTTTTGCTCCATGCTGAATACGTGACAGTGCATCTCTAACTAGGTCAAAAAATGGCGGCTTGTTTGTTGTCTCCTTATCGGACGGCGATGAAAAGTTGCCAGATCACAGATGAAAGTTGCCTCTTTGGATTCCACGCTTTGTTTCATAGATGGCATTTTTGTCTTGGACATGATAAAATCAGTCTCACTACTTAATTGTCGGACCTTGTATACTTCTGTGTCTGAGTAAAAACCCAGTGGTTTTAAATAGATGTAGTGATTATTACGAGCGCCACGTGTAGTGACGGTTGGTTTTGTCACATGTTTGATATCATTAAGTTTCTCACCTTTTTTTTCCTGGTTGATGGCATCTGCTAATAAAAACATCCAGTTGTGTGTTTTCTCCGCTATTAGGTATAATGTGTGCTACGTTCATGTTTTGTGATTGAATTATTATTTGCCTTGATCATTATGTGTTTTACGAGTGGTTACTGATGTAGGTAAAAAAAATTGCACTGAGCTTATGTGTCTGATTTCTTCATGTTAGGAACAGTCATTAGGGTAGCAAGCTGGGCACATATGAAAGTACTACGACCTGGCTTTGTGTATTTTGGATGGGTGCAGTTTGGAACGATTGTATTTAATAATGGGAATGAATTATTTGATTGGCAGACAGTTAAAGGTTCAAAGCACTAAACCTCCTCGATACCATTTTACACTATCTTCTCCTCCCTTCTCTCTCTCTCTCTCTCTCTCTGTTCCTCGCTGTTAGTTTCATGACAGCTAGATCCCACATTCGTTCTGCTTAAACACAATGTATCAACAGACACCGTTGTAGCCTTCTTCGCAATAATTTCCACCTGGCGTTTTTTTTCCTATTTTTTTAACTGGACAGGTCTTTTTACATGCACTGCTAGTTTTTAACTGTTTATACTAACTTATTTTCATGTCTTTATGTTCTAGACGCAGCGTTTAGCCACCAAGAACTGCCACAAGAATCTCTCCCTAAAGAAAGTCTGGACTCCCATAAACCCGCTGAGTCATTGTCCGAAGAAGACAAATCAAAACTTGGTAAAAAGGATTCAATCGTAAAGAAAGACAAGCATAAAGGAAGTTTAAAAGCTAAAACTAAAGAAGGCAAAGGAAAAGGAGCCAAAGGCAAAGGAGCCAAAGGCAAAGGAGCCAAAGGCAAAGAGGGTAAGACTAAGCCAGGAAAAGCACCCAAAGGAGGCAAAGCGCCTAAAAAGGGAAAGGCGCCTAAAGGAGGCAAGGAACATAAAGGAGAAAAAGCACCCAAAGGAGACAAACAGAAAAAAGGAAGCAAAGCAGGAAAAAATAAAAGTAAAAATGCCAATGAAAATCAAAAAAACATGAATGTGTCATATTCCAATCCCGAAGGCCAATGTCACTCCATCAAATGTGGCACGTCTGACGAGAAAGAAAGTGAAGATGAAGAAACTTATTCAAAAGATACCAGCAGAGTCGATTCTGGAAGTAAGTTCAGCAAAAGTAGTCACGAATCTTTGCCAATAGGTGCATCGGCTGCACAACTAGAGAGAGCGGGCAGAAAACAAAAGGCAATGCCGTCTTCTGAACTTTTCTCACAAGGACAGAATCTTCGTCAAAATGTTACAGTCGGTCTGTCCATGGTGACTCAAGTTTAATAAATATTTCAAGCTACATGATCGATGATTTATGCATAAGTTTCTCTGGCACAGAGAACTGGATCCAATATGTGAGGTCAAAGTCACCAGAGAAGTATAATGTTGATACTTTACGCGGACGAAATCACATACGGCAGTCTACAGAACACGTACATAAGGAGAAAAGAAAGAACAAAAATTCAAGTATTCACTCTAGAAGAATATTAAAAACTGATGATGATTCTGTCTGGAATGAAAACTGTGGTAACAGCAGATCGATTTTATCACTGGGAAAGGTCAAAGGTCCGACGCGCTCAAATCGTACAAGATCAAAGGGAAAATCAAAAGTACAAGTTAATTGCAGCTTTGATAATGCAAACAGCTCAGTACACAAATTAAGGCATGGAAATGACGAATACAGCAAAGCGATATCTGCAAACCTTAATAAGTATGTGTCTACTGCGTTAGATGAGAAATCAAAATACTCTGTAGCCATATCATACCCACAAGAGAAACATGCAAGAAAACATTCCACTTGCCAAATATCTGCAAGCTGTGCTAAGAAAATATTTTTAGAATCACACGATTTTGATTTTAATATGCAAAGTGTTTCAGAATTGCACAAAAATGATTCCAGCCGATCTGAAGAATGTGCACATCTTTCGAGCAGTGACAAAGGCGACACAAAACAAAGTAAATCTG
Source organism: Achatina immaculata (assembly GCA_009760885.1). NCBI lineage: Eukaryota > Metazoa > Mollusca > Gastropoda > Stylommatophora > Achatinidae > Lissachatina > Lissachatina immaculata. The sequence goes on along the minus strand of CM019713.1, from coordinate 73,902,258 downwards.
AAGTCACGAGCACATCTAATATCTCTTCACTTCCTGAAAGTGATGATGAGAACATCAAAACGGAAACAGAATCTCGCAGAAGTAACTCCAGAAGCTCCACATCATTACACGCTTGTGGCAAAGAGAAAAACGTGAATGTGGCCAGTAAAAAGTTATTCGAATCTTTCTGCAAAAACACGGTCGTTAGAAGAATGAGGTGTCTCGTGGCGTACTTTCTTGACATCAACGAGTCAGCATCATCGGGTTTGAAGAGGATCGTTGACGTCAACGTCCTGGACAAGAACAGAAACTTCCACGCAGAGCAATCCAGAGGTAAGTAAATATTTCAGATGAAACTTGTCATGGTTTGTGCTATTTCAATAGAGTGTGTTGTTTTCAACTTTTTAGCCTGCTTCTTCTGAATGTATGGGATCTGCACAGTTTACTCATTCGCCAGTTTGTAGTTGTGATATTTTTTGTGATGAAGACATAATAATAATAGGTTACAATTAATTTACGACTAAAATATTTTATCCACATCATGAGTCATATATCACGAGAGAAGAATACATCTACATACAGTGTTAAAGTACAAGGAGCAACTTTGAGACAAGTGCATACATTTAAATATTTGGGTACACTAGTAACATACCATCGGAAATGCAATTCTGCAATCAAGAATAGAATATGCTAAGCCAAAACACTTTAAATCAAATGAGAAACATCTTGTGCAATGCACCTCTGTCACTATACATCAGAAAAGATGTTCAAAAAGGCTATACTGAGTCTATCATACTCTAAGGAAGTGAATCATAGACAGTCAACAAATGGATGCAAAGATCACTAGAGGCAACAGAATGTAGTTTATTAGATGTTACAAGTACCATGGACAGCTAAGATATCAAACAGAGATTTTTTTAAAATGTAAGTGTAGAAAGGAGCCTAATTAAATCCATAAGAAAATGACAGTCATTATTCATATAATGAAAAGTGAAAGGCTTGAAAATATCGTACTAGTAGGAAAGATAAATGAAAAGAGAGGCCGTGTAAGACCAAGAGAAAAAATATTGGACAGTCTTATGGCACAATAAAAAGTAGTCAAGTGAGTATTGGAAAATATTAAGAGCCGAGATCTATGGAAGAGCATGACCGCCAAAATGTACCGACACGACCCCTGATGATGATCGGACGTAAAACCATTGTGGACAGAAAAAAGTGAAGGGAAAAACGTGAGCAAGCGTTAAGACAACGTGTAAGCGCGTAGGCAACATCAAGACACGGCCAGGCATTAGCTTAGGAAGATCAGAAGACGAACAAATTACAAGTAGCTCAGATAATGCAAGCAACTCAGTACATAAATCAAGGCATGGAAGTGATCAGTAAAGCAAAGCGATATCTGCAAACCTTAATCTGTTTACGTCTGATGCATCAGATGAGAAATCAATACATTCTGCAGCCTTGGAGAGAAAAACCGGAGATCTGTTGCAGCCACCTTTCAGTGTGGAGATGACACAATATGATAATAATTATTAATTTATTATTTCACGAGTGTTGAAAAAAAAGACTATGGAAGCCTGGATATTCAGCTTCAAAGCCAGGCTTGTCTGTAGGCTCCATTATAACCAGGATCTCGTCAGGTCTCATTTCGTCCACAAACTATTATGAAAGAGTTTACCCCCAGAGAACACTATAAGGAAGTGAGATTTTTGTTTTAGCTTACTATGGGTCCACTATGGAAGCTGGTCATATGAATCTACGGCTGCTGATGGAGAGAAAAAGAACTGATAAAAATAGACATTTGGGTTTGACAAACTGGAAAAATTAAGATCATCTCACAGAAAGCAAGGTATATCAAAACAGAGGAAACCAATAGCCATTTTTTAAAAATAAAAAGCTTCAGTTCCAGCAGCAAAAGTGCGTGTTACTGAAAGGCTTTGAGTAGCAAAGAATCAGAAGCTTGCTTCTTCTCGTTTTGAACGACTATAAAAGTTTTTTAATACATTTGTTATGGAATGGTGGTTAATAGTGATTGACAGTGATCTATAACTATGCCTGAAATATGCAAGGATTGAGGGTTAATGATTTTAGGTATTCTTCCTACATTTTATCCCATATCACTCCTTAGCTTTATTTTTGTCTACAGGGGGACAATAAAATACTTTATGTTTCGATGTCATCCCTTCGATTATGTGACACCGATTTCATTTTTTTTCAGAGACTCCCAATCCCCAATTTTGTGATTTCGCCCAGGTTCGTGTCCCATGTGGGCATTAGTTAAACGAATTCCTTCCTTCATCACTGCCACTATCGTCTCTCTTTAGACATAATTAACTCCAAATTCCATAACGAACATGTAGTATCTTTAATACTGATCAAATCCAATAAGAAAAAAATTCAAGTCAGTACTCTCGTTCGGCCTGTCGGCCGTCGGAACCCTTGAGACTCCTTTCAAAACAGTATACGGTTCTAAGGACTTATAGCCGGAGGTGGGGTGGGGATATGCTTTCCACTCCAGTTAAATGTCCCAAAGGCGTGCGTCTCAAATAAAGATCAATCAATCAATCAATCAATCTGACAGTCCACGCCCAGCTCCTGGCCTTCTCGTGCGGAATTGTTAAAATTGACAGAAGGGGCAAGGCGAATATCTGGCGCCTGAAAACCAGACGTTTCGGGTAGATGAGAGTCTTGTTTGATAGCTCATCGAAAACCCGACGCTGGCGAGATTATTCAGATGCCATGCGTGGGGGAAACTCTTCCCGCCAATGAAGAAAAATGCGACTAGGGTTGCCGCGCAGAGTAGCCGTGGAAGTGATGAAGGAAAGGATTAAGTGAAGTAACCACTAGTATCGAGGTCAGTACTACTCAAATCACGGCACCTCTGCTCTAGACGCCAGCCACGTCATATATACACCCAAACGGGGGCAGATTGTCTAAACCGGCTTAACCAAGGGTTAAGCTAAGACACTGTTGGCGAGATTCTTCAGATGCCGCGCGTGGAGTGAAACTCCTCCCGGCCAATGAAGAAAATGCGAAAGCGCGATTAGGGTTGCCGTGCGGCACCGCTGTGAAAAGGTTATGGAAAGGATAAAGTGAAGCTTAATCGGTATGTCCAGTAGTCTCGCGGCGAGAGCTACTCATACCACGGCACATCTGCTCTAGATATATACCCATACTGGTGAAATATGCCTAAACTGGGGTAAAACTTGATGACTACTCTTATCACGGTACTTCCGCTCTAAAGGTCGGTCAAGTCCTAAACACGCCCATACTTGGATAATATGCCTAAACCGACTCAACCCAGGGGTGAAACTTACTAGTGGCGAAGATTCGTCCTCCTGGACAAAAACTCCGTCCTGGTCACAACTAGGAAGGGTAGCGGCCACGACCACAAAATGCTAAAGTCGGAGACACTGGATCAGTGCAGTCTAGATAGGCAACCACCTCTCACCCGACGGGGATATATCCGTATCCTAATCACGTTGAGGTTTTCCGGTAAGAAAGTCCAACGCTGTACTGGATGGGCAACAACTTCTCACCAGGTGGGGATATACTGATATCCAAACCACGTCGAGGTTTTCCAGTGAGAAAGTTCAACTCTAGATTAAACTGGTGCAATGAAAACCACGGTGTCACGCAAACCCGATTCTGCGACCCACCAAGAATTCAGGCCCAAACCCCGCGATACTCTGAACCTCTAGTGATCCTCTCTTGTGGGCCTCTCGGGGACCACATGGGGACCACGGGACATATCGAGACCACAGGAGTAAATTCAGCAGGATCACAGAGCGATCTTGGTGGTAGAAGCGAACGAAGAAGCAGAAGAAGAAGAAAAAGAAGAAGAAAACAACATACACCTTTCATTCTAGCAGGTTTAGTATTTCAAAGGAAAGGAAAACATCTCCTATATGTTTTATACATAAACAAAAATACAAGTTTTGTAATCAATCAAAAACAATATTTCACAAAACATAGCATCATCTCATTCATTCATTCATTTGCATGTCCTTTGCGGAACTTTGCCTCCCTAACAGCACTTCTGTAGGCCTCTCGGTTGTGAGCAAGATGGCCTGCTGCTGATGCACCCAAGCACAAGCTAGTATCAGCTAGCTATCCCAAGTTACAAATATTCCAGCCAACACATGAATATTTGCCGCGAGCATTTTGCAGTCGAAACCATATAACTCGATAACAAAATACATTATTCCCCCTTTTTACTGTGGCAAGTGTCTCTATAAATGAAAACCATACTCAGAATTTCTCTGCCCGGAAAACAACACATTGCTGCGCAGCTGTCGTCACATTCACTACCAGTTACACAAAATAACAGTATCCAGGTATAATATCAAAAATGCGATGTCCGCGCCATACATCAAATGCCGGTAACAGATACCTAAATATTATTATCTTTGCAGCCTGACTGCCCTTTTCATATTCTGACAAATATACAAACACGCCAAAGTAACACAAACATAACCTGTTAAGGTGTACCCCTGACAAAATATATGACACTCTATCTCCACATACCACTGACACTACACTGCATTCCACAACTCAAGCATTCGACACACTTGTCACTCATACACATCATGTGCTACCACTGCTAAAACTTCCCACATCACACTACACATAACCCACATGAATCGTGGACCCGATGCGATCATTACTCTTGACAACTTCACATGATTTTACTTTATTGTATTACAAGGTGTGTCCGGTAAGTAATGAGACTGATTCCATAAAATTCGATTTGTTCAAGTTATACTTATCTTATCTTATATCTTATATCCTTCCCGTGCCGATAAACGTCACATAAGGCTCGCAAAGTAGCTCGCCAATTTTTCCTGTCTTCGGCGAGTCTTTCAACCTCATCAAAGGATTTTATGCCTGTTAATTTAGCCTATCTTAACAATGTCCTCTTCAGAGTTTCACGCAGTCTGCCTCTTTTTCTTTGGCCTGTTGTGTTCCACTTGATAGCTTGTTTTGGGATTCTCTGATCATTTCTTCTCATCAGTTGACCAACATATGCCCATCTCCTTTTCCTGATCACCCATGAGACTGGTTGTTGTTCAGTCATCTGTCTTATCTCTGCATTGTTCTTGAATTCGTTCCACTTGATGCCGAGTATTTTCCTTATGCATTTGTTTTCAAAAGAGTCTAATTTTTTTTCTATTTCTTTAGTTGTTTTCCAGGTTTCACATGCATAAATGAGGGTGGATATTACAGTTATACTTACATATACTTAAATAGCATCCTTGAGCATCAGTACACCGTTGCCAGCGGTTCTGCCACGCGTCGTAGCTCGCCTGGAAGTCTTGAACAAGGATCTCCTTCAAAGCACTCGTCACGGCAGCTTGCACGTCATTAACAATCCCAAAATGGTGGCCTTTCAAGCTTGATTTGAACCGGGGAAACAAAAAAGAAGTCAGCTAGGGTCAAGTCCGGGCCGTAGGGAGGTTGACACAGCGTTGCTATGGTCTGTTTCCCCAGAAACTCTCTCACTAGCAGGGATGAATGGCTCGGTGCATTGTCGTGATGAAGAACCCAGGTGTTGGCGATCTCTAGGCGGACGCGCGCGACTCTGTTCTTCAGCCTCTTAAGCACTTCCACGTAAAATGCTGCTTTGACCATTTGTCCAGGTGGTACGAACTCTTTATGGACAACACCTTTAGAGTAAAAAAAAAACAAACCCAAAACCGCTTTCACCTTATCAACGTTATCGGAAGTGTAAGACGTTAAATGGTGCCCTGTGAGCTATTCATCTTCGACCTTCTCTCTTCGTTGAACGTCTTGGGCCACCGAAACACTTGTGCTTTCGGTAAAGCATCCTTCCCTTAGGCTTTCTGTCTCGATCATGGATTTTTCAAATTTAATCCAAAACTTTATCGTGTATCGCAATTTGACCATTACGCTACGCTTAAGCAGCTGTTCACTTTGCAAGCGATCTGCACTCTGTAAAGGTTCAGACGCAAATGACGAGATATCGACCCTTTACCTAACATCCCCCACTAACCTTCAGGCCGGGAGAATCACCCCTCCCCCCTTTTCGTCCCTGCTGCTTGGCTGAATAAAATAAGTCTTATTACTTACTTACCGAGCACACGTTGTACATACTTCACTAAAATAGGCCACAAACGAAAGCACCTCAGGCTCTCTCGTTGGGTTCGACACTACTTCACTCTCCAGAGATTGGCCCCCGACTGATCTGACCCTGCCCCCCCCCCCCCCACACACACACACAATCTCTGCGCTTAAAAATAAGGAGTTGTCCGGCCATGCGTGCACGCATGACATGACAGACATGCTGAACTTCAAAACAAGTAATATAGGTAGACAGGTAGAGCTGTGTATTTAGTCTTCCAAACGACAGAGGAAATGAGGGAGGTGTGAAAAAAACAGAAATGGCAGAAAGTATGAAAGTAAGACGAGAATATATACAGAATTTGCCGAATGCGCTCTAAAGACGGATAAAATTGGAGCTGTGAATTGATGAAGAGATGATCACAGGTAAGAGAATTGAAAATAACAGGGAAAAAAATCAATAAAGAATAAATACCCATTCTCATCTTACTTTTATACTTTCTGCCATTTGTGTTTTTTCTTACTTTCCTCTGCCGTTTTCTAAAACTGAACCATACACCATATCTACCCTTGTTACTAGAACCAGTTTTACTGCAGTATTTATCTCTTTTATCTGTCACATTCCCCTACTTAATTACGACACTGTTGCTTAGATTTTTGTTCGTTTTCGTGTTGAGTTGTGACGTCGTATCTATCCCTCTTTTCCTTTTCAGACTCTGTGATCTTTTTTCTTTATTGAATTGTTTCCCGGTATTATTTTCAACTCTCTTACCTGTGATCATCTCTTCATCCATTCATAGCTCAAATTTTGCATCTCTTTAGGGCGCATTCGGTAAATTCTGTATATATTCTCGTCTTACTTTCACACTGTCTGCCATATGTGTTTTTCTCACTTTCCTAATTTCCTCTGTCGTTTTGTAAAACTGAACCATACACCTCTATCTACCTTTATTACTAGAACCAGTTTTACCGCAACCGTTGTTTCTTTATCTGTTCAAAACAAGTACATCCGTTCACATCATGCTCATAAGCCTGATTGAACTCATTAACACTATTTCAGAATTAACTCCGCACAAACTGTCTCAGTCTTATCGCTGTATTTCCAAATATGTAAACTATTTCACATAATTCTTTATTCCAGGGTGTCTTAATCGGGGAGTATCCCCACCCCTTGCGGATATGAGAAGACAATGGTTGTGATATGGAATTTATTCTCTGAACAACAGAAAAAAAATTGTTAGACCCTTCTTCTAGCTGTTCTGTCCCTAAATATCCGTAACATAAACAAGTTATCGTCATCTTTTGAAGTTATACTGATACCTAACAGAAATGACGACGACGACGACGACGATGACGATGATGATGATGATGATGACGGTGATTTCTACAGTCTGGCGAAGGTGATGTGGGAATATAATGAGCAGTTCTTTTGGGGGATCTGTAATCCTATGAAGGTCGAGAATGCTTGTTTAAGATCACATGAAACCCCTATTCCTCTCGTTTCGCCCCTTCATAATGGCAAAATTAGATGTCGTCCATCGGGTTAATCACCGACTCCTCAGTCCTCTTCCTGCATCGGTTAAGACTGAGAAACTTTTAGAAAATAAAAAAAGCAAGATATGTTATCATATTAAGCACTCCAACCCAGCGTTATTTACTTTGGAGTACTTCAAACTATCGTCTGGTGAAGTCGTTTGGTGATCATTACCGGAAAAGATTATTTTAAATCTACTCCAGAAATATATATTATTGCTATAAACTAAACAGAGCAGGTGAGAAAGGATAGTATAGAAGACTCAAAAATCGAGACGCGTCTGAGGTCAGTGTTAAATTGATAATAATGATCTTCTGGAAAGATAATAGGATGATAACAACTGTGTGCAAAGTTAACAGTGTGACAATTACCTTTTAGAAGGACCTGAGGATTACAAAGACTTTCCAGAAGAATTAAAGGGCGAACCTTTTGGAAGAATAAGAAGACGATAACGAACTTCTGGAAGAATATTTTGATAATGAATTTCTGGAAGAATATTTTGATAATGAACTTCTGAAAGAATAAGAAGACGATAATGATCTTCTGGAAGAGTATTTTGATAATGAACTTCTGGAAAAATAAGATGACGATAATGAACTTGTGGAAGAATATTTTGATAATGAACTTCTGGAAGAATAAGAAGATGATGACGAACGTGTGGAAGAATAAGAAGGTGGTAACGAACTTCTGGAAGAAAAAGAAAATGATAACGAACGCGTGGAAAAATAAGAATCACAATCGCCAGAGGGATAGACAGAAAGCCGAAGGTTGCCAGAACTCGGTGAATGTAGGAAAGCTGACATCAAAATGTTAGAAAACGAGTCCTAAAATGCTATATTGAACCTATCTTGTTATATGGAAGTGAATCATGGACAATAGGCAAGTCTGCACAAAAATCATTGGAAGCAGCAGAAATGTGGTTTATTAGAAGAATGTTGCGAATCCCCTGGACAGCAAAAATAACTAATGAAGAATGTATGAGAAGAGCTGGAGAGACAAAAAACCTTGTCAAAAAGATAAGAGAGAGACAATGTACTTTCATAGGACATGCAATGAGAAGAGGGAGCATTGAAAATATTATAACAACAGGAAAAATAGAAGGAAGAATTGAGACTTCCTCAAGAGGAAGACCAAGAGAAATGATACTGGACAGTCTGACGGGATGGTGTGAGAGGAGATCAGCAACTGAACTGATGACCTGCATGAAGGATCGTGTACTCTGGAGAAGCATAATAGCCAACGCCAGTCGGCACGGCACATGATGATGATGATGACTCAAAATTGATTTGTGATTTGTAGGCTAATTGCTCTGTTCATTTTATTTGATTTTTTAACACAGCATTCATGTGACTTTATACTTTATCTCCTCTCTCTATTTCTTTGTCTTGTGTGTTTTTGTATGATTAAGGCTCACGCCGAAATTTCACAACAGTGTACTCCTTAAGTAATAAAGCTGTTCCTACTTTTTTCCCAGTTTATACATTTTGGTATCACAGCTTTACTGCAGTGGCTCGTGTATAGTTATATACTCATATACTAATTATTGTGTGTTACTAAATCCCTTAAACTGGAATATTATCTTCTCTTTGAAAACGTAGCTTTCTACTCACAACAAAGCATAATTTCCCCATAAAACTAAACATTATTTCCTCATGAAAATAAACAATATCTCCTTCTCCAAAAAGTTATCTTCTCTTTCTATCCAAAATATCCAAGACACTCAATCTGCTGGCTACATTCCGCATGCCACGTTGTATTTATAGTGGAGATTTGACTTCCGCCAAGCGAAAAGACGGGCTGATCTGATCCGACTGTAGAAAAAAATGAAATCTTCCCAAATCTCGGAAGTCACGTCTTGTGAGATAGCACTCCGCTACTTTCTCGACAAAGACCCTCACCCCACAACTGACACTGACACCATAATCAGACTTACAGAGCTAGTACTAAACCTAAATTCTTTCGAATTCAACGGCGAATACTTCGAGCAAATCAGTGGTGTTGCCATGGGAACGAAAATGGGTCCCAGTTATGCATGTCTATTTATGGGCTTTCTGGAAGTCAAGTTATGGGAAACCTACACAGGCAGATTTCCAGAATTCTATAAAAGGTACATCGATGATGGCATTGGAATTACAAGTATGCCACACGAAGACCTTAAAAAATTTATTGAATTCGCTAATACACTCAATAACAACATAAAATTCACTTATGAAATCTCTGACAAGTCTGTTAATTTTTTAGACATTAAAATTTCTATTGGCACAAACAGGCTTGTCACCTCTGTATTTTACAAGCCTACCGATAGTCACACCTATTTGCTTTACACCTCTTCCCATCCTGAAGCCTGTAAGAACTCCATCCCATATTCCCAACTCCTCCGTCTTCGCCGCATATGTCAGGATAATTTGGACTTTATAGATCAGTCCAACAAGTTATTAGAATTTTTCCGTCATCGCCACTACCCAGAAAAGGTCCTTCGTAAAGCCTTCAACCGTATCCAACTAGTGAGCCGCAAAGAAGTATTCAGGAAAAAGCCTGTTACTCTATCTGACAGAGTTAAGTTAGTACTGCCTTTCCACCCGCACGGTCAGATGGTTAAGAAAATTCTTTATCGTCATCTGCCATTAATCCAGCTCGACTCCGACACTCGTGATATTTTCTCGGATCCACCCCTATTGGCATACAAACGTGAGCCAAACCTTAAGGACATCCTCGTCCACAGCCACTTGAAGCAGAACCTCACATATGTTGGCACCAGAAAATGTAACCGCCCCCGCTGCGTTACCTGCCCCGTAGTTTGGGAAACAAAAACAATCAGCTTTCCCAAAACTATCCTCACTCTTCATGAGGGATTCACATGCGAGTCCCGAAATGTGATATATGTCATCGTGTGCAAAAGATGCAGGATAACATATATCGGTGAGACTGGCCTCAGATTAGGGGACCGCATGCAAAAACATCTGTACGACATCGCCCAGCATGCTTCGAAACCAGTCCCAAATCATTTCAATGGCCCCAACCACAGAGGCAAATCTGATTTTCTGGTAACAGCCATTAAACAATGTCACGCAGATGACACAAGCCGCCTGGCACTTGAGAACCGCTGCATTCAAAATTATGGGACGCTGGAACCACATGGGTTAAACTCGCTGTTTAGTTACACATAACATCATCTTCTTCAATCATTATAGTACCTCTCCACTAAATCCACCACTTCTTACTTTTCAAACTTCCTCACAGCATCACTCTGCAACCCCGCTTACTTTTCAAACTTCCTCACAGCATCACTCTGCAACCCCGCTATTTTCTCTGCAACCCCTCTTCTCTGCAACCCCTCTTCCCCAATCATCTGTTTCAATTTCTCCTAGCTAGGTCGGTATTGCGTCACTCTTTCTCCCCTCCCTGGTTCCCCATCTACCACCCCCAGTTACAACCCACTGACCACATGTCACAGGTCTCTATTTAAACAGTCTCCACGTCCCACTAGATCCATTCCTGACACACACCGCCGGACAAGCCACACCTTGCAATTTACAGCTAAGTACTCTTTAAAAAAAATTTTTTTTTTTTAGTATTCATGTGAATCTATACTTTATCTCCTCTCTCTATTTCTTCGTCCTGTATGTTTTTTGTATGATTAAGGTTCACGCCGAAACGTCACAACTTTGTAATCGTTAAGTAATAAAGCTGCTCCTATTTTATTCCTATTTTATACGTCTTGTGAGAGTTCGCTTCGACCTATGTATTTTTTCTTAATTTCGGCCTGCTTCGTACTTACATTACTTCGACAATTTAGGCACGAATTTCGTATCTCTTAAAAATAACCTGTGACATCCTCCAGATTATCACAGTAAAATTACTCATGCTTAACAAAGAGATCTCTAACACCAACCGCTGCAGCCCACCAAAGACGGCTCTAGATCCTATCAAATCCGGACACCTCCTAATGAGTGACTCCATTAGCCACTAACCAAGCTAGGACTATGAAATCACCAACCACAAAGGCGAACTCATAGAGGACTGAATGATAGAAAATGGGCTTATCCTAATAAACCAGCCAGAGAACAGACAACATATTTTTCTGGAGCCTGGAAAACAGCTGGTACTCCTGACCTTGCCATGGGCACAGACGACATAGATAATAAAATAACCAGAACAGTGAGTAGCCAGGTGGGAGGAAGTGACCATGTCCAGATCATACACGAGATCAACTTAACAGAAAACCAAGTAACTCCAAACATTGCCCCAAGTTGGAACTTCAAACTGAAGCTTGTACCGGGAAACTTGTAAACAACTATGCCACAACATAAAACAGAATGTACACATAAATCATTGGACTGCCATCCTCATTGCCGTAATAATAGAAGCCGTAAAATAAAAATCACTCCACCGAGGGAAATAACCGTACTGGAGCAACAGTCTAGGTAAACTACACGATGAGCTGAATGAAGTACGAAGAGAAATGGAGGACAACCCAACACTAAACAGTGTGCGGAGACAAAACAACATCAGAGACACATTCAATGAACAGAAAAAAAATAATTTGGTTCGAAAAGATAAGCAGCTTAAACAGGGACAAAGATACCAACAAATTGTTGCAGTTGGTCAGAAACCTAAATGATGAAACAGCAACCAAATACAGCACAATAGTCTTTGAAGAAAACAACACATACTACACAGGCAGGACACTGCTGGCGAGACTCTTCGAATGCCACGCGTGGAGTGAAGCTGCTCCTGGTCAAGGAAGAAAATGCGGAAAAGAAATAAAGGTTGCTGTGCGGCGCCGATGTGAAAAGATGGTGGAAAGGATAAAGTGAAGTTTAATCGATATGTCCAGTAGTATCGCTGCGAGAGCTATACATACCACGGCACCTCTGCTCTAGAGGTCGGCCACGTCTGAAATACACCTACACTGGTGAAATATGCCTAAACCGGCACACACCAGGGGTGGAACTTGATGGCTAGACATGTCATGCCACCTCCGCTCTAGAGGTCGGTCACGTCTGATATACACCCATACTGGTGAATTTTGCCTAAACCGGCTCACACCAGGGGTGAATCTTGAAGGCTATGCATGTCACAGTACCTCTGCTCTAGAGGTCGGTCACGTCCCAAACACGCCCATATTGGGATATTATGTCTAAAACGGCTCAACCCAGGGTGGAAGTCACTAGTGGCGAGGATTCGTCCTCCTGGACAAAAGCTCCATCCTGGTCACAACGAGGAAGGGTAGCGGCCGCATCTGCAAAATGCTGAAGTCGGAGACACTGGACCAGGGCAGTCTAGATAGGCAACCACCTCTCACCCGGCGGGGATGTTTGCGTATCCTAATCACGCTGAGGTTTTCCGGTGAGAAAGTCCAACTCTGGACTGGATGGGCAACCACCTCTCACCCGGCGGTGATACACGGGTATCTCAAAACACGTCGAGGTTTTTCGGTGAGAAGGTCCAACTCTGGCCTGGGTGGGCTACCGCCTCTCACCCAGCGGGGATGCACTGATATCCTAAACGTGTCGAGGTCTTCCGGTGAGAAAGTCCAACTCTAGACTAAACTGGTGCAACGAAAACCACGGTGTCACGCAATCCGCTTCAGAGACCCACCAAGAATACAGGCTAAAGCCCTGCGATACTCTGAACCCCTTGTGTTCCTCTCGTGGGTCTCGTGTTGTCCTTTCAGGGACCACACAGGAGACCACGGGACCTAACGAGGACCACAGGCGTAAATTCAGTAGGATCACAGTGCGGTTTTGGTGGTAGAAGCGAACGAAGAAGAAGAAGAAGACACAGGCAGGGAAGAAAGTTGCAAACATCTTGGCCGAATTTTACAAGAAAGAAAGCACCTGTAACATTCCTTAACGAAGTTAAACAACAAATCCGTCAAAGCCTGAAGAACCAGAAACCCTCAGTACACATGACAGTGCCCATTTCCAGCTCCGAACTAAACAAAGCCACAGACACATTAAAACATAAGAAAGCTCCTGGTAAGGACGGGATCACAAATGAAGTGATAAAACTCTGAAGAACCAAAGCCAGACTCCAGCTTCTCCAGATAATAAACCAGTCATGGTTGACCTGGAAATTCCCAGATCAGTGGAGGAAGGCCATCATAATCCTGATCAGAAAGAAGCAAGCAGACAAAACAAAAAATAAAAAAAACAGCTACCAAACACTCAGTCTCCTCAGCTGCATTGGCAAGATCATGGAGAGAATGGTGAACTCAAGACGTGTAAAACACCTAGAGGAAAACAATGTGCTTGACAACTCACAATCAACCTTTAAGAAAAACCACAGTACCGATGACTAGCTACTGTATCTGACCTTGGAAGTAGAAAATGCCTTCCAGAAGAGGGAAAAACTACAGGCTGTCTTTGTAGATCTCATCAAGGCTTTTGACAAGGTCAGGAAGGAAGGGCTGCCCCTAAAGCTGCTACAAAGAAGTTGAAGGAAGAATGTAATACTGGATAAAAGACTTCCTTTGCTACTACACAGCCGGAGTAAAAACTAGATGGTACACTCATTCGACAGGTCAGCCTACAGCAGGGTGTGTCACAAGGAGAGGTCTTATCTCCCACTCTTTTCAACATATTCATCAATGATATCACAGAGAGCCTTCCAAGACATATCTCCAAAGCTCGACACGCCGACGATTTGCTGTTTGGGGTGCTGCTGGAAAGCTAACAACACTAAAAAAACAATACAGGAAATACTAAACAGCATTCAATCCTGGGCAGCAAATCGAAGAGTCCAAATTAACACCTCCAAAAACAACTACATTCTCCTTATCCACCAAGGATGAAAGTGTAAACTTACAAGTGCAAGGAAAAAGCCTGCCCGATTACGATAATCCAATCCATCTTGAACTAAAATTGGACAAAATACACATGGAAGCCACATCTCAGTGACACTGAAACAAAAGCAACCAAGAAGCTGTCCATTATTTTTTTTAAACTAGCAGACACAAACTGGTTTGGTGGGGGTGGGAGGGAACAGTAATATTCTCAAACATATCTATACTGGCACAGTCAGACCAACACTGGAGTATGGAATGGTGACATAGGCCGGAGCATCGAAAACCAACCAAATCGCCTAACAAAATTGAAAAGTGCAGGACTAATCACTGGAGGGTTAAAGACTACCTGAATTCAAAAAAATGGAGGCCTTCTCTATCATACCCTCCCTAGATGTCAGACGAGACTAGAAAAATGCTTACTTACAGAGAAAAGCTGCAACGCATGCCCAAACATCCCGAAAAAATATAAATGAAATACCTCAAAACAGAACGAAGAGATGCAGATTCCTCCACAGGTCCGGCGAGCTCCACTCCCTTCACAAAGACCTGCTCCCAACCACCTCTGAAGATATCGAACCCCTATCCATCTGCGAAGAGACAACCCACTACCAGCTACACGTCCAGATAAATACAAGAATTCCAGGCTTAACAACAAACAAACAAACAACAGACAGCTCAGGAGATGAAATCCCTGGCCTTGGAAATGTTAGAGAAAAATGCAGTACTACAGAATGGTCATGTGTCTTCAAGGACGGATCCGCAGAAGGGGCAACCAGAAATGGAGGTGCTGGCATCTTCATCAGAATCCCACACCGAAAAACCAGCAAATAAGCACAGCCAACTGGAAGATACTCATCAAACTACAGAGCAGAAACAACACTCAAACAAGCCCTGAAATATACACTGAAGCACGCAACCCAACAGAGAAAATTGTATGCTTCACTGACTGTAAAGTCTGGCTAGAAACAATAAACAAAAGCGAATCAGAAACACAGGAAATCATATCACAACTAAGCGAACTCCAAAATTCAACTATAGTCCTACAGTGACTCCCTGTGGAATAAACAGTAAAATGAAAAATGTAAACGCTCCTTCCAAACCAGGGAGCAAAATAGTACAGATTACCAATCAGTAACATATCAAGAAGCAAAAAACACCATCCACAACAAACTAGCGTCATTCACAACAAATTAACATCATCCATAACAAACTAAACACCAAATGGAAAACAAAAATGACAATAGTATCAACATAAGACCCCATTCATCAACTACAGAGATACCAGCAAACCACAATTTTTCAATTAATAAACGGGACACTGCCGACTTCTAAGCCACCTCTATCGCCTTAAAATATCACACAGAAAAGAATGTCCCTGTGGTTTTGGGATCCAGACACCAGAACACGTCCTCAAATCTGCCCAACCCACTCAAACCTCCTAGGACAGATCTGGCCCGAGGGAGAGAAACTGAAAGAAAGCCGTGGGGCTCTCACTCAAGACTGGGGAAGACGGGGGACTTTGTCAGGGCGACAGGGCTGCAGATTTAGCATGACCACACTTCCTCGAGGGAAAAAGAAGAAGCAGGAAGAAGAAAATGAGAATGAACTTCTGGAAGAATGACAAGAATGAACTTCTAGAAGAATGATGAGAATGAACTTCTAGAAGGATAAGAAGAGAATGAATGTCTGGGCGGACAAGAAAATGAAATTGACTTTGTGGATGAATAAGAGGATTATAATGGACGTCTAGAAAGATTAAAAGACTGGAACGATTGTCTAGAAGATAATGATAACTCTAGAGTGTCCTCGTGTCATTGCTGTGTGCAGCTGCTTCTGTGTCTTTTCTTGCTTGTTCTTTTAGTGGTTGTGATTGTGTATTTAGTAGTTTTCCTTTCAGTTCTCTTCTTTGCTCAGTGTTGTCCCATTTGATTTTGTTAATCCGTTTTTCCTTTTCTTTTTCTTTTTCCGGTATTCTGTTACTTCTGTTGTGGTTTCTTCTAGTGAATCGTTAAAATTTGATATGATCAGTTCTACGCTGTTTTGCAGATGTTTTTGATATTCCTCTGGTGTGGCTGTCCCCTGCTGCTTTGATATGAAGTATGTGTGTGTGTGTGTGTGCGCGCGCGCGCGCGCGCCCGTTCAAAAAAATTCTATGTGAAAAAAAATGAAATTCTCTGTCTTATTTCGCGAAATAGAATAAAAACGACTGAGCGGAAATTATAGGCGAATGGACGAGATATGATTTCCATATGTTTATCTTGTTTAGAGTTACGTGATTTCGACATAACATGACATTTACTTTTCGAGTTATTCTTCATAGTAGCATAATGATGAACCAGGCTTAGACCAACCACTTGTCCCATGCTTTAGCCTGATGTGACACTCTGCTGTAAGCCATTCTTACATGAAAACATGAGCTGAGTCTTGAATACTAAATTAAGTTCCAATTTATTATTTATTCACATTTTTGCATGATTTCTCCATTTATTTTGTGTTAGCTTTCTAGTGTCAATATGACGTTGAATTAAGATATCCCACGAGGACTGAGTTTTTTCTAAGCCTCTATGAAATGTTAATACTGAACTTCATATTTACTTCTACAGTAAATAATTCCCTAGCGATTTAAATGAGACAATAGAAGTGCTTTCGTTTGTCAACCTGGATTTTAAGAGTGTTAATAGATGTTTATAAGATGTTCGAGATTTACAGAAGTCATCCAGATTTATTGAAGTGATCCAGATTTATTTATTCATTTCATTCATTTGCATGTCCTTTGCGGAACTTTGCCTCCCAAACAGGCCTCTCGGTTGTGAGCGAGATGGCCTGCTGCTGATGCATCCATTTGCAGATCGTCAACGATGTCTTGCAGCCCTCTTTGTTTTGGTCTTCCTCTCTTTCTTTTTCCCGTTATGTATCCTTCCAATATGGTCTTCTCTAAATTATCATGACGTTTAATGTGTCCAAAATATTTAAGTTTTCTCTCTTTAATCCTCTTTACTAGCCAACTTCTTCAATATTAAGCTCTTGTAGTATAGATATATTTGTTCTTTTTTGTGTCCACGATATTTGAAGAACTCTTCTATAGCATTTACATTCAAAGGCATTTATGTGTTTCTCAGCTGTTTTGTTAAATGTCCAGGTCTCACAGGCATATGTTGCGGTGGGAAAGATGCATGCCTTTAAAAATCTTGTTTTTATGGTTCTGTCTGCTCCTCTCTACAGATTCTTTATTTGTTTTACTTTCTGAAGAGCGATAGATGTCCTCCTTTTAATTTCCCTCATTGTATCTCCATTTCTAGACAAAGAATATTACGATGCATAACAATTGGAGGTTATGAAATACCAGAGATTTGATATGCTGATGACACAGTATTACTGTCCACAACACAAAAAGAAATGGAAAAACTAATTATGTCACTCCGTAAGAACAGCGACGAGCAGAACCTCTATCTTAATGCAAAGAAAACTAAATTGATGACAACTGGCAAAACAAAGAAGGCAGCTGAAATATGTATCAATGAGGAAAAACTGGAAGAAGTGGAGAGTTTTGAATATCTTGGATCACCAGATTTATAGAATTCCATAATCTTTGTATGTGAGGGAATTTGGACCATAATTTGTTTCATTATCCACCTGTTTTACATTACAGTTTCTGGCTACATTTAGGACAGAATCGTTCTTCTGACAATAAAAGCTGTTGCCCCTGACAACGATCCTTTAACTCCTTTGTTACTGTTATTATTTTTGTTGTGGAGTGCGGTAGTGCATCATAACAACAGGGAAATGGGAAGAAAAGCAGGGAAAGATCAAAGAAAAAAAAACCATGGATGCAGTATTTTTGAAAGCGTGGTCCCAAGAAACCTGGGGGTCCCCGAGACCTCTCATGATCTCTGAAAAATTAAAATTATTTACATGCGTAAGAAATTACAGCATTAAAATTCCATCAAACAGTCTCAGATAACTGTGAAAAAGTAAATGTGAAAAAATATTTGGTATATATATTTGTATTTTATGGATGCATCAGCAGCAGGCCATCTAGCTCCCAACCGAAAGGCCTACAGGAGTGCTGTTAGGGAGGCAAAGTTCCACAAGGGACATGCAAATGAATGAATGAATATTTGTATTTGTCGCATTCGATATAGATACAGATGCTTTTGACTGAAACTTATGATGATTAATTATGAATGCACTTGAATGATACCAATGTCATTTTCGTTCTTCTCTGACTCACTTGTACTACTGTAATTCGGTAGAAGGTGCAATGTATATATATATATATATATATATCATCATCATCATCATGTGCCGTGCCGACTGGCGTTGGCTATTATGCTTCTCCAGAGTACGCGATCCTTCATGCATGCCATCAGCTCAGTTGGTGATCTCCTCTCACACCATCCCGTCAGACTGTCCAGTATCATTTCTCTTGGTCTTCCTCTTGATCTTCTTCCTTCTATTTTTCCTGTTGTTATAATATTTTCATATATATATATATATACACGTGCACGAGGGGAAGTCACTAAGTAACTCGCAAGTGCCTGTTACAAAAAGACTAAATGCGACAGTAAGTTGAAAACTTTTAATTTTTGAACCTACATTGTTCCCTTATTTCTCAACGTAATCGCCACCAACATTGATACATTTGTCCCATCGTGTAATCAGAAGGTTTACATTAGTCGCGTCCCTTTAACCATGAGCAATATTTCTTACAAATGTACATACACAGCAAGTCGTTGCCTCAGTCATAATTTTTCTGATGTCAAATGATTGATCAGTATGCGAAACGTCAGATTGTTCTCTTCTACCACACACCGAATAGCGGTGGTTGTCTTGGAGAAAAACATTGAACGACTATTGGAATTAGAGCTGAATTAGCACGAATTTTAACTGAGTAACATTGAAAAAGAAAAGGTCCCTTCTAAATGGAAAAAAAGGAATCATTGTTAAAATATCAACAAAAAAAAGGCAGCCTTAGTAACTGTAACAATTGGAGAGGAGTAACCTTAATATCATTTGTGTCAAAAGTATTTTGCAAGGTCATTTTGAATAGACTTAATTAAGATATAGTGGATACTGCAATGAGAGAAGAACAAGCAGGATTTCGAAAAGGGAGAAGCTATCTCGACCAGATCTTTAAGAATAATACTTGAAGAACATATTGAAAAGCAGAAACCACTAATACTGAACTTCATAAACTTTAAAAAGGCATTTGATAGCATACACAGAGATTCACTGTGGAGAATTTTAAGTCTATATAGAATACCATCTAAAATTGTCAACATCATTAAGGACTTCTACAGTCGATATGTTTGTGCAGTCAAAACAAAGAGGGGATGAATGAATGGTTCCAGATTGAAACAGGTGTGAAACAAAGATGTATACTGTCTCTTTTTTTTTTGGAATTACAATAGACATCATAATGAAAAAATGCTGCACAGGTAACACAGGTATTGACTGTGTACATGGGACTCAACTGGAATATCTTGATTTTGCTGATGACATAACTCTTATCAGTAACAATGTGAATTCCATGCAAGAAAAAACAGATAGCTCGTCTTCACTGGCTAGCAAAATAGGACTTGAAATTAACAAGGAAAAAAAAACAAAAATAATGAAAATTCCCTTTAATCAAAATGGAAAAATTCATATAGAAGGGACAGATATTGAAGAAGTCAATGAATTTGCATACCTTGGCAGCTTACATAGGCCAGGATGGTGACACTAGAAAGGAAGTTAGAATTAGGATTGCAAAAGCAGCATCGATCTTCAAGAATCTTGAGAACATATGGCATTCAAAAGTTATAAGCACAAAAACCAAGTTAAGATTGTTAAATTCAAATGTAATATCCACCCTCATTTATGCATGTGATAGCTGGAAAACAACTAAAGAAAGAGCAGAAATTATACTCTTTTGAAAACAAATGCCTAAGGAAAATACCCGGCATCAAGTGGAATGAATTCAAGAACAATGCAAAGATAAGACAGATAACTGAACAACAACCAGTCTCATGGGTGATCAGGAAAAGGAGATGGACATATGTTGGTCACTTGATGAGAAGAAACACTCAGAGAATCCCAAAACAAGCTATAAAATGGAACACAACAAGCCAAAGTAAAAGAGGCGGACTGCGTGAAACTCTGAAGATGACATTGTTAAGAGATGCCAAATGAATAGGCATAAAATCCCTTGATGAGGTTGAAAGACTCGCCGAAGATTGGAAAAACTGGCAAACTACCTTGCCAGCACGCAAGGATATATAACGACACGGGAAGGATATTGATATATAAGAACATAGAACGAGCTACTAACAGATTAAAAACTATGGCTGTTCGTTCATGGATATTTTCGAGACGTTTTCTCCAAAATGAACAAAATGAACCTATTTTTTGAAGGAAAATAAGAGACAGTATTGTTGCCAATGATAAAATTAAAGCTTTCCAAAACAGTATATTCATTCTCATGAAGTGATTAAAACCAACATATCATGCTTTTAAGAAACATAATCAGACAAGACAAGTCCTGTTTATTTCCCTAATGTTATCGCTGTCACAACTACTTAATTAAATATCCCTGATTATAATTTTTGCGCAGTCCTGAAAAAGATATGCGTGCAAGAGTATTCAAAAATATGAATATTAGGATTTTGTATTAGTTGACCGAATATAATACGAATATTCTATGCCCCGTAATATATACATACGATTTCATTTATTTTTGTTAATTTGTTTCCAGCTCTTAACTGGTTTCTCTGTTCTCTCGTATACCGTTTTATTTTTTTTTCCTGCTCCTTGTTTCGGTAATCATCCACAGTAAAGGAGTATGTAGCATTAATTTCATTGCCCCTTCATTTTCTCATTTTATTCTTTCAGTCTGTCCACATCCATTTCTCCATATATCCTTCTGTCAAAATCTCTCTCATATTTTCTTAATTACTGTCCATCCTTATTTTCACTATCCTTGCGCCTCCTTCTTTCAAAGTGTATAAAGATATTTATAGTTTACTTAAGTAAACTTACTTGATTTGCCGTTAATTTATGGAGAAAAAATTATTCTTAATTCTGAATCATTCCTGTTTTTCGCAACATTGTTTCGCCAAGTTTCCAATCCTAATTCACACAGGTAAAACTATGCTGCTTAAACGGTTCATTTTATCGTATGATCTGCTATTTTAAAAAAATTCATTTCTTGACAGTGTTTTTGCATCATTTGCGTAGCATTGACTTAGTTAACAGAAGCATTGACATAGTTAACAGATTACTTATGTCATTTTCTTATGATACTTTGACAGGGATTTCGCCCTTACAAGATAAGAATGACAAGCCACAAGAAGTATACAGGAGGACAAATTCAATCAAAGACAAGGTGATTAAATTAACCTTTCAGTTCCAAACTGTCTCAAAATATCTCCTTCTGATAATAGGTGCTGATAAGATATTTCTGCAGTCGATCCACCCTTCTGTATCAGTGTGTAGAGCTAATGTTGGAGGGAGAAAAGATGACAAAACCTAACTGCCAGATATAAGCCTGGCTTACGAAACATAGATAAACAAACGAAACAGAAATTATAACAAGCAGAGATATTGTTTTTAAGAAAGATGCCGTGTGCATTCCTGGCGATCAGAAGAATATGCGAGAAAGTTCTATAGAGACTGTTATGGTAGTCTGAAAATAAATTTATTTTTTACAAAATGAAGGAAATGACATTCAAAATTCCCTGGACATTTCATAAGTAGCGACTGATTTAATCTCACTCAGACTCCAAGGCTAAACTTAGTGAGGACCACCCCCACTCAAACCTATAACCTCCATCTTCCGATATATATATATATATATATATATATATATATATATATATATATATAGTCTGATTCATGTCAAGTTGTGGTCTCTACTACTCCTATGACTTTGCATTACACAGATCAAACACTGTCTTTTGGATAACATATTGTGCCAGAATTAGTTATAGATGATTGTCACATGAAACAATAATCTGTACTTGCAGAGTTTTTTCCACGATGCTGAGTCGCCTGCCCCTCCGGGTCCCTATATGTTCTTCTCTGTGGCAAATCCGCTGCCTCTCATAAAAAAACAAACGTCAGAGAAGTTGATAATAAATTACAAAGAAAAGAAAGAGTAAGAGGAACTGCAAGAGAATATTTTCTGAAAGGGCTGATCTATATGGGACGGGGAGAAAGAAAGGCAACAGATTTTCAAATACCACGGACTGCACAAAAATAGAGAAACGTGATCGCTTCCCCTAACAACACAAGCACAGTGGACGAATGAACTATTAGATTAAGACATTTGTTACTAGAGAGATACAGAATTATGTTATAAACAATCAACGTAACTGAGAAATACAACACTTAAATTAATGAGGTTTAGAAAAGAATACGTGGAAAGGGAGTTCTCTGGATTAAAAAAAATAGGATGCCTTCTCACAACTCAAGATTGTGCAATGATCTCTACAATATCAGCTGTTGATATGGTCTCTGGGTTGGAATTTGGCAGCTGTGCAAATTAGGATCTTACAGTTTGGTTGCTGGCCCAGCTGTCTATCCACTGCCGCTTGCAGTTGCTGTGTATATGTTCAACTGTTCTTAAGGTGAGGATGTGAAGTTGTGGCGTGTTCTCCATTCTTTGCCAGTCTGTCAGCACATTCATTACTTCTGATATCCATGTGTCCTGGTATCCATGTAGACTGGTCTTGGTTTCTTAGGAGGCAAGTATGTTTAGTGCATTAAGTAAGTCATTTGTGATGTATCCAGTTTTCAAGGGCATGTAAAGCAAACTGGAAGATAACAAGTTTTTTTCAGTGTATAGTACTCTTTGTTTTTTTAATACGGTGGTGATGGGTGTCAAGACAGGTCAGCGTAACCTACATCTCGACATCGTAACTGGAGCACAGAGAATGTGGCTTGTCTGAAAACGTGAGTACTTCGTATCCTGCATTGTCTTGTTTCTTTGAGCCCTGATCCGTCAGTGTATGCGTGGATCCAGACCTTGGAGTAGGATTCTGTGTCCTCCACTGCATACATCTTAAAGATTTTGGGATCCGATAATTCTGGAAGGAAGGGCTATAATTCGTTCACTAGTTTGTTCTTGAGTCTAGTGTTAGCTTGGGGAAGTGTTTAGTCTGTGTGGGATATATGACATTTTCGTAATTTCTTTTCCTTCTTCGTGGAGTTTGTATCTTGTATTTAGCTGTCTGCTATCTACGCAGGAGTTTCTAGTTGCGATCTGTTATTAGGCTTCCAATTATCAACCACAATTCTGTGAAGATGGTCTGGGGCATATATTTATATCTTTTAACAGCCTCAATAGTTGACTTTCTCTGCTGATGTCCAGTTTCTCTTTTATTTTTTTTTTCAAAACCACATGCGGCTGTGGGTATTAATTTCATTTTCCCACATATGAAATGAAGGGCCTGGTTTTGAATTTTGTCTGCTTGTGTACGTTAGCTATTCGATGTGCCTGTAGGCACAAAATTCAGACTCAGGCTTCATTGGATTCGGGACAACCCCATATTTGCCCCGCTGCATGACGCAGTATCCATCCAAGAGTATGTTTGCTTATAGTTCATGTCAAATGTTGTTTACGATGTGTTTTCTGCCACACAGTTCGGATTTCCTGCCAGCACCTTTAATTTGTCGTAGCTCCAGAAGTCTCCTCACAGCTACATTGTTCTTTCATTCCTGCTCTTCATTTTCCCGCAGTCTGTCCAGCACAACCCTAGCAATGTCCCCCTTGTCCATTGACAGTCTGCTGTTTATTTTAGCCTGTCCAGCAAGTCTGTCGGCCACATCATTGCCATGCACTCCCTCATGCCCTGGACAGTAAAGCCACGTTAGGCTTGTCACAGTTGACTGGCTTAAAAGTTGAATCCATTCTTTTTTAAGCAAATTCTTCTCATTCTTACGGAGCATACTCTGTGAATCCATCAGTAATGACACCATTAACCACATCATGATCAACTAACCATTCCATTGTCGCCGACACAACTTCGATTTCCATTCGCATGCTTGATGTGGTTACTTCCAAAGCTCCCGAATCCTATGTCACGACTATTCCATTTCGGTAGGCAACAAAACCCCAACGACTTCTGCTGTTCCGAGTCATTGAGCCATCTGTATATATTACTGTGTCGGAAGACCCACACTGATGCTGAGTGAGATCTTGAACCCAAAGTTCAGCTGCTCCATGCGCCCAGTCTCGACATTCACGGCACTTCTGTATAATAGCCTTTGTTAGCTGAGGTCGGTCCTGTACCCGTAACCAGTCATCACCTTTAGGCACTTCATCTAGATCGCAGATTGACTTTATTATATCCTAAGCCTCGGAAGGGGAGTTTCAATCTATTATAGACCTGACACATGTTGTGTACAGCTTTCTGAGTGTTGTTCTGTCAGCTCCACATAATGTACTTGCAAGTCGCTTGAGTAAGTTTGGAAGCTTTTTCTGCTTATCCATCCATGATCTTGAAATTTAATTTTCTATCTAGCTTCACGCCGAGGTATGTTTAATTTTCATCATTCATGATTTGAGCACCATCATGGTGCTTTGCTAGTTTGTTGCTAAGTGTGATGACTATATGGTTTGAGTGAGTTTGAGCTTTTAATACATATACCTAGGCTGAGGAAGTACCTGAAAGCAGCAGTTATTTATCTGGAAGAAGCCAAAGTCATTTTGACATTCGTACTTCAATGGAACTTCGTAGAAGAACCATGTAACTATTCACTGAGCTTAGAATTATCTCTAACGATCTATGTGTCTGTGGCTTCATATGAGATGAGCTTTTCAAAGCTGAAACTTATAAAGAATTATTTGTGATCTATTACTGGACAGTCAAGGGTTTCCAAGCTTGCAGTATTTACCGGATGAAAGTGAGTTGATGAAAGACACTGGTTTCGATAAAGAGATTCACAAATTCGCAGCTATGAAGGCCAGGAACGTGTTCTGATTTAGTCGGCATATTCACCAGATGCTGAAATGCTTGTGTATTAGTGTGGTTTATGTTACTGCTATTGTCTTTACATTCATTGATATACTAGAATTAGATTTACTACTAACTTTAGTTTTAAAAAAACATTGCTAGGAATCTGGATGATCTAGTGCGGGAGGTTGTGGTTTAAAACATGAAGAGACATTAACCCTAGTGAGGCCACGTACACCGCATAACAAAAACTCTTGAATATTAAATACTTGTTTAATAAAGACAAGCACAAAGTGGTTACAAAAAATAGTGAAATGACCAGACCTCATAACACAAATGCTTACAAGTGACACGATTTTGTTACACAAACCAAAGTGAATAGATACTCTAACACAAATGCACATTAACTAAACATTTGACTCGTAACTTTAATCCAGTGTTTCCCAACATAAGACTATGTCCACGGGGGAGGGGGCAGTTAGAATATTGGGGGGGGGGGGCAGATAGAATACATTTATATATACCTTTTCAGAACTTTGATTGCTATTATACTGTGAGTAGGGGGATGGGGTGGCATCACAATCTTTGAGGCGTTAAGGTTGGGCATGATCCAAAGAAGAAGGAAGGGGGAAACACTGTTTTAATTTAAATAATCTGTTTTTCCCCCTCTGCTGATTCTATTCTGTTGGTAGAAATAGGAGAGATTCAAAGCTGAGCATATTAAAACACAAATATTGGTTTTTAAATACAGTTTATAGTGACTGTGACTTTCTCGTGCTTCACAGGATACGACTGGGAAAAAGAACTCTGTAAGTGGAAAACATGGCAAGGGTAAAAAAAAAGAGGCCTCGG
Organism: Achatina immaculata; assembly: GCA_009760885.1. Classification (NCBI taxonomy): domain Eukaryota; kingdom Metazoa; phylum Mollusca; class Gastropoda; order Stylommatophora; family Achatinidae; genus Lissachatina; species Lissachatina immaculata. The sequence goes on along the minus strand of CM019713.1, from coordinate 73,876,091 downwards.
ATTCCAAATCATCGAAAGATGAAAAAAGGAAAGGAAGTCCTAGAAAATCGGAAGATGGTAAAGCATCGAATGATCGTAAAGCATTGACAGATCATAGACCTACATCTTCCATAGTTGCCATAGGTTCCATGGATCCTGTACTAGAGTCAGATCAGAAATCACCAGAAGGTACTGCTATTTTTTAATATTAACTATCTTGCTTTTCTTGAGCGTTCTCACTCTTCGTTATCCTGGAACTGAGTCAAAAATCTATGGGGAAGACAACATCTTTTTAGTGTATAATTAAATTTGTCTGTAGGCAAATAAAGGGTGCAACTGTATCACTATTGTCATGCTCATAGTCATTAACATAGTGGAAGTCTTTTACTATGTTATAACTAAGGCTCGCTGTCAGACCTTGTGCATAACACAACTTCGATTTCTGCTACCTGTGTCGGTTTGATCGCATTCATAACCTGGTTCTGCATTTTACCTAAGCATTGTGGTATGATGGTTGTTGTCAGCCATCAGCAACAGAATGTGATGTAAGGCCACATGTCAGGTCTTAATGTGCATCACAGTAACCAGGATCTCGTTTTGTGTTGGACTCCTTGTGATGGCAGAATCTGGGGAAGGGCCTTTTTTTTACCTTAATCTGTATCTTCAAGCTAGACACTTTAATCCACTCTCAATTCCACATGATGTCTTTGCTTCCAGCATAGTCAAACATTGACTTAATCATCTCAGGGAAGTCAGAACAAGAACATCTACCCATCTGTTTGTCTTCTGTTTACCTATCTACCTGTCTATCTATCTTAAAGTTGCCAGATTTTGTAAATGAGAAACTGATGCATTTTTTCTCAGACCGAAAAAATGAAAAGCTATTCAAGTGTCTTTACTAATTACTAGTAAAGAATAGCACCAAAATTCGTATTTGTATTGTCGCCACAGAACGCAATGAATTTACGTTTATCAATATTGTTTTCTTCTAATGCATTAACACAGTTATTGCATATTTCAGAAGCAGGTTCACATTTTAATAAACCCAGTTTAAAGCACTTTTATAGTCATATTATTTTAGGGCTAAAGTACTGAACAGTCAATGGGAAAATTTTCTCAGCATCATTGATTTCTAGAACCTGTTGCAATGTCAAAATAATGGGCATTTGAAAAAGTATCCCATTCATTCATTCATTTGCATGTCCTTTGCGGAATTTTGCTCCCTAACAGCTCTCCTGTAGGCCTATCGGTTGTGAGCAAGATGACCTGCTGCTGATGCATCCATTTGCAGATCATCAATGATGCCTTGCAGCCATCTTCGCCTTGGTCTTCCTCTCTTTCTTTTTCCCATTATGTACCCTTCCAAGACGGTCGTCTCTAGATTATCATGACGTTTAATGTGTCCAAAATATTTAAGTTTTCTCTCTTTAATCCTCTTTACTAGCCAGCCTTCTTCAATATTAAGTTCTTGTAGTATGGATATATTTATTCTTTTTTGTGTCCATGATATTTGAAGAACTCTTCTACAGTATTTACATTCAAAGGCATTTATGTGTTTCTCAGCTGTTTTGTTAAATGTCCAGGTCTCACAGGCATATGTTGTGATGGGAAAGATGCAAGCCCTTAATCTTATTTTTGTGGTTCTGTCTGTTCCTCTATACTACAAGTATATCTAGTATATCTACAGCTTTATTACCTAACAAATACAAAACTGTGACGTTTCGGCGTTAGCCTTAATCATACAAATACAAACAGGACGAAGAAATAGAGGAGGTGAAGTATAGATTCACATGAGTCCTATATTAAAGAAATAATAAATAAATGAATGAACAGTCTTGGAAGAACACATGTTGAAACTCGAATTAGCCTTTCTAAAACACAATTAGAAATGCCCCCGTTGCTACGTTCAAAATGCGTTCGTTCTGAAATGTGCAAGAATGTGCATGGTGGAGTAGAGGATGTTTAAATAAGCATGTGATGTATGACATTAGATGATGGTAGTGAATGAGGAAAGAGGAGAGAGTGAGAGAATGGTAACCTAGCTAGGAGAACGTGAAATAAATGATTATGGTTGTGGTATAAAGGTTGTAAAACAATGATGTGTGTAGGTTCTGAATTATGTGCAATAAATGAAAATGGAGCTTAGTGGAGAGGGATTATGTTAGTTGAAGATGAGAGTGTTATATGCAGCTGAATAACGAGTTTAACAATGTGGTTCCGGCGTCCCGCAGTCCTGAATGTAGTGGTTCTCAAGCGTCAGGCGCCTTGTGTCATCTGCGTGACATTGTTTGATGGCTGCTACCAGAAAATCAGATTTGCCTCGGTGGCTGGGGCCATTGAAATGATTTGGGACTTGTTTCGAAGCATGCTGGATGATATCATACAGATGTTTCTGCTTGTGGTTCCCCAGTCTGAGGCCAGTTTCACCAGTATAAGTTATCCTGCATCTTTTGCATACGATAGCATATATTACAGACTACTATTACAGACATTTATTTATTATTTCTTTAACATAGGATTCATGTGAATCTATACTTTATCTCCTCTATTTCTTCGTCCTGTTTGTATTTGTATGATTAAGGCTAACGCTGAAACGTCACAGTTTTGTATTTGTTAAGTAATAAAGCTGTTCCTACTATTTTCCTAGTTTATACATTTTGAAATAACTGTCCGGTCTTTTAGACGTGCTTGCAGAATACTTGTACACTTTTGATTTACGGTTTCCTTTTGCTGCGCGGTCTTTTATATCCGCTCTTCCGCTATGTGCAATGACTATGTAACACTTATATATTTTACATTCTGCTTCATAGTCATTTTTCACTCGCTTTATAAAAGACCACTCCTACGAATATTTTTCCTGAAAGGAACACATTCTTTTAGGCATTTTGGAAACACCTCATGCAGTTAATGTAGCAACAGTAATTTGAAAGAAAAACCACGGGTATCTCTCAATACCAACAGTAGTGAAAAAACACTTATTTTTCTTTCTTTTCACTAGTCATTCTTCTTTTTCTGTGTTTGAGGTTGTTGGTCACATGAGATCCTAATCCCGGTCCATATAGCAAAGCCCGCAGTCGTCTCCAGATCCTAATCCCTGTCGACACGGCAAAGCCCGCAGTCCTCTCCAGATCCTGATCCCTGTGGACATGGCAAAGCCCGCAGTCCTCTCCAGATCCTGATCCCTATCCACATGGACATTCAACTCAATAGTCATAAATGTCGAAGAGACGACAGCAAGAATTACATTATCAATTTTCAGAGTTATAACGCGGATAATGGTAAAACAGATTTTTCTCACAAAAGTGTGAAAAACTTGCAACCACTTTAGTCTCCAAAAAGAAGTAACTATAAGAGAATGGACATATAAGATGTTGCGCCTAAGGTGAAGTAATTTCTTATTTACCATAACTCAAGTTTTGCCATACAAATCCTTGTTTTCTACTGACGCAGAGCAGTGAAGGAGATATGACTTTCCAATAGAAAACGTCTCTCGCGGAAAACAACTGAATGAAAAAAAAAAAAGAAATGACATGAAACCGCACGAAATGTGAGCCAAACCTAGCTCGGAGACAGTGATAACAAAGTTTACATTATATTGTTGTTGTCTCAAACTGTGTATAGAAGTTCTGCCAACTTGGAATCGTAGGGAGAAAGAAGAATTTAAATGTCAAATTCTTTCATTTGAAAGGACAAAAACAAAAACCAGGACAAATATGCGTCCCGAAAGTTTTATTGGGACAGTGAATTTTTTATTTAAAAAACAGGACTGTCCTGGAAAACAAGTTCGTATGGCAATCCTAATCAATCAGTCTATCTGTCTGTCTGTCTCTGCTTATCTATCTGTTTCATTGTACTCAAGCCCTACGCCAAGAATAATAATAATAATAATACATAAATAAATAAATAAATAATAGATATCAATATCAAAAACTTACGCTGGACTTAACAAGTTTTTTGTTTGCTTGTTTATTTTTAACTCCTCCATGTAGCTACTGACTTGGCAAGTAGAGATGCTCCCTCGAGATTTTCTATGACTGACACTCAATATTGTCAAACAGAATCCCAGCGGCGTCAAAGGCGAGTCGTGATCTGCCCATTCTGCAAGTTCACCTGCGACTATGGGAGCCAATTTTAACAGCTACTGGAACTGAATTTATCCGAAAACATAACATGTCTACTACAGGCAGCTTAGCATACAAGCAACAAACTGTTCTCATCAAAAAGCATATGCGGATATTGAACATAAACTTCCTTCTAAATCTCAGAAAGTTTTTTTTTGTCTTTGGCTGTTAACACTAATTCTTGAAACACTTTTGGGGGTTTTTTAAGGTCTCGTTTCCTTTACTGTTGAAATTATTTACATCCGTGTTTCTTGAGGAACAAAGGATAAAATAATAATCACATATTCCTTTTTATTTGTTATTCATGACCTACTGATTTTCCTCACTTGTAGTAGTCATTGTTCATATATATAACGTTGTTAATTACATCAAACAAACCAGGCAAAAATTATTAGGGATACTATATGAGGCAGTTACTTTAGCGGGAATACTTCACATAGTAGTTCGGTACAACATCCGTCAGTACCTTTATCCCTGTGTATTCAATACGATAAAAGCGGTGGGATCCCCTCCTCACAACTGAAATATTGCAATATGATGAAAACGCAATGGACGTTTAGAACATTGAAAACAAAAGGCCGTGAAAAAAAGGGATTTCCATGAAGGGAACATAGATTAAACTTCAAAAGTACATATCAGTTGACTGCTACATAATAGTGGAAAATGAATAGGAAAACGGTATTAACAAATACATGCAATAAATAAATGTATTTCCGGCTATGTAGGAAATACTGTACAATCTACACTATCTAAAATACACACACAAAAACTTTAAAAGATTTACTCTAGCAGAGCATAGGAGTCATTCATTATACACGAAATGAGCAGAACAAAGAAATTATTCATTATATGTCATAAGCAGAACATAGGAATCATTCACTATACGTCATGAACAGAACATAGGAGTCATTCTTTATACGTCATGAGTAGATATAGGAGTCATCGATTACGCGTCATGAGCAAGAATATAGGAGTCATCCATTACACGTTACGAGCAGAACATAGGAATCATTCATTACACATCATGAGCAGAACATAGAAGTCATTCATTACACGTCATGGACAGAACATAGGAGTCATCCATTACATGTCACGAGCAGAACGTAAGAGTCATTCATCATATATCATGCCGGACAGCACTAGAAATCATCCACTTCCATCTTGTGCAATCCTTAGTTTATGCTTGAACTTGAACTGCTGCTGGCCTAGAAATTGGCCTCCTTGCACTCAGGACACTCCCATATGTGCTCCCCCATTATCCTCAGTATTGTTCGTAGTACGTGTTGGTTGATAGCGCCAATGGCACATTGACTAAACACAACTCAAATCTTTTCCGCAAAGTTCTTGTTGTCTGCCACTGCCTCTCGTTATTTCCCTTTCGCATGCTTTGGTGATAGGTGCTACATTAACCTTTTTTTTTTAATCTGCCTGTAAGTTTCATAGGGTGGTTGTTATAATGGTTACTTTGTCCATTTGTTGGTTGTCTAGGGTTGTTGGTTTGTTTGGCAGTTGGTCTGCCATTTCATTGCCTTTGATACCAGCATGTCCTGGGCAAATAAATCCATATTAAGTAGATGTGTGACTCTTTTAGTCTGGCCAATCACTCGTGATGCATCACCTTTGTCCGGGCTTGACCGATCCATCTGTATATGAGGTTGAATATATATATTCATTCATTTGCATATCCTTTGCGGAACTTATCCTCCCTAACAGCTCACTCCTGTAGGCTTCTCGGTTGTGAGCAAGATGGCCTGCTGTTGATGCATCTATTTGCAAATCATCAATAATGTCTTGCAGCCATCTTCGCCTTGGTCTTCGTCTCTTTCTTTTTCCCATATGTACTTTTCTAAGACGGTCTTCTCTAGATGATCATGACGTTTAATGTGTCCAAATTATTTAAGTGTTCTCTCTTTAATCCTCTAACCAGCCTTCTTCAATATTAAGTTATTGTAGTATTTGCTGTCTTTTGTGTTCATGGCATATGAAGAACTCTTCTGTAGCATTTACATTCAAATGCATTTATGTGTTTATCAGATGTTTTGTTAAGTGTCCAGGTCTCACAGGCATATTTTGCGGTGGGAAAGATGCAAGCCATTAAAAATCTTATTTTTGTAGTTCTGTCTGTTCCTCTCCACAGATTCTTTAGTTGTTTTAGTTTCTGAAGAGCGATAGAAGTCATCCTTTTAATTTCCCTCATTGTATCTCCGTTATTAGTTAGTAGCGATCAAAGATATTCAAAACTCTTCACTTTTTCCAATTTTTCCTCACTTTTTTCATAAATTTTTCATCTGCCTTGTTTGTTTAGTCAGTTGTCATCAATTTAGTTTTCTTCGCATTAAGATAGAGGTTTTGTTCTTCACTGTTCTTACGGACTGACATAATTAGTTTTTCCATTTCTTTTTGTGTTGTGGACAGTAATATTGTGTCATCAGAATATCTAATATCTGGTATTTCATAACCTCCAATTGTTATGGCATCATAATATTCTTTTTTTACATCTTATCTAACATTCGTCATGATATTTTCAGTATACAAGTTAAATATGTAAGGTGACAATATCCACCCCTGACGGACCCCTTGTTTTATGTCAAACCAAGTTATTGGTTCACCATTTATTCTTACTGCTGCATGTTGGTCTAGATACAGCAGTGACGTTAATTGTATTAAATGTGTTGAAAGTCTCATTTTTTCCATTATTTCCCGAAGTTTCTGGTGTTGTACACAATCAAATGCCTTTGAGTAATCTATAAAGGATAAATATAGATTCATATTAAACTCTTTTCCCCGTATGGTACCCGGGATCTACAAAGAATAGGACCACTGTACCCTACCACGCATGATCGTAAAAGGCGACTAAGGAGGGTTCAGCATAGGGCCAGCAACCCTATCTGGTAAAAAAACTATCAGACTGCTACAGAAACAGAAGTAAGGGAAATAACAAATGCAGGTGGACGGAAAAATGCTTATCAGGAAACTGAGCCCATGAAAGTTGTGGATGAAACCCAACCACTGGAAGTCCCCAGCCCAACTGCAGACCTCCTGGAACCTAAACACAAGATGCAAATAGGCAGCTGGAATGTAAGAACACTTAAGCAGACTGGAAAACTAGCACAAACCATCAAGGAAATGCACAGATACAAACTAGACATACTATGAAAACAAGAAGCAAGATAGACAGGACAAGGCACAAGAAAATTAACAACGCAGCACACAAAAGATACATTAATATGGTCAGGTAAAGAAGATCATCATGAAGGAGGAGTAGCATTGATTATAACAAAAGCAGCATCAAGAGCATTGCTGAAATGGACCCCTATAAATGAGGGATTATTGTATGAACGCTTCAACTCAAGATTCACGAAGCTGTCTATTATAGTTTGTTATGCACCAACAGAAGTAGCTGAAGAGGAATTAAAAGAAGATTTTTACAACAGCCTCCAAGCCATAGTAGAAACAATACATAAGCATGATATGCTACTCATCTTGGGCGACTTCAATGCAAAAATAGGTGAAGGAAATGAAGATAGAAGAAGAATCATGAGAAGAGAAGGAATCTGAGAAATAAATGAAAATGGAGAAAGACTGTGCAGTTTCTGTGAAGAAAACATGATGACCATTGGAGTGACAATTTTCCAACATAAAAACATCTATAAAGTGACTTGGAGGTCCCAGAAAAAACCACAGAAAACCAAATCGATCACATACTAATAAACAAGTGGAAACGGTCACTATAAGATGTGCGAGCAAAGAAAGGAGCAGATGTAGGAAGTGATCACAACCTTCTGGTAACAAAAAGAAAACTAAAATTAAGAGAGGCCACAATAGGAGAACACAGAAAGACACGTTTTGATACAGGAGAATTGAAAGACCGGCAAACAAGAAATGAATTCTCAATAGTATTTAAGATTCCCCTCAGTGTCCTACAAGACGAAGCAGTAATGGCCATATTTTCAGTAAAACACTACAGGAAACAGCAAAAGAGGTGCTGGGATATCAGAAAAGGAGAAAAGATGAATAGATAAACAAGACCACATGGGAAAAGATAGAGCAAAGGAAAGAAATCAAGAAAAAAAAATTACTGAACACCAAATCACAACGGCTTAAAGAACAAGTTTTAAGTAATTATGCACAAAAAGACAAAGAAGTGAAGGAATCATGCCGTCAAGATAAACGTCAATACTGTGACAACTTAGCAGAAGCAGCAGAGAAAGCAGCATGTGCAAATGACATGAAAACCATATACAAAATCACAAAGCAGATGACAGGTAACTTCAGCACAAGATGTGAGAGTGCAGTAAGGACACATAATGGACAACTAGTCAGTGGAGAAAGAGAAAAAATTGAAAGATGGAGGGAACACTTTAACACCCTACTAAACAGAACACAAGCAGCACAAATAATAGACATACCAGAAGCAAAAACGGAACTAAACATCAATACAGAACCACTAACAATAACTGAAGTAAAAGAGACAATAAAGAAGCTAAAATTAGACAGGGCACCAGGTGAAGATGAAGTGACTGCTGAGATGTTGAAAGCAAAAGAAACAGAAACACCAAAACAACTCTGGTGGATACTACAACAAATTTGGGATCTATAAAAATCTCCAGAGGAGTAGACAACTGGCCTTAACTACCAAAGAAGGATGACCTCAGAGATCCCGGGAACTGGAGAGGCATTACCCTACTACCACTCACTAGTAAAGTATTTTGCAGAATAATCATCAACAGAATTGTACCAGCACTTGGGGAAAATTTCGGAAAGAGCAGGTAGGATTTAGGAAAGGAAGATCATGCATAGACCACATATTTGTATTTAGACAAATATTAGAACAGGCAAATGAGTGGCATAGCACAACATATGCATTGTTTATAGATTTTGAGAAAGCCTTTGACAGTGTCAACAGAGATGCACTGTGGAAAATCCTAAGATGGCATGGACTCCCCCATAATATGGTGAATGTAATCAAAGCTTTATACGGGGATTTTCAGTGCAAAGCGATCTGTGAAGAACATACCTCCAACAGCTTTAGGGTACAAACAGGAGTGAAACAGGGATGTGTACTATCACCAACATTATTTATAATGACAGTAGACTGGTTAATGAAGGAGGCAACATCAGACAAACGCAGATGATTACAATGGACCCTAGACACAGTGCTGGAGGACCTTGACTTTGCGGACGACATTTGTCTACTATCAAGCAGCCACAAAGATATGCAGGATAAAATAAACAAGCTCACTCAGAAAGGAGGAGAAAGACCAGAATTAACACCAGATACTGAAAACTGTGAGGGACCACCAATACTTGAAGATGAAATCATAGATGCCATCAAACACATGAAGAAAGGAAAAGCGACTGGGCCTGATAATATAACAATAGAAGAAATAGAGGCACTAGAGGAGACAGGAATAAAAATAATAACCAAGTTACTGAATCACATTTTCAATAGTGGTTATATTCCCAGTGACCTGATTAAATCCACGTTTATAGCACTACCAAAGAAACCAGGTGCAAAGGAATGTGACGACCACCGGACTATCAGCCTCTCATGTCACATAACGAAGCTACTTCTGAGAATCATTATGAGAAGAACGAGGAAAAAGATAAAAATGGAAATAGCAGATGAACAGTTTGGATTTGTTGAAGGAAAGGGAACACACAATGCCATTTATGCTTTACGAACACTAACAGAAAGAGCTTTAGAAGTACAGAAAGATCTCTACTTATGCTTCATTGATTTACACCAAGGCATTTGACAAGGTGAAACATAATGAAATTATTAAAATGCTTGAAGACATCAGTATAGACGGCAAAGACCTGAGGATTGTAAAACATCTATACTGGCAGCAAGAAGCAGCAGTTCGAGTTGAAAATAGAATTGGAAAATATCAACCTATAAAACAAGGGGTGCGACAAGGATGTGTACTATCTCCAGACCTTTTTTCTCTGTATAGCGAGAATATTCTAAGAACAATCATCACAGAACCAGGCATACAAATTGGAGGATACAATATTAACAATCTTCGGTATGCTGACGACACAGTACTGATAGCTGAGAACCAACAAGACCTGCAAAATCTCTTGGATAAAGTCGCCAAAGAAAGTGAACAGAAAGGCCTTACTTTGAACATCAAAAAGACAGAGACTATGGTTATATCTAAGAAACAGAATCCACCAGCATGCAGTATTAAATTAAACGGAACTGTTCTAAAGCAGGTGCAGAAATTCAAATACCTTGGAGCAGTAATAACTTCAGATGGGAAATGCAGAACAGAAATTAGGAACAGAATAGGCCAAGCAAAGACTGCATTTCAGAGAATGAGAAACATATTGACCAACACATCCTTATCAATGAATGTTAGAAAACGAGTCCTAAAATGCTATATTGAACTTATCTTGTTATATGGAAGTGAATCATGGACAATAGGCAAGTCTGCACAAAAATCATTGGAAGCAGCAGAAATGTGGTTTATTAGAAGAATGTTGCGTATCCCCTGGACAGCTAAAATAACTAATGAAGAATGTAGGAGAAGAGCTGGAGAGAGACAATGTACTTTCATAGGACATGCAATGAGAAGAGGGGGCATTGAAAATATTATAACAACAGGAAAAATAGAAGGAAGAAGATCAAGAGGAAGACCAAGAGAAATGATACTGGACAGTCTGACTGGATGGTGTGAGAGGAGATCACCAACTGAGCTGATGGCCTGCATGAAGGAACGCGTACTCTGGAGAAGCATAATAGCCAACGCCAGCGGCACGGCACATGATGATGATGATGATGATGAACTCAGAATGCAAACAACTTAGGACTAAAGATCAACATAGGAAAGACAAAGTTAATGAAGCAAAATGTGAACAACAGAAATGTACTCAGAGTATATAGCAAGTTAGTGGAGGAGGTAAATGAATTTGTATACCTTGGCAGTAGAGTAGTAGAAAATGGAGACAGCACAGAGGACATCAACAGCAGACTTACTAGATCAAACCAAGATTTTGCAGTGCTGCAGAATATATATGGAAATCTTAAAAACTAAGTATAAATACGAAAATCAGGATATTTAAAAATAATGTTCTAAGTGTACTACTCTATGGAAGTGAATGCTGGAAAATCACCAAAACTATAGAAAACAAGTTGAATTATTTCCAGGCTAAATGTTTACGAAGAATTAGGAAAATATTTTGGCCAAACACCATAAGACATAACGTCTTTTTGGCAGAAATGCAGATGAAGCCACTGACAACAATTATTGAGGAAAGACGCTGGCGATGGTTGGGACATGTGCTCCGAATGACTGACAACTCACTACCAAAAAAGCACTAAGATGGATACCACGGGGGAACAGAAGTAAGGGTAGACCAAAAGAGACATGGAGAAGAACAACAGAAAGGATGTTGAGCAATAGAGGGCTCACCTGGACAAGAGCAGAAAAAAGGCGAAAGACAGGCATTTGTGGAAAACCCTTGCGGAAGCCCCATGTGCCCTGGGCACTTAAGGTTCAGAGAGAGAGAGAGAGAGAGTGAGAGAGAGAGAGAGAGATTAAACTCTCTCCATTTCTCTATTATTAATCTTAGATTGAATATATGATCTCTTGATCCTCTTCCTTATCGGAAACCAGCTTGGACCATATTGACTTCTTCTTCATCTGTTTTCTTACGAAGTCTCCACATTATGATTTTTAACATAATTTTTTACCTGAATACCATATCTTTTTACATAGTGCATGATAGATTGTTGCACATTCCTTTCCTCCTGCTTTAATAAGTTCAGTTGTTATCTCATCACATCCTGGTGATTTACCATTTTTCAGATTCTTTATTGCCTATAAAACGTCTTCAATTGTCGGTTCGGGTTCTTTCTCCTCCAATAATTATTCACACTGTTGATTTCTGCTTTTACAGTCGGTTGTTTCATACATTCCTCTACAATATTCCTTCCGTCTTTCTAGAATTTCCTCTGTCTCTATCAAGGTATTCCCCATCTCGTCACAAATTACATTTAGCTTAGGTGTGACATTTCTCATCAATGTCATCATTTCTTTAAACATTTCATCATCTCTTCCACACTTCTGATGTCCTTCTATTCTTTCACAACAATATTGTATGTATTGTCTTTTGTCTTTTCTTATGTTTCTTCGTACTTCTTTTGTTAAAGTGTTATATTCCTCTTGTTTGTCACTTTCCATTGCCTCTTTATTTCTCTACGTGTTATATCAGTTCTAGTGTTCTTGCTGTAATCCATCCATTCTTTTGTGTTTTCTTTAGTAGAACCACGTCTTTAGCTGTTGTTATTAAGATATCTCTGGCCTGCGTAGCCAATTCATCTGGTGTCATCTCCTCCTGTACAGCCATCAGGATTTCGAAATGGTTCTTCACTTCTATACTGTATTGTTCTGGTATTTTTTGTAAGATCAAAGCGGAACGGTCTTGAGCCCTTAACTGTCTTTTTTATCTTTATCTTCATGTCTGCTACTAATAACTCATGGTCCATGTCACAATCAGCACCTGGTAAAGTTTTTGCTGATGTTATACTTGATCTACACCTTCTTTGAACTAAAATGTAATCTTTTTCATTCTTGGTTTTACCATCAGGTGATTTCCATGTGTAAAGTCTTCTTGGGTGTTGTTTAAAAAGTGTGTTAGTGATCATTAGCTCATTTTCCATGAAAAAAACGCCATTAGATTGTCACCTGCCTCATTTCTATGTCCTATCTAAATTTCCTCACAACTTAGCCTTTGTCTTTCTGCTCTTTCTGTACCAATCTTTGCACTAAAATTCCCCATTATTAATACAGTATCATTTTTCCGTACCTGGTCTATCGTCGTTTTCAGTGTGTTATAAAAGTCTTCTACTTCCTCTTCTTCTGCTGCTGATGTAGGCGCATATATCTGGATGATTGTTACATTTCTAGGAGTGCCCTTAAGTCTGATAATGAGGATTCTATCACTTACTGGATTGTAACCTAGTAATGCTTTTGATGTTGATTTGTCCAAGTAAAAAGCCACTCCATTCTTTCCTCCTAATTTTCCACCAGAGAATATAAAGATATTATCATTCTCACCCTTGAAGTGTCCTGATCCTTTCCATCGATGTTCGTAGATTCCCAAAATGTGTTTCCTCGTTCTTTTCATCTCGTCACTTATTATTTGATTCTTTCAGTCATACATACTTCTCACATTGCATATTCCTACCCTTGTTTTTCTTTTTAGTTTGATGCAAAAATTTTCCTTAGTAACACCGCCAGGATTTTGTCTGTCATCACAATTACTAGTACTGACCTCTGTCTCACACATTCCCCAGTGTTAAAATTAGATCTTTCTGGCCTGGGGGACTCACCACCAGATCTTTCTCCTATCTGACTTCCGATGCTGCTGTTTGGGTTTCTTGGTATATTTTCAGGATATATATATATATATATATATATATATATATCCTGGCTGGAGTGCTTAATAATTCCTCTTTGATTTCTGATTTTACTCATCCTGCCGCCCAATTTCGGCATTCTCGACTGAGGCATATATGAATTTAGGTAAGGTGTGGATGTTTTAGGGCATCAATCCAACCAATGGGGGTTTCTTCAGTGTTGCATATCTACCCTGTGGTCTTTTCAGGCTCTGCTATCCATGACTGACCTCGTTTTATTCGTGTACCTTTTTGTTTTTGAATCTCCTTTTTCAATGGGTGGTCTTTCGTACTCTTGATTCGTGTGTACTCTTTTACTTGGGCGCACATTTATGTTGAGTTTTCATGCTCAATATGTTCAAAAGGTGTCACATGGCATCCATCCGGTGTCCCTGGGGCATCCGAGCACCTCCCATTGAATCATTTTGAATTCTCTCTTTTGAATTGTTTGGATTGTTGATAAAGTGAGCATGCCCGTACCATATTCCAATCTTGACACTCTTAGTTTTTGCAATCAGTTCAGTTGCATTTTGTTTCCAAATGCCATTTAGTCAGTCTGCTGAATTATATTTTAAATAGACGTAAAATAAATAAATAAAATAATACGTGATTCCAAGTACGCGAGGGGGTTGGAATAACGAAAGTGGTTAATGGGCTTGTCTTCATGGCGGTGGTTGTTGGCGGTCTACTCCACCCGAGTAGCTTGCTCCTCATTTTGTTGAAATGGAAAAGCAGCAAATTAATACTGATCATACTATCATCTAGAATACTGATCATACTATCCTCTAGAATACTGATTGGTAAATTGAAATATTGATAACAACATTATGTCCAGTTGTTTACAGACAGGGTTACTTTTTCATTTTTACCCAAGCATACAAAAGAAAAATAGAAGGAGGTAGGAAAAGGAAAATATCTACTCACAAGACATTAGAATACCAAGACATGGAACGGGCCTGTCCTCAAATACAGGCGTATACTATGCAAAGGCTGATCTGTGACACAAGGACACGTTATCTCAAATAAAATCTTTTAAAAATAAAAAGAAATAAAGAGAGACTTCCTGGATCTGCGTGTATAGGAAGACTTACAGAACCTCCCAGAGAACTAATAACTGTCGTTTCGAGATCAGAGCTCTCTCCATTTCTATTATTTCTCATATTTATTTATGACATTCATGTGCTACTTGATTATTTATCCCAATCATCTATTAGACAAAAAAAGGAATGAATTCTGTCTATAGAGTAATATCGAAGTAATTTTATTTACAGTTATTTAAAAGTATAATTTTACGAATTAACTATAATATTTTTAAAATTCAAAACTGCTAAAGTGTATCCTCTCTTTAAATCTGGCTCATCCAACAATCTTACCAACTTTAGACCACACTATCGTCATTATTAAACCACTCGAAAAACACATACACAAAATAACTTTACGACACATGCAAGAGAACACTTTACTCACAGACAGTCAATCAAGCTTTAGACCCAATCATTCCTGCCACAAAGCTACCACCAAAATGACAGAAAACTGGCTAGTAAATATAAATGACGACAGATTATGTATCGCCATCTTTGTCGACTTTAAAAAGGCATTTGATATGATTGACCAAGATATTCTTGTAAAAAACAAAGACTGCACCATGACTTAATAAAATTAATGGCATCATTTCTTTCAGACAAACAACAGGTAGTATTCTTCAACATTTCTCTATCAAATTCTGCTATAGTTGAGACCGGTGTTCCGCAAGGTTCTAGTCTAGGCCCTTTTCTCTTTGCTATTTACATCAAAGTTCTTCCAGTCCATCTTAATCACTCTTCTGGTGACCTTTTTGCCGATGATTGCAGTACACACAAATGACTACGACTGTATTAACCTAGAATCAACTCTTCAAGTTGAGTTAAACAATCTAATAAAATGGAGCACCAACAATGGCAAGATTATAAAAATTGATAAAACAAAATCAATGTTCAGAACAACAAAGCGGAATTCATTCATTCATTTGCATGTCCCTTGGCGGAACTTTGCATCCCTAACAGCACTCTTCTGTAGGCCTCTCGGTTGTGAGCAAGATGGCTTGCTGCTGATGCATCCATTTGAAGATCATCAATGATGTCTTGCAGCCATCTTCGCCTTGGTCTTCCTCTCTTTCTTTTTCCATTATGCACCCTTCCAAGACAGTTTTATCTAGATTATCATGATGTTTAATGTGTCCAAAATATTTAAGTGTTCTCTCTTTAATCCTCTTTACTAGCCAGCCTAATTCAATATTAAGTTCTTGTAGTATGGATATATTTGTTCTTATTTGTGTCCATGGGTATTTGAATAAATCTTCTGTAGCATTTACATTCAAAGGCATTTCTGTGTTTCTCAGCTGTTTTGTTAAGTGTCCAGGTCTCACAGGTATATGTTGCGACGGAAATGATGCATGTCCTTAAAAATCTTATTTTTGTAGTTCTGCCTGTTCCTCTCCACAGATTCTTTAGTTGTTTTACTTTCTGAAGAGCGATAGATGTCCTCCTTTTAATTTCCCTCCTTGTATCTCCATTATTAGTTAGCAGTGATCCAAGATATTCAAAACTCTCCATTTCTTCCAGTTTTTCCTCATTGATACATATATCAGTTGCCTTGTTTGTTTAGTCAGTTGTCATAAATTTAGTTTTCTTCGTATTAAGATAAAGGTTTTGCTTTTCACTATTCTTACGGACTGACATAATTAGTTTTTTCCATTTCTTTTTGTGTTGTGGACAGTAATACTGTGTCATCAGCATATCTGATCTCTGGTATTTCATAACCTCCAATTGTTATGGCATTGTAATATTCTTTGTCTACATCTTCTCTAACATTCATCATTATATTTTCAGTATACAAGTTAAATAAGTAAGGCGACAATATGCACAACAAGGCGGAAACTAAAAAAAAAACGACACTTCGGCTCTGTACAGAAACATCACAGATGGAAAACGTTAGCGAGTACAAAACACTAGGTCTTATTATTGACCAACATCTGACCTGGAACTCTCGTGTACAAGGCCTAACAAAACTCATAGCGCAAAAAGTATACCAATTAGCCAAAATTAAACACTTCGTTGATCAAGACACAAGGAAGACATACTACATATCACATTTACAAACACACTTAGACCACTGCTCAACAATTTGGGATGGTTGCTCAGTATCAAATACAAAGAGGCTTTACTCATTTCAAAAGTGAGCAATAAAATTTGTTAGTGACAAAGATCAAGCACAAGCAACTAACCACCAAAAACGTATTAGAATACTGCCTCTTAAGAACAGGTTCCTCTTTAACACAGCCAAGTTCGTACATCAAATTCTTTCACAGCATGCCCCGCCTTATCTATGGAACATATTTAGATTTAGCCCAAAGTGTAGCCAACGCTTAAACAACATATGTCTTCCAAAACCTAGACTTGATCTTTACAAGAAAAGCTTTACTTATACTGCTGCTCATCTTTGGAATACCCTTCCATCCTATATACAAAATATAAACTATACTCCTTCGTACAACTGCAAACTCTTCCAATATCTATTTGATTACGATTACATGCCTCCATGATTCACAAAAGTTATTCTAGACTGCTCTTGCAGACACCGAATCGTTTATTATGAATAGTACCAAAATTCTAGTTGGTAGATAGTCATTTCTATATGTATGCAGTTACTTTCTCTAGTCATTTATATATGTATGTAGTTAGTTTATGTAGTCATTTATATATGATGTAGTTACTTTCTGTATTGAGTGCATGGATAAGAGTGAAATGTGAAGTTATACTTTAATTTTATTTTATGTCTCTTGGTTTTTCAATGTTAATTATGATTGATTTTATGAGCAGAATATTTGTGGAATATCTGGAACAGTGTGAAAGTTGTATGATAAATGGCAGAATGTCAGATGGGCCTGCATGCCCAATTTCGTAACCCTTTGGAAATAAAGATCAATCAATCAATCAATCTCCCTCTATCTCTCTACCTCTCTCCCCCTCTCTCCCTCTCTCGCTCTCTCTCTCCCTTTCTCTCTCCCTCTCTCTTCCTCTCTCACCCTCTTTCTCCTCTCTCCCCCCCTCTCTCTCTCTCTCTCTCTGTTCCTAATTTGAAAAACTAATTTTAAAAAATACACACATTGTTACTTAGCAGTAAAATCTACTATAGAATACATCAAAAGCTAATATAAACATAAGGAAAAAAACAAAATTAAAATTTGTTTTTACAAATATAATTAAAACAAAAAAGGCCATATAAGTTATTTGGACTTTCCACGTGAGGCAACAAGTGCTGCTCTTAGACCAGCACCGCTCTATTTCACGACAATCTCCCTTAGACCATTCTTTTGTTACTACTTGAATTTAGTGTAGGTAGTATGTCACCCCCTTCCCACCCCATCTAGAGGGGAGATAGGGGTGTCTTACCCCTACGTTATACATTTCCAGATTGTAAATCATATGTGTACCATGTTTGGTTGAAATTATTCCAGGCGTTCCAGAGTGACGTCGGAACATACATACATAAATAAATACATACACACATACATATATGTATACACACATACACACTAGCTGATTACCTGGCGTTGCCCGGCGATTTATTTATCCCAATCGTCTATTAAGAAAAGGAATGAATTCTGTCTATTGTGTAATATCGAAGTAATTTTGTTTACTGGTATTTAAAAGTATAAGTACAGTATACAAATTATAGAGTAAAGTCTTTTACAAATTCAATATAATATTAATTTAATTCAAATCTTGATTGTAAAGTGCAGTATAAGAACATATATAAGAAAAAGACGTCAAGTACGAGAGATTTGCAAGAGCTGGCAGGCAGATACAGGATCTTCTTGCTTATTATAGAGAAAAAAATATGATGAAAAGAAGAAACAATCTGTATAGTCAAAACTTGATACCTTACTGAAGACACTATGTCTGCTAAACCATCAGCAACTGTAGATGCCGTAGTGTTTTTGTACCAGCTATTCTCGAGTCTCTTTAAAAAGAGAGAAATTGAAGAGCCTGTCGTTATAGTATAGCATAATACTTGTAAAAATTATTTTCATTATTATATTAATAATGTTATTAATTTCATTTGTTGGCAGAAATGCAGATGAAGCCACTGACAACAATTATTGAGGAAAGACGCTGGCGATGGTTGGGACATGTGCTCCGAATGACTGACAATTCAGTTATGTTTTTCCGCAAGGGTTTTGTGGAAAACCCTTGCGGAAGCCCCATGTGCCCTGGGCACTTAAGGTTCTGAGAGAGAGAGAGAGAGAGATATTAATTTTATTATTTTTAATATTATTAATGTTATTGCTATTATTATTATTATTAGCATTTTCAGTATTGTTAGGATTAGAATTGAATAAGTAGAAGATAACTAAGTAGAAAACTTGAGAACCAGAGGAAGAGAAACTCTCACGGCATTTGTAAGTAGGGTTATAACGCAAAAGGTCTAAGTAGATACGCAGAAATGCAAGACACAAAGGCAGACTGGGGAGATATACCCAGTCCTGACATGACTAAACTGAATGGTTATGACAACATTTGGCATCAGACAGACGAACAATATGCAAACATATAAGTATCGCAAACACCAAATATTGGATAAGTTTACCGAAGGGGAGAAAATAAAAGGATGGACCTTGATGCAACTACTTGCCTGACTTGTTTATTATGCCAGTCAGTATGTAGACAGAAACCAACCGACCAATAGAAGATTCAGAGGTGCGACCTTTTGGACAATTGAAAAACCTGACTTGCAATATACAAAACGGACATGCAGACAGACAGACAGATAGACAGGCAAGCAGTTAAAAGAAGAGAAGCAGTTTAGAAGAGACAGAAGATCCGATGGAGACAGAGATATATTGAGACACAGTCTTTATAGAAAAAGTGTAGAAAGATGATGAGACAAGTGTAAGTGGATAGTCGACCTACGAACTGTTACTCTAGTCATCACTTCGAATTAGAAGACAGTTCAGTACTTAGTGAGAAATGTAGTAAATTTGGAGGTTTTGTGAACTTTGTGAAGAAATGATTCAGAGAGGGCTTTCCCGAATTTGTAAGTTTTTCTATGAATTGTTAAATATTTGACTAACCATTTGATACTGTGGGATTTCGCACTCGAGGAAATTAAAGTCAACTGAACTTTGAACCAGCGGTTTCGGATATCTGAATTTCATAATACTGTGAGAATCTGTATAGTGATGAACATAATTCCTGCACAGTGACATTATATGCTTTGTGGTGAAGTGAACCCGAAATTAAAAGTACATATGACGAAGTAAACATTTTTAAGTATAAACAATATTAAAACAAGGGGAAAAACATGACAATGGTGTAGAGGAAAGTTTGTGATAGCTTTGTTTTTCTGACTATTCTTGGACCCAACCTTACATAACGATGGCATAACTGATTTTGTAATACAATTAGGTATAGGATGAAAACTTTCATTAAATGAAATTAAGTTTAAATAACGTTTAAAATATGGTCATTGAAATATTAAAGAAGACAACGAGATGGAGACTTACAGAAGAAAATAAAGTCGATTAGAGACAGTCAACATGTGATTAGTAGTAAGATCCAGTCGATGGAAGACATCGAGATAGTTGTTGATGTAGTGCAGTGTAGAGTTAGGCATTTTCGATCATTATGTGAATAGAATATGGCTAGACTTTGATTATATGAACATTAATTATGTGCTTCAAAGATGAAACCAACGAATTTATTTCCTTTGGTATCTTATTCCAAATGATGCTGTCAATAATACATTTGTGACCTTATTTGTTAGGATTAAATGGATTCAGTAAACTTATTCAGCTAATGGTCAAGTAAATTTTGTGAAGCCTATTCAGGACAAGAGAAATCGTGATGTGTGTCAAGATAATGTCGCAGGGTGTCTAACGCAGATTGCAATGTTAGGCGGTAAATGATTATATGACATTTAACTGCTAGTAATATGGCAAATCAAGTTGTTGTCGCAGCCACTATTAAACATGAAACAGGTAAAACGATTAAACAGAAGTGAGAGAAAATCATAGCTCAAGAATGTCTCATCAAAATGATGTAATTTGTCTCCAAGTGTTTCAAGTATTCGACCCGTGGAACATTACAAACTATTCGTCTTATTAAAAAGAAATATAACGTACTGAATGGTGAGAAAATCGGTATTTCAAAAAGTACTTCATGCAAGGTGAAAGACAGTTACAATTGTACTGGTTTCAAACTTCGTAACGCGATCACTGTTTGTGTGTGCGCGTGCGTGCGTGTGTCTGTGCGTGTGTGTGTGTGTGTGTGTGTGTGTGTGTGTGTGTATGTTACTCTACAGAACTGAATGCTGGAAAACGACCAAAATAAAAAAAGAGAGAAAAACTATATTCCTTCCAGACTTAATGTTTATGTAGGTTCAGACGAAACTTTGGCCAAATAACTTACGAAATACGAGGGGTGGTTGATAAATTCTCGGCATAAGGTACAACGGATTATTTGTGAACAACTTTTTGGGGGTTATTTCTCAACATAGTCCCCTTGCAAGTTTATGCACAGTCCAGCGATCCTGGAACATACGGATCCCTTCTTTGTAAAAGTCAGCATCTTGTGCCAGTAGAAAGTGGTCTACAGCATGATGACGTCATCATCTGAAGCAAATTTGCGACCACTGAACTCCTTTTTGAGTTTGGTAAACAGGTAGTAGTCCGAAGGGACCAAATCTGGGGAATAATGGGGACGTTCAAGAAGCTGGAAGCCACATTCATGAATGGCAGCCATTGCCACCACCGACTTGTGAACTAGAGTATTGTCTTGACGAAAGATGACTCCTCTCGTCAATTTCCCTATACGCTTTTCCTTCAATTAGACCAGCAGTTGCTTCACAAGATTAGCGTAATAGGCCCCGGTGACCGTTCTGCCCTTTTGAAGATAGTCTACCAATAGCACACCTTCTGAATCCCAAAAGATGGAAGCCATCATTTTGCCTGCAGACAGAACCACCCTTGTTTTCTATGGAGGTCGGGATCCATGTTTCCACTGCTTTGACTGTTCTTTGGTTTCTGGTTGAAAATGATGAACCTAAGTCTCATCCATAGTCACAAATTAATGAAGAAAATTTTCAGGATCTGCAGAAAAGTAGCCAAGATTGTCTCTTGACACGTTGAGACGCTGTTGTTTGTGATCAGCTCCAAGAAGTTTCGGGACCCATCGAGCAGAGACTTTGTCATTTGAAGATCATTGTGAATAATGGCATGAACACATTCCTGGGAGATGCCCAATTCAGTAGCAATGTACCGCTCAGTTAGTCGTCGATCCTTCATTATCATATCATGGATTCTGAAGGTGGTTTCATCGGTGGTTACCGTTCTTGGTCTTCCTTGACGGGGATCATCTTCCAGACTCTCCCTTCCATGTTTGAACTGAGCTGCCCATTTCTTCACTGTGCTATAAGAAGGGGCACTCCCCCCTAGAGTCTCTACCATATCCTCATGGATTTCCTTCGATGATAAGCCCTTGATGCAGAGGTAGTGAATGATGAGAAATTTTATCCATTTTCTAAATTTGTGCCACCCATTTCCACTTCAGTAGCCTGTAAAAAAAAATAATTGGTTGCAGTTAATTTCTTGAAACTTTGTGTTCAATCTTGCATTAACCTGATCTATAGAATCACCTAATATCAATTCTGTGTTACAAGTATTTGTACCTTATGCCGAGAACTTATCAATCACCCCTTGTAACATCATGCTATTATTATTATTATTATCAGATGAAGACATTGACTTCGATTAGTGAAGAAAGTGTTCACATGGGAAAGAGCAAAAACATAAGGCGAAGGACTGGCACACCTAAATTTTCTCTCTCTCTCTCTCACTCACTCTCACACACACACACGCACGCAGGCACACACACTCATACAGAGAGGGTTGCTAGAAGTGGAAGAAATGTAAGATATGAAGTGTTTTTTATTTGACTACTCTAGCAGATACAGAATGGAGTGGCTTTTTACTTGGACATATCAACATCAAAAGCATTACTAAGTTACAATCCAGTAAGTGATAGAATCTTCATTATCAGACTTAAGGGAACTCCTAGAAATGTAACAATCATCCAGATATATGCGCCTACATCAGCAGCAGAAGAAGAGGAAGTAGAAGACTTTTATAACACACTGAAAACGACGATAGACCAGGTACGGAAAAATGATATTGTATTAATAATGGGGAATTTTAGTGCAAAGATTGGTACAGAAAGAGCAGAAGACAAAGGCTAAGTTGTGAGGAAATTTAGATAGGACATAGAAATGAGGCAGGTGACAATCTAATGGCGTTTTTTTCATGGAAAATGAGCTAATTATCGCTAACACACTTTTTAAACAACACCCAAGAAGACTTTACACATGGAAATCACCTGATGGTAAAACCAAGAATGAAAAAGATTACATTTTAGTGCAAAGAAGGTGTAGATCAAGTATAACATCAGCAAAAACTTTACCAGGTGCTGATTGTGACATGGACCATGAGTTATTAGTAGCAGACATGAAGATAAAGATAAAAAAGACAGTTAAGGGCTCAAGGCCACTCCGCTTTGATCTTACAAGAGTACCAGAACAATACAGTATAGAAGTGAAGAACCTTTTCGAAATCCTGATGGTTGTACAGGAGAAGATGACACCAGATGAATTGGCTACACAGCTAAAGACATGATTCCACTAAAGAAAACACAAAAGAATGGATGGATTACAGCAGACAAACTAGAAAACAACGTAGTGAAATGAAGACACAATGGAAAGTGACAAACATTAACAAAAGGGAATATAAATCTTTAACAAAAGAAGTACGAAGAAACATAAGAAAAGACAAAAGACAATACATACAATATTGTTGTGAAAGAATAGAAGGACAACAAAAGTGTGGAAGAGATAGTGAAATGTTTAAAGAAATGAAGACATTGACAAGAAATGTCACACCTAAGCTAAGTGTAATTTGTGGTGAGATGGGGAATATCTTGATAGAGACAGAGGAAAATCTAGAAAGATTGAAGGAATATTGCGGAGGAATGTATCAAACAACTGACTGTGAAAGCAGAAATCAACAGTGTGAATTATTATTGGAGGAGAAAGAACCCAAACTGACAATAGAAGAAGTTTTATGGGTAATAAAGAATCTGAAAAATGGTAAATCACCAGGATGTGATGAGATAACAGCTGAACTTATTAAAGCAGGAGGAAAGGAATGTGCAACAATCTATCATGCACTATGTAAAAAGATATGGTGTTTAGGTATTTGGCCAAAAGAATGGAAAAGAACCGTATTCATACCACTGCCAAAAAAGGGTAACCTGAAATTATGCACAAACTACAGAACTGTTGCCCTGATTAGTCATGCCAGTAAAATTCTGTTAAAAATCATAATGGGTAGACTTCGTAAGAAAATAGATGAAGAAGAAGACAATATGGTCCAAGCTGGTTTCAGGCAAGAAAGAGGATCAAGAGACCATATATTCAATATAAGATTATTAACAGAGAAATGCAGAGAGTTTAATGTGAATCTATATTAATCTTTTATAGATTATTCAAAGGCATTTGATTGTGTACAGCACCAGAAACTTTGGGAAATAATGGAAAAAATGAGATTTCCAACACATTTAATACAATTAACATCACTGCTGTATCTAACCAACAGGCAGCAGTAAGAATAAATGGTGAAACAACAACTTAGTTTGACATAAAACAAGGGGTGCATATTGTCGTATAACTTGTATGCTGAAAATATCATGAGGAATGTTACAGAAGATGAAGACAAAGAATATTATGATGCCATAACAATTGGTAGTTATGAAATACTAGAGATTAGATATGCTGATGACACAGTATTGCTGCCCACAACACAAAAAGGAATGGAAAAACCTAAATATGTTAGTTCATAAGAACAGCGAAGAGCACAACCTCTATCTTAATGCAAAGAAAACTAAATTGATGACAACTGACAAAACAAATAAGGTAGATGAAATATATATCAATGAGGAAAAATTGGAAAAAGTTTGAAGTTTTGAATATCTTTGATCACTGCTAATTAATAATGGAGATACAATGAGGGAAATTAAAAGGAGGACATCTATCGCTCTTCAGAAAGTAAAATAACTAAAGAATGTGTGGAGATGAACAGACAAAACTACAAAAATAAGATTTTTAAGGGCATGCATCTTTCCCATCGCAACATATGTCTCTGAGACCCAGACACTTTACAAAACAGCTGAGAAACACATAAATGCTTTTGAATGTAAATGCTACAGAAGAGTTCTTCAGATAACATGGACACAAAAAAGAACAAATATATCCATACTACAAGAACTTGAAGAAGTCTTTCTAGTAAAGAGGATTAAAGAGAGAAAACTTAAATATTTTGGACACATTAAACATCATGATAATCTAGAGAAGACTGTCTTGGAAGGGTACATATTCGGAAAAAGAAAGAAAGACCAAAGTGAAGATGGCTGCCAGACATCGTTGATGATCTTCAAATGGATGCACCAGCAGCAGGCCATCTTGTTTACAACCGAGAGGCCTACAGGAGTGCTGTTATTGATGCAGAGTTCCACAAAGGACATGCAAATGAATGAATGGTAGCTACATGTAAAGTTGAATAAATTCACTTGCTGCTTTATTTTAAATGAAATTATTTGCATTTTGCATTTTTCAAAGGTTCAAAATGAGACACTGGCATCGTTGCATTCAGGACAGCCCCATATATGCTCCCCTGCATGCCGCAGCATCCAGCCAAGAGTATGTTTGCTAATAGTTCCCATGAAGTGTTGGTTCTTTACTATGCGTTTTCTGCCACACAGTTTAGATTTCCTACCAGCACCCTCAGATGGTCCTAGCTCTAGCAATCTCTACACAGTTGCATTGTTCTTTCATTTTCATTCTTCATTTTTCCGCAGTCTTTCCAATGCGGCTTTAGCTTCTTCTTCTTCTTCGTTCACATTGTCTGTCTATATCTGCAGTCCTGTCTCTTGAACAAATTTCACTGTTTTTTGTAATTCATGTATGGAACCATAGAGCTTATCTTCTCTAGTGGTTTCACTGGGCAGTAATTATTTCTCAGTGTCTCATAGTTGGTGCAGTTTTGGAGGATATGTTCCACAGTTTGGGGCACCTGGGCACATGTACATAGATTAGTAGTACCAACCTTAAACTTTGTATACATATGACTTCGGAGTCGGCTGTGTCTTGTTCGGAGACGGAAAATGGTGACTTGTTCCTTTCTGCTTAGCATGTGATAGTCATTATGTGGTGGTGTTTGTGGCTTCCTGTAGGTTTTTATCAGCTTTTCTTCTGATTATAGGTGATTGGTATGTCTGGTTGCTCCATTTCAGTGCCCTCTTTGGGCAGATGGTCAGCTTTCTCATCGCCTGGTATCCCGCAGTGGGAGGGAATCCACTGCAAAGTGACTCCGTGTTGTAAGCTAATTTTTGACAAGGCATCCTTAAGGTCTGGTAGTTTGTTGCACTGAAGAGCTTCCAGTACTGATCTTGCATCTGTGAGAATTACTATGGGGCACGTATCAATTCTGGAGTTGGATAGTTTTTCAACTGCAGCAATAATTGCCCTAACTTCTGCATCATAGTTGTTGCAGTATTTTCCAGTGGGTATGGAAATCTTGTCAGTGGTGTTGTTTGGATATTCAATATGTGCTCCTGCCCCTCCATTCTTTATGGCATTATGTGCAGATCCATCTGTATATACACGTATCCAGGTGTCACATGGATACTTATCATCTAGAACACTAAGTGTGGCTGTTGATCTTACAAAACTGCTCTGCATCTCACCATTCTGCACACCTTTCACTTCAGTCTGAATAGTTATTTGTATATAATCTGCTTCTTTCCATGGTGTATGCTCTGGTACAGATGATAATGGAGCGACTGCAGTTGGAAGGTCAGGTATCAGCTTATGCATACACTTGGCCTGATGAATGAAGCTGCTTTTTTTAAGCCGTCTTAGTGCCAAGTTATTGAATCTCTCTTTCAGGGAATGGCTTACAGAGCTAAGGAATTTCTCTCCCATGGTCATGACCTTTGTGTCTCTACGTTCCTCTAGCGCTTGAACACCAACTATTTTCTGCATTTCTACTATTGGTGTGGACCTCATGGCACCTGTGATAATCCATAGTGACTGATTTTGAACCTTGTCTAGATTATGCAGTGTAGTGTTTGATGCTGTGCACCAAGATGTTGAGCCATATTCTAAATGTGGTAGAATTCTTTGCTGATATACATTCTTGAGGATTCTTTCACTAGCTCCCCATGTGGTTCCACTCAATTTTCTTAATATGGCTAGTTTTCTTCTGGCTTTTGCTTCTGCACTGTTGATGTGTTGCTTCCAGGTCAGTTTTGAGTCAAGAGTCACTCCTAAGTAAGTAGGTTGGTTGTCCATCCTTAAGGATATTTCATTTACAAAGATCTTACCTGCTTTCTGTTTAGATGAGAGAGTGAACAGAGTGGTATTTGATTTCTCTGTGTTTATATTTACTACTCAGGTATTGACTGGGTACATGGGACCCAACTAGAAGATATTGATTTTGCTGATGACATAACTCTTATCAGTAATAATGTGAATTTCATGCAAGAAAAAACAGATAGCCTGTCTTCACTGGCTAGCAAAATAAGACTTGAAATTAACAAGGACAAAACAAAAATAATGAAAATTTCTCTCAATCAAAATGGAAAAATACACATAGAAGGGACAGATATTGAAGAAGTCAATCAATTTGCATACATTGGCAGCTACATAGACCAGGATGGTGACACTAAAAAGGAAGTTAGAATTAGAATTGCAAAAGCAAGAACATATGGAATTCAAAAGTTATAAGCACAAAAACCAAGTTAAGACTATTCAATTCAAATGTAATATCCACCCTAATTTATGCATGCGAAAGCTAGAAAACAACTAAAGAAATAGAAAAGAAAATAGACTCTTTTGAAAACAAATGCCTAAGGAAGATACTCAGCATCAAATGGAATGAATTCAAGAACAATGCAGAGATAAGACAGATGACTGAACAACAACCAGTCTCATGGGTGATCAGGAAAAGGAGATGGACATATGTTGGTCACTTGATGAGAAGAAATGATCAGAGAATCCCAAAACAAGCTATCAAGTGGAACACAACATGCCAAAGAAAAAGAGGCAGACCGCGTGAAACTCTGAAGAGGACATTATTAAGAGAGGCCAAATTAACAGGCATAAAATCCTTTGATGAGGTTGAAATACTTGCCGAAGACAGGAAAAATTGGCGAACTACTTTGCAAGCCCTATGTGACGTTTAACGGCACGGGAAAGATATAAGATATAAGATAAGATATTTACACACCATTTGTTTGTCCATGATGTCAAGATGTCTGCTGCTCTTTGGAGTCTTTGTGTAGCAACTGTTGCATATTCGTCTGTACACCACATGACCAGATCATCTGCATACAGTGCCGCTTTGATTCCATAGGGAAGTTCCTTGACCAGGTCATTAATGAATACAAGGAATAGTGTAGGCGAAAGGACTCCTCCTTTTGGTACACCGTGTCACAGAAGTACTTTTTGGCTTTTGTGTCCATCCATTACTACTCTAGCTCTTCTAGTGTGTAAATAGGACTTTATCCAGTTGTACAGTCTTCCATTCACATTGCAGTTTCTTAGTTTCCACAGCAGACCTTTTTTCCATACTTTATCAAAGGCTTTCTTCAGGTCTATCCACGCTGCTAGTACAAGATTTTTCTCTTGGAATGCATCCTCAATCTCTTGAGAGAGATAGGTCACTTGACCTTCCGTACTGTAGTACTGCCTAAATCCTGCTTGTTGTGGAACGAGAAGGTTTTCACTTTCTAGGTACCATTTTAGCCTCAGGTCAATGATGCGTTCCATCGTTTTGCATAGGCAGCTAGTGAGACTGATTGGCCTGTAGCTGGAGGCAGTATCACTGTTTTTCCCTGGCTTTAGCAGTGGTACTATGCTTGCTTCCTTCCAGATTTGAGGTAACTTACCTGTGCTCCAGCACATATTGAAAATATCCAACAGCTTTCCCATTGCTACCATTCCCAGGTTCTTGATCATTTCATTGGACACTCCATTTGGTCCTGGTGATTTCCTTGATTTCAGTTTACTAACTGCTAGGTCTAACACACTGCGTGTGATTGGTGCATCCATGACCTCCACTTTTCTGACTTGTTCCTCTTCTTTCTGTGGGTCATTGTGCACTGTACGCTCTTTCTCTGGATGGATATCAATGTTGCAGTCCTGTGCAAACATACAAGCAAAGTGATCTGCTACCTGCTTACCTGTAAGAGTTTTCCCATCCTCTATTAGTGTAATCTTTGTACTTCTTCCAGTACTCTCATCATTTAACTGTTTGATTAGTTTCCACAGTTTCCTTCCATCCTTTTCAAAGTTTAGGGACTCTGTTTTCTCTCTCCAACTTTCCCATCTGGCTTGCAGCTTGGCTGTCTGAAATTTGGCCTTAGAATGTTGGTAATTATTGTGGTGTTCTTGGCATGGTCTATTTTCTGCTTGCTTTCGAGCTGCTTCCACATCATCATGGATTTTTCCCAGCTCACTAGACCAGTATGGTTTATAGTCCCTGCGAGCTCCTCTGGGAATGGTTTCACGAGCGGCCTGAAGGATACAAGCATTGAATTCCTTCACTATGCTGTTAATATCCTTACCTTCTATGGGCAGCTGTCCCACCAGGATACCTGTACGATGTCTGTACATTGTCCAGTTTGCTTTTTATAGTTCCATCTGGGGAGAGGGCTACTGGTGTTAATGAGTTCATTTTCTATTGTCAGGAAGACTGGCTGATGGTCGCTACCTCCAAGTTGTTTTCCAACTTCACGTGTAATGTTCCACTTCAGATCTGGAGAGTGGAATGCCAGATCTGGTGTTGAGGTTGTATGCCAAGCCCTTGAGTAAAATGTTGGGGGATCCATTGGCTGGTTGATCAGGAGAAGTCCATTATCATCCTGCCAGCTCTCAACTTCCTCTCCTCTCTTGTCTATGTGGTCATAGCCCCAGCTCTGGGAATGGCTGTTAAAATCGCCACAGACCATCAGTCTCTCTTTGTGTGGAATTGTTTCTAAAGCAAGTGGGCGGTCATTAGGACAGTAATAGTTAAGGAGGTGGAAATCTGTATTACTACTTTTTAGATGGATCATCTGGTATTTGGCTCCTTCCATGTACACTCCCACCTGACATGCGCTGATGTTATTCTTAACAAGTGTGAGTACTCCTCCTTTTCTTCTGTCCTGTCGGTCTGATCTAAAACACTGGTAGCCTCTGATTTTAAAGGCAGCATCTTTGGTTAGGTGTGTTTCCTGTATGCAGCATATAGTTGCCTGCTCTGTAAAAAGTATGTTCTCTAGCTCCACCTTTTTGATATAGCCATCTCTAACACTGCTGACACCCTCTCCACTGCATTATTTTAAGTTCTTGCTTTTTGGCTGTTTTCTTCCGTTGTATTTTTTGGCCAGTAGCTCTACTCTCATGTCTCCTGACTCCACAGGACGAACTGAGAGGACCTCCAGTAGCATTGGGTGGACCCTTTCGAGGCAGGGGGCCCGGAACTGCACCTGCCTGGTTAGTCTTCACAGGGCGAGCACCATGTTTGAATACTGCAGATAGAGACATTTCATTAGCGATAATGCGTGTTACCCTGATTTTTGCAATGCACCTTTTGGCTGGGTAACTCCGACTTCAGCACCTTTCCTTGCTAGGGCAGACTGTGGTCTTGCTCGGACTGCCATGAAGACAGTGTGGCTGGCCTGGCCAAAATTTTGTTTTCCAGCCTCTGGTGGCTGTATGTAAGTCCCTTCTCCATGTCAGACGGTTTTGAGACAGTTCCACAAAGACACTCCAACTTTGAGATGAGGAATCTGATGAGTGCTTCAACGATATCCATTCCCTGCCACCTATAGTCTACTGGCTCTGTTTTGTTTACATCATTCTGATAGCTATTGTTGTAAAGACCCATAGGCTTGTCATGTCCTGGATTCATTGGTTTCACACCAGACTTCCCACATCCCCGCCAGAGATCTCTGTGTCCCCATCTGTCCACCATCCTGACATTACATTTTACAAAAATAACAATTACAATTAGTGTTGATTGCTACAAGTTTCTGGGCTACAGAAGTAGATCAGAGTTTTTAAGCAAACAGATCTATGTTCCCTGTCTCACAAACACTATGTTAAGATAAGTGTGCTCTTAACACAGTTGTTCCCAGGGGAATGCGGCTTTAGCAATTTCACCCCTGCCCATTCTTAGCCTGCCATTTATTTTAGCCTGTCCTGCAAGCCTTTCTATCACTTCACTGCCATGTGCTCCCTCGTGCCCTGGTGCCATGTTAGGCTCATCACAGTTGACTGGCTTAACAGATGAACCCACTCTTTTGAGTGCAATTTTTCCTAAACCTTTCAGAGCATATTCCTTGAATCCATCACACTGGCAACTAACCATTCTGTTGCCGCTGACACAGCCACACTTTCCATTTGCATGCTTGATGTGGTGAATTCAAATGCTCCCAAACTCTGTGGCACTACTCTCCCATTGCAGTAGACAACTAAACCCCAACCACTTCTGCTATTCTGAGTGACAGCCATATATATATATAATAACGTGTCGGAAGACCCACAGTGATAATGGATGAGATCTTGTACCCACAGTTCAGCTGCCCCTTGTGCCTAGTCTCAACATTCACAGCCCTTCTGTACTGTATAATAACCTTTGCTAGCTGAGGTGGGTCCTGTACCTGTAACCAGTCATCACCTTTAGGCACCTCATTTAGATCGCACAATGACATTATTGCATTCTCAGCCTCAGCCACCCATGATCTGCCTTGTTTGATGTGTCTGCACTTTTTCAACCCCAGCTTATTATGGTTTGATTGACTGATTGATTAACTGATTGATCTTTATTTCCAAAGGGTTAAGAATTGGGCCTGCAGGCACATCTGACATTCTGCACTGTATCATAAAACTTTCACTTTGTTCCAAACATTTTACAAATATGCTGTGCATATAACAAACATAATTAACATTGAAAAGGTGATAAACATAAAATAAAATAAAATAAAATAAAATAAAATAAAACATTTATGATGAAATCATAGATGTCATCAAATGCATGAGGAAAGGAAAAGTGACTGGCCCTGATAATATAACAATAGAAGAAATAGAGGCGCTAGAGGAGACAGGAATAAAAATAATAACCAAGTTACTCAATGACATTTACAACAGTGGTTATACGCCCAGTGACTTGCTTAAATTCACGTTTATAGCACTACCAAAGAAACCGGGTGCAAAGGAATGTGATGACCACATGACTATCAGCCTCTCATGTCACATAACGAAGCTACTTCTGAGAATCATTATGAGAAGAACGAGGAAAAAAAGGTAAAAATGGAAATAGCAGATGAACAGTTTGAATTCGTTGATTAAAAGGGAACACACAATGCCATTTATGCTTTACGAACACTAACAGAAAGAGCTTTAGAAGTACAGAAAGATCTCTACTTATGCTTCATTGATTACGCCAAGGTATTCAATAAGGTGAAACATAATGAAATTATTAAAATGCTTGAAGACATCAATATAGACGGCAAAGACCTGAGGATTGTAAAACATCTATACTGGCAGCAAGAAGCAGAAGAGGCGGCATTGAAAATATTATAACAACAGGAAAAACAGAAGGAAGAAGATCAAAAGGAAGACCAAGAGAAATGATACTGGACAGTCTGATGGAATGGTATGAGAGGAGATCACCAACTGAGCTGATGGTCTGCATGAAGGATCGTGTACTCTAGAGAAGCATAATAGCCAGCGCCAGTTGAATCGGCACCTGATGATGATTATAATGATGATGATGAAAACATTTATGTTTCACTCTTATCCATGTGCTATGTACAGAAAGTAACTCAGTCAGTATGTCATTTGCATGTCCCTTGTGGAACTTTGCCTCCTTAACATCACCTGTAGGCCTCTCAGTTGTAAGCAAGGTGCCCTGCTGCTGATACATCCATTTGCAGATTATCAACGATGTCTTGCAGCCATCTTCACCTTGGTTTTCCTCTTTCTTGTTCCCATTATGCACCCTTCCAAGATGGTCTCCTCCTAATTCTCATGACGTTTAATGTGTCGAAAATATTTAAATTCTTTCTGTTTAATCCTCTTTACTAGCTAATCTTCCTCAATATTAAGTTCTTGTAGTATGGATATATTTTTCTTTTTTGTGTCCATGATATAATAGCTTCTTTAGTTGTTTTACTTTCTGAAGAGTGATAAATGTCCTTTTACTTTCCCTCATTGTACCTCCATTATTAGTTAGCAATGATCCAAGTCATTAAAATTCTCCACCTCTTACAATTTTTCCTCATTGATATATATTTCAGCTACATTATTTGTTTTGTCAGTTGTTATCAATTTAGTTTTCTTCGCATTAAGATAGAGGTTTTGCTCTTCACTATTTTTATGTACTGACATAATTAGTTTTCCACACAAATAATTAGTGTATAGTCATCAAACTATACACAAAGCACTGCAGGAAAGCTGTGATATCAAAATGTATAAACTAGGAAGAAAGTAGGACCAACTTTATTACTTAAGAATAACAAACTTGTAACATTTTGGCACAAGCCTTTATCAAACAAAAACAAACAGGATAAAGAATTAGAGAGAAGAGACAAAGTATGGATTACATCAAACTAATGTAAGTGAAATAACAAAAAATGAAAAAAATCAATGAAAAAATTAACGAAAAATAGTAACGGAATGAAAACTTATCTCAGTTCTTGTAAAGGCACAAAAAAAGGCTTGTGTGTTACATAAAAAAAGATATTCCTTAGCCTTTACTACTTTCTTCCTAGTTCATAATTAGTTTTCCATTTCTTTTTGTAAAGAAAGTGACTACATACATGTAAAAATGACTATCTAGCAAACAATTTCAGAATAAATAATTAACTCAATTCAGTGCTTGTAAGAACAGTCTAAAATAACATGTAAGTTTTATGTAACATAGAGTCATGTAGTCCACATCAAATAGATATTGGAAAAGTTTGTAGTTGTAGGAAGAAGTATAGTTTATATATTTTTTAATACAGGATGGTCCTTCGTGCCAGCAACTCTTTACCCGAGCATGCTTGTGTTTTGACTCAGCATGTGAAGCAGACATCGCATAGCCGCTACAGCTATGCCTGCGCATTTTTCAATGAGTTGTCAATCATTACTCTGCTAATCACAGTACGCTAATCCACTACTTGGGAGATGTTAGATAAATTCGAAGTTTATCTCGCACGTTTTGTACGAAACTATTGGGACTTCCGCCCGGCGGTTGAAACGATGCGAAGATCTTATATATTTGAAAACTAATATTCGTTGATGTTCATGCACCTTTATTCACAACATCTAGCAGAAACAAAACATGTTTGGCGGATTAAACACAAGTACAACAGGTAATTATTATGAGCTGGTCCGTAAATAAAAAGTTACATATATGTCCTATGATTGTTGGCTGGCACGCGACTATTAGGAAAAAAGGCGCCAGGCAAAGTAGGCCCACCGCCTCGCCTGTTAAAAAAATTCTGAAGCAATATGATCCAAATTATAATTTTTCAATGTTTCGTTTTTTTTTAAATTAACCCTTAATACGTGCATACGTATACTTTTCAGGAGGGACAAGTAAAATGTCACAAGAAAGTATACAGGGAACCACTGTTTACTTATGAAGTGGTTTTGAACCACGAAGGAATTCTTCTTCTTCTTCTTCGTTCACTTCTACCACCAAAAACCGCACTGTGAACCTACTGAATTCACGCATGTGGTCCTCGTTAGGTCCCCTGTGTGGTCCAAAATAGACCACACGAGTTCCACGAAAGGACCACAAGGGGTTCAGAGTATCACAGTGCTTTAGCCTGTATTCTTGGTGGGTCTCGGAAGCGGGATTGCGTGACACCGTGGTTTTCATTGCACCAGTTTGGTCTAGGGTTGGACTTTCTCACCGGAAGACCTCGACGTGTTTGGAATATCAGTGCATCCCCGCTGGGTGAGAGGCGTTAGCCCACCCAGGCCAGAGTTGGACTTTCTCACCGGAAAACCTCGACGTGTTTTGAGATACTCGTGTATCACCGCCGGGTGAGAGGTGGTTGCCCATCCAGTCCAGGGTTGGACTTTCTCACCGGAAAACCTCAGCGTGATTAGGATACGCAGACATCCCCGCCGGGTGAGAGGTGGTTGCCTATCTAGACTTCCCTGGTCCAGTGTCTCCGACTTCAGCGTTTTGCGGTCGTGGCCGCTACCCTTCCTAGTTGTGACCAGGATGGAGCTTTTGTCCAGGAGGACGAATCCTCGCCACTAGTGACTTCTACCCCTGGGTTGAGCCGGTTTAGGCATTTCCCAGTATGGGCGTGTTTGGGACGGGACTGACCTCTGGGGCAGAGGTACTGTGACATGCATAGCCTTCAAGATTCACCCCTGGTATGAGCCGATTTAGGCAAAATTCACCAGTATGGGTGTTTATCAGGCATTACCGACCTCTAGAGCGGAGGTGGCATGACATGTCTAGCCATCGAGTTCCACCCCTGGTGTGTGCCGGTTTAGGCATATTTCACCAGTGTAGGTGTATTTCGGACGTAGGCGGCCTCTAGAGCAGAGGCGCCGTGGTATAGCTCTCGTAGCGATACTACTGGACATACCAGGTTAAACTTCACTTTCCACCACCTTTTCCCATCGGCGCCGCACAGCAACCTTTATTTCCGCATTTACTTCCTTAACCGGGAGGAGCTTCACTCCACGCACAGCATTTGAAGAGTCAAGCCAGCAGTGACTTAACCTCTGGGACAAGCCGGTTCATGCATTTCACCCGATATGACTGCACTCAGGACGTGGCCGACCTCCAGACCAGAGGTGCCGTGATTTGACTGTTTGCTTCGATTTATCCTTTCAACCGCCTTTTCCGCAGTGATGCTGCGCGGCAACCTCATTTGCAAATTTCTTCATTGGCCGGGAAGAGCACCGCTCCACGCACGGCAGCTGAAGATCTCGCCAACAGCGGCAGATGAGCTACCAAACGTGACACTCATCTACCCTAAGTAACTGGTTTTCAGGCACCAGATATTCGCCCTCGCCCCTTCTTCTGTCAGTTTAAACAGTTCTGCCACGGGAAGGCCAGGAGCTGGACTTGACTGCCAGAGGCTGTTTGTGGCGCGTTTGCAGTCCTTAGAACCACGAAGGAATTCAAATTAGACCTCCTTGACACAAGAACGTGTGTTAACTTCGTGGTGTCGTAATAAGTAGATCAGCCACCTCACTGTGAACTGTTGAGACTCAGCTTTGGACCAGGAGATTTGTTCGCGCTCAGACGGACAACTTTAAAAAAAAAGAAGAAAAAAATACTTTGAGTAAGGACTCTCAGAATGAAATATTACAATTTGTAAGCAATACAGTAAGATCTGGTGGTGAGGCCCCCAGGCCAGATAGATCTAATTTTAACACTGGGGAAGAGTGTGAGGCAGAGGTCAGTATTAGTAATTGTGATGACGGACAAAATCCTGATGGTGTTACCAAGGAAAACCCCTGCATCAAACTAAAAAGAAAAATAAGAGTAGGAACATGGAATGTAAGAAGTATGTATGAGGGAAAATATCAAGTAATAAGTGACGAGATGAAAAGAACGGGAATACACATTTTGGGAATCTGCGAACATCGATGGAAAGGATCAGGACACTTTAAGAGCGAAAATGATAATATCTTTATATACTCTGATGGAGAAGTAGGAGGAAAGAATGGAGTGGCTTTTTATTTGGACAAATCAACATCAAAATCATTACTAGGCTACAATCCAGTAAGTGATAGAATCCTAACAATCAGACTTACGGGCATTCCTAGAAATGTAACAATCATCCAGATATATGCACCTACATCAGCAGCAGAAGAAGAGGAAGTAGAAAACTTTTATAACACGCTGCAAACGACAATAGACCAGGTACGGAAAAATGATATTGTATTAATAATGGGTGATTTTAATACAAAAATTGGTACAGAAAGAACAGAAGATGAAGGACATGTTGTAGGGAAATTTAGCATATGACATAGAGATGAGGCATGTGACAATCTAATGGCGTTTTGCATGGAAAATGAGCTAATGATCACTAACACACTTTTTAAACAACATCCAAGAAGACTTTACACATGGACATCACCTGATGGGAAAACCAAGAATCAAATAGATTACATTTTAGTTTAAAGAAGGTGGAGGTCAAGTATAACATCAGCAAAAACTTTACCAGGTGCTGATTGTGACACGGACCATGAGTTATTAATAGCAGACATGAAGATAAAGATAAAAAAGACAGTTAGGGGATCAAGACCACTCCGCTTTGATCTTACAAGAGTACCAGAACAATACGGTATAGAAGTGAAGAACCGTTTCGAAATCCTGATGGCTGTACAGGAGGAGATGACACCAGATGAATTGGCTACGCAGGCCAAAGATATCTTAATAACAACAGCTAAAGACATGGTTCCAGTAAAGAAAACAAAAGAATGGATGGATTACAGCAGGTACATTCTCTCTCTCTCTGAACCTTAAGTGCCCAGGGCACATGGGGCTTCCGCAAGGGTTTTCCACAAATGCCTGTCCTTCGCCTTCTTTTCTGCTGTTGCCCGGGTGAGCCCTCTATTGCTCAACATCCTTTCTGTTGTTCTTCTCCATGTCTCTTTTGGTCTACCCTTACTTCTGCTCCCCTGTGGTGTCCATCTTAGTGCTATTTTTGGTAGTGAGTTGTCAGTCATTCGGAGCGCATGTCCAAACCATCGCCAGAGTCTTTCTTCAATAATTGTTGTCAGTGGTTTCATCTGCATTTCTGCTAATAAGATGTTATTTCTTATGGTGTTTGGCCAAAATATTTTTCTAATTCTTCTTAAACATTTAGTCTGGAAAGAATTCAACTTGTTTTCTATAGTTTTGGTGATTTTCCAGCATTCACTTCCATAGAGTAGTATACTTAGAACATTACTCTTAAATATCCTGATTTTCATATTTATACTTAGTTTTTTTTTATTTCCATATAGTCTGCAGCACTGCAAAAGCCTGGTTTGCTCTAGTAAGTCTGCTGTTGATGTCCTCTGTGCTCTCTCCATTTTCTACTACTCTACTGCCAAGGTATACAAATTCATTGACCTCTTCCACTAACTTGCTATCTACTCTGAGTACATTTCTGTTGTTCACATTTTGCTTCATTAACTTTGTCTTTCCTATATTGATCTTTAGTCCTATATTGTTTGCATTCTGTGTTAGCTTGTTTATTTTACCTTGCATATCTTTGTGGCTGCTTGATAGTAGACAAATGTCGTCCGCAAAGTCAAGGTCCTCCAGCACTGTGTCAAGGGTCCATTGTTATCCTCTGCGTTTGTCTGATGTGGCCTCCTTCATTAACCAGTCTACTGCCAAGATAAATAATGGTGGTGATAGTACACATCCCTGTTTCACTCCTGTTTGTACCCTAAAGCTGCTGGAGGTATGTTCTCCACAGATCACTTTGCACTGAAAACCCTTTATATATTCTCCACAGATCACTTTGCACTAAAACCCTTACATTCACTATCTTATAGGGGAGCCCATGCCATCTTAGGATTTTCCACAATGCATATCTATTGACACTGTCCAAGGCTTTCTCAAAATCTATAAACAGTGCATATGTTGTGCTATGCCACTCATTTGCCTGCTCTAATATTTGTGTAAAGTATAAATATGTGGTCTATGCATGATCTTCCTTTCCTAAATCCTGCCTGCTCTTTCCGAAGTTTTCCCTCAAGTGCTGGTACAATTCTGTTGATGATTATTCTGCAAAATACTTTACTAGTGAGTGGCAGGAGGGTAATGCTTCTCCAGTTCCCGCAGTCTCTGAGATCACTCTTCTTTGGTAGTTTTACTGTAAGGCCAGTTTTCCACTCCTCTGGAGATTTTTCTACATCCCAAATTTGTTGTAGTATCCAGCAGAGTTCTTTTGATGTTTCTGTTTCTTTTGCTTTCAACATCTCAGCAATCACTTCATCTTCACCTGGTGCCATGTCTAACTTTAGCTTCTTTATTGCCTCCTTTACTTCACTTATTGTTATTGGTCCTGTATTGACGTTTAGTTCCATTTTTGCTTCAGGTATGTTTATTGTTTGTGCTGCTTGTGTTCTGTTTAATAGGGTTTTGAAGTGTTCCCTCCATCTTTCAATTTTTTTCTCTTTCTTCATTGATCAGTTGTCCTTTATATGTCCTTATTGCACTCTCATATCTTGTGCCAAAGTTACCTGTCATCTGCTTTGTGATTTTATATATGGTTTTCATGTCATTTGCATATGCTGCTTTCTCTGCTGCATCTGATAAGTTGTATAACTAGGGAAAAAGTAGGAACAGCTTTATTACTTAACAATTCCAAAGTTGTGACATTTCGGCGTGAGCCTTAATCATACAGAAACATACGGGACAAAGAAATAAGGAGGGGAGATAATGTATAGATTCTCATGAATGCTATTAAAAAAATAATTAATAATGAATAGAGCACTTTGCTGTAACTTTAAAAAGATTTGGCTTGTCCAACACTGTGTGTCAGAAATGAGCATGGTAGGGCGTAGAGACTTTAAATGGAGACCTGTGATGTGTCGTCGGTGGGTCGTAACTGGGGGTGGTGGGTGGGGAAACTGGAGGGGAGAGAGAGTGGTACAGTGTTAACCTAGCCAGGAGAAAGTGAAATAGATGATTATAGTTAGGATAGAGGGGTTGTAATTTGATGCTGTGAAGAGGTTCTGAACTATGTGTTACAAGTGAGAAGGGAGTGGAGCTTAGTGGAGATGGATTATAATTGTTGAAGAGGGGATTGTTAGGTGTAGCTGAATAGCGAGTTTACCCTGTGTTTCCAGTGTCCCATAATTCTGAATTAAGCAGTTCTCAAGCACTAGGTGGCTTATGTCATCAGCATGACATTGTTTGATGGCTGTTACCAGAAAATCAGATTTGCCTCTGTGGTTGAGGCCATTGAAATGATTTGGGACTGGTTTTGAAGCATGCTGTGTGATATCACACAGATGTTTCTGCATGCGGTCTCCTAATCTGTATGCGTTATCCTGCATCTTTTTCATACGATTACATATATCACATTACTTGCATGTGAATCCCTCATGAAGAGTGAGGATATAGTTTTGGGAAATGTGATTGTTTTCATTTACAGTTTTCATTTACATTGCAGGTAACACAGTGAGGGTGGCTACATTTTCTGGTACCAACATATGTAAGGCTCTGCTTCAAGTGGCTGTGGGCAAGGATGTCCGTAAGGTTTGGCTCACGTTTATATGCCAACAAAGGTGGATGTCGCAAGTGTCGAAGTTGAGCTGGATTAATGGCAGATGATGATAAAGAATTTTCTTAACCATCTGACCATGCGGGTGGAAAGACAGTACTAACTTAACTCTATCTGATGGAGTAACAGGCTTTTTTCTGAATGCTTCTTTGCAGCTCACTGGTTGGATATAGTTGAAGGCTTCACGAAGGACATTTTCTGGGTAGTGGCGGATGACAGAAAAATTCTAATAACTTGTTGGACTGATCTATAAAGTCCAAATTATCCTGACAAATGCGGTAAAGACAGAGGAGTTGGGAGTATGGGATGGAGTTCTTACAGGCTTCAGGATGGGAGGAGGTCACAATCAATATTCTTCTTTCTTCCCGCCTTCACACTTTAACTTGCCTTCAGCTAAGGAATATCTTAAATACCTCAAATCTTTCATTCGCTTTTCTTTCCGCTTCCTCCCTCCACACATATCTAACATTGCCACTGAACTGGCTTTCACAATCTACAAGAAGACGTGATTCACCTCCCACCTTCACTTTCTGAACTACTGTTTCTGCCACATAATAATTCCTAAAGGTTTCTCGTCATCTTTTCACCATGCAGCCAGCACACTGCACGTGGTTGAACATTGACTTCTGGATAAGATCGAGAATGTGCTATATCATTCAGAATCATGTCTTTTGTCCAACCTTGATCGGATAAAAGATAGCCTTGAACGCCGCTTTCACTCTTACATATCAAACAACCATGTTCTCCTTCATCTTATCAAACACATTATACACGTCGCACATTGCCAGCTTTACCAGTTCTGTGTCTCTGGCAAAGAACATAAACTTAGGCAAAGAACATAAACTTAACCGACTCCTGCCTCTACCCCCACCACAGCTGGTCTCTTCTGCTTCTAGAGGTGATCCACTCTCCAATCGGCCCTTCTCTTCTGCCACATCTGACCAACTGGCTTCTATCTCACTTGACCATCAGACTTCTTTAATACCTCCTGACCAACCTTCCAAGATTACACAGCACATTCAAGTTCTCACACCCACACCCGTAGATGATACCCCCTCTCTCCTCCTCCTCCTCCTTCAACCTCTAATATAGTCTGTATCCCCCCCCCCTCCCCCCCCCGACTTGCCTATTTCTAATAATGAGAAACGAGCCCTCGGCAAAGACCTTAAATGTATTCCTGTCTGCCCTCAGTGTGATCCCTCCACCGTC
This sequence comes from Achatina immaculata, assembly GCA_009760885.1. Lineage (NCBI taxonomy): Eukaryota > Metazoa > Mollusca > Gastropoda > Stylommatophora > Achatinidae > Lissachatina > Lissachatina immaculata. The sequence goes on along the minus strand of CM019713.1, from coordinate 73,834,995 downwards.
GACTACGACTTAAATATTACTTTGCTGACAAAGCATCTAACCAACTCACACCAAACCCCAATGACTCATTTGCCCATTACGACCACCATAAATATCACTGGACACCTTCCCCGGGGGCTTTCCCAAGCTTTAGATCTGTATATTGATACGACTTGGCGTGAAATCCAATACCTCCAACCACCAACACTTAGACATTTCAACCTAAGCAAGAGAGAGTCCAGGGCATTGTCCAAACTCCAACATCAAGATGACATAGTAATAAAACTAGCAGATAAAACATCAAATCTCGTAGTTTGGAAGAAAGATTTATATATTGCAGAAGGAATGTCCCAACTCAGCAACACAAACTTCTATGCCCCAAGTAAAAACGATGCTACCCATTCAAGTAACATTAAAGTGGAAGGTGGCCTCCCACCCCAAGCTGTTTCTCTTCACATCAAGGACAGCTGTTTAGGCAACACCACCTTCTATCTTCTTCCTAAAATCCACAAACCCGGTTATCCTGGACGTCCTGTTGAATCAGCATACTCATGCCCCACTGGGCACATTTCTGACTTTTGGACAGCATTTTCCAGCTGCTAGCACACAAACTACCCTCTTTTTTTGAAAGATACAAACCATGCCTTAACAACTTTTGATACAATCACACTTTCTCAACACCACACCTATCACATCTTTCTCCTTTATGTCTGCTCCCTATATACCTCTGTCAGTGGTGTTGCCATGGGAGTGAAAATGAGTCCCAGTTATGCATTATGGGCTTTCTGGAAGTCAGATTATGGGAAGCACTGGCAGACTTCCAGAATTCTATAAAAAGTACATCGATGATGGCATTGGAACCACCATTGTGCCACAGGAGGACCTAATAAAATTTGTTGAATTCGCCAGCTCACTTAATAACATAAAACTCACTTTTGAAATTTCTGAAAAGTCTGCCAGTTTTTGGACATTAAAATTTCTGGTGGCACAAACAGGCTTGTCACCTCTGTATTTTACAAGCCTACCAATAGCTACACCTATTTACTTTACACCTCCTTCCATACTGAAGCCTGTAGGAACTCCATCCCATACTCCCAACTCCTCCGTCTTCGCCACATTTGTCAGAATAATTTGGACTTTATAGATCAGTCCAACAAGTTATTAGAATTTTTCCGTCATTGCCACTACCCAGAAAATGTCCTTGAAGCCTTTAACTGTATCTATCTACTGAGCTGCAAAGAGGTGTTCAGAAAAAAGCCTGTTACTCCATCGGACAGAGTTATGTTAGTACTGCCTTTCCACTCGCATGGTCAGATGGTTAAGAAAAGTCTTTATCATTATCTGCCACTAATCCAGCTCAACCCAGACACTCGCGACATTTTCTCTGATCCACCCCTGTTGGCATACAAACGTGAGCCAAGTTTTAAGGACATCCTCATCCACAGCCACTTGAAGCGGACCTTACATATGTTGGTACCAGAAAATCTAAGCGCCCTTGCTGCATTACCTGGTCTGTAGTCTGGGAAACGAAAACAATCACATTTCCCAAAACTATCCTCACTCTTCATGAGGAATTCACATGCGAATCCCGTTGTGTGATATATGTCATCGTATACAAAAGATGTGGGATAACGTATATTGGAGACTGGCCTCAGTTTAGAGGACCGTGTGCAGAAACATCTGTACGGCATCGCCCAGCATGCTTCGAAACTAGTCCCAAATTATTTCAATGGCCCCAACCACAGAGGCAAATCTGATTTTCTGGTAACAGCCATCAAACAATGTCACATGGATGACACAAGCCGCCTAATGCTTGAGAATCGCTAAATTCAGGATTATAGGACACTGGAACCACACGGGTTAAACTCGCTATTCAGCTATATCTAACATTCTCCTCTTCAATAATTATAATCCCTCCCTACTAAGCTCCACTCCCTTTCACTTGTTACACATAGTTCAGAACCTCCTCACAGCATCAAATTACAACCCCTCTACCCTAACTCATTCATTTGCTCATTTGCATGTCCCTTGTGGAACTTTGCCTCCCTAATAGCACTTCTGTAGGCCTCTCAGTTGTGAGCAAGATGGCCTGCTGCTGTTACACCCATTTGCAAATCATCAACAATGTCTTGCAGCCATCTTCGCCTTGGTCTTCCTCTCTTTCTTTTTCCCATTATGTACCCTTCCAAGACAGTCTTCTCTAGATTATCATGATGTTTAATGTGTCCAAAATATTAAAGTTTTCTTTGTTTAATCCTCTTTACTAGTCAGCCTTCTTCAATATTAAGTTCTTGTAGTATGGATATATTTGTTCTTTTATGTGTCCATGATATTTGAAGCATTTACATTCAAAGGTATTTATGTGTTTCTCAGCTGTTTTGTTAAGTGTCCAGGTCTCAGAGGCATATGTAAACTATAATCATCTATTTCACCTTCTCCTGGCTAGCTTAACGTTATACCACTCTCTCCCCTCCACAGTTTCCCCACCCACCACCCCCAGTTACAACCCTCTGGTCACATATCATAGACCTCCATTTAAAGTCTCTATGCCCTACCATGCTCATTTCTGACACACAGCTTTGGACAAGCCACATCTTCTTACAGTTACAGCTAAGTGCTCTATTCATTATTAATTTTTTTTTTTAATAGTATTCATGTGAATCTATACTTTAAATCTTTGCTCTCTGTTTCTTCGTCCTGTATGTTTTTGTATGAACAGGCTCACACTGAAATGTCACAACTTTGTAATCATTAAGTAATAAAGCTGCTCCTACTTTTTTTTTCTAGTTTATACATTTTGATATCACTGCTTTATTGCAAGTGCTTCGTGTATAGTTGTATACTTCTACACTAATTATTGTCTGCTAAGTTGTAGTATTGACATTTATCTTGACGGTATTATTCCTTCACCTCTTTGTCTTTTTGTGCATATTTATTTAAGACTTGTTCTTTCAGCCTTTGTGATTTTTTTTCTTGATTTCCTTTCTTTGCTCTATCTTTTCCCATGTAGTCTTGGTTATCCATTCCTCTTTTCTCCTTCCAGTATCCCAGCACCTCTTGCTGTTTCCTTTAGTGTTTCATTGAACTCTAATATGGACATTTCTGCTTTACCATATAGGACACTGAAATGGTTCTTAAGTACTATCAAGAATTCATTTCTTGTTTGCTGGTCTTTCAGTTTTGTTGTATCAGACCATGCCCTTCTTGGTTCTCTGATTTTGGCTTTCCTTAATTTTAGTATTATTTTCAATACTAGAAGGTTGAGATCACTTCCTACATTTGCTCCTTTCCTTGCTCTCACATCTTGTAGTGACTATTTCCACTTGTTTATCAATATGTGATCAATTTGGTTTTCTGTGGTTTTGTCTGGGGACCTTCATATCACTTTATGGATGTTTTTATGTTGGAAAATTGTCTCTCCAATGGTCAGCATGTTTTATTCACGGAACCTACACAGTCTTTCTCCATTTTCATTTATTTTTTCCGATTCCTTCTTTTTTCATGATTCTTCTTCTATCTTCATTTTCCTCACCTACTTTTGCGTTGAAGTTGCCCTAGATGAGAGCATGTCTTGCTTGGGTACTGTCTCTACTGTGACTTGAAAGCTGTTGTAAAACTTTTCTTTTAATTCCTCTTCAACTGCTTCTGTTGGTACATAACAGACTATAATAGACAGCTTCGTGAATCTTGAGTTGAAGCGTGCATATAATAATCTCTCTTTTATAGGGGTCCATTTCAGCAATGCTCTTGATGCTTCTTTTGCCATAATCAGTGCAATTCCTCCTTCATGATGATCTTATTTACCTGACCATATTATTGTATCTTCTGTGTGCTGTGTTATTAATTTCTTTCTGCCTTGTCCTGTTCATCTTACATATTGTATTCCTAATATATCTAGTCAGTATTTGTGCATTTCCTTGATGGTTTGTGCTAGTTTTCCAGTTTGTTTAAGTGTTTGATATTGCTGCCTATTTGCATCTTGTATATAGGTTCCAGGAGGTCTTCAGTCAGGCTGGGGACTTCCAGTGGCTGGCTTTCATCCACAGCACTCATGGGCTTAATTTCCCAATATGCATTTCTCCATCCACCTGTGTTTGTTTTTTCCCTCGTTTCCTTTTCTGTAGCATTTTGATAGTTTTTATTTTTTTACCAGATAGGGCTACTGGCTCTATGCCAAACCCTTCTTAACCGCCTTTTATGATCATACATGATATGGTACAGTGGTCATATTCTTTGCTTCCCAGGCATGTGCCCAGGTCCCGGGTGCCTCGCTGGGGATGAACATCATACTTAAATCCATATGAAATTTGAAAACATCAATATTAGACTATTGTTCGGATTCAGATTGCAAGGATATATTTGAAACTGCAAAAAACTTTAGTGAAGATGTAAATGAAGAAGCAGAATTCAAAGTAGCAGTTAAGATTAGGTAAAGAAGAAAGACTTGCAGATTTCATTATGAGCATCATGGTGACACAATGCAAGCACTGAAAGATAAATTTAAGGTTAACATGGTTTTGGAAACTTTTTTGCTCACTGCTGAATGAACATTTTGAACAGCTACAAAACTGCAGTGACAGTTTCAGTTTGTTATAAAATTTATCAGAAATTGTTGCTGTAATGAAGATCTACAAACAAACAGAAATATGATGATTTTGACAATTTCTTGAAAGATGGTGGTAAAAAATATAGATTACAATATTTATTTATAAAGATGCTTTCAGCAACGAAAATTTAGAAAACCAGAACCCATTTGATGCAGTTATAATTTACTGTATGTAATAATTTACAATTTCCTAACTTAGTGATTGCTTAAGAATATTATTGACTTTACATATCAATATGCAAGTTACAATTCTGAACTAAAATTAATTAAACCATAACTATGAGTGAAGTAATATTTTCTAAAGAGGACATTGTTAAGAGAAGCCAGTTTAGTGGGCATAACACCCCTTGATGAAGTTGAAAAACTTCCAGAAAACAGGAAAACAACTATGCGAGCCCTATGTGATGTTTAACGGCATGGGAAGGATGTAAGATGAATGAGTATTTCACTAGAAGGGCTTGTAAACCTTGCATTGGTAGTGAATCATATAAGTATATAGATAGATGTAAAAGGAATCTTTGCCAATTTTGTCCATATAATATCTAGAAAAATAAAAATTTTGTGAACATATTGGTGCATTATTAAAATATAGTTTTATAATTTGTTTCTTCTTTGCACTTGTCAGCTGAAATTCTTTCAGATCCAGTGTTGTTTTGTAATGATACTAGAAGGAACAGTTGTCTTGCAGAGGCTGGTGCGAAGCAACCTAGTGCCAGTCCTGCCAGTTCTCTCATATCAAGTCTGTTATAAGAGTTAATGTCTCAGGACTAGTTTCCATATGTAAATGCCTCAGGCTTGATTCTTGTTTGTAAATGTCTCAGGTCTGAATCCTTCATGTAAGAGTTGGTATTTCAGGTCTGACATCTTACATTCTTCCTGTGCCATGAAATGTTACATAAGGCTCACATGGTAGTTCGCCCAGTTTTCCTGTTTTTGGCGAGTTTTTCAACCTCATCAAGGGATTTTATGCCTATTAATTTGGCCTCTCTTAACAGTGACATATTATTGTCTTAAAATTTCATATTACCTTAACAATGTTTTAGGTCTGGTTCATAGATAAAGGCAATAAGAGAAGAAGCTGCAAAAAAGGATTAAACTCTCATTGACTTCTCATAATCTAGAGAAGACCAAGGCGAAAATGGATGCATCAGCAGCTGGGCATCTTGCCTACAGAAGTGCTGTTAGGGAGACTATATACTTTGCTTAAATTACCCAGATTTCTCATCTCTTCTGTTTTCATACCTACATCTGTCCTGTCAATGCCAAATGTAAAGTATTTTTTAAAAAAGACTTAATTTGATGCTTCACAAATAAAGACATCTGATCTTAGTAGATATAGCAAGAACCTCACAAAATTAAGAAGCATGGTCACCAGTGACATGCACCTAATGATCAGCTCAGTTCATACACCTGCATAAATGTGATTCTTTTTTTTTTTTAGTTTCATATGTACAGATTTTTGGCTGGCTATGTCTCTCAGATCAGAGCAGAAGCTTTTTTAAACTAGACTGTAGAATCACTCTTGATTACTCTCTTCCTGTTTTGCTTCACTTGTTGCTACTGTGCTGTCTCTCATGCAGGTATGTTACATTTGCAGTCTTTGTTATTTTTGTGCTCCTCAGACATGTTGCTGCTTTGATGGGCATGCAGCTACTTTGATGACCTTGGGCCAATTTGCTTCTCCCCAAACAGACTTGTTATTTGATTTCCACCATATAGATACACTTTTACCATGCTGCCTGGTTAGAAAGTTAGAAAGTCCAACTCTAGGCTGGATGGGCAACCACCTCTCACCCAACTGGGATATGCTGATATCCAAACCACGTCAAGGTTTTCCGGTGAGAAAGTCCAACTCTAGATTAAACTGGTGCAACGAAAACCACGGTGTCATGCAATCCCGCTTCTGCGACCCACCAAGAATTGTAGTGTAGTGGGAGCAAGGGGATTCATAGCAACATCAGCATATGACCTATGTAAGCAACTGGGCATAAAGGGACAAGCAAGAGCAAGGGCATTGAGAAGCCTTTCAGAAACAGCAGAAAAGGCCTCATGCTGGCTGTGGAGTATGCGAAACAAGCATTGGGAACATAAGTAATTTCATTTGCCACAACCAATACCAATCCTCCATAGCTAAATCGCTAAAGACGCACTTTATAAAGTGCAGTGCCAACTGGAAGACCATGGGTTCGATCCCGGGACCAGAAAAAAAAAGCAACTTGTCTGAGGGGGGGTACTTCCTCTGATGATCTGAAGGAGTTGTGTTGTTGTTCCACTCTCTACGGTAGAGAGTTTCCTGCATATTTAGGCCCAAGCCCCACGATACTCTGAACCTCTTGTGATCCTCTCTGGAATCTCTTGTTGGCCTCTCGGGGACCACGGGACACATTGAGGACCATAGAGTAAATTCAGCAGGATCACGGGGCGACCTTTATGGTAGAAGTGAACAAGGAAGAAGAAGAGAAGACTATACTGCCTTTCATGCAGACATTGCTGTATTGCAGCCTCATGAACATGTTGCTAGTCTCACACAGATCTCTCAGATTTGTTGCTACTCTCACACACACATGTTGCTTACTCTCATACACATATGTTGCTACCTCTCATAGACAGGTATAGCTGTTTATTCCATAACCCAGAATGTTATAACCCAGTCTTATTTTTTCATTTTGAAATGAATTTTTTTCTACATTTAGGTTTCACCTTTGGTACTCCAGCAAGCAACACAAGCACAACTGGAGGAGGGGGAGGAAGTGGGATTTCTGGAAGTAATATTTTCTCTTTCGCAACCAACTCAGGCATAACACCTGGCGCTGGAACAAATGTTTTTGGAGGCCTCGGTGTCTCCACTGCAGTGGCACCATCCACTGGCTTTAACTTCACAAGTGCAGCAACAAAAGGTATGTAATGAAGTGTAAAGTTCTCTAAAAGATAGTACCTATAGTTTGTTGCTGTGAATAAGCTGATTTTATTTGGGAAGAAGTCAGTGCTACACCAAGGCATATGGGTATCATAGGAAATGAATGGAGCTGTCATGCCACAGCCCTACCAAAATGAGAACAATGAAGCACATTATACACAACAACCACAAACAGCAAATAATGGACCACTGGGCCAGGAACCAGACCAGAAGATCTTTATATGCACAACTTCCAAAACCAAATCCCAATGACAACAGTTGTTTAGTCTGCAGTCCTGCCCATTGGAGTCTATACCTTGTCATGCCATGGAGGCTTGAGTATTCCTGATCCCAAGAGCTGTGATGACGGTAGCAGAGCTACTGGGAGGGTTTCCCAAGTTCGGGGGTAGGGTTCAGACTAAGAGGGACTCCAGCCTACTGCCTTATAGGTTGGCAGGGGACAGCCAAAGGCTAAGGAGGGCAACCCAACAGAAAAGCTGTAAAAGCCAGGTGTGCATGAACCAGTGCAACCAATTTCATGATGACATTGTGAATTAAAAGAAAAAGTGCAATGCTTATCCCATAGAGACCTGCCATCTGATGAGAGTGCCAGACCCTGATTCTTAAAAGGGTCCACTTCAGGTTACTGATGGATACACACCTCATCTCTCTCTCTCTCTTTTTCCCTCCTCCCCCCCCCCCCCCACACACACACAATCTGTGTAGTGAAGGCACAGAGGAAAGGGTCCACTTCAGGTTACTGGTGGACACACATTTCATCTCTCTCTCTCTCTCTCTTCCCCCCCCCCCCCCCACACACGCACACAATCTATGTAATGAAGGCACAGAGGAAAGGGTCCACTTCAGGTTACTGTGGACACACATTTCATCTCTCTCTCTCTTCCCCTCCTCCTCTCCCCCCCCTCCCCCCACACACACAATCTATGTAATGAAGGCACAGAGGAAAGGGTCCACTTCAGGTTACTGGTGGACACACATTTCATCTCTCTCTCTCTCTCTCTCTTCCCCTCCTCCCCCCCCCCACACACACACACACACACTTTCTGTGTAGTGAAGGCACAGAGGAAAGGGTCCACTTCAGGTTACTGGTGGACACACATTTCATCTCTCTCTTCCCCCCTCCCCCCCCCCCACACACACACACACACTTTCTGTGTAGTGAAGGCACAGAGGAAAGGGTCCAGCACTGTTGGCCAGAAATCAAGAATTTAATCAAATTCCAGTGGAGTGCAGGTTTCCTAAAAAAGAAGACTTCCCCAGACAAAATATCTGCAATAGGAGATCAACATTCCCTGCATACAAGAGACAAACCTCAGTAGCAGAAACAGATCTGTTAGAGGTTATCAGACATTTCACCTGAGTAGGAATGATCCTAAAAGAGGTTATGTTCTCACTCAAAATAAGTTTGCGAGTAGTGAAATAGTAGTGTGCACCAGGAGCCAGTCTAAAATTATGGGTGTAGACATAACAGCAACTGAAAGAATTTGAATTTTTAATGTTTACTTCTCTCCAGACAAAGATCTGACATTGGAAGGTGTAGAAATAACACTCGTGAACTGTATACTTGTTGGAGACTTTAACAGCCACTCTGAATGGAAAAAACAACAGAGGTAATGAAATGGACCAGTCTTCAGCTAATCAACAATCCTGAAGACAAAACTAGCTAGTACTACTCAGAGCCTGGCAGACTACCTGCGCCCCAAACCTGGCCCACTGTACTGGAGACATCTACCATAAAGACAGGTGCTCAGCCAACGCTAAGGCAGTGACCACAAGCCAATAAAGTTAGCAGTGAACATGAAGTTTGTGGTCACTCATCATCATTACACTCCCAGATATGTCCATAGGTGCTCAGATTGACACCCCTCCCCTCTCCCCCCCCCCCCCCCCCCCCCATCCAACTCAACATATCCATCAATGTCCCTTATTCGCCTCTCATTCCTGGCGATGCCAGTCTAATCCCAGCTTTCTCAATCTAAGCAGTGATATGGATTTACTGCTCTCAAAATCCTCTACTCCACCTATCAGTCAACCAATCTCTATGAGCATGTTAACAATATCAACTTGATCTAGTGGTTGTAACACAACTCTGTCATTTCCCTGCGTGCCCAGGGACATAGATGAAGGCGTGCGAATTGTTGAGTTCTGCAATGACACAAACCACTGTAGTGATGACTGCTTTTCTTATAGACCTGCCTCAGCCTTTCATATCATACTCATTGAATCACTTAGTATGCAGACATGGGCGTAGTCATGTGACTCCAGCCACTCAAATGCTTTCGTCATCACTTTCATTGTCATGCTGCTTATGGTCATAGCGAAGGCACTGCTGGCTTTCTGGATTGTTCTGCTCACTGAGCATGCTGTGAATCCCATGCACTCCTTTATGTCATATGATAGACCCATCTGTGTAAATAACATCTGCCTCATTGAAGTTTTCACTGATGAGAACTTTAACCTCCCTGCTCCTCTTATCAAACCTAACAGTGCAAGAAAATGTCCCCTGAACACTGGAGGCACAGGTACCCATTCCTCGCTGGGGCAGATGTTGTTAAGTTCACAGACTTGCTTAACTTTGTTAACATGGAAATGGTTTTTTGGACTGTGCGACCAAGTGCGCACATGGGTCCAGATACCCTTCAACAGTCCACTAGCATTAAGCAGCGAATATGGAGTATGTCCCACAACAACAAAAGCGGCTGCCAAGGTGGAATTACAGACAAGCAGACTGGGACAAATATGTCATGCTGACAGACTAGTATTGTAGGCCTTTGAACATATAAAAGCTGGAAATAGTAAAACTGGACTTCAGCAAGGCTGTCCTGAAAGCAGCAACAGTCTAACCCATGAGTGGGAGCGGGGAGCAACTACAGACCTCACTGGACTGAAGTGCTATAACACTTAGAAGATGAGCTAACAAGAACCAGAGACAGCAGAGAAAAAGTGAACAATGAAAGCCAACGTCAGTCTCAAAGCCTTTTGAGAACATTAAATCATAATGCAAGAAACAGCAGGAAAGAGAAAAAAAACAGCAAGTCTGAATCTAGACAAAAGTGGAAACAAACTGTGCAATCAAGAAAATAGCAACAATAACAGCAAATTTTAATTAAACAAAAGAAGACATACTCATTAGAAATTGATTGATTGATTGATCGATCTTTATTTCAAAAGGGTTAAGAATTGGGCACACAGGCCCATCTTACATTCTGCCCTTTATCATACAACTTTCACTCTGTTCCAGACATTCTGTAAATATGCTGCTCATATAACAAACATAATTAACAATAGGGTAACTATATACACATAAAAATGACTAACTACATACACATATAAATGAATAACTACATACACGTAAATGACTGTCTCATTCATTCATTTGTATGTCCCTTGCGGAACTTTGCCTCCCAAACAGCACTCCTGTAAGCCCCTCGGTTGTAAGCAAGATGCTCTGCTGCAGATGCATCCATTTGCAGATCATCAACGATGTCTTGCAACCATCTTCGCCTTGGTCTTCCTCTCTTTCTTTTTCCCATTATGTACCCCTCCAATATAGTCTTCTCTAGATTATCATAATGTTTAATGTGTCCAAAATATTAAAGTCTTCTTTGTTTAATCCTCTTTACTAGCCAGCCTTCTTCAGTGTTATGTTCTTGTAGTATGGATATATTTGTTCTTTTTTGTGTCCATGAAATTTGAAGAACTCTTCTGTAGCATTTACATTCAAAGGCATTTATGTTTTTCTCAGCTGTTTTCTTAAGTGTCCAGGTCTCACAGGCATATGTTGTGATAGGAAAGATGCATGCCCTTAAAAATCTTATTTTTGTGGTTCTGTCTGTTCCTCTCCACAGATTCTTTAGTTGTTTTAATTTCTGAAGAGTGATAGATGTCCTTCTTTTAATTTCCCTCCTTGTATCTCCATTATTAGTTAGTATTGATCCAAGATATTCAAAACTCTCCACTTCTTCCAATTTCTCCTCATTGATACATATATCAGCTGCCTTATTTGTTTTGTCAGTAGTCATCAATTTAGTTTTCTTTGCATTAAGATAGAGGTTTTGCTCTGTGCTGTTCTTACGGACTACCATAATTAGTTTTTCCAATTCCTTTTTTGTGTTGTGGACAGTAATACTGTGTCATCATCTCTGGTATTTCATAACCTCCAATTGTTATGGCATCGTAATATTCTTTGTCTACGTCTTCTCTAACATTCTTCATTATATTTTCAGTATACAAGTTAAATAAGTAAAGTGACAATATGCACCTCTGACGGACCCCTTGTTTTATGTCAAACCAAATTGTTGTTTCACCATTTATTCTTACTGCTGCCTGTTGGTCTAGATACAGCAGTAATGACTATCTACCAAACAAAAATGTCAGTACTATTCAGAATAAACAATTAACTGAATTCAGTAAGAGCAGTCTAAAATAACTTTTTAAGTTTTATAGATAGAGACATGTAGTCAACATCAAATAGATATTGGAAAAGTTGGTAGTTGTAGGAAGGAGTATAGTTTATATTTTTTATACAGGATGGGAGTGTATTCCAAAGATGAGCAGCAGAATAAGTAAAGCTTTTCTTGTAAAGGTCAGGTCTACGTTTTGGAAGACATATGTTGTTCAAGCATTGGCTGCACTTTGGTCTAAATTTAAACAGGTTCCATAGATAAGGCGGTTGTGAAAGAATTTGATGTACCAACATGGCTTTGTTGAAGAGAAGCCTGGTCTTAAGAGGCAGTGTTTTGATACATTTGTGCTGGTTAGTTGTTTGTGCTTGATCTTTGTCAGTAATAAAATTTACCGCTCGCTTTTGAAGTGAGTAAAGCCTCTTTGCATTTGACACTGAACAACCATCCCAGATTGTTAAGCAAGTGTAAATGTGTTTGTATATGTGATATGTAGTGTCTTCCTTGTGTCTTGATCGATGAAGTGTTTAATGTTGGCTAACTGGTATACTTTTTGTGCGATGAGTTTTTTTAGACCTTGCGCATGGGAGTTCCAGGTCAGATGTTGGTCAGTAATAAGATCTAGTGTTTTGTGCTCGCTAACATTTTCTATCTGATGTTTCCGTACAGAGCCAAAGTGATCTTTTTTGTCATGTTTTGTGGTTTCTGCCTTGTTGTTCTGAGCATTGATTTTGTTTTATCAGTATTTATAATCATGCCATTGTTGTTGCTCCATCTAATTAGATTGTTTAATTCGACCTGAAGAGATGGTTCTAGGTTAATACAGTCATAGTCACTGGTGTAGCCTGTCCAGTCATCTGCAAAAAGGTCACTAGAAAACTGTTTAAGATGAAGTGGAAGATCATTGATATAGATAGCAAAGAGTAATGGGCCTAGAATAGAACCTTGTGGAACACCAGTGTCAGATATAGCAGAATTTGATAGAGAATTGTTGAAGAACACTACCTGTTGTCTGTCTGAAGAAATGATGCAATTCATTTTATTAGTTCAGGGTGCCGTCTACAAGTCTTTATTTTTTACAAGAAATCGTGGTCAGTCATGTCAAATGGCTTTTTAAAGTTGACAGAGACTGTTGTCATTTATGTTTACTAACCAGTTTTCTGTCATTTTGATGAGAGCTGTGTGGCAGGAATGATTGGGTCTAAAGCCTGTCTGACTGTCTATGAGTAAATTGTTCTCTTGCATGTGTCGTAGAGTTATTTTGTGTGTTTTTCGAGTGGTTTTGATAATGACAGTAGTATGGATATTGATCTGTAGGTGGTAAGATTGTTGGATGAGCCAGGTTTAAAGAAAGGATACACTTTAGCAGTTTTAAAAGCCTCGAGGAAATAACATTTTGCAATGAATTGATTGTAAATGATTGTTAGTGTATGTGAAATGACAGGTGCAGCATAATGTAAGATCTTATTGCTAATATCGTCAAGCTCAGCTGTACTGTTGTTTTTTAAGGATAAGAGATAACTATAAACTTCACTGACTGTTAAGAATGGAATGTGTAACTGTTTAAGTTTAGTACATCTGTTATCCAGAAATGAGTATAGTTCATGTAAGTTGCATACAGGAGCTGGTATTGATGATTTAAAAACGTTGATTTCTTCTCTGAAATGAGTACTAATATGTGCTCTACTGTATGCATGATTACATCTTACATCCTTCCTGTGCGTTAGACGTCACATAGGGCTCGTGTAGTCGTTTGCCAAGTTTTGCTGTTCTTGGCGAGTCTTTCAACTTTATCAAGGGATGTTATGCCCACGAAACTGGCTTCTCTTAACAATATCCTCTTTAGAGTTTTATGTGGTCGACCTCTTTTTCTTCAGTTTGTTGTGCTCCACTTGATAGCTTGTTTTGGTATTCTCTGATTGTTTCATAACAGAGAGCGCCCATACAGTGGTTGATCAGCTACCAACAACATGGGGGGCCCTAGGGGTGGGGGTGGGATCTTCTAGAAGGTTGTATATATGACTGCGGTCTTGTACTCATGATGTTCGAGAAACTTCCAACACCCGCCCGAATCTTAGATGGTCATATATAAGGTAAACTAATTTGGCAAGTCTTCCAGTTTATCATCTGTCAAGGAATGTGAGTGTCATGTTGCTCTTTTAGTTGATGGTCTCTTTTTTTATTTAATTATATTTGTAAAAATAAATTTTAACTTTAATTTCTCCTTATGCTTATATTAGCTTTTTATTGTATTCTATAGTAGATTTCATTGCTCTGTGATAGTGTGCCATTTTCTTATTTTTTCAAATTAGGGAGAGAGAGAGGGAGAAAGAGATAGAGACAGGGAAAGAGAGGTAGAGAAAGAGAGGGAGAAAGAAATAGACATGAGGAAAGAGAGAGATAGGGATAGAGAGGGAGAGAGATAGATCTGAGATCACCATATTTCTCCCACAGACAAATTTATGTTGCTTGCTCAAGGGAAAGAGATAGAGAGGGACAGAGATAGATTTGAGATCACCATGTTTCTCCCACAGACAACTTTATGTTGCTTGCTCATGGGAGAGACTGAAGGAGAGAGAGGGTGAGAGAAGGAAATAGAGAGGGAGAGAGAGAGAGATTTGAAATCACCATGTTTCTCTCATGGACAACTTTATGTTGCTTGCTCAAAGGTGGGTTCACCCAAGACTTTATTCTTGCTCCTGGAGGTGAAACTAAAAATGTTGTTTATAATTAAACTGTCTAGAATATAGAACCATCTAGAAGGTTGTGGAAATGAATAGAACATTGTAGAATCTTCTAGAAGATTGTAGAACTGAATAGACCTCTGTAGAACCATCTAGAAGCCTGTCAAAAGGAATAGAATGTTGTAGAACCATCTGGAAGGTTGTGGAAATGAATAGAACTTTGTGATTGGGATAAATAAATACCCGGACAACATCAGGTACTCATCTAGTAGTCTATAAAAGATAAATATAGATTCACATTAAACTCTGCATTTCTCTATTATCAATCTTATATTGAATATATGATCTCTTGATCCTCTTCCTTGTCTAAAACTAGCTTGGACCATATTGATTTCTTCTTCTAGAACTGTACCCATTATGATTTTTAATAGAATTTTACTGGCATGACTAATCAGGGCAACAGTTCTGTAGTTTGTGCATAATTTCAAGTTACCCTTTTTTAGCAGTGGCCAAATACCTGAAAGCCATATCTTTTTACACAGTGCATGATAGATTGTTGCACATTCCTTTCCTCCTGCTTTAATAAGTTCAGTTTTTATCTCATCATATCCTGGTGATTTACCATTTTTCAGATTCTTTATTGCCCATAAAACTTCTTCAGTTGTTGCTTCTGGTTCTTTCTCCTCCAATAATAACTGTTATTTCTGCTTTCACAGTCAGTTGTATCATACATTCCTCTGCAATATTCCTTCTATCGTTCTAGAATTTCCTCTGTCTCTGTCAAGGTCTTCCCCATCTCGTCACAAATTACATTTAACTTAGATGTGACATTTTTTATCAGTGTCTTTATTTCTTTAAACATTTCATTATCTCTTCCACATTTCTGATGTCCTTTTATTCTTTCACAACAATCTTGCATGTATTGTTTTTTGTCTTTTCTTATGTTTCTTCGTACTTCTTTTGTTAAAGATTTATATTCCTCTTTGTTGTTATTTATCACTTTCCATTTGTGTTCATTTCTCTACATTTTAAAAAAATTAGTACTATAATAAAATATTAATGAAATATTATGTTGAAGTCCATTTATTCTTTTGTGTTTTCTTTACTGGAACCATATTTTAGTTGCTGTTATTAAGATATCTCTGGCCAGTATCTCAAAACTATCTTCACTTCTATACCATATTGTCCGGGTATTTTTGTAAGATCAAAGCAGAGTGGTTTTGATCCCCTGTCTGTCTTTTTTATCTTTATCTTCATGTCTGCTGTTAATAACTCATGGTCTGTGTCGCAATCAGCACCTGGTAGAGTTTCTGTTGATGTTAATCTCCACTGTCTTTGCACTAAAATGTGATCTATTTGATTCTTGGTTTTCCCATCAGGTGATATCAGTGTATAAAGTCTTCTTAGATGTTTAAAAAGTGTGTTAGTGATCATTAGCTCATTTTCATGGAAAATGTCACCTGCTTAATTTCTATGCCCTTTACTAAATTTTCCCAAAACATATCCTTAGTCTTCTGCTCTTTCTGTACTATTCTTTACATTAAAATACCCATTATTAATACAGTATCATTTCTTCGTACCTGGTCTATTGTCATTTGCAGTCTGTTATAAAAGTCTTATACTTTCTCTTCTGCTGCTGATGTAGGTGCATATATCTGGATAATCGTTTCATTTCCAAGAGTGCCTTTAAGTCTCATGGTGAGGATTCTATTACATACTGGATTGTAACATAGTAATGCTTTGATGTTAATTTGTCCAAGTAAAAAGTCACTCATTCTTTCCTCCTAATTCTCCACCAGAGTATATAGAGATAATATCATTCTCGTTCTTGAAGTGTCCTGATCCTTTCCATCGATGGTCACATATTCCCAAAATGTGTATCCCCGTTCTTTTCATCTCGTCACTTATTATTTGATACTTTCCTTCATACATACTTCTCACATTCCATGTTCCTATCTTACTTTTCTTTTTCATTTGATGCAGGAGTTTTCCATGGTAACGCCATCAGGATTTTGTCTGTCATCTAATTACCAGTACCTCTCTCACACTCTTCCGCAGTGTTAAAATTAGACCTGTCTAGCCTGGGGGACTCACCACTAGATCTTTTTTCCATCTGATCTTCCATATTGCTATTAGGTTTTCTTGGTATGTTTACAGAAGGTAGTTTACCCACCACCCTCAGTTATGGCCCACCTATCACACATCCCAAGTCTCCATTTAAATACTCTCTATACTCCACTATGCACATTTCTGACACATGATCGGACAAGCTACAGCTTCTTACAAGTTACAGCTAAGTGCTCTATTCATTTTATTTGATTTTTTTTAACACTGCATTCATGTGAATTTACACTTTATCTCCTCTCTCTATTTCTTTGTCCTGTGTGTTTTTGT
Organism: Achatina immaculata; assembly: GCA_009760885.1. Classification (NCBI taxonomy): domain Eukaryota; kingdom Metazoa; phylum Mollusca; class Gastropoda; order Stylommatophora; family Achatinidae; genus Lissachatina; species Lissachatina immaculata. The sequence goes on along the minus strand of CM019713.1, from coordinate 73,818,012 downwards.
ATGATTACGGCTGGTGCCGAAACGTCACAACTGTGTACTTGTTAAGTAATAAAGCTGTTCTTACTTTTTTCCTAGTTTATACATTTTGGTTGAGTAAGATAGTGACCCAGTTTATAAATACTACTTGGATAAATTGACCAATTCTGAGTATCAGGTTGGTTTTGCCATTTTAAATACGTCACAAGAACTAGCAACTTCTTCAAAGGAGTACACTAACTACAATAGAGCATACCAATTTGCTAAAGCAAAAATTAAAAAACTAGAAACACAGTGTCTTGGTTCAGCTGCTTATTTCTCAGCAGAATTTCAAGAAATTGTAACATCATTCTAATTTTCTGTTGACACAACTGCAGTATTTTGCTTTATTGAAGGAGTATGTGATCATTTTGATAGCTGTTTTTCCTTAAAAAGGTAACATCATTCTAATTTTCTGTTGACACAACTACAGTATTTTGCTTTATTGAAGGAGTATGTGATCATTTTGATAGCTGTTTTTCCATAAAAAGTAATATATATTTTGCTAAATATTAATTTTCATTCATTCAGAATTTAGAGTTCATTTTTAGTAGACAACAGTTGGAAACCTTGACTTCAAGTATGTAACAAGGTGCAGGACATTTCTGTAAAAGATTTGCTAAATCACTATGTATATTTCTAATGAACTGACAGTGAGAAAATAAAGATGGGTGTAATGCAACAGTTTGAAGATAAGTATTATTTCCTACACATTTTAACAGATGCAGTCCAGAGAAATGTCTTTTTCTGGATGGATTATCTGAAACATTTCAGGCTTCTAGTGCAGATTGTGAAAGAGGCAAAACAAAAGTCAGGAACCTTTTGGAAGCTGATCATTTAGACAACATTATGAAAATCAAACTCATAGCTAAATAGCTTCAGGCAACATAGTTAATTTGGACAACCTTTATATATTTTGAAAAAACAGAGAGTGAAGAGCAGTTTCTATGAGTTGCCAGTATTGACTGCATTCCCATCTCTGAACTGTGATGAACTGATCATAGCGAGTATCTTGAAGATCTTGGAAATAAGGACCTAACACCATATGCCAATGGGGATTTTACTTGTCTCGTCTCCTTCCTCGTATACCTTTCGGTGTTGAGGGACAAATAGACGCCTTGATAGGGCTCAGTGATTTGCTTCATATAATCAAAACACGTCGAGGTTTTCCGGTGAGAAGGTCCAACTCTGGCCTAGGTGGGCTACGGGGATGCACTGATATCCTAAACACGTCGAGGTCTTCCGGTGAGAAAGTCCAACCCTAGACTAAACTGGTGCAATGAAAACCACGGTGTCACGCAATCCCGCTTCTGAGACCCACCAAGAATACAGGCTAAAGCCCTGTGATACTCTGAACCCCATGTGGTCCTTTCGGGGACCACACAGGATACCACGGGACCTAACGAGGACCACAGGCGTAAATTCAGTAGGATCACAGTGCGGTTTTGGTGGTAGAAGTGAACGAAGAAGAAGAAGAAGCTTCATATAATGGGGTATTTAATGCTCTTGTAAATTCCTCTCTCCATCTCTTGTGTGGGTGGCCTCTTCCTCTGTTACCTACAAATCTTAGTGTGAATGTTGTCTGTGATAAACTGTCTAGTGGTAACAGTATAATTGGCCAAACCATATGACTTGCTATTTCTGGACATAGTGTAATACTGGTGTTACTTCAACCTTTGCACTGATAGTGTCGTTTCTTATTTGGTCTCTTCTTGTCACATTTAGTATCTCCTTAAACATCTCATTTCTTTTGTTCTTGGCTGTTAGTGTCCATGTTTGACATTGCTAGCATAGAGTCTGGAGGAAAATTGTATTATACAGTGCCCTTTTTGTTTCAGTTGTGATGTATTTGTTTTTCAGTAAAGGAGTCATTTGTCTAGTGACCTGATTTGCTTTATTGCATCTGTTCTCAATCTCAGTGTCAATTGTCCCTGAGGATGATATTATGCTACCCAGATATTTGAAATGTTTCACTTGTTTCAAGGGGTGGTTGTCTAGGAAGATCTTTGGGTTTCTTCTCTTGCTATGTTCATGACTTCTGTGTTTTTTTTTTTTTTTTTTTTTCAGCACTGATCTTCATGTTGTGGCTTTGACATGCCCTTGCTAAATTATCCATGTTCTGCTGTAGGTCTTTTTCTGATGTGACTGTAAGTGCTTGATCATCAGCAAAAAAGTAGTTCATTTATGGTCCTCCTGTTGAGTTTGTCTTCTGGAAGGTGTGGTGGGTTTATCGGCATTCTTTCTGGGGTTGGTTTGTTGAGCAGCTTTTTGTGGGTTTTTACTATGTATGTTCGCTTCTTTGCAGATGTTGTCAATGCATGTAATGTAATTTCCCTGTAAGGGAAATAGTACACAGCCTTGCCTCAGTCCAGATTTTATGATGAATGGTTGAGAGTGTCCCATTCAGCATTTCTCCAGTCCTGTGGTGTTTCTTTTTTTTTTTCCATACCAGGTTATAGTCTTTGAAGACAAGCTGTTCCAACCTTTTTTGCACATTTGATTAACTCATTGGGTATTCCATCATATCTTGGGGCTTTGTTGATTGGGGCCTTTCTGATGACTTCTCTGATTTCACCTTGTGGTATGTCTGATTCCATGGGGTCAGCTATGTTGTTATCATGAGTTTGGCTTACCTCGGATGGTAAACTGAGTAACTTGTCGAAGTACATCCTCCATCCCTGTACTACTCTCTCTTGTTCGCATATTGGACCACCATTATCATTGTTCACAATCTCTGTTGGGTTGAAGTGCTCATCTTGCTTTCTCATTGCACTGATCTTTTTATGAAAGATTTTCATAGCTTTTTTGTGATTTTTGTTTAATACTTCACTGTATTATTCCTGCCATGATTTTACCTTTGCTTCTTTTATTTCCAGCTTAGAGTGTCTTCTTACAGTTCAATATCCAATGTAGTCTAGATCCTCTTTACTTCTCATCCATTTTTTATATTTATTTTTCTTTTACACTCTCTTTCACCTCATCATTCCACCATGTTGTTATTTTCATTTATCTACCTTATTTTTTCATAGTACCACATGTTTCCTCTGCTGCTCGCAAAAGGCTGGTTTTGAACAAGGCCTATTCCTCTTCCACTGATTTTGTTTCTGTTGGTAAGTTTATGAATAATTCTCATATTTTCTTCTCATATTCTTCTTTCACATTCTCTTCCTTAAGCTTGCTTAGTTTTATTGTTTCACTTTTCTTCTTGGGAGTTCTGTTACGGCATTTCCTGTGCGCTCTGATGACTGCTGCTACTGCTTTGTGATCTGAGCTTGAACTCAGGTTGAGTATTGCTCTTGCATCAGTGACTGACCTTTTCTTGTTGTTCCTTGCTAGTATGAAATCAACTTGACTTCTGTATGTCAAATCATTCCATTTGTACCAGGTATATATTTGGGACCCTCTGTATTTAAAGAATGTGTTCGTGGTAAAAAGATTATGCTGACTGTACATTTCTAGGGTTCTGCTACCATTTTCATTTTCACATCACTGCTGGTCACCGAGGCACCCATGTGGACTGCTACATCAGTTCTACTAGTTCCCGGTCTTACATTGGAATCCCCTGTAATTATAAATAACATTTTCCTCTTTACTTATGTTTTTAGTGTATCATGGACGTTGTCAAAGAACTCCTTGCATTCTTCCTCGATATCTGATGCATTACAAAGAGCATATATCTGGACATAGGTTATGATCTTCTCATTTTCTTTATTTTGGACAGTTACAATTCTTTCTGATATATATTTTGTATCCAAGATTTTGTCAGCAGTGTTTGGTTCTATGACCATTCCAACACCCTGTTTTGCTCTTTCTTGCTCACTCAGAGTATAGAAATACATAATTCTGATGTATTTGTTTACAGCCTTTACCTCTGAGTTTGGTGTCCGCAACTCCCATTATCTTTATTTTTCTCATTTTCATTTTTTCCACTAATTCCTCCTTTTTATTATTTATGCCACATATGTTGATAGTACATACTTTAAGAATCGCTTTTCTGTCTCTTTGATGTTTTATGTTTCTGGCTTGTTTTCCATTTATATCAGCCCGTCTATTCTTCCTGTGTTTTCTAAGAGCGGTAAAGAGATCCACTGGCGGCTTGCTGGGCCCATCACAGTTTGAGGGCGGAATTTAATCCAGGGGAGCCCATCTCCCTGAGCGGGACATAAATGTCAGCTTGAAATTTTTATGAATCAAGCTTTCTTGCTCAGCTCCATTTGACACTGTAATAAAATATGTCCCATCATTGACAGACCTACACAAGCAGACTAGGCTTGTGTACCTTCTTCTAGGACAGATCCTATGGTGTTTTCACAGAAGTCTAGATGGAACAATAAACTTCATCCTTTAGCATGATCTAGCACTTAAACACAGAAGAAAAGTAGTGAATTGTAAAGTATATCTTCAGTTCCTTTTTTTGTTTCTTATAAACTAGCTAGGAGAAATTATGTCCAGAATATCACTCAGCCGCCAGATCAAGATACACAAGGTGTATATTTCAGTGAACCTATGATAACAAAATCTAGCAACATTGAAGGTGGTATCCCATCACAGTATTTAACAAGTCAACATTTTTTCATTATGTCAGCCACCACAGGTACATCAGGTAGTTTTGGAGGTTTCACTTTTGGATCCACATCACAAACACAGGCAGCTCCAGCTTCCACAGCAGGTGGACTCACTTTCGGCACAGCTGCTATTGGTGGTGGTCAGACACTGGGAACAACCTCAACAGGATCATCTGTGTTTGGTAGTGTGAAACCAGCAACAGTTGCCACCACATCAGGTCCTGCATTAACTGGTTTTTCTGGATTTGGTAAGTTTTTAAAAGCTAAGTTCTTATTAACTGGAGCTGTAGAACAATTCTTGCTTTAAGACAACTAGTATTTGGCATTTGAAAGTCTGCAGACCAGTTTCCTGCTGTGAAACTGTCTATAGATAAATTTCTTGTTTTAAAATATTCTGTAGATTTGTTTCTTGCTTAAATTCTTAGACTACTGAAGAACTCTTACCAGACAAACATTTTTTTTTATCATTCATCTTGATGAATTGTTTTTAGCTAATGATGCTTTACATATTTTTAGCATTTACTGCTATTTAAAATGACAGTATCTTGACTATGGACTTGTTTTTTTGGGGGGTTTTTTAACAAATTTTTTCCACAGTCATTAGATGACTCATGGTGATTTAAGAGTTAGTCTATAGACTGATTTCGTACAGGAGATAATATACTGATATCTTTGATTCTTATTTTCTTTCTTTGGTGCAATCTATATTTTTTTCCTACATTTAGGTGCATTATTTAGTTTTCTTCTTGCTTTAAGCAGTCTATTTTTGAACAGCAAATTGGGGGAAAATTCAGAATATTAATAAATAGAAATTTATCAGCAATCAGTGCAACAGAAACATTGACACTCTTTACATCAGCATAATCCAAGCAATACCTGTAACAGCTTACAAAACAATCCCAGGGGATGCAGAAGGAAATATAACCTCTTTTGGACAAAACCTCTGGAATATTTAGTTTTTTTTTCTTAGTAGTGGTGGACAGGGGGGAAAAAACCCAGAAAAACAGAATAGAGCACAGTAGAGCTGAAGTAAAACTTCAAACTTAAGAAGCAGAACATGAGAAGTGGTCAAACACCCAACAGAATCTCTAGCTTGAAACTGAAGGAAAGAAGGTGTGGAAACTTTTAAAACAATATGTGTCTGGCTGATACTTTTCAAATGACTGTGACAAAGCCAGCACATTTAACAGATTCATCACTGCCTCAACAAATCCTGCAACAGGAAAGTTGCTTGACAGGACAATAGGAAAAGTTCTGAAAAGTAAAGAGAAATGTTGCTCAGTATCAGCTCCCCTCTTAGGGGAAAACTTTACCAGCCATGAACTTCAGAGTGCACCAGGACCAGACAGAAATGATCCTCCATCTGGGTCCACATTGCTTAACTTCATTAACAAGGCCTGGCAAAGTGAAATGCTTCCAAACGCTTGAAACTTTTCCTGAAGAAAATAAAGCCAGAAATTACCTAAAAAAAAACTTTAGACAAATCTGACTTCCAACATTGGTACATTAATGGAGCAAATGCTTAACAGTAGGGTGCACTGGTTGTTGGAATCTTCAGGCTCCCTCAGTAATTCAGGCAGGCTTCTGCAAAAAAATAACTGAAGACCAGTTGTTTCTCCACGCTCATAATAGAAACTTTATAGCTGTGTTTGTAGACTTCCAGCAAGCATATGACAAGGTCTGGCGAAAAGGCCTACAGTTAAAGGTGCAGAATATGGGCATACATGAACAGATGTATCAGTAGGTCAAAAACTGTCAGCAAAACTACACAAACCCAAGTCAGTAACAGACTTTCAAGTGTAACCTTGAAGGACTACCACCCAGATCCTGCTCTTAGCTGCACTTCATTTCAGATAAATGGCTTCCAAGCCCTGTTGAACACCCACAAAGCTGTGTTTGCTGATGACTGTTGTGTGGTAAACTTTCCTCTGCTACTCAAAAGTTCAGTGGATCGGTCAAAAGTTCAGTGGATCAGATCCCTCAGATGACTGAGAACATCACTGGTGATCTCAGTGAACAGACTTTTTTTTCCATTACCTGGAAGAGACAAAGCACTTCCCTTCTTGGATATTGTAACTATTTATTTCAAAACCAGCTGAGGAAGATTTGTTGGCTGAAGAGTTTATTGAACTTCAGACCAGTTCAAGAGCAAGAACAGTGTTTGAAACATACCTCTGACTGACTTTTGGCTCAAACAACTAGTAGCACCTTATCAAATTCTTCCTTAATCTCCCTAACATACCTCTGTAATCGAAGCATCTCTGCATTAACAGCTTCGAAAACCATAGAGCGAATGCATCTTCAACCTTGCTACTAGATGCAGATTACATTGTTAGAGTTGGGCCAACTGATCTAAAAATTAGTTGACAGCAACGGTCATGCTGAATAGCACAAACAGCAAGTTTTTAATTTTTCAGCATGTTCATGTTTTTGATTCATTTGATTTTTTTTTTTTTTGTGTGTGTTGACAATACAAAATTTGTGATTTTTCAAATTACAGTTTTCTCAATTAATTTATGAATGTTTTAAAATCACTTTTTGTTCATTAAATAGTTTTAATTCATTGCCCAAGCACTCCTTCAAAAAATCTCTTGCTTACTTTTTAAACATGTTCTAGTGCAGTGTTTCCCAAAGTGGCCATTAACATCTCCCAGGGGGCGGTAAAGGAAAAAAGGTCAGTGGGGAGGCAGTGGAAGAAAAGGGGCCAGTAGGGGAGGTGTGTTGAAGATGAAGCGGATGAAGGCAGTAATACATTCCTTTTTTAGCACTTTTCAACCTGATATTGAGAAACGTGTGTTACTTTATGAAACTCATCCATCACATTAAAAGGTGAGAAAATAATGCAGTAGGTGAGTTATAAATGTACTCCTTTACATTGCTAAATTGGTTTGCTTGCTGAAGTTTTTTTAATAGTTGTGTAATGCATATCCTAGTTTAATATGCCATTGTATGAAAAGTACAAAAGGGGGGGGTGGCTGTGAGAAAAAGGGGCAGTAGCCCAAAGAAGCCTGGGAAATACTGTTCAGATGTCTGCTTTAATATTTTAAGTGCTTGGGCTTTATTAAAAAGTCTTAGCACCATCTGGGTTTTATGTAAAATCAGGGTGACGTGAAGCCATTGGAGCAGGTGGCAGATGGAATGGGACAGCAGATGACAGATAATGTTGGTTATGGTCACCATTCTGTGATGCTAGGCAGATGATCTCAATGTAGGCACAATGGCTATGATCAATGACTAGTACAGTCACTGCCTGGAAGGAAAGCAATGGTAAACTATCTTCTGGAAATATACCAAGAAATCCAAACAGCAACATGGAAAGTCAAATAGGAAAAGGATCTCAGGCCAGATAGATCTAATTTTAACACTGGGGAAGAGTGTGAGGCAGAGGTCAGTACTAGTACTTGTGATGATGGACAAAATCCTGAAAGTGTTACCAAGGAAAACCCCTGCATCAAGCTAAAAAGAAAAATAAGAGTAGGAACATGGAATATAAGAAATATGTATGAGGGAAAATATCAAATAATAAGTGGTGAGATGAAAAGAACGGGGATACACATTTTGGGAATCTGCGAACATCGATGGAAAGGACCAGGACACTTTAAGAGCGAAAATGATAATATCTTTATATACTCTGGTGAAGTAGGAGGAAAGAATGGAGTGGCTTTTTACTTGGACAAATCAACATCAAAAGCATTAGTAGGCTGCAATCCAGTAAGTGATAGAATCCTCACATTCAGACTTAAAGGCATTTCTAGAAATGTAACAATCATCCAGATATATGCACCTACATCAGCAGCAGAAGAATGAGTGAATGAATAATCTTTATTTTTCAAGGGTAAAGAATTGGGCACGCAGGCCCGTCTTACATTCTGCCCTTCATCACTCCATCTTTCATTCTTCCCACACACTTGATTTAGTAAAAAAATACAAATTAAATAAAAAAAACATAGCAGAGGAAGTAGAAGACTTTTACAACACGCTGCAAACGACAATAGACCAGATATGGAAAAATGATATTGTATTAATAATGGGGGATTTTAATGCAAAGATTGGTACAGAAAGAGCAGAAGATGAAGGACATGTTGTAGGGAAATTTAGCATATGACATAGAAATGAGGCACGTGACAATCTAATGGCGTTTTGCATGGAAAATGAGCTAATGATCGCTAACACACTTTTTAAACAACATCCAAGAAGACTTTACACATGGACATCACCTGATGGGAAAACCAAGAATCAAATAGATTACATTTTAGTTTAAAGAAGGTGGAGTCAAGTATAATATCAGCAAAAACTTTACCAGGTGCTGATTGTGACACGGACCATGAGTTATTAATAGCAGACATGAAGATAAAGATAAAAAAGACAGTTAGGGGATCAAGACCACTCCACTTTGATCTTACAAGAGTACCAGAACAATACGGTATAGAAGTGAAGAACCGTTTCGAAATCCTGATGGCTACGCAGGCCAAAGATATCTTAATAAAAGACATGGTTCCAGTAAAGAAAACACAAAAGAATGGATAGATTACAGCAGGTACACTAGAACTGATAAAACAATGTAGAGAAATGAAGACGCAGTGGAAAGTGACAAACAACAACAAAGAGGAATATAAAACTTCAACAAAAAAGTATGAAGAAAAATAAGAAAAGACAAAAAACAATACATACAAGATTGTTGTGAAAGAATAGAAAGACATCAGAAGTCTGGAAGAGATAATGAAATGTTTAAAGAAGTGAAGACATTGGTGAGAAATGTCACACCTAAGCTAAATGTAATTTGTGATGAGACAGAGGAAATTCTAGGAAGATGGAAGGAATATTGCAAAGGAATGTATGAAACAACCAACTGTGGAAGCAGAAATCAACAGTGTGAATTATTATTGGAGGAGAAAGAACCCGAAGCGACAATAGAAAAAGTTTTATGGGCAATAAAAAATCTGAAAAATGGTAAATCACTAGGATGTGATGAGATAACAGCTGAATTTATTAAAGCAGGAGGAAAGGAATGTGCAACAATCTATCATGCATTATGTAAAAAGATATAGCAGTCAGGCATTTGGCCAAAAGAATGGAAAAGAACTGTATTCATGCCCCTGCCAAAAAAGGGTAACCTGAAGTTATGCACAAACTACAGAACTGTTGCCCTGATTAGTCATGCCAGTAAAATTCTGTTAAAAATCATAATGGGTAGACTTTGAAAGAAAATAGAAGTCAATATGGTCCAAGCTGGTTTCAGGCAAGGAAGAGGATCAAGAGATCATATATTCAATCTAAGATTAATAATAGAGAAATGCAGAGAGTTTAATGTGAATCTGTATTTATCCTTTGTAGACTACTCTGGTGTACAAAACCAGAAACTTTGGGAAATAATGGAAATGGGATTTTCAACACATTTGATACAATTAACATCACTGCTGTATCTAGACCAACAGGCAGCAGTAAGAATAAATGATGAAACAACAACTTGGTTTGACAAAAGTTATAAGCACAAAAACCAAGTTAAGACTATTCAATTCAAATGTAATATCCACCCTCATTTATGCATGCGAAAGCTGGAAAACAACTAAAGAAATATACAAGAAATTAGACTCTTTTGAAAACAAATGCCTAAGGAAAATACTCGGCATCAAGAAATTGATTTGCATTACAGTTTTTAAATCAGTTATTTAGTGAGTTAAACAAATATTTTCAATGACATTCAGAAAGCAGTTTTTCTTAATTTAAAAAAAAATGTTAAATGTAGTAATTAAATCATTGAGAACCCTTCCTAGAACTTACATGTTGACATAGTGTACTGAATTATAGAACAGAGGAAAAATATCTGCATTTTCCCCAACCTGGCACAAGGGAAAAAAGGAATCCACACATAACCAGATGTGTAAAATTAATCTCTTGGTTGGAGGGGATAGTGCACTAACCACTGAAACAGGTGTATTTCATAGCCAAATTTTTAGTGTGCTGTCCTTTAGTGATTTTATGGATGCTTATCCTGTTAGAGTACAAGATTCAGTTCTCAGTTGTTCATGTTATTTTCCTAGCGTTCACGAGTGTCTGCCTTTTCCTTTTAGGCACAACAACCACGTCTTTGGGAGGTACTGGTGGATCATTATTAGGAGGACTTCTTAGCTCTACTTCATCATCAGTTTCTGTGCCATCAGTAGCTGTAACCACAGCAGCAGCTGCAAGCAGTGATTTTACTTTTGGAACAACAGCTGGAACCAGTAGTTTTAATTTTGGTGCTACAGCAACCACGTCAACTACAGCTACAACTACAGCATTGGCACAAAGTGAGAAGTTTTAGAAGAAATTATACACTTCTTTTGATTTTAATGATACGTTCCTTGATCTCTGTGACATTTCTTTTAACTTCCAGACATTCTATAGTCTGTAAGTCACTTCTGTGATATTTGACAGTTTACTTGACACTTTCCTAGATTTCTCCAAAAATCCTTTGTGGTCTCCCAGCCTTGTCTTCAAGGTGCATTCTGCTGTATTGTGTACAAGGAGGGATGCCACAAAGCTAAATTTTTCATTTTCATTTTTTTTTCTTTTATTTTATGTTGTATTTGTTTTTGTATGTAATCCTTGTAAAAGGCTCATGCTGAAATATTGGATGTATGTTTTTCATTATTTGTGTTATCTCACTTTTCTCACTCCCTCTATTGCTTTGTAAACGTTGACTTTTCCAATCCCCGGGTTTACGAGTTTTCCCTCTTTTTCCCTTGTGCCAGATAATGAAGCATGTCCCTCTTCAGCTGTTCTACATCCCATACAGAATGTCGGTGATTGAGGAGTTTGGTAGTATCAGCTTCTTCCGAAGGACTTTCAATGCACTGGAGTCCAGAAGATAGTGATTAACAGTTTCTTCTTCTTGTCTGTTGCAGTGCATGCAGTATAGTATGTGGTCAGCGGTCACTCTATGTAAGTGCTTATTGAGAGTAGCGTGTTCTGTTCTCAACCTGAAAATGTGCATTGGTCTTTTCGACATAAGCTGTTGATGTGGTCTCCAGGGTTAGGCTTTGGCAAGTGTGTATATAGGGATCTTCCAGTTTGATTACTGGCCCAGCTGTCCATCCACTGCTGCTTGCAGTTGCTGTGTATAATGTATTTAGCTGTTCTCTTGTTGGTGGAGATGTGGGGCTATGACATGGTGGCTGAACTCTTTGCCAGTCTGTCAGCACGTTCGTTTCCTCTGATATCTGTGTGCCCTGGTATCCACTGTAAGAATAACCACATAATGTTATGTCTTGATGTCATAGGAGGCAAGTAGTTTTATTTCACTTAATATGTTAGTTGTAATGTGGTCAGCTGACAGTATCCAGTTTTCAAGGGCCTGGAGAGCAGACTAGGAGTCTGAGAAAATAACAAGGTTTTTGAGGTGAGAGGCACTGTTTTTGTATTTGGTGGTGACTACCAGGGTTGCTAATATTGCCTGCATCATAATTGGAGCAGCGAGATCCACAAGAGCAGAGATGTGGCTTGTTGTCTTGTCTGGAAACATTATTAGTACCCCATATCCTGCAGTGTTTCCTTGAACGCTGACCCATCAGTGTATGCATGGATCCAGTCCTTGGGGTAGGATTCTGTGGTCTCCAGTGCACACAGCTTCAGGGTGTTGGGACCTGATGATTTGTTCTTGAGTCTGGTGTTAGTTTGAGGAAATGTGTAGTTTGTGTTTGGTGGAGTGTCTGGTATTTTGTAAGTTCTTCTCTATCTTCAGGGAGTTTGTGTCTTGTGTTTAACTGTTCTGCTATGTGCACTGGAGTTTTCAGTTTCTATTATTATGCTTCCATTTATCAACCACTATTCTGTTAGGATTTTTCCCTTGCTTCCGTTTCTGTAGCAGTCTGATAGTTTTTTTTTACCAGATAGGGTTGCTGGCCCTATGCTGAACCCTCCTTAGTCGCCTTTTACGATCATGCGTGGTAGGGTACAGTGGTCCAATTCTTTGCAGATCCCGGGTACCACACGGGTTGGGACATGTTCTCTGAATGACTGACACACTACCAAAAATAGCACTAAGATGGACACCACAGGGGAGCAGAAGTAAGGGTAGACCAAAAGAGACATGGAGAAGAACAACAGAAAGGATGTTGAGCAATAGAGGGCTCACCTGGGCAAGAGCAGAAAAAAAGGCGAAGGACAGGCATTTGTGGAAAACCCTTGCGGAAGCCCCATGTGCCCTGGGCACTTAAGGTTCAGAGAGAGAGAGATTCTGTTAGGATGGTCTGTGGGGCATGCGTTTATATCTTTCTACTGCCTCAGTGGTTGACTTTTCACATCTTATATCTAATGGCTCTATGTTTGCATCAGTTTCACATGCAGTTGTGGGTGTTGATCTCATTGCTCTGCAAATGAAATGAACAGATTGGTTCTGGATTCTATCTACTTGTGTACGAGAGCTCTTTGATGCTGTGACCTGTAGGGGGTGGTTGTAATCTGTTATAGATCTAACATTTCCTGTGTACAGTTGCCTGAGTGTTGCTTTGTCAGCACCCCAGGATGTACTTGCAGGTCGCTTGAGTAAGTTTAGTCTTTTGGATGCTTTTTCTGCTAGTCCATCCATGAACTCTTTAAAGTTCAATTTTCTGTCTAATTTTACATCGCTTTGTAAAACTGTACCATACACCTCTATCTACCTGTATTACTAGAACCAGTTTTACTGCAGTCATTATATCTTTTATCTGTAGATTTCTCCAATACTTCCCTTGACTCTTACTTTAAGATACCCTTCTTGGCTATACTTATCTTACATTTTTCTGATTTACATAACACAAATCTTTCACTTCCTGTGCATTTCTCTTGATTTCTGTGACATTTCTCTTCTTGAAACATCCCTTGGCTTCCTAGATATTTCTTTTCACTTCGTTGACACTTATCACCCTGTCTTGACTACACCCCTTGAGATGTCTCTTACATTTTTCTCATTGCAAGAAACATCTCATAACTTTCCAGACACAACTACTATGACATTTTTCTTTTTTAGCATTACATTTATATTGACTTTTCTTTCACAGACCTTTTGTAATATGAAAAAAAGACCATCTTAAGAAGTATTACATTCAGGTGAACACTCTTAATCCATATTTAACATCTGATAAAAAAATATAATCAGACTGCAATATCTGGTAACCAGCAGGAGAAACTAGTAACATGATAAGATGTGGCCTTCATTATGTGTTGAGTTTATTTATATCATTTTTTTTTTACATTCAGATTTTATAATGGTTTGTGCAATTCAGTCTTCTTTACCCCAGCATTTTATAAAAGGGATTTAGTCAAAAGATAACACAGTGTGAAATTTTGTTTCAAACTTGGAAAGACAATGACAAAAATATTTCAGCTTTCAAAGACAGCTTTAGGAGAAGATGCTGCTAGCCAGATCATGTGTGGTTTAGATGCAGATTTTGTAGGAAAAGTTAAAGGAGTAAAAGAGAAATCCAACAGTAGAAGTTAAAAATAAAAATCATGCATTATCAGATTCATCATCATCGCATGCCGACTGGCGTTGGCTGTTATGCTTCTCCAGAGTACACAATCCTTCATGCATGCCATTAGCTCAGTTGGGGATCTCCTCACACCATCTCGTCAGACTGTCCAGTATCTTTTCTCTTGTTCTTCCCCTGGCTCTTCTTCTGTAAATGATAAATGGTAAATCTTACAAGAATCAGTCCACCAAAAGGCGTCAGCACCAAAGGCACAAAGACAAACCAAGAAAAAAATGGATGACAAAGATGACATTCTAGAATTGATTGAGAAGAGAAAGAATACCCAAACAATGTATGAAGAGATTAGCAAAGAAATAGGGTGATGCAGGGAAGAAAAAGATGACTGGTATAGCAGTGTGGTAAGATTGAAAAACAGTTTAATAAAGGCAAAGAATTTCATTTAAAAAAAAAAAAAGATAAAAGAACTTTGTGGTAAAAAGGACAAGCAAAGCAACAGGCTGTTTGAAAACAAAGGAGGGTAGAGTTAATATGGAAGAAAGAGGAAATCATGGAGAGATTGTCAGACCACATAAGAAACCTGTGTAATGACCAGTGAAATGAGCAGTTCAATGTAAGCATAACTAATGAAATTCCACCAGTACTGTAAATGAAGTAAGGAATGGGATCGGACACGTGCAGGTGAGGAAGGCACCAGCACCTGATAACATTGCAAGAAAAATGACAACATAGATTTCATCGTAGAAGTAACAAGCCACCTAAATATGATCTGTGACACAGAACATATACCATCAGATCAGTCAAAATCAGTTTTCATTGCAACTGCAAAAAACAATGGAACAGCAGAATGTAATCAACACTGCACAATCAGTTTAATGATCCACATCATAAAAATACTATTAAGAATCATTAACCTGCGAATACAAAATAAGATAAAAACTGAAATTGCAAGAACTGTGTGGTTTTGTTGAAGGAAAAAAAAAACAGAAGTAACACTGTTTTTATATTAAGAACTCTAGTAGAACAACACAAAAAGGAATGGAAAAACTAATTGTCAGTCCATAAGAATAGTGAGGAGTAAAACCTCTATCTTAATGCGAAGAAAACTAAATTGATGACAACTGACTAAACAAACAAGGCAGATGAAAAAAGTGAGGAAAAATTGGAAGAGGTGGAGAGTTTTGAATATCTTGGATCATTACTAACTAATAATGGAGATACAATGAGGGAAATTAAAAGGAGGAATCTATCACTCTTCAGAAAGTAAAACAACTAAAGAAGCTGTGGAGAGGAACAGACAGAACTACAAAAATAAGATTTTTAAGGGCATGCATCTTTCATATCACAACATATCCCTGTGAGACCTGGACACTTAACAAAGTAGCTGAAAAACACATAAATGCCTTTGAATGTAAATGCTACAGAAGAGTTCTTCAGATTTCATGGACACAAAAAAAAGAACAAATATATCCATCCATACTACAAGAACTTAATATTGAAGAAGGCTGGCTAATAAAGAGGATTAAACAGAGAAAACTTAAATATTTCTGACACACTAAATGTCATGATAATTTAGAGAAGACCATCTTGGAAGGGCACATAAAGGGAAAACAAAAGAGAGGAAGACCGAGGCAAAGATGGCTGCAAGACATTGTTGATAATCTGCAAATGGACACATCAGCAGCAGGGCGTCTTGCTTAAAACCAGGAGGCCTACAGGAGAGCTGTTTGGGAGGCAGAGTTCTGCAAAGGACATGCATATGACTGTTAGAATGATCTATAGAGGTAACCCAAGGTTTATACTTGTGCATTATTGATTACATGATAGCTTTTGATAGAATTAGGCATTAAGATACAATACAAATGCT